>CM055190.1:13845819-14568319 GCA_029224185.1 Karalla daura
TTTAGCCCTTGTTTGGATCTATATGTTGTGTCTATGTTATGTCTATGTTGTGTTGAAATACCTCTTTGCATGGCCTTTGTCAGACGTGAGGATGCCATGCATGCAGAAAGTGCCTTCTTCCAAATTCTTAAGACTTTAGCATGCTAACTCCTCTAAGAGCCTCATTTCTGAAGAATAGTAACAGTCTCATTATGAGGTATGAAACCTTTCATTTTACAATGATTTTGGACTTTGGAGAGGTTTGAGTGGCCGTTTATTGTAATATGAGATTAGGTTTAGCCAGAACAGGTCTATGACTGTCCAGATGTTTCAAAGGTATTTTAAAACATGTTTATCTTGTCTTGAGAGAGCAAGAAAACAGCAGGAAACAACAACAACAACAACAAATCAGAAACTGTCCATCCATCCCTCCATCCATCCTTTCATCCATCTTCTTCCGCTTATCCGGGGCCGGGTCAGAAACTGTTCATTTGTTAAAGTTAAAGTCGGCAGTTCCTCAAGGCTCAGTTGTAAGTCCAATTCTTTTTTTGTCTTCTCTTTTCCACGAGGGTTCCTGTAAAAGAGAATTGCTGTTATTTCTTGTTTTGCATTTCTTATTTGAGCTGAGATTTGTGTCAAATTACACTGTTTATTATTCCCTTATAGCAGCCACTACAACTATGAGAGGAAATGGGGTCTCAGAAGGTTTTGAATAAAACACTCAAAGCTGAAGGGGAAGTAAATCAGTGTATGAAATGGGAGGAGAATGGGAAGTAGGGAGGTCACATACATTACCTTAGTATAACGTAGAAACTCCCAAAGAGCCTTTGACACAATACTATTCTGACCTGATGGCTAAATATCCCCCACCTCTGCACCCTCGCTTGTGACCCCTCTTTTTCCCCCTCTCTACATCTGTCTCTTTTGGGCTCTCTCTCCTCTGCTCCCTCTCTCTGAGCTGACCTCCCACCCTCTCTCTCTCTGGTATTCTTAACCTCTTCATTATCAAGTCAACCTCATCTCTCAACCCGAAACCCCTCCCACACCACCACCCCACCCCATTCACTTATCCCCCCAGCCACTGAGCGACAGAGCAGCGTTTATTCAGTCCAGCCCTAGATCTCAGACCACTTGGCCAGGTATGCGTTTCGATAAAAAACATACAGAGTGAAGCACCCGATAAACAGGGCTCGACCTCCTCTTTCCCTCCGCCATTGTTCATTTGTCCACCGCTGTGTTCTTTCTTTTTCGGTCTCGTTATAAATGGCTCTCTCTTACAGATTTAGTCAAGCAGTCATTCAGACTGCCACACAGTCTGTCAGCTAGTTAGTTAGCCAATCAGTCAGTCAGGTAACTACACAGACAGTCAATCAGCCAGAAAGACGCGCAGTCACTCAGCAAATATTGATTAATAGAAGTGTCCTGCTCCTTTAGCAAAACAAATGTTGAGCCTCGGCAGCCGAGGGGAACCCCTGAGCATGCGCACACTCACACACATGTGCGTACATAGACACACATGAGCGCACACATCTTTGACTTGAAAAGTGCGGCTCTCTAAATGAACACTGACACACATTCGAAACACTTAACAATGAGCTCTGAGATCCAGAGCAGCACTGTTGGTCTGAGCGTGTGTGTCAGTGTGAGCGCTCTTGCATGTGTGTGTGTGTGTGTGGTGTGACAGAGGAATGTAAAAGGCCAGACTGGTGGTGATGTCACTCTGTGGCTCTCCTCATTAAGTCTGGTGTTGTCATCAATCAGCAAAGAGCTTGTTGGGCTTTGGATCAGAGAGTGGTAAATCAGAGGAGAACCATCACCGCGCCAGTACACACAGAAACACACACACACCTACACACACACACACATGCACACTTTACCAATTGTTAAATCAATGAGCTTTATTGGCATGAAACTTCTCCCCTCGCCGTTGCTTCACTTCATCTTTCAGTCCAGTCGCTCCCCGTCTGCGATAAAAAGCCCAGTCTAAGAGCACTTAGACAGGCACGTAAACACACAGACAGAGGGAAATACGCACAGACACAAACACAAACACACAAGCAGATTTGCCCCCATTCTGTCGGCCGAGGCCAGCTCACCTTGACGGTCACAACATGCTGGGTGCCTCCTTAACACAACACACAAACAGCGAGCGCTCTCGCATCCACACACACACACACACACACACACACACACACACACACACACACACACACACACACACGCAGCACAGTGTGTGGACATAGAAGCTTTTACCTGGCCCAGTCCATGCAAACACATTCACACACAAATAAGATGATATTTAGATTGTTGCATTTAGATGTGCATACATGTTTAATGTTAATAGCTGAAAAGTGGAGTCAAATAGCAGATTTTAGATGCATTCTTAAGAGATATTAACATCTGTTTCCTGTTGACAATAATTCCTGTAGACAATGAAATTGCTTTAAATTAATCTAAACATTAAACTCAACAACAGTAAACAAGAAATGTTGAAATAACCAATTTTATTTTCCAGCAATATACTGTATATTGCTCTCATACATGCTCAAAACGTGCACGTGGTTCATTATTTTGCTTTCTGTCTTCTATTCTATCGAGATTCTTCTCATAAATATGTTTATTATTATCTGATTCAGGTTAAGTATCAGGATTTGATTTAGTTCATGGCTATGATCAGTTTGGTTCCAGGGTTGCTCTCTCAGAGCTTTTCACTGTTTCTCTGAGATGGGTTTGATGTGTTTGATCTCCATTTCTGCTCACCCCTGAGCTACATAACACATTTACAAGTTGACGTCTTGATTTCAGTTCGTGTGTTTACCTCTGTGTATGTGTGTGTTTGAGTGTGTGTCTGTGTGTGAGATTGCTTCATTGTCCACAGTGGTGCATGAGAGAATCTTATTTTCCAGCGCTCATGGTTTCCTCCTTCAGCCCGTACAAACAAACACACTCATGTTTGCAGATGAAAACAAATATTGATGAAATCAAATTAGGAAAAGAATATTTGATATCTGAGCTTAATGTTTGGATTAAGTTGGGGCTTTCTTTATTGGATTAAGCCCTGCGGGCATTGGAAGCATGTCATCAATATGAGAAAACAGAGAAGGGGAAACATTTTCTCTGCATTGCTTTTCTCTCGCTCTACATCTCAAGTTCAGTGTCTGTCAGTGTTTTTCTGTTTGTTCAGGTGAGATCGGTTTAGTATGTGATAAAGGTGATAAGGTTTGTTCTCTAGTTAACCAGATGTGTCAGGGAAATTACTTTATAGGTAGCTAGTCATCTGATATGAGTGAACTCAAGAGATAGAAAATAAAAAAAGATGGTAACACTACAGAGTGTGACTCTGAATAAGCCTAGGTGCATAAAAACACCATAATATGCTGCCATGGTCACAACAGATTGAGAGTGTATCTAAATTTTAGATCAATGTTTGTTAATGCTGAAGCTGTAGAGAGTCTCAGAAATGTTTCATTTCATCTGACTTTGTTTATGGAATATCTGGAGTCAGTTTAGGAAAAATAGAGCCAGAAAGCTGCATTTCTTTGTTGTGGTTTGTGACGGAAGTTGATGGCAAACACACACACACACACACACACACACACACACGCACACACACACACACAAAGTGCACATATGTACTGAGCCTCTGAAGGCACGTTCGGTCTGTGTTGACTCCTCCGTCTGTCCAATGTCCCGTGTTTGTTTTGTCATCAGTGTGTTGACAGTGTTTCCATGACGACGGGCCTGTGATTTCGCTCCAGCCCACACAGCTGTAGGCGAAAATACACTTTGTTTTACATACACACAAATGCGGTCAGAAACACTCTCTTACCCATCGCCGACTTGAAGTGAGTAAACATGATACTTTCCGGTACATTCAGCTTTTGAGTCAGATTCCTAAAATAAGGAATTCAGTAAATGCGAAGAAGTAAAAGTGAGAAAAAGATCCAAATATTGAGGTAGAGAGATTTGCGCTCAGCAGCCCATTGCTGTTTTTCTTATTAGTTTGATTACATTAGCAAATCAAATTCATTTGTCTATCAGCCTTCCAGACACAGCCTGCAATCTAAGTACACTGGCTAATCTGCATCAAATAGTGTCTGTCACACACGCACACACACAAAACACACACCAGAGGAGCTGCATGCATAAGCCTGCACACACAAACACAAACCCTGTGAAAAAGAGTGGCCACAAGCACGCAAAAATACACCTCTGTAGGCATGTTCACCCACTCCTAAACTAGCGCTAATGCGCGCTGAATGTGAACAAACGCACACTACAATACAATACGTAGATGTGCACGGCTTTACAATATGTGAGATCGGACGAGCAGTGACAAATAAATCAGCACGCCATCTGAGCCCGTCGTCATCGAAGTCATCACCAGCAAACAGTCAGCTTTTACCACTTTCAATTTGCTTGTGTGTGTGTGTGTGTGTGTGTGTGTGTGTGTTTGAGAAAGAGAGAGAGGAAGAGAGAGAGAGAGATGATGTGATGTGATATGATATGATATGCTGGCGGGGCATAAAGATAGATGATCATAATTACGCACAGGCCAAACTCCATTTCAAATCATCATCATCCTATTCTATCTGTTGGAACACACATGTACACACACACACACACACACACACACACAACACACCCAAAGCAATATAGAGTTCATAGACGTACAGGGATTCACGGGCATCCTCACATACATATCACACACCTGTGCGTGCAGCAAATCTCGTGAAGGGAGGGACGGGCTTGTCACGGCACCACATTAATTCTGTCGGTTCATGCAAAGTTCACAGACGGCTACGATTCTTTCCCTCTCCGCACACTCTTATCTGCCTCTCCTCGCTGTTTACGTCCTCAGCTTTTCCCGTTCTCCCCCTTTAGCTCCATCACTTCCCTCTTTCCCTCCTTCTCCCCTTTATTCCCTCCCCCTCCATGTGTGTCACTTAGTTTGTTCTCTTCCCCTTTTGTTTTTCCTCCTTTTTCCTTGCGTCTCCCCTGACTGATACTCCACCTCCCGTCCTGGTCCCTCCTCCACACACACACACACACACACACACACACACACACACACATACACACACCCCGCCCTGTCCTCTACCTCCCTCTGTCTGTCTGTCTCTCTCTCTCTCTGTCTCCCTCCCTCCCTCCCTCCCATCCTCCATCCTCCATCTATCGTTCTTAAATAACAGTCCAGAGGATTCATCCCTTCCAACAGGGAATAAGCAGGTGGGAAAATAGGATTGGAGTGTGCTGGTCACCAGCTGGGGACGACTTATGGTCTGTGCACACAACAGGCACACAATGGCAAATTCATATGTATATATATATATATATATATATATATATACACACATGTATATACATATATAATTTTTTGAGTACCTTTCTGTAATGCACGCTGTTGAGTGTGTGCATGTGTTTGTGCACAGCACTCCATTCTTATACAAGTGTGTCACGTCCCACCTGCTATGTGCCGGTGGACCGTGCTGTTGGTCTGGTTGCTTTTCCTCCACATTCACATGCAGACACAGAAACACCACGCGCAGCAGTAATAATGTGCGTATTTTTGTGCCTATTTAATCTTGATGGGATGTTTCATCTGCAGGCTGCTATCACAGCTGGCTGCCTTATTGTCTGGGTCAGACTGATGGGGCACTGTGTGTGTGGATGAGTGTGGCTGTGTGTGTGCGTGTGTGTGTGTGTGTGTGTGTGTGTGTATGTGCGTTCTCTTCCCGTATAAGCGTTTTTGGTTTTGTGTGACCTTATTAGTCTGCATGTCCATTTATATATCTACAAGTGTTTGCCTGTACACATTTCTCATTTATCTAAAAACACAGCAAATCTCCCTAAACAACATGTGCCTAGGTGAGCATGTGTGCCGTGCAAGTGTGTTTGTGTGTGTGTATGTATGTGTGTGTGCTGTCCATCAAGCCTCACACACAGCCGTACCAAACCATTGGCTTGGTTGCTGATGATGACATATGAGTTCCTGGCCTTGGTAATGGCTGTTAAATCTCATAATTACACGCTTCTTTATTGCAATGCATAATGACCCTGCAGCACTATTGGACAATTAATTAAGATTTTTCAGCCCAGGCTTTTTCAGGCCCAGATGAGGAGGTGGAATGAGGTCTAATGTTCTTGTCTTGGAGCTAGAACATTAAGGCATGATGCTGTGGAGAAGGCTCTCTCCCCATGTGCATTCGTTTTCATCTCTGTCTTTCTTTTAGTCTGTGTGTGTGTGTGTGTGTGTGTGTCTCTATCTCTCCTCATCGCTCCATTGTTGAGCCCTTCCTCTCTTTGCCTGTCCTGGATGATGATATTGGAGACCATATCTCTAATCTGTGAATGGTAAATTAATCCCTGTGGAGTTTCGGCGGTCCTCTCTCTATGGAAAGCTGGGGGGGGATTACGGAGATAGAATCAACACAGCCTTATAATCTCATATACAGACACCGGGCCGGACAGGGACCATTGGGGTTTTGTTTTTAAGCCATAATCAGCAAGTTTCCATTCTTACATTGGTCAGAAAAAAAACATTCTTCCGGGCTATTTTGGAATTTTATGGAGTCATCTTTGGAAACAAAACATGTCATTTTAAACAGCTGGGCATTTGCTGATGCTCAAAATATGGATTTTTTGTCTTTTCGGGAGAATATGTTATGGCAGGATATTGTTTGGAAAATCCAACAGTAGATCAATAGCCTGTCATGAGCCAGTTAATTGAACAAGCTGCAGAAATGAATTAATTTCAGGATAGATAGATAGATAGATAGATAGATAGATAGATAGATAGATAGATAGATAGATAGATAGATAGATAGATAGATAGATAGATAGATAGATAGATAGATAGATAGGTAGATAGATAATTAGAATCTCAAACCTTTGTGTTTTTGTCATCTTCATCTTGACCCTGTTGTCCTTCACATAATTGAAGCAGTTGCTCTGTGATTGTCCCTTCTTTCATGTGAAGAACAAGCTGAAATCCTCTATGTTGGGCTGTGTTTGCCAACATTACACATATATACTTGCCGGTGTATCACGGAGTCTCCGTGGAGCATGGAGTGACTTTCCCTGAGGTGTGAATTTCGATGTGAGGTCCAATCAGTGTCTTAGTGTGCTTCCTTAATGAAGCTCTCGGGTGAGTGAGAAGAAAAGTCAACCCGAATAAAACAGGGCCGGCCCCAGTTCAACCTAAGAACAGAGAGGAAGGTTGGCAGTCAAAGGAAAAAGTGAACAATGTGAAAATAATATTGGAAAACAGGGACTGTGGTATTCACCAAGACAGAGAAGACTGTTGTCAACTGAGCAGCAGTCTTGACAAGGCCCTAGAGGAAGTAGCTGAGACACATGCCCACACACACACACACACACACACATTCCTTGACACAGCCCTGGCGGGGCTAGAAGTGGGTAATTAAAATGTAAATATTGATATTTTATTATTTGAAATGCGTCCACTGCAATGCTCTTAATGTCACTCCATCTGTCGCCTCCACAGAGATGTGGGGTTGCCCCCGACGACCGGGTGCCCCCCCCCCACCCCACCCCACCTTAGACCCGCCCCGTAATAACTCCCCACAATCGTCTCACTGTTGCTGCCGCGTCTCCATTTTGGGTCTAATTAAGTGTTAAATATTAGCGATCGCAGAGGCAGCACACACACACAGAAAACAGCACACACAGTGCTCGGCTGCATCTCTCCCCCCTGACTCTCTCTTTCAAGCACACACACTGACACACACAGACAGAGC
Source organism: Karalla daura (assembly GCA_029224185.1). NCBI lineage: Eukaryota > Metazoa > Chordata > Actinopteri > Chaetodontiformes > Leiognathidae > Karalla > Karalla daura. Next base: position 13,853,559 of record CM055190.1, read on the forward strand.
ACTCATCTCCACTACAGCAATGGGAAGATTTTAAGTGTTAATCTTGCAGTGCTGCTGATGGTGTCTAATGTATGCAATTAACAGTCAGCCAGGGCTGAGGGTTTGGTAATTAGCTGGCTGTTCACACTGATTAGAGGCTACTGCAACCCTATGACTGCTCCATTCTCCCTGAGGCCGCACGCAGAAAAGGAAGGGGGGGTTGGGGGGGGGGGTGGGGTGGGGGGGGGGGGTGGGGGGGGGGGGTGGAGGGGAAAGGAGAGGGGGAGGGTGCAAAGAGAGAGAAGTAGAAAGACGATATTTTAGCCAGGAGTCTGCAGGAGGATGAAGGTGAAGGTGGTGATGAGACAACCGTCACCAGCGCCTCATCCGGGCGTTTATCAGTCTTCAGCAAAACCTCAGACAGAATATAGAGTGATGGAGATGTGGCGCCACGCTGATTATGGTGACTCATTGTTGGTCAAATCCACGTTAGTTGATATGAAAACCAAAAACGATAAAAACTTTCATATTTAACATATAAATGTAAAAACGCAGAGAGTGACTGAAGAGAAAGGAAGGTCAGGATTATTGAAACACAAAACTTAAATTTTAATACGCACTTTAACACAGTATCAGTTACAAACAGCAAGCGATCGTGTCATAATTTGGTGACAGTGTGGTATGTGTGTTTGCGTGGATGTCTGTATGTGTGTGTGCCTGCGTGTGTCTTTAAGCCCCTCTAAATTAGCTGGTTCTCTGGGTAGATTTGTTTCCATTTGGTTGCGCATCTCTGTGTAATTGGGTCAGCTGGTGGATGTGTGTGTGTGTGTGTATGTGTGTGTGTGTATATGTGAGTGTGTGTATTAAAGCATTTGCCAGCATGGTTGTCGTGTGTGTGTGTGTGTGTGTGTGTGTGTGTGTGTGTGTGTGTGTGTGTGTGTGTGTGTGTGTGTGTGTGTGTATCTTATGTGTGTTGTTTCAGCTTGGCCAAAACCATTACAGGGGGTCCGTGTTCATTTGGGCCGGCGTCTGGCCGTATGGTACGAAACAGTTTGAGATGTGCGCACACACACAAACACAGCAAAACACACACCCAACACACACACACTCAGAAAGCATCACGAGGGAGCACTTGCGTGGCCCAGCGTGCAGCAATGTGCACACCAACACAAATTCAAGCGCGGACACATCCAGAAAGTGGTACGGGAGAGAGCACTGCAAACCTGCAGCACAGTGTGCATGCAGAACAAACACACACACGCACACACACACACACACACATGCAGTGCGGCGATGTGCTGGTAACTGTTGGAAACTTCACGTGTCCTAATGCAATCTCTATCTCAGTGGGCCAGTAGACTTAAATCTGTCCCCTGCAGAACACAATACGTGGACATGCTGCACGTTGACAATCCACTATTCTCCTCGCACCTGATTACATCACAGGTCTCAAAAAGCTGTTTTCAGAGAGAACCGCACCACAGAGGACAGGCCAGAGCCGCACATTCCTCCATTCATCACCACATCAATCCATGTCTGCCCCATCTGTCATTTGTGAGAATATGTTAACAAAAAAGATCATTTGAGTACATTTCACATCTTTTAGAACCTTTTATTCCCTTTTATACCCATGTATTTGCTTTTTCTGTGTATGATCCCATATATATGACAATGTGTCAAGATGCTAAACCCTTGATGGGTGTGTAAAACTTTGCTATTAAATGGTTGAGACAGACTGAGAAGTTCCCTCTTAAACATCTCCAAGGGCCACGATCATGTGGCAGCCTCCGCAGGCTCACCCGAATACCAGCCTCAGTCCTGGTTTCCCACTGAAGTGAATCAATGTAAGGACCAGTCATGTGTCAGTAACTGGAGTCAGATCAGCGCTGCAGCCACTTTCACACATGTCACATTAATACGTGCTCAAACACACACTCACACACACGTCGGCTACTGCAGATGTGCATAGACACCGTCATTACAACACACACGGATGGCTTCGCAAAGGCCTCGGATTGCGCACACACACACACACACACACTCGCACACGGGCAAGTGCACAGGTACTTGCGAGCATCACGATCGGCTCTCACTGGTTCCCATTTTGCCCTGTAACCACAAGACAACAAATATAGGCCTCCTGGTTATGTGTGTTCACGTGTGTCTGTGTAGCAACTGGGGCATGAGAAAGGGCTATCCTGTGTCTGTGTGTGTGTGTGTGTGTGCGTCTGTGCCAGACTGTTGTGCGGTCTCGGGTGTAAACGTGCAGTCAGGACTCATTTGGCAGACAAACAGGCCGCAGGGTGGCTGGGGAATCGACGTGTGTTTGTGTGTGTGCGTGTGAGTGTTTGCCTTCCTGTGTGTGTGTGTGTGTGTGTGTGTGTGTGTGTGTGTGTGTCTGATAGAGCAAAGGGAGGAGAAAAAAGAAAGAGAGCAAGAGCAAGCAGTAGAGGTTAAGTCTGCATGAATGCACTGCAGCCTCTTTCTGTCAGACCAGTGTATGGCCTGAACGCACACACACACACGCTCCTCTCCTCTCCATGTACCTTTAGATACAGTGGCCTAATAACTCAGCAGACACGCCCAAATAAAGGACATGTCCCAGCAAACATATGACATGGGACCTGGTTGAGCTTTTAACTCACTCACAGTGCCATCACTCTTGATATCAGTATAACTACCCAGCCTTGTCAGAGGTTACATTCTGTGAAGTGACTGACTGTTTTTACATGTGCTTCAAAAGCTTCCTCCTTTTGCAGGAAGCATGGAGAGAGATGGTCAGGGTGGATGTGGGGCGCACAAAGTGGGACACTGGTGAACCTGTTAGTTTGTGTCCTGACTCAACTTCGGACAACGCAGGCAAACCACTGAGTTTTTTATCATTATTTTAAACATCTCAACATTTTGCCCATATTGGCAGAATGATAATCCCTTCAGTATATCTGGCAGAAATGCCCTTTGTGTAAATGTAATTCTGACAGAAATGGACTTGAAAGAGAAACCTTGCAGAGGCTCACTCTTTAATGCAAATAGAATTCAGTTTTTCAGTCTGGACATTTCATTGAATGGCAGAGCCAACCAGTGTCCATAGAGTATACCGAATAGTTAACATCGCATGAGAAAAAGAAAATAGTGCCACAACTTTAGGCTCATGTCTGACTCTCTCCTCCGTAAAGTTTATTTTAATACATCAAAGCGAAGCTTTGAGCTTCATTTTAATTGCACATTCCTATAATTTCAGCTCGGTTCAGCCAACAGCGCACAGCATCCACACACTCTCCCCACACATAGTGCAAGATGCCTTATCAACAATGGGCAGAAAGGAAATGTAATTAGAGCCAACTAAGGAACCTTCTTTTGTCAAGTGAAATCACAGGTATGAAAGAAAGGTCTCTCCCCCCACCACAACACCAACACCACCATCTCCCCTTTCTACTTTCTTCTTTCCTCTACCTCACTCCTTCTCCTGCTCCCTTTCTCTCTCTCTCTCTCTCTCTCTCTCTCCATCAATACCTCTCTCTCTCCATCATCAGCACTAAATTCCCATTGATGTTTCTTTTCTTCTGCTATATCGATCGCTCCATGAGAAGGAGGGGAGAACGGGAGGAAGGGAAGAAGGGAGAGATGGCGTTATCTGTTAATTAATTTGTCCTGAAGCTGGCCGCCTATTAATCAGACAGATAAGAGGCATTGGATGGCTGAACAGCGCAGACAGGCTGGTGGGGAGGGGGTGAGGGGGTCTCCAAGACAAACACACACACACACACAGACACACACACAGATGGAGACGCACATTCAGAGGCTCACAGAAACGTGTGGGAATGTTTGCATACAGACATGCTGATGAAACAACAAGACAGCAGGTTCACGCTGCGCTGCTGTTATATTCACAATGCAAGCACGCACATATTCACAGAAACGCACACAATTGTTTGCATACTTCACACACACACATACACATGCTCATACACCCCCACCCCCCCCCACACACACACACACACACCCACAGCCACATCCTGATAAAATCATCGATGTACCTCAATAACAAAAGCTGCACTTTCAGCTCAATAAATTAATCACAGGGGCTTTTAATTATTGGTGTGTGAGTGTGTGCGAGTGTGTGTGTGTGTGTGTGTATGTGTGTGTGTGTGATAATATGCATGTTGTGTGCAATTAGGGGAGAGATGTGTGATAATGGGAGGTAAAAAATGCCAACCACACAATATTAACATCCAAGTGAAGTAGACAGTTTGGTGCCGACAAATACCGATTTTATATCTGTCGTTCATACTTGTGTTTGCCTCATTCTGCCCGTCTGTGTGTATGTGTGTGTGTGTGTGTGGGTGTGTGGGTGTGTGTGTTTGCATGTGCCACGTGTGCCCCTACTCCCCCCTGGATCAAATTCCACCAGAGGGATGTGTGAGAATTGATCGAACTCTCCAAATCACTCCCAATGCCAAAGTGCTGAGAAACACGCATGCACACACACTCACACACGCACGCACGCACACACACACACTCCTGCACACAAAGGCACAAGTAAAGACACACAACTTGTGACACTGTTAAAAGAAATTAACCCCTCACTCATGTCTTCTATTCTTCATTCGACCTCGGGGTTTGAACAGATTTTCTAAGTGTGTGTGTATGTGTGTGTGTGTGTTAATTTTAGCCATGCCCGTGCTTATTTTTGCTGCCCACCGTGAGTGGTGAAGTCCTGAGGACCCCCTAAAGACATCTGAGATATGTGTGTGCGTGCATGTGTGTGTGTGTGTATGTGTGTGTGATGTGAACCCTTAAGAAATTCACCTCTAATCCCCTCTGATGATTTCATTAAGTAGAGGAAGACACTGCCAGTTGGCAGCGATACTGCTCCCTTCACTGTGCCGTGTGTGTGTATTAATCATACACATTTGGACTCTTTCCAGTTTGTTCCTATGCATATGTGCATAAAAACGTGTGTGTTTGTGCGGGTGTGTGTGTGTGTATGTGTGTGTGTGTTTGTGCAACGATGTCTGTCTACTGTATACGTGTGCCTCTGTGTGTGTGTGTGTGTGTGTGTGTGTGTGTGTGTGTGTGTGTGTGTGTGTGTGTGTGTGTGTGTGTGTGTGTGTGTGTGTGTGTGTGTCGGAGATGTTAACAGTTGTAGATAGAACGAATTAGAGCACATTACAAACAACAATAGCCTGCAACCTGGTCATAATGAGACGCCTGCCATTACCCATCAACACACTGTGAGATAAGAGCCCCAAATGCACACGCACACTCACAAACATGCACACACACACACACACTGTCACACACTGTCACACACCCGAGCATCTCCAGAGGAGGCACAGTGCAGCAGATGTTGTTGAAGAAATATCTTCCTTCTCATCTGCCTGCGTCTCCTGGCAGGATGCTTATCTCGACAACACACACACACACACACACACACACACACACACACACACACACACACACACACACACACACACACACACTGGAGGGCTGCGGTGAGGTCTGACAGGTGTGCTCACATGGGCCACTGTCTTTGCCTCTGCCTATGAAAGCTCACGCACACACCAACCCACACTCACACACACACACACACACACAGAGAACACAAACAGGCAGGTGTGAATGGACAGGTGTGTGCGGAGAAGACAGCTGTGAGGAAAGGTGTGAGTAGGCAGGTGTTCCATTAAGAGATAGACAGTAAGAGGAAGACAGAGAGAGGGACAGACAACAAACAGGACACTGGCGGCGCTACGAGGAAGAACCCAATCGAAAGATGAGATTCGGAAAGGAAAACCAGAGAGGAAGAATTTCTTTTTTCCCTTTTCTCTTTCACACCAGCCACCTCAGAACCTCAGAGAGAGACGGTCGGTCGCAGACAGACACTGGCAGATAAAACGGCATGGATTGCGATTGGGGGAGCAGCCGGACAGATATAGACGTAGGCAAATAGAAAGACATGGATTGACACCGGAGAAAGCCAGAGTTTTGAGGCCATGGCGGCAATTAGTGTGTGTGTGTGTGTGTGTGTGTGTGTGTGTGTGTGTGTGTGTGTGTGTGTGTGTGTGTTTGAGCGCTGCAGCAGCGATGGCCGGCATTGATCCGTGGAGGTTGTGTCAGGGGGAGATAAGGCCTGTCTCTCCCCAGAGAACAGCCCTGGGCACGGGGGAGAGAGGAAGACGAGGAGGAGGAGGAGGAGGACTGTGGTCATCTGGATGGATGGGGGAGGATGGGCGGGGAGGGTGGAGACGAGACCTTCTCACTAGTTTCAAAACAAGCTCTCTCGCTCTCGTCCGTGCGTAGTTTTCGCTTTAAATGCCAATTCAGTCAGTGGAGCAATGAAGTCGTTGTGAGAACGAACAGGCCGGCGTGTTTCCTCTCCTGTCCACACACAGAATATTACGTTGGCTCGTTCTGTCCTCATATTATTTCATGTGCGTAACGATCGGTCTGTATCTGTGTCCCCTAGGCTTCTCCACGCTGTCTTTGGCAGACCAGATGAGTCTACTGCAGAGCGCGTGGATGGAGATCTTGATCCTGCGCGTTGTGTACCGCTCACTCTCCTTTGAAGACAAGGTAAGCACCGGACTTCGCTTTTGCTTCTCCTTCTCAGTGTGTGATGAGTCAGAGCCGCCAGTTTAAACCCTCTCCGCCTCCGTCTGCAGCTCGTGTACGCGGAGGACTACATCATGGACGAGGACCAGTCCAAGCTGGCCGGCCTCCTAGACCTGAACAACGCCATCCTGCAGCTGGTCAAGAAGTACAAGAGTATGAAGCTGGAGAAGGAGGAGTTTGTCACCCTCAAGGCCATCGCTCTGGCTAACTCAGGTTTGACTCCCTTCACTCTCAGAGATTTGTGTGCACACGTGTGTGTGTGTGCACGTTAGAGCACGCGATTGGTGGAGAGAGGGTTAATCCCAGGAATCTCCATCCTCATGGGACTCATTTAAACTGAACCATCAAAGGGCTCGATTCGATACAGACACACACACCTACAGAAGCGTGTCTCCATCCCTGTTGGGGACAGTGCATTGACGTAGCTTTATTTCCTGCAGGATAGGACTGTGATCATCAGCTTCTAGCCTTATGTCTAACTCAAGTCTTCATCTTTAGTCTGTGAGGATTCTGGTCCACACACACCTGCAACATCTAACACATGCTTTCACATTTTTGACAGTTGTTGAACCTCCACACACACGCTTCTCATCTCATACAGCTAACAGTCGCAGTACATGTAGACATACTCAGACGTGTTAAGACACCGTGAAAACATACTCGCAATCTAAAGCCAGCTCCCACCCCCAAACACCGTGGTGATCCCTTTTACAATTAGCATAGTCGTCTCTTCAGATGCCTGTTAAATAAGGTGAAATCATTAGAACCCAAAGTCTGTCGATAAAGCCCCCTCTCTGATGTGTCCAGCTGCATCGACAGCTGACTGACACACTCACGCACACACGCACACACACACACACACACACACACACACACACACACACACACACACACACCCTCTCTTACACACACATACGCACGCCTTCTTCCTCCCATGACCCGTCTTTTGAACTTTGTCTTGGAAGCTGGCCAGCTCTTCAGTACTCTTTAATTACAAGGGGGGAGCTGTCAATACAATGTGTTTAAATGGGAGAATGCAATGGGAGAGCTTTGAATAGGGAGGGAGGGGCCTTTTGTTCTGATTCTGCCACCGTCTACACCCGTAGACCACCACACACACACACACACACACACTCTTGTCATCCACTGTGCCAACTTCATGGCTCTGACACACACACACATTAGGGTAGTTGACTATGATTCACTTCACATAATGCCATGCACGAACGCATACAATATTGACATGTTATGTTGCTGTAGGCCATGAGACAGACATTTCAGTTGGTCCGATAAAAGGTGAAAAGTGTGGTCTGGGTCCTGTTTCTAGGACGAAGGATTTGACAAACAGATAATGGGTTGACAGCAATGACGAGGGAAAGCTCGGTCAGTGGATTCAATTTCAAAAGCATAAAGGAAACATCCAAAGCCACCAACAAATTGAAATAGTGTAAACAGATTTATCAGTGCTCATTGCTTAGGAAGAGGTTATCAGTGCTGAAAATGTCTCAGCATTAATTTAAAGTAGAGTGAATAATCATTGCAGCTGTTTGTTAATGTTAATGGTCGTGTAGATGCAGTTTCCACTGTATGTGAAGTACAGAGAGGCACAGACCTAATAAAGCTTTCACTTTCTACTATTTCTTCTATTGCCTGATGTCAAAATCACCCACTGTATGTCATAGCCACATCACAATCCACAAAATAAGCATCACTGTCGCAGTGGACACAGACATGTTGCTCAATATCTTAATATTAGACTTTAAAAAAACAAGCATCCAAATAAACCCTGAGAGTAATTATCCATCAAAAGCCAACCTGACTGTTGAGAAAACCCACATTTTTAAACAGTCGCCCATTGAACCGATTTGAAATCAAAACAGCTGACGCCCAAATAAGAACTTTGTACCGCTGCCCAGACTCTAAGTGCTCTTCAAGACAACAGAATGCGAGCATTAGCATTTTGAAGGGCACTGACACTAATTAATTCACAGGATGCAAATCGTCTGCATTAATGAAGCCGAGCCTTAAGAAATGTTAGCAAACGTGCCCCACATGTAAAGACAGCCAAACTAGCCATGGGAAACAGAGGCACGTGCGAGTGTGCGTCTGTGTATGTGTGTGTTTCTGTGGGTGCGTGTGTGTGTGCGTGTGTGTGTGTTGTGAGTTCTGTGTTAACATGTGTGGCTCGAACAGCCTTTTGTGCTCTGGCTCATTAACGTCTGCTGTTTTACTTGAGAGTGTACCGCAGGTCACAGAGCAAGCAGCAGCCATGTCCACCAGCTTAAATACTAAACACTCAATATTAATCAAAAAACAATGTGAGACTCATTAAATCTCATTTTTAATGGCCATTAACGGAGCGAATAAAGAGGAGAGGGGGACTGCTTTTAATTGTGACCAACAGTCATTCCCATTAGTTTGCGCGCTGAGCACATTTGTTATGTTGATATTGTGCGTTTTAATTTAATAAGGGCGGCCGCGTTTAAAACACTTGCCGCGCTGTTTTAAGATAATCGGAGTGAAATGAAAAGTTAGTCACACTGATGGGATTCCTACGTCTTACTTTAAACATGAACTGTGAGGAAAGTAGAAAATATGAGAGTTTTCTATTGATCTCTGCAGAATCCAAGTCTGAGTCTGGTCTGGAGCCGCATACTGATGCATGCATTACTCTCTATAGATCCAGCACTGCGTATGTGATTTTGTTATGTGTTCACCTGCACATTCACATATTGTTTTACATCCACCAGAACAGTGCCAGTTCACTTTGCCTCCCTTTTAGTATGTTAGCATGCACATGTGTGCGCTCTGAGCATTTATACAAGCACAGGACTTTTTACTGCTTAATAATAACTGTAAAGAAGACATGGTGAAGACAGTAAAAGGTGAAGCAGTTTGGTGATAAAAGGTCCCAGGCAAATCAGCCAAAAGCTGTTTGGTTTATCACTTTATATATCCACACACACTTAGGCACATGGATGCACAGTTCATATAATGTCCAGACCAGACTGTGTTGTTTTAGGTGCACATCTGTGTGAGAGCATGAAATACCACCATCTTTAATGTGTATACATTCTCTTGTGTGTGTATGTGTGTGTGTGTATGAGAGAGAGAGAGGGTGCTGGGCTGTGGCGGCCTATCAATAGTTGCCTTGTGATTATTATTTAACATGCATGTAGCCATTGATCGCAGACATTGATCGGAGGTTGAGAGCTAAAGGCCAGCTCACATTAAGACTTTGCTTCCCCACGGGCCAATATGGAGCATTATCATTGAGGGACATTCTCAGCCCGGGCTGCCACCTATGCCGACACACACCTTAACAGGCCGGCTCAAAGAAAGATTACACATGTGTGCTTCCAAATACGTATGCACACACACACACACACACACACACACACACACACACACACAGACTCTCAGGTGTTCCTGCAGCTCTCCATCATTCTGCAGGTCCATCTTTTTTTCGCCGCCCACCACCTCTGTCGCTCCATTCATCACACCCACAGATCTGTGCTTTAAAGACAGAGAAAGGGAGCAGCCCCCCTACATTTAAAGCCCCACTCCTGGGTTTAGTCTCCACTTGAAAGTATTGATCTTTGAATCTAAATAGCAGAGAGGTGGTTTCATTCTAATCATTTATTTCTATTCAAAAGGAAATGCATTTTGCAGCTTTATTTGTGTATGTGTGTATATATATATACACACACACACACATACACATATATAAAACACATCACAATCCCAGCACTGTAACGAACTTCCAGTCTAGTGATCTGTGTGTAATCTGAGTTAAATCTTTAGCAGCACTAAGCATTAGCACAGCAGCCAGGGGGGGCACTGGGACTGACAGAGACACATACCATTGCAAACACAGTCTGAGAGAGTTGTGGGAGCCTGCTTTTATAGCTGAAAATGCAGATTTTACAAATCCACTGAAACAATGAGCTGAACAGTGAACTAATGTCCAGAATATCATGCGCCCACCGGATGTTGTGTTGTGAACAGTTAAACTGCAGCTGTGTGTTTCCCCCTCCCTCTCGTCCCACAGACTCCATGCACATCGAGGATGTGGACGCGGTGCAGAAGCTCCAGGACGTGCTCCACGAGGCCCTGCAGGACTACGAGTCCTCCCAGCACCAGGAGGACCCCCGCCGGACGGGCAAGCTGCTCATGACCCTCCCCCTGCTCCGCCAGACCTCCACCAAGGCTGTGCAGCACTTCTACAGCATCAAGCAGGATGGCAAAGTCCCCATGCACAAACTCTTCCTGGAGCTGCTGGAGGCCAAGGTCTGAGGCCCGCTGCTGCTGGTGCTGGTGGAGGTGGAGGTGGTGGTTTGGGGGGGGTGGCAGACGCAAGGACAGCTGGACTCTGGTCTGAGCTCCACCTGAGCTCTACACTCCGACTCTCACTTTGAATGACCTCTTGCTCTTTTACACGCACACACACCGACACACACACACACACTCAGATATATAAAGTACGTCCGCTGACACACACACCCCTCCTCCCCCGCCCCATGAATAAACAAAGCAACACCTTAACTCCCCCACCTGAACTTACCCCCAAGACCTCCACCGTGTTGAGTGAGGAAAGCGCTCGGCCGAGCCTTTGCTTCGTGGGGAGTGGGGGGGGGGCGGGGATGCTGACTCCACCCCCTCGCCGGCCCGCTATGAAGGGAAGAACGATTTTACTTCCTGGTAAAACTATGAACAACCACCGCAGTGGATCCCAACAGCGAAGAAAAGGCTAAAAACTCTTATGCATTTAATAAGATGTTATTAATGACAAACTCCAACCAGGACATGTTTCACAGACACTGAAAACTCTTCGTTTTAGTCCTGAGAGACTGCAAGACTGCACTCATGTCTCCCTCGTCCCCCTGCCCCCCCAACCTCGCTGGTCCCCTCCCCCCAACAGAGTTTTTTTTAAGTGTTCGAAAAGACAACGAGGGAGGGAGGGAGGGGAGAAGGGGAAAAAAACGAACACTAAAGAAGTATTAACGTTTGTTGTCAAATTACTTGTACATTGAAATTTGGATGGATGGACAAGAAAGAAAAGAAGAGGAGATTCGCCCTGCCAAAGAATGGATCACGTCCATTCAGAGGATGCCAGCAAACTTAACCGGTCATCACCCCCCCCCCCCAAACCTTTTTTTCTCCTTTCACTCTGTCGGTGGCTCTGGATGCCGGGCCCTCGGAGCTCTCCGAGTCCCAGGGCCCGGGATTGGAACCCACTGCTGTAAAACACTCTCTGGTTCTCCCAAAGTTCAGCTCCTGGTTTCCCATGCACTCCCCTGCACTTGGACACAGCTTTACCCCCAGCCCCTGTCAGTATTAACATAGTATTGAGTGTTTGCACACTTGACCTGGCTGAAAATGCTTTCAAAATGCTCCAACCAGTTTAGAGGTGAATTTAATTTGCACAGTTGAAAAAGAAAATAACAATAATAATAATAATAATGAGGTATAACTAGATAAGACTCCATCTATACTGCCTGGCTTCTAGGCTCTGTCCACTCTGATCCGACCTCGCTTTGAAACATTTTCAGCCGTTTCGTGGCCCAGGTTTCGTAGCTCTCCACACCCGAGTCAGCTGAGATTTCAGTCTGTCAAAACGTGCCATTAAGAATAGTCCAGCCCATGCTCATTACCCAAACTCCGAAAAAAAAAACAAAAAAAAAACCTGCAGAGTGTCATGTCAGTGCCGCCCTCCTCGCTCCGACGCGTTCACAGCCTCTCGGCTCACGTCCAGAGATCCTCCTCGCCCTCCATCCGGGCAGCGATGGGGCCGTTCCAGTCACTCCACACAACACAAGGCAGAGGGAAAGGTGTGCTGACGGAAACTGACTGAAGAACAACTGTTGTTGCTTTCAGACTCCTTTTCTTTCTTTTTTTTCCCCCCCTTTTGTTTCTATCTTGAAGATAATATTAGCGACGATACCAGTATTAGGGTTGTAAATAACGGCCATCCTGTATATGACATGTAACACTGCTTTGTTTTTTTTGTTATTAATATTGTCTTCTTAAAACTGAATTAATCAATATGTCTTTCCTTTTTTCTATCAGCTTGACCACTTTCAGCGATTATCATATATATAAATATAACGAGTAATAATGTATTAACAAAATCAGCGTTTATCTTAGAGAACTCTGAGCAATAGTGGTTTTTAAAGGAGGGGGGTTTGTGCATACGGACTAAGTCTGCAATATGAACATGACGTGCCAGTCTTAAAATCTGGGGGAGAGAGAGAGAGAGAGGGGGAGGACGAGGGTTTGGGGAGAGTTTGTGGCTTCTCTTTCTCTCTGTGCCACTTGCCATAAGCTATTAGACGCCAGTCAGTTCTACCCTGGTTAGACACGGGAACAAACACGGACCACCGGACGACGAGCATCCGTCACACCACGCCGTCTCCCACGTTTCTCGCCGCTGCTTTTAATCTGGCCGAAACAGGAAACAGATCTTAGGTTTCAAGTCAAACTACTCAGCAGTACACAGTCTTTAAGTCCTTGAGGCGTGTGTGTGCGTGTGTGTGTGTGTTTCCTCACAGCCACTCACAGCCCAGTGCAGGGACCACCAGAACAAGCCCAGGGTGTGAAACTTAAACGGTCATCTCAAATAATCATTTTTATGTAGGCTTGCTATTCCACCTCGTCCTGGTCGACACTTTATTTTGAAGGGAAATTGTCAATGTTTTTGGTTTTTTTTGTTTGTTTTGTTTGTGATGGTGCAAACCAACCAGTCCTAACCCAGCCGAACAGAAGCTGCGTACAGACGTACAGAGGCATTATTTCAAATGTGAATATAATTACCTGATGTGATGAAAAAAACTATAACCACACAGACTTTAAGACTAATTTCCAGGCACTTTCAGAAAACAGCTGGCTAGGGAAACACTGATTTCAGCTTGTGGAGGGGTTTATTTATTAATTAATTTATTTGTTGTTCTTATTGCTTGTTTTTCCGTGTCATCCTTTGTGTGATTTTCAAAAGCCGAACCAGAATGCCAAATCGTGTAACGTGGACGACGGTGTAATCTAATATAAGATGGCAACGTGTCACAGTGGAGGAGGGCTGCGGGTTACGTGTAGCTGATCTCTTTAACATCACACCTTCTGTATCCAGCATCAGTATTATTAGTAAGGGGTATTTTTCTCAGCCTTCTTAAACATTGTATATTGTAAATTATACAGATTATAATTCTAACATAAGACATTTTATTGGAAACAAAATGGAGGAAAGGAAAAAAAAAGAAAAACATAGTTCAGCCTCAATGTGTGTTTCATGTTTGCTGTTTTTTCTACCAAGAAAAAACCCTCGTTTCTTTCATTGGAAATCTGTTTTTTGTTTTTTTTTTCTTTCTTTCTTTCTTTCTTTCTTTGAAGGTCCTGTTCTGTTTGATCCTTTGCTCCTCTGTCGGGTCCTCTAAGGCGTTGCTGTGTACTCCTTTTTCTTGTGGTGATTCCCGTTCTTGTGCCGTGTGCTTCTCCTTTAGACAACACAGAGTAGAGTAGAGGCCATGTTTCTCTGTCTGTCGGATCAGTCCGCTGGGGGTCTGGCCCACCGGACTCTCTCCCAATGAACCGAACCAGATGTTAAGGCTCTTCTTGGAGAAACGTATCTAGACCACCGAGATCAAATTACAGTATTCATCTTTACCAAACTATACATAAATAACGAAATATTTAGTATCTAAATGAAGCAGCACCATACGAGTATTTAAAAAGGGATCATTTGTGTAACTTTCCTGTAGAATAAACACTATACTGTATATCTTTAGGTTTATTTAACGATGAAATGAAAAAGGACATTTGAGTAATTCAGAACTGTAGGTGACTCTTTTTTGATAAACTCGCTGTACATAACTGCCTTCCATACAGCTCGGCCCAGTCATCATCTCCACCGTCTCAGCAGTCGAAAAGAGAGAAAAAAAACACAAAGACGACCGACGTTGTGTTCCCCCATTGTTGCGTCCGGTTTTTCCACCTCCGTTCCAGGAAAATACCTCACTCCCCGGCAGAGAGTAGACACGCGATCGGACAGGCGATTTTCAGTTCTCGCGGGTTGACGGGGAAATTTGACAGTTCAAGTTTTTACTCGCTCTTTCTCTACACTACGCACTCGTTACGACGTGGGACACGTTCGCGCTCTGCCCCCCCCCCGCCCCCGGTTATCGAACACCTTTTATCTCTTTATGCACATTTTTGAGATTCTGCGCGACGAAAATAGCAAAAACGTATAGAGTCTGGGACTCATCAGAGGTCTGAAACATCATCACAAAGTGTTTTCAGCGAGGAATTTATCTCACAGGTGCAAAAAAACACACTTGAAAACACAAGTGAAGTCCCTGACGAGTCGAGTTTCTTATTTTGACTGTAACGTTAAAAAGAAAAACAGAAAAAAAACACCGTCTCATCGTCAGGATGATGGCATTTCTTTTCATCCGCTGTACATTGATCTTACAAACAACCTGTGGAAGAAAGGTGCTCTTTTCTTACTTATTGTTTCTCTTTTTATTACTGTGTTTTGGTTTTCTTTTGTCAGTTGTCAAGCCAACGCTGTGTGTACTTCCGATCAATCAGCACAATGAAAGAGGCCGCGTCTCCCCCTTCCCCTCCCCCTCCAGAGATGCTCCAGCTAGTTACGTCTGGTCCCGGCACACGCGCACGCTGACTCCTCAGAGTGTCTTTTGCCGTGAACAGAGCGAGAGGCTGCCTCTTCTCTCAGACGAGTCGAAGGGAAGAGCGTTAAAATCACGAGGGGGACCGCGCGACTCTTTCAAGGGGGTTTTGATACAACTTTAGATCCGATTCGTCATGTAACTTACAGTACCTTGATCGTTTTTTTCGTTCCCGGTTTTAAAAGCAATATTCTTTTTGAAAAGGACCGTCCGGTGGCAGGACGGTCTTGTTTCGTCTCAGTTGTGGCTGTCGAGTTCCTCTCGCAGTCTGAGGCGCCCGAAACCGCTGAGACCTTCAGCGGTTTCCTGGGAGCAATGGGACGAAGGACGGTCAGAGGCGCCGCTAGAAAGACGTTTGACCTGGTTGCACTTTTGGGCACCGCGACATCGCTTCATCCGGACCCTAGCTCCGTTAGCCGCTCTATTTAAACGATAGTCTAGCCTGGAAACAGACGGTCATTTAGGTCGTAGTGACAAAAAGGCAGGATGGTCCTTCCCATCACGGCCGCCCTGGAAACCCCGCTAAGGCCAAACTGTGTCTATCTACAGCTCCACAGTGTTTAGTCGTTTAGTTGTATTTAATCCCCAGATGTAACTGCCACCTCCGTGGCCGCGGCCCCCGGGCCCCGCGGCCTGAATTCGCAGATGAGAAAGAAAAATACTAACAAAGGCTATTTAAAGACGAAAGAGGACCCTGGCGTTTGGCGGAGAAAGAGTTGTGTACGAGACAAGACCCTGTAGTGTTATTTAAAAAAACATGTCCGTAGATTTTAGATGTGCTTCACATCAGTAAATGAAGAAAAAGAAAAAAAAGAAACAATAACCTGTATATTTTTGTGACGTGTATCATACAAGTGTGCTCCAACAATAATGTCCATTTGTGTAAATGTATTTATTTCACATTGTATATATTGTTCAATGCAAAAAGAGAGACCTATGATTCTGTAACTTAAACTACTATGGGTTGAAACATTACATGTGTTACTCCAGACTATGCCTTTCAGGATTATTACAGTAGAGCAATATCAATTAAAACCAGGCTTCCAGTTTTGACACCTGTCTTCTGTCTCTGTCTTTTTTTTTTTCTCCTCACATTTTATTGTTTTACGGGGGGGGGGGTGGTGTGACACAATAAACATGTCATATTTAACACCACGCGTGCCAGATTTGCATTGCTCTGCTTTACAAGACTGTGTCTGACGGCCTATTAGACACTCAGTGAAGGAGGTCCGGTCAGATTCACTCAGAGCGTGAAACATTCAGACATACAGTTACATCCCACTACTTTCTCAATAATCTGACCTTGTGACACAGCTGAATTGGCATCTTAGAATTAGTTGACATAGTAGAAAATCACATATAAACCCATTGCCTTTCAAACACCTTAGGTTTTACAGAAGCATAATTTCTTTAAATGTATTTCTCTACATTAAAAGGTGTTTTCCCATGTTTGCAAATGCTGTTGAAAAATGTGACAAATTCAGTTCTTCTCCAAACCTGACATGGTGGCATCTTCAGCTTTTTATTTATAGTCATGTTTGCTTCATTTGGTCATCCCCCTGAACATCTGAGTAGAAATATAACCAATTTCTGATGTGATTTAGCATTTGAGACGCCTTTTGAAGGCCAAACATGAAAGTGTAACTAGTGACCACTTTTAAGTTCAATTAAAAACCAATTCCAGATGAAGAGAGTGAGGTCCGAAATGGAGTGAGAGCTTAACCTGTCACCTGAGCACTCTCAGCAAAGTGGAGCTGTAATCTCATCCAGACCAAAACTTTACTGATTGCACATTTTTGCTTTGTGGTGCGCTTCAGTGACCTAGACCACTGGTAGATGACAATGTACAGTCAGTTTCTTTCTTTGCATTTGCAGTATAATGAGAGCAAGGAGTGAGAGGGAGGAGGAGGAGGAAGAGGAGGAGGAGGAGGAGAGGAAGTGGGAACAGCTTGCTCCGGTGGGTGGCTAACTACTGTCCACTCTGAATGGTCCAGCTCTCCCTCCTGCACTCGCCGAGGGCATTAAACACACACATACACACACACACACACACAGTTATTGTGGACAAAAGAGGCCACAAGACATCAGCAAACAATGAAAAAGAAATCAGCTGTTTTAAACTGTTAACATCTTTATGATATGGTTTTCACTCAGCCAGCTCATACATTCATTTTTTTCCCGTTCCCTCTGCTTTGTCACATCCCTTCTTGTTCCCCTCTCTCTCTCTCTCTCTCTCTCTCTCTCTCTCTCTCTCTCTCTCTATCTCTATCTCACTCTCTCTCCCTCTCTCTCTCCCTGTCCCCTAATAGCCAGCAGCAGTAAATGGGATACAGAGGCCAGATATTTAATGTAGGAGAGAGCTGTGAAGCGTTTTAAGAAGCCTTTTTCTAAGAGGGGGAGCCCTGACCCGCAGGCAAATATTTTTCAACCAGATGACATAAGAAGATATCATCTGCTAGAGAGCGAGATTTTTATTCCTTCTCTCTTTCAACAATCTCTCTCTCTCTCTCTCTCTCTCTCTCTCTCCCTCTCTCCCTTTTTTATTTGGGCTGCTGCCTGCTCAGCCGGCCCCTACGCACAGACGCTCAGCTTTACTCGCTTGCTTTTTTGGAGTTCATTTATTTTATTTTATCTTTGATTCATTATTATGATACGATAAAAGCTACTTGAGCATTTCGGCTGCTGCGGGGCTCTTATCGTTAACCTTGTAGAGCGCGTGTGAGAGCGGGCTCCACACGCTGCATCGCTAATGGCCAACTTAACTCCTCTGTTCTCCTCCTCCACCTTCTGGCTTCATCAACATCTCTGTCTCTCTCTCTTTGAGCATCTTTCATCCCTTTATCCTGCCCCTCTATTCTCTCATAAGCTCCGCTCACAATTCCTCTGTTGTTTGTTTGTGGGTTTTTTTTTTTACTAATTTTTCAGAATAAAAATCTTTTGTGTTCAAGACAATGAATCTAAGTAGGGGCCCATAGTCTGTATGACAGGATAGAGCTCTGATCTGTCACTGTTAGTGAGTGTGTTGAGATTGGGGCCTGGAAATGCATGTTTATCTTGGGGAAAACCCACAGACACACACACACACATACACACAGGGAGAACATGCAAACTCCTCTGAGACAGAACCAACCAAGGTCCTTCGTCCCGTGAGGCGGCATGTTGACCACTAAGTACGTTGTCCCTGTATCAGAGATTACATTTTATTTCATTGGTTTGAAACTCAGCTGCCTGATTAGACACTGTAGGCGATTCCACGACAGCAGACATTATTTTGGGTGGTGTGGGGAGGGTCCCACAGGGTTAATATTTCAGCCCCATTTCGCTCCTCATTTACGTGCGTAAAGTTTCACTGTTACACCAGTGACACACAGTTATAGCTTCTCATAACACGTAATGGCACCATTAGTGCAGACAGTCGTAGGAGCTGCCTCACAGACACAGAGTGTTGAATGTTATCAATATTTCCACCACTTAATGAATGCAACTCCAAAGGCTCAGATTCTTTTCTTTTCATTCACGTGGCTTCATTACCTCCCAGCTACAGTGTCACGGAGATGGTGGACATTTTAGGCCGTGCACATGAGGACCTCTGGTCATTAAACCAATCTACATTGCAAAGAGTGTCCACGCTCATTAAAGAATGTCATGTGTGAAGGAGCGAGATTTCATCTGCATGTGGGTGGGTGAAATCCCTCCTACGACGAGGAATCTTTTTTTTTTTTTGGATGTTAACAGTAGTCAGGTAAAGCAGATGTAAAATCATTAATCATTCTTAATTATTGCTGTACAGGAATATATGACAATATACAACATTCATGGATTTAGGCATACACTCATGCCAATGTATTCTTAGGAGAATACACTGAGTCTGTTTGTCCATCAAATAAAATCTATAACATGCTCATAGGGTTACTGCACATATTATTGTTGTTGGTGTATTGTTGTATTCATTTTGGGGAGGTGCTTTCAGGTCAGGGATCAGTACCGTAATGACTTTGGCAGACACTGTTCATAGACCTTATGATGTGTGTTTTGATGACTCAAGCAATGCAAATTGCAAACTGTGCATGATATATAACCACCGTCCTCAGATCATCAAGTGAAATCTCTTAAAAAAAACACTTCAAGTGGGCAGAAATAGATAAAGTCGTTCCTTCAGGACATGTCAGGCTTGCTGTGTGTACAGCATTTATGCAATTGATTAAAAAAGGGAAACATTTTTAGTAAGGAGGTTCACTTAATAGGCCTCTTAAGGGAGAGTTAAACAGTAAAGTGGGCAAATAAGAGAAGCTACATCACCCATGAGTCTGTGCTTGTTTCATTTCGTCTTCTTCATGTGTGTTGTTACACAGATGTCACAAACTGGCTGCTTCGCTCAGAGCTCACACTGGAGTCTGGTTTCATTTCAGAGCAGTTCTTACTGGTTTCTGGGGGAAGTCTGGATGTGATTTTCTCCTCTTAATATGGTGCCAAACAGCGTTGGTCTCTAAGGGTGACCATATCTGTTTTAGGCGCTGTGACCTGTAAAGTGCTAATGTGTGGCAGCTTCACACTGATGGTGTTTCAAAGGCCTGTTTTGGGGCTACTTAACCCCCCTCGTGTGTGTGTGTGTGTGTGTGAGTGTGTGCACACATGGTTTTGTGTCTGTGTGTTTGTCTGTATGTATGTCTTTTTTCATTTTGGCATGTGTGATTTATAATTTTACAATTGTGTGGGGTCTACATGTGGAGCTATGTAAGATCTATTTGTGTGTCTAAATTTCTATGTGCCTTTAGGTGTGTGTGTGTGTGCGTGTGTGTGTGTGTGTGTGTGTGTGTGTGTGTGTGTCTTATCCCCATATCCCCTTGTATCAGTGGTTGGGTTCCCTTGGGTTTCACAGGCCTAGTGACATGGACTCACGGTGGTAATGGCCTTTCACAGCATCTAGCTCCCCTGACACACACTTACAAACACACACACACACACACTCTCACAGAGCAAAGATAAGGAGAGAAACAGTGCACAGTGACAAAGTGCACAAATATGGGCACAGATGGAGAATAATGCACATGGAATACATGTGCAGAAAATATCATTTTCAGATAAAACTCAGCTCTATGGTGAATTCCAATATGTTTAATCCCTTTCATGATGAATAACATTGTTTTTTTTTCAGGTTGTTTGTTCAGCCTCAGACAGAGAGGCTGGAGGACAAAGCAAGAGGGAACTAAGAAGTCTTTTAATTTTTCCTGGGACACCTTTTCTTTGTTTGTCTCTCTGCAGCATGTCCCCGTCTCTCCTTGCCCTGCGCTCTCAGCAACCCCCTCTCCATCAAACTGCATACGTCCTACTTAGCTTACATGCTAACTAACGGACCACTCTGTGGGTAATTTACGGCCTCCCGTTCGAGCACACCTGCGGTGATTTACTTCCTCTACGTTCTCTCCCTCTTTCGCTCTTTGTGTCTCCCTCGTTCATTCTCCGATCCCTCATTTTTCCTATATTTTCCACGATAACTATAAATCACCTGCGTTTGCTCTCCTCGCCCACGTCTCTCGCCTCTCTCCATCCCTCAGACATCTCAACCTCTGTTGTCATCCCATTCTCCATCCTTTCCTCTCTTCTCTCCCATTCTGTTCCCCCATCCCTCTATCGCTCAGGGTGTAAAGTGGCCGAGGTGGCGCCGCGCGTTTTAGCCGCATGTGCGAGCTATAAGAGGGTCAGCTGTCTATTTGCACTTTTAGCGTCTTAACTCTATACGATGGGCCATTCATTCTCGCTCTCTCCTCTCTCTTTTCCGTCTCCCTCTCTCTCCATTCCCTTCCTCTCTCTCTGTCGATTGCTCTCTATCTCTCTCTTAGGACAGTAAATGTTTTAACTCTCCATTCTATGGGCCATTCATTAAGTTAGTGTACTTTAATAAATAGTCTGATGTGTCACGGGCCAGTGAATTAGTGGCACTTAAAATCACCCACTAGTGGCCAATAGATAGCTGGAAGGTTTGATATGCAGCAGCCACTTTTCCTCCCAAAACCAATTAGAGCTGAGCAGAGCTGATATGTAATCCAGGAGCTCATCTGTGTTTACACTGCGTCAAGTTGTGACTTTACACTCATTCTTATGTTTATGACTCATATTTTAAATGCCAGACTATTTTCATTGAAACAGAAGAGCAAGAAAAATAGTGATGGTCTACCGAGAAAATCCAGAGCACCTCTGACATTCAGTCATTGTGCAAACGCTGTGCTGTGGGTCTTCATGTAAATATGCACATTATTATGCACATTATTAATTGTTTGTGTTTCTGCATGCCTGTAAATATATACCTCTAACATGAATCTCTTAGGTGACACAGTCTATGAGGGGCTAGTACCACACAGCAAGAGGTTCCCAGCTTCATCTCCCAGTCTGACCAAGGGTGTGGAGTTTGTATGTTCTCCCTGTGTCTGTGTTTGTTTTCTCCAGATACTCTTTTTTTCCCTCTCACAGTTCAAAAACATTGACTGGATACTCTGAAACTCCCCCAATGATGTGTGTGTTTGTCCTGTGATAGACTGGAGACCTTCACCCAACAGTATGAGCACTGAAGAAGACAAAATGTGTCTTCTCAGTCAGGTTTTTTCAAGTCTTTTTCCTTTGCCAAAACTTTCAGCACCAAAGCTGTTGTCGGGCCTATATGCATCCAGTGATCCAGTGCAATTTATTTTGTGATTCTTTCTCAAGGAAATAAATAAACATTTCCAAGGTTGGCCCCCGCAGGCGATTCTAAAGTGATAATAGTTGCTGAAGTGCCTCAAGCTAATAATATAGCCTTGACAGGGGAAAGGTGATTGGCTTAGACAAAGTGTGTGTATGTGTGAAACCGTAAGTGTGTGTGGGGGTGAGACTGGATGATTATGTGTATGTGCATTGTCAAGAGAGGCAGGAGGTTAATTCAATCCTATAGAAACGCAGCATGGTGGGGATTGGACAGCACAGCCCTGAGGGTGTCACTGGCCTCAACCCCAATAGGGGGCAGAAAGTGTACACACACACACACACACACATATGTGCACACAAACAAACATGCACATGCAACATGGACCCTTTGACTTTAGGGTATACAATCTGAAAAGCCTGGGAAAAGCCAAATTGTTTTTATATCTAGTTTGTGGCACATTTCATTTAGAGGATAAATGATGAACGTGGATTAAAATACATGAATCTATTTATAGAAAATGCTGCATAAAAGAAGGACAAGAAGGAAGAGGACATTTATAGAGGCGGGGGTGGGAAGAAGGATTGAGGGCACGGTGAGGGGAGAAGAGAATGGAGTGAGTGAAGGAAAGAATGAGTGGCGCCTGTGGAAAGTGGGATGTGAGGGAGAGGTGTACGAGTGGAGGACAGAAGTGACCAAAATAGAGTATAGACAGCAGCGTGACGCAAGTGCCGGAGGAGAATGGAAGCGATAGCCTAAATAAACCAGCGGAAGCAGAGTACAGTCAGACGAGGAACAGTTGCCGGCTAAGCATATTGCAGCAGGCTTTGGTATCATTTTGCAGAGAGATGGAACTTGAAGCTCAATGAGACAAATTCTCCTGTCATTCTCATAATGCTGCATGAAAATACAGGATTCACTCGAGGGGGGTTGCTCAGCTGGAAAGGTTTTAGTTGCCATTGTGTTGCTGCGTCCTAAGGCCCTGCCGAGCAGGCTTCAGCTCTCAGGCGTGGTGTTCCTCTCCTCATTAGTGCTGCAACGCTGCGGGGCCTTCAGCATCCACAGCAACAGCACAAATACAGCAAACACAAACACGTATTGCAGGGTGCAGTTTCTCTCCATGCCCCATCCTTTTTTATCTCTCTTCTACAAAAGCACCGTATCATCTAACTATGACACCTGCCATTAATGAGCATCTCAGGTGCTCCAATGAAAAGTGGATCTGATTTGGACACAGTTTCCCCTTTTCCACCAAAGCAGTTCCAGTGCTGGTTCAAGCTCTAGTGCTTAATTTGGAACTCTTTTTAACCTGTTTTGCCACACAAAGAATCGGCTCTTGTCCCCACCAACCCCAAAAAAATAAGCATTCCAGAGTGGTACCACTTCCAGAAGTAAGACCCACTGACACCAGGGGGTGGGATTGCTGAGACCAGTGCAAACAAGACTGCACAAAGTGAAGCAAATATATATATGAGAGAGAAGCCAAAAACATGGGTAACAGGAACAGCATCTAAAGTCTAAAACACAACTCATATATGCAGGCTCACTAACCACCTCGAGCTATTAAAAAAATGGTTTCAGGTTCCTTCTCAATCCCTGGAGCAAAATGTTAAAGACTCAAAGCCATCTATGGGTTGCCAGTTGAGGTTTAGGTGCCTTGTTCAAAGACATTTAAGTCATGACTTGGTGATTTTCCCCATTGGTATGGACAGTCGATCCTACTACCCTTGGCTGAAATGACACTTGCACCAAATGGAAAACATCTCTGCATGGTCCTGCACCACCAGCCTTTTGGGTGACAGCTGAATGCGCAAACTGATTAATGCAAAAAATTCAAGATCTCATACATATTTCCAAGCTCACTATGTTCAAAGCTGCTCCGTTTGGAGGCTTTTTTTTTTTACTATTCAAGCTTACTACAGTTACTACAGCACATACAGCAAGAGATAGGTGAACATGTGTTTCCTACACCATCTCAACAAATTTGGCATCAGAAAGCCATGTGTCCTGGAGGTGATTCACACTTGTCCACTTGTGATCAGATCCTTCTAGACAAATGTAAATGTCTGTAATGGAATCTCAACCATTACGTGAAATCATCTGAGGTGGACTTTTTGTTCTTTCTAAAAGTAAGGGGCCATATTTGTGACAGTTGATGGCGCTATGGAGCAGTGCTTTTGCAATCACACACATAGGTGCCTACACTCTGAGATAAAATGAATTTGAAACCATGAAAGTCAAATGATGAGCTTGCACTCACCACTACATTATCATTCAGCAGTTAAAATTGTACTTGAACCCACCAGGCCTAAAATAGGTGAGTGTGTGTGTGTGTGTGTGAGAGAGTCTGGATGTTTGTGTGCACTGCATTTCCATATGGACAACCTAATATTGTATTTTACTAAAAAACACAGAGGCCGACCATCAATTTATTCCACTGTTCCTAATCAGCAGCGAGGCCACGGATGTCCCCATACATATTCATGGTGCTCTGGAGACTCTGGGAGACACCGCATTTACAGCCTACATTTACCATATTACCCTTAATGTTATAAGACTGGCAAACACAATTTAGCCAAATATAAGTCATACATAAGTAATTTAGAAAATGAGGCAATATTAATTGTGCGATCGTCATCCCGTTTTAATCCCGTTTCGGTGATAGCACTTCAATCTCTGGAATTGAATGTGCCTGGCTGAATAAATTAGTACAATCAATGTATGACTAGATCCTCTGTTGTGTGGACACTCTCTGTGCAAATCTATGCAAATGTCTCATGAGAAGAGGATAAGAGAAACTCTTCTTGGCTAACAAAGCTCTTGATGATCATAGCCTCTCTGACACAGCGGTGTGATGTCATTTTCAGCCTCTCAGGGGGAAAGAAAGGAGGCAAAGGAGGAGGCAACGACGAGGGATGCTAAAAGAGGAAGGTTTTAATCCGTTTTCTGGGTAAACAGTCACGCCATGTACACATATGAATGTTGGCTTGTTTACAGATGCAGACGCTATCCCTGGCTCTCACCAACCATTTTTTTTTGCCTTTCAGCATTAAATAGTAGCATTGTCTTGTTTTGCTACTGACAAAAAAACAGGTAATTTATGTAGATTTGATTGATATCAACAATAAACAATTATTTTTATCAGATATGTAAATGTATAATTCACATTTTTCTTCTTCTGCTTCTATTTTCCTCCCTTCCTCCATTCTTCCAGCACCTTCCACTTGATTTTCCCTCCTCTCCTGTTTTCCCCCCTTTTCCTCCCTACCTCTATCCTAGCCCCTAGCCACCTCCCCTCTCCTCCTCTCCCCTCCCTTTGCTCCTCTCTGCCTGGTATTGATTAGAAGGCGAACCTCTAATCTCCTTAAGGTCATTAGGAACACTTAATTAAAACCTAGTTAAAATGCCTTTGTTCAACCAAAGCAAATTGCGGCTGTTCAAACGCGATTAGTATGATAACGTAAAAACTTGTCGGCAGGGAAAAATATAAGAGGGGTCTTTTTTTTTAGGTAGAAATGTTTACACATTTAAATACAGAGCGCTTAAGCACACAGTGCAAGGCTACACTGTTGTATACTTGAGCTTGTGCTTCTGCTGTTTATGTACATGTACAAGGGATTGTGTTGTTTGTGAGTGGATGTTCAGCTTCATGAAACTAGATTTATACACGTAACTGGCTTAGGTTTCTGCAGAAAAAACATCCTATTGCTGTTTTCCATAATTGAAGTACTTATTCATTCATTTATTTATCAGTATTACACAACTTAACTTTCCTTTAAAGCTCAAAATACAACACATTGCCCATATAAAAGCCTCGAAAAACTGGTCCTACTGTTGATGTCAATCATGCATCAGAGGGCAGGATCCATAGACGTCACTTTTGCAAATAGGGCTTTATCACAGTCTCATCCTGTTGTAATACATTATTGGTTAATTGTTAGCCAGGCCCAGTTAATAGCACCCACAGTAATGCATCCCCGGTGACCGTCATTAAATTGCTGACAGAGGAAGACTCTTCGCCAGCTCCTTTGCTTCCCCTTCTGGCATCACTGCAAATTAAAGGGCCTTCTTTTAAAATATCCTCCTTTATTTCTGCCCATATCTCAGTTTCAGAACTGATCCTAGGTTATCCTGTTTTTAAGTGATAATAAGCTGTGCACTCGGTCCATGTGTGAGATACTGAGCTTAGAATGACTGTTTCCAGACCTGCTACAAGATCCCTCTTCAGAAAACACATTTATTGATCTCTTGAGGTAATTCTAGTTAAGTGTAGTTTCATGTAGTTGGGAATGCTTATTGATTATGCTTCTGACAAAAAAAGTCTTTATTTCTTACACCTGGGTGACACGTTGTCTTGGTGGTTAGCGTTGTTACATCAGAGCAAGGAGGACCTGGGTTCACCCCATGGTCATAACAAGGGCCCTCCTGTGTATTAGTCATGTGGTCTGTTATGATATAGTTCGAATTTCATTTCTTTCTTATGTGAGTTGCCTTGGATGCAGATAGATACAGACAGACCAAATGTAAATATATTCTGAAAGACCATTATCTCTCATCGATGATTTCTGTCCTTTCATGTCCAGACTCCTCTCCTGTCCCTCTGATGTTTTCTGTTTTGCAACCTTAAACTCCAGCGCAATTTTGCCGTAATTATGACCAGTAACATCTGCCCCTTATAATAAGTCCATGTGGTGATTGCATACGCGCGCGCTCGCACGCACTTAAACAGGCAGGCGCCGGAGTGGATGACGGTTGCTTAGCGACGGCAGTAGCGTACCCTAAGAGCCACTTGTCTGGTCTGAGACCATCCCACGTAGGAGGGAGAAGGGGGGGGGGGGGGGGGGGGGGGGGTTAAAGCACCACTAGCTGGCAGGGACTCGCTAATGAGCCTGTTATAAAGCCCGCATACTAACTTTTAAGAGTCTGTCTCGGACATCAAAACGGGCTGTTCTCGCACCCGTTACTTTGGCTGTGCGCGGGTGTAACGTTGCGTCACTTTGCGTTACTTCACAGCCGGTATCCTGCCGCCGCGCTGCTGCTGCCGCTGCCGCTACTGGCCAGATGGCGTCTCACGGTAATCTACTTAGAGAGGCATGTTCTCAATGAGAGAGATAGAGAGAGAGAGAGAGAAAGAGAGGGAGAGAGAACACACACACAAACAGAGGACAGGAGCTCTGTCAAGTTCAGCCTTGCTCTCTTTCGGCTACTGTCGAGGCGGGCGCGGATAAAAAAAATGAGTCAAGACGTGTTTGGGGAGGACTATTTTCTGTGCTGACGGACAGGTGTAAGTGTATGTGTGTGTGTGTGCGTGTGTGTGGAGAGACGCAGGTGGTTTGTGTTGGAGGAGCAACAGGTTGAATGCAGCCTGACGCTGCACTTGTGATGGGGCTAGAGCTCAGTGCTGGGAATCCGCCGCCACAGCAGGTAAAGCACACATTTCAGCTTCATCTCACAGCAGATCTGCATAGATTTACAAATTTGTTATTAGATCTCTGTTATTAGATACATGAGCTCCTCGGCTACAGGCTCCTAGGTAATTCAACAGCAGACATGACTGCACTTGCTGGCCACTTTTTTTTGGTGTGTGTATGTGTGTGTGTGTGTGTGTCAAAAATGTGAAATTGAAGCTGATAAGTATTGTAATGAAGAGAGCTTTGGCCTAAGCCTCAATTTCCAGCAAACTTATGTGAAAACCTGCTCGGTTTGGATGAAAACCTGGCAGCCAGATGCCGCGGGCAAAAAAAGGGGGTAATGTTTAATTCAATGGGAAATGAAGAAAAGTGGGGAAGCGATGTAGCAGTATCAGCTGAGCTGTGCCTCCATCAAGCTGTACATGATAGTGTAGGCTTTGGCTAGGGGAATAGCCTGCATGGCATTTCACTCGTCTCAAATTTGTCTCATGTTGGATTTTGCTCTGACCACGTCTCTCTTTCCTCCTCTCCTTCTCTCTTTTCCATCTCTAGGTCGTGAAATCCTACCTATCATGTGAAGGCTTTGGTTGTGGTTTGTGCGCCGGTGTGGGTGTGTATGCGGGGGACAGAGCCAGTGTAACAGAGAGCTAAGCTTCGCGGCCTCACCCCAGGGGCACTGGCCTGTAAAAAGAAATGTCCCTGTAACCCTGGAACCATGAAACCATGACAGTCATCACTTATTCAAGCGCTGCCGGGAGGCTTCCCGAAGAAATCCTGGTTCTTCAGCATCCCCCCGCCTCCGGGAATGTCTTAGAACCCACGTCCGAGATTGTAGAACCTCGGGCTATGCCGGACCCCTCGGTGGATCCCCTCCCAGAGCCGCGTGGGGTCAAAGGTCGGAAATGGATTGAATGGAGAGGAGCGAAGGGAGAGAAGATGCAAAAACGTGTGATAGTAGGGGGCGAGGAGCAGCCTAACTGCAGGAAGAAATGCAGTGAAGAAGTTGGAGAAGACTTAAAAACTATCTGGAAATGTGTGGAGGGAAGGGAGACACACTCAAGAGGTGTCTCCAGGATTTTGTCAGCCGTAAAAGCACGAGGTGAAACGAAACAAAAAGTGGAAAGGATTGGAAGAAGACAGAAAACCATGATGGAAGAGATGAGGTGGCATCAACTCTTCCTCTGGTTGATTCTCCCTGTCTTCAGCCTTTATCCAAAACCAGCTTCTGCACAGGTAAGACTGCACTACCTAACCATTGAATAATATACGTGTATGTATAATAACAACCCCATTAAAGATCTAAAACAGGTCAACTGGATCAAACATGCCAAATCTTCTTGCTTTGCAGGGAAACTTCCCTCAAATGGAGAACATCGCTGCCTTCAAACCCGTGTCCATCTCCCCGGCACGCTCCACCTGCGGGGTCCCGGAGCGGAGCAGCTACTGTCAGCCCGCGTCCTCTCCGGCCGAGCTGACATCGTGTTATCAGGCCTTTTGCATCCAGGAGTGTCCCTACAGATCGTCCACTCCTCCGTACGCCCCGCTGCTCCTGCCTGCACACAGGTAGACCACAGTCCTCGCAGCTCCATCACCAGTGTAAACGTGAAAAAGGCCCGTCCCAGTATTGACGTGTTTGAACTTGACTTTGCTATACTAGGAGCGCCTGTGTGACAGAAGACAGGAACGACACTCGTCCTGGGACAGAGTCCCACGCCAGTTCTTCTGGAGGATCCAGCAGCGTTGGGTTTCAGCCAGTCCAGGGAGGATGTCTGGTCTCTCCACCCTCTCAGACGCTGGGAGCTGTGGGCTCCCTCACCCTGGCACTGTGGATAAAACCAGGCTCTCCTGGAGAGATGTGAGTCTGCACACGCTCCTCTCGAGCCAGCAAACACAAACCGAATGTAAAGAGCAGACATGACATCTAATACTGAAAAAAGATGAGTAAAGATGTGTGGGACCTCCAAGCTCCAAAACCACGTGACACGTACAGTAGCAAGAAAATGGCAGTCGTACTGCAGGTCTCCAGGTGAGGAAGCCGATGGCTCACAGGTTAGATAAACACCGTCTCTCGCTCAGCTGTGCTCGTTTAATACTGGACCCGAGCCGATGTAGTGAGAGATACTTTATGGAGCAGAGAGGCTCATTGAAGTGAGGAAAGAGAGAAAAGACAGAGGGTGAAGCACAGAAGATGGTGCTGGCTGCAGGGATGGTCTGGAGAGGCATTTTACAGACTGAGAAACGTTCTGCTCTCCTGTCTGTTTTTTATTTGGTCTCAGTGTGTATTACAATTGATATGCTGATTTAAAAATAGGCTTTATTTGTTGTCCATCCATCCTGCACATAAAAAGATGCCCAGGGCAGTTGTTGGGGGGGGGGGGGGGGCTTGTTATTATCCTCTCTCTAATGCTTTCATCGTTTGTTGTTCATGTCTGCTACAGTTATTGTGATTAAGGTCTGTGCTGTCGCAGCATCCTACCATGATTTATCTGGTGCAGAGCGAACCTGGTGATTTGTTAACTAGGTGGGGAGGTCCCTGGTTCAAATCCCAGTCAGACAGAGGTTTTTTCTAAATGGTGAACATGGTGACTGGTTCTTCTAGCTGAAGTACTTTACATTACATTCACTGGTGGCAGAGGCTACCCTCCATGGTTTGTCTGCTTTTGCCATTCACACACATTCCCACCTGATGACACAACATCTGAGGAGATTTTGGGTGTTCAACATCCCTCTCAAGGACACTTGGACATTGCCATGTTCTCCTTGTGTTTACATGGATTTTATTCCAGGAGCTCCAGTTTAGGTTGATTGAAGCCTCTTAATTGCTCCTATGTGTGTGAGTGAATGGTGTCAGACACCCACAATACTGTTGATAAGGTAAAAAAACAGATCCTGTTGTGTGTTGGGCCAACAAGCCTGTGAGTAAGAGAAAGTTGCTGTCTTGTGTGTCACTGGGTTTTTAAACATTAAAAAGTGGGTGGAAATCCCATGGTATCGATCTAATATCCGAGGCGGGCAGGTCAGGTGAGGTCAGTATGAGGAAATGTCGGCCAACAACTGGCTGTCATGTCCTACTTAGACATGTTGTGTGTGAGAGACGGGATGAGAGTGTGCTGGTACATTTCAGGCAGAGCTGAAACGGTGCCGAGTTACACACACTTGGATCGGCTTGCAATCACACTCACACATGCAAGGGCCACTTGCACACACAAAGACAGATCAGTTGGCTTTGCTTTGCAACCCTATCCACTCCGGCACACAGCGACACGGAAAGTGGACTGCCCGGACAACACAAGCGGCTTTGTCATGACATCAGAATTGCAATAATGATAATCATTGATAGCTATAAAGTCTCCCAACAGCAAATTCTGAGAGTGTCACAGTGTCATGAAAATGAGATCTCTGGCAGTCTTTTGCAAATAACGTGAAAGAGGTGTATGTAGTAGAGAAAAGTGATATCCTACCAGGTCCGATCAAGCGGCACAACTTGGTGCTCTCAATGGTTTCATAGCTATTAATGTAGAAAATCAGCAAAAATGAGTGGTCAGTGCAGTGTATCACTAATGATGCGTTATAGCACCTCTCAGGGTGTGCCAAGATGCATAGGCACTGCATAAATATGGATGGTGAGCAGTCATTCCTTCGACCATTCATAGACCAGTAATCATAATCTTGAATTCCTGGAAGTCCTGGTTTCACTTGTTCGTCCCAGAGCTACAAATAACCAATTAATTGACAGTCAACTAATGAATTGACCAACTATTTTGATCATCGACTAATTGTTTCTAGTATTTAAAAAGTCATTTTAATAGCTAGGTGTGAACAATTTTCACAGTTTTTGTGTGATTTTTACAACCCAAACAAGTAATTGATTAACTGAGAACATAATCAACAGTTGAATCTACAAAATGGTCATTTGTTGCAATCCTAGTTCTGGATGTTGGAGCATGGCTGATTTACCTGCGGTCATAAATACGGCAACGTAGTGTGGAATATTATGCGTACTAATACGGTCAGAAGTGGGCTGGATGCAGACAAATAAGGGAAGGCTTCGTGGGGAAATGAATTCATGATTAAACAAACATTTAAAACAAAAGCCGTCACAGTCGTGTTGCTGGTCTGTGGAGAGATAAAGTGTGTCAACATCCGCGCGAGATGAACGGGAGCGATTGGTTTGCAGTTTGCCGACAGGTTGCATGTGCATGCTGGTGCGTGTGCGGATGTTGGCTTTAAACGCCGCTGTCACATCGCTTTAGCTCACAGGAGCAGAGTGAGACAGGGATCAAATCGTTCCTTTAAGTTTCATGCTGTGATTTTGTTTGTGAAGTTGTCCGTCTGGGGATCGGCATGACAGACGAGGCTTGTTGTCTTGGTCTGCAGAACATGACACCTGTATGGCTCAATGCATCTGAATGGAAGTAATATCCCCCCCCGCCCTCCCCCTCCCCATCTCTCCCTCCATCCCCTGCTCTCTCCCTCTCTCTGTCTCTTTCTGCTGCTGTCGCTGGCCATCAGTCTTTTGTTGTACAGACGATCATGGCTGCCATCAAAGATGCCAGATGAAAGGAGGTCTCTATCCTCACCTCTGTCCATCTCTCCTCACTCCCTCTTTGTCTACCCCCCCCCCCCCTCTCCCTCTGTCTGTGATTTCACATCCCCCTCTCCTCGTCTGAACAATGAACAGAGGCAGCCACCTGGTCTTGCCAACCGGAGTTGTTACCAGAGCACGACTCCGGGTCTGCAAAGTGATTGTGGAGTTATTCTGTGTTGTTGACGATTCTCACTGGCGGCCCAGTAGAACACACTGGGATTGCCCCAAAATTAATGTGGTGATACTTTTTGGGCTTTACTATTTCATCACTGTCATCACACATACTGACACAATAACAAAGCGTTTTGATAATAACAAATTATTTGACATTTCTTTAAATGATTCACGGTTTCACGCAAAAATGGCGAAGGTCTTCACAATTTCCTTTTCTTTCGATTTTATATGACTGAAAGTAAATGACTTTGCTTATTAATCATTGGTATGACAAAATTCGAACCTTGATTTAGCTATGTTCGTTAGCTATGCTCCCATTCAATTCATTCCTGCACGTTTATAAAACAGAGCTGGATTTAAAAACATAAAAAAGAAAAACTTTGCTTTTGTCCCTTTGCTATGTGGAATAAAAAAACTGGCCAGAGGTGTCCTGCAGGTCCAAAATATAATCACGTCCTTATTTATTTCTGATTTCAGATATGGAATTTATGTTAATAAAATGTCGGAATCTAAGGAGGGTCTGAATGTTCTGTATATTTCTGTACTACATTTTGCATGCTCCCACCTCTGTCCAGGTTCAGGTTCTGGTTCTTTCTCAATATCCAATTGTGGTTGCCAGAAAAGCATTAAACGGACCATAGTATTCCCATGCTAAAAGAAAAAGGGGGCTTTAGGGTGCCTTGTAAAATAAATCTGATGCATTTCCAATGAAACCATCGTTCCATAGCTTCTAGGTTAACACTGGAATTTCAGCCTCTCTGGGTCCCCTTTAAAGTCGCTCTGAGAGCAGAAGTATTGCAGTCCGCCTAATTACAGTCATTTGAATCGTGTAATTCTCTTTGTAATTATCTCGTGTCTCACCCCACACACACACACACACACACATATACATGTGCAGACATGCATACTGTATGGCCTTCATTCCATGCATGCATATATATATATATATATATATACATCTATCTGTGATTTATGGGGTGTGCGGCTCCGGGTTCATAAAAGCCACGATTTCCCATAAAATGTCATTGATGGTGGTTAATATGACATGTGGAGGGTGGCAGCGTGTGCGGCAGCGGCAGGCTGGCAGTCACGTAAAATATTGATATTCCATGTGTAAATGTCACAATGAGAGAGAGCGCACGTGTGCGTGTGTGTGTGTGTGTGTGCCGCTCGGCTGCCCCGCTGCTGTTTCTTCCTCCGAGTTAAGTTTTAACAGCTGACCAGTGCCGAACATTTAAAGCGGCCCGTCCGGGCTGTTTACTGCCTCTGATGTGGTTGTTGTTGTTTATGACGCCTGTGTTTGTGTTGTTTGTTTGTCTGTCTGCGTGCAGGACGCTGCTGGAGAAGAGCTCGGGCCGGCAGCTGCTGTTCGCCGTGACGGTGTCGGAGCGGGCGGTCGCCCTGCGGAGCGGCCGAGCCCCTCCGGCCGTCAGCTTCAGGACCGAGGGCAGGCTCGGCCCGGACAGGTGGACGCACCTGGTGCTGCAGGTAAACACGCCCACCGGCTGGTTGGTTTGTTTGGGACGCACCCCTGGTGTCGTGCCGGGGCTGCTTTCGAAGGGTTGTGGGAGCAGATCGGTTCATTTGCCGTCCCCCTGTGCGTCTCCGCCCGTCCTTTTCTCTCCCCTCTCACTGGGCCACTGTTTTGATGACATGACAAACATCTGCTTTGGCCCAGCGGCTGAGGCCAGAGATGCGTCACACCAGAGCCGACTTCAGAGACGCTCACTCTTTGCGTGGGGGGACCGACCGCAAACCCTCCGTCATTTCATTTGTTTTCGTTTCAGTCTGAGAAGTTCAGCAAAGTCTGTCTGTTTTGAATGTCTCTAGACTTTTAAAAAAGGGGGAGTAAAAAAACCAGACGTCATCAGCGGTGCCAGTGCCAGGTGCCGCGGACAAAAAGAGGCTTTCATCTGCTCAGATCATTTTAAAAAAGCTGGCAGCCAGCGGAGTGGGGAGAGTGCTGAGGCCCCAGACGAGCCCGTGTCTCTGCTGTGTTGAGTATCCTCTTACAGGTCGCCCCGTTAGACAGTCGCTCTCTTTCTAACACCAGGGTGAGAGGGCAGGACACTTTTATCACCCTCCATTATCGCTCTAACTGTCTATAAACGAACATGCTTGTTTGTCTGACTCTTAGAGTTTTTATTTAACCCGGAATACGTCTATAGGCCTTATTACAAGTGTTTGGCCTTCCCCCTCATGTATAGTTATGCCAAGCTACTCTGATTCAGGTGATGATGACTACAGACTAAAACAGAAAT
This sequence comes from Karalla daura, assembly GCA_029224185.1. Lineage (NCBI taxonomy): Eukaryota > Metazoa > Chordata > Actinopteri > Chaetodontiformes > Leiognathidae > Karalla > Karalla daura. The sequence goes on from CM055190.1 coordinate 13,887,941, forward strand.
TACAATATTTATTGTTTTGGTAGTTTCGGGAAGGTTTATTGCTTCAGCTAAATGTTAGTTGGCGTGTTTACAAATTTTGGACCGAGCTGAGCTCACAGTTTTCTCCTGTGCCTTCAGTTTTGATGCCAAACTGAGCGACTCTCCTCCGGACCTCCTTAATGCACACGCAGGAGAGTTCTCAACCACCCCATCCCACTTTTGGCAAAGGAATGTGTAAGAGAAGCAACTAGGAAAGGCTGCTAATGTATTTGTACCAGAATATGGCCGTTGCAGACAAATAAATTTCAATTTATGGGATTAAACATTAGTGTTTTCTCTCATTTACTTATTTGCCCATCCATCTCACCTGCTTTGGGGGAGGCAGGGTGTCCATCCTGGACAGGTCTCCAGTCCATCACACACACACACACACACACACACACACACACACACACACACACACACACACACACACACACACACACACACACTAGGGGCATTTTAGAATCTTGGATCCACCTAAGCATGCACGTTGTTGGACTGCACCTGGAGATAACATGCAAATTCCAACTCTCTTGATGCGAGGCAGCAGTCATATTGTGTTATTATATTCTACGATCTCTCTTTAGAATAACTGTATTTGTGAGCTCAGTCTGATTTCTAAAAGGGACTGCTACTGTGCGCAGGGAGATCCCGATTGGCCGCCCGACTCACCGGCTCTCGGCTAAATGAGGACGTTACACGTGGTGAGCGCTACTTAAAAAGAAAATGATTGCGCCCGGACAGGAAATCCAACGTGACAGTTCAGTTTGCGGCCCGGCTGATTGGTGCTGATGCACGCTACAGTAATTTGCCAGCGTGGCGGTGTTGTTGGCTAAACGAACACGCAAGCCAGTGGTTTCCCCTCGGAGGCAGGTTTTTATATATATACCTCTGTACGTACAGTATCTGTGTGTGTTGTACATGCCAATGCGGGCCTGATAAAGCGCAAGGCTGGTAGGTATGCTGCTAAAAATGTGTTGCGCCTCAGAGGCATTTGGAAACTTGGCGTGTGTGTGTGTGTGTGTGTGTGTGTGTGTGTGTGTGTGTGTGTGTGTCTTTGTGTGTGTGTTGTTTCATTCCTGCGAATGTGTCCGCCCGTAGTTCAATGGTATGGTGATGTGATCTGCTTTGACCATTCAGAGGGATAACATAATCATCCTTGACACTCAAACACTATTCACATACTCCCTTCCTTATGCATGCACACACACTTATCTGCTCCCTCTCTCGCTCACACACACACACACACACGCACAGACACACACACACTCACAGTTCAGCGGTAATTTGTAGCCGACTTGTCAGCCACAATACAGACAGTTCCCTATGAAGGAGCTGGGTGATTTAGAAAAACGTTCTAGCACACATACAGTACACACAGACGCGCAGTTCCCTCACACACACACACACACACACACACACACACACACACACACACACACACCAGTCATCTGTCTGTTTGAAAAGATCAAAACGCCAAAAAAGACAATCTAAAGGAATACGGGTTTCCAAGTGCCAGGAGCAATTCACACACCCTGACACACACACGCACACATGTACGCACACGGTGCCAGGAGCAAGGTGCTGTAGGGATGCTGGTGCTCCCTAGGTAGTTGTCTTATCTGATTATGGTAACGATGTAGTGAATAGTGGAGGAAAAGGTAGCCTGGGGGAGGGAGGAGGGAGGAGGGAGGGAGGGAGGGAGGGAGGGATGGAGGAGAGACAGGGGGAAAATGAGGGATGTGGCCCATTGTAGTTAAGTGATGGTTAGGAAGTGGGTTTACCGCTGGACTCGCTGTCCTGCTCGTTTCCTCCTGCCCGATGAATTGCTAATGCGCCGCTCTGCTTGCACGTAGAAATCCATTTCTACCGCTGAAGGAGGGAGGCTGCAAAAGGCCCCGGCCGAGGCTGATGATCTGCGTGGCATTAACATAACTCGTTCTCTCTCTGTCGGCTTGTCTTTCTCCGTCTCAAGTGGCTGCTGATTGCAGGAGGACAACACTGCTCTCTGACACCACCGACTCTAGATCCAGAATTAGCACCGTCCTGTTAGAGAGAGGAGACGGTGGCTCATTGTTGCCCTAGTGACACACCGTAGCGATATTTCTAAAATTTCAACGAAGCTCCTGATGGGTTTCCATTGAAGGTTTTTTCAGATGTGAGCCATAATTCTTGCAAGATCTCCACTTTGACGGAATATGGATGTTCAACACATGCTCGTCCTGACTGTTTTCAACTGGAGGGAAAGACAGTAGGCGATTGCTCAAAGGCAAAGGCCTTAAGTCGCGCCATCTTGTTTGAAGAGAGCTGGTCATGTGGTTTCCTGCATGCAGGGAGTTTGCATGTTCCCTGCAAACTTATCATATCGGTATTACATTATCCATACATTCATCTATTATTAAGATCACACTGAAAGCTTTGGATCCAGCGAGGAGTTGAACTGGGTGCAAACCACTCATGCACTGCGTCCACATGTAATTCATGACATATTTCACCGTCTGCATCTTGGTTTTTAAGTCTTTTCGGAGGTAGCGCTGCAGTGAAGAGTGCAGCAGAGAGATGAACAGAAAGATGTGGCGAAAGGTGCCCGGATGAGACAGTGAGTGGAGTGAAGCTGTTTAAACAGCTTCAGAGCGCGATCCTTTGGAGCGCCAGTGATTGACTGTGTGCCTGGAGGACCCCCAGAGGGGTCCGTCTGTCGGTGCCTCAGCAGATCAGCATTATCGGACCGGCCAGTGGCAGTGTAAGGACAACCAGTCAGACCGGTCCCATCGCCAGACGACATGAATGTTTAACACTTGTGTCTGTGGCTGTTAAACACCCAAACACACCAGCTGAACGCGCACGCTGGCTGCTCCTCTCGCACGGCCCTTACCTGCTGCTGAAGACAGAGGAAGGAGGCAGGATTGTGGAGAAAACAGGGTGTGGGTCAGTGTCTGAGGAGATCGACAGACACACAAGCACACATCCATCCCTAATTTGAACTAGTTGTTCCTATATCTAATCTACAATTTGTTCTGCAGACCCTGACAGCGCATCTGCTCCACTACTCTGCTCTTAGACAGTTGGGCTGATAAAACTTCTACTGAATGCCATAATAAGCTTAATGAATGTTTTCACGCACAATTACTCTGGGAGACTCCGCTCTGTGTCTGTGTGTTTGTGTGGTGTGTGTGTGTGTGTGTGTGTGTGTGTGTGTGTGTGTGTCTACGAGCACTGGACTGGGCTGGGCAGAAGGCAAATGATTTGCACTGACTGATCCGATAGCGCCACCGTCTTCCCATCTCTCCTCTTCGCACAGGAGCACGTGCTCGTGGCTCACTGCGGCACGTCGTCGGAGTCTGGTCCCGTCTTCTTCACTCTTTCCCACGTTTCTCATCTTTGTCCTTGGTCTGTCTCTCCTGCAGGCTCTGCTCTCCCTGTCACTCCCTCTTCCTCACGTCTTCCTCGGTGTTTGCCTTTGGTGTGGGCGCGATCGCTGACTCGGCTCATATCCTGATCCCCACCTCGGTGTAGGCTGGCTGCAGGAAGTCTGCAGGAGCATGATGGTCACATGAACTGAATTAATTACACTCCTGGGCTCTTAAATTCTCTCTGATTAGACAACACATCGATGATGGAGGTGATTATTTGACCTCATTGCCAGTTAAACTCTGTGGTCAGTGGATAGTGAAAATTGAAATTTGAAACCAAGTTTTTTGGTATAAATATTGAGGTGGAAGGTGGTAGCTGTAGCCCAAACCAGATGGGTGCACAGTGACTATATTAGAATAGAAAAAAACATATCAAAATGATCATCCTTTCTGGTCCAACCTCCAAGTTGGCTCCAAGCAGCTGCAATGTTTTACAAAATGCAGTCTAATTTTAGTAGTCTTATTTTAGTATGTATAAGTACAGTATATAAGTATATATAAGTTAGTTAGTAATTGCTGTTGTTGCTGCTCAGTTTTTGCAGCTATAGCCACGTCCAGCTGTGTCCTGGGAAACTTCCAAGATCTGATAAGTGAGTGATGAACCTTTGATGTCATTGAAAATGAGAGAAAGAGTGAAATTACTTAAGTTACCCTGGAAAATGATTTCCTTAACTCCTTGTGCTTGTATGCACTGATGGTCTGCACATGCATGATAAATGTGTCATCATTTCCCAGCATGTGAGAAATCATTCTATAGATAACTTACGGCCGACTGCACAACATTGAAATCAGACTTCGTAAGTGAGAGAGGAGTAAAAGTTCTGGGCGGATGTAGAAGATGACACATCTCCAAAAGCATCAGTGATGGTGCATTAGTGTATGGTGTCACAACTTGTGATACCACACCCTGGCTCCATAGCCTGGAAAAATCAAGATGTGGCTTAAGATGTGGTGAGTTTGAAGAGACCCTGTTGTTAAAAGCATTAAAACAGAAGTTTAGATTGGGAAGAAGTTTTGGATTTGGATGACTTGTTTTCAAGAAATGACATTTTGACAAGAATAATGAAATAAAATAGCACTCAGTCTGTAAGCATGAGCATGGAAGCACAAGAAGCACTTTTTTTTTGCTCTATGTGAATGCGCATGTTTATGTGCATGCTTGTCCTCTAAATACAGAGTGTGCAGAGTGCGTGCTTGCATGACTGCGTACGTGTGTGAAGGTGAGGCAAGGTTGTGATGCAGGGGTCAAGCCTGCGCCTCTCCGCTAGCCCTCCGCCTGCTGGCACGGGAGGCGAAAGGGCACGAGGCTGGCATCAATTACACGGGGAGAGCGGGGAGGAAAGGCCGGCAAGGCGTGTGCATGCCTGCCCCCGCCTCAAGATTTTCCTCTCCCTTTTTAAACGCCTCCGTTTATTTATTTTACATGGGCAGCGTGGCGCCGGCGTGCAGCCTGCTCCGGCGCCGATAGCGGGAGCGAGGGGCGGTTTCGCTCCCACTGAAGGAGACGAGATAGGATGGCTTCTGAAAGTGCACGCCTGGATGAAAGGATGCACCAAAGAGCATGTGTTGTGTTAACCTGCTGAAAGTTGCATGACCTGGCTTAGTAACACTTTCTAGAGCAAACGGGACGTGGAAAAATAACAAAGAATCTTGTATTAAAGGTGCCCCGCCTGGGATATTAAAGTGATGTATCAGTTCTGGAGTTAGAGCTCTAACGCTGACCTGAAACCAGAGCTCACCTCCTACCTGAGGCTTCGAGACCCAGGCTGACTCAGCCTGAATGAAGTGAACTGAAAACCTTTATTGTCGTTGGGCTAAAATATAACAGGATGAGGACTCCAGGCCAGCCCGGTGCATCTCAGCCTAGTTCTCACTGTAAGTCTCTGTGTGTTTCTCTTCCTCCCTTGCTGTGTACAAGTCTCTATTTGGTTAAATGGGACTCTTCTTTAAGAGAAAAACTCTCTGAGACTTATGGTCCTTATTAAAGGCCTGGTGTGTCACCTTATATATGTCCCCCTCTCTCTTTTTCTCTCTTTATCTTTCGCCTCTGTCTTTTTTCCTCTCTTGACGATGATTTTCTCTCCCTCTCCCTGTCTTTCTCTCTCTCTCTCTCTTTCTGCCTCATCTATCTCTCATTGCCTCCCCCCTTTCATTGTCTCCCCCCGACCACCTTCTTTGTCCTTCCCTCTTTCCCTTTCATTTTCCTTACACGCACATCCATACACACACACACACACACACACACACACACTCTCTGTCTCTCTCTCTCTCTCCCTCCCTCGTTCTCTCCCCCCTCTCCATCTCCCTCGGGACAATTTTCTTTTCTTAAATAAACTGTCATAGCTAGTGTTAAAATATGGGCCTTACATGGGGTGAGCGCACAAGGCAAAGGCATGGGGCCCTGGGCTGGTATAAAACATGGATAATATGCTGTGAGAGGTAATTGTATCTTTTAGCGCTGAGATGAGTAGAACAAATGTGTCTCCTTTCCATCCCTCTCTCTTTGTCTCTCGCCTCCCTCCCTCTCTCTCTCCCTCTCTCTCTCTCTGTATCTTTATTCCTCCTCCTCCCCCCCGCTATCACTTTCTTGACACACTGCAGCCGTGCTAATATGATAGAGAGAATATTGGCTGTACATCAGAGCTGCTAACAGTTCATAGTGGGTAAGGGCAAGTATGGAGGGAGGAGAGAAGACGGAAGAGGATGGGAGGAGCACGGGGGCTGAACCACCAGGAGAGAGAGAGGGAGACAACAGGAGGAGAGATGGTGTGAGAGAAAGAGAGCAGAATGTGACAGGATGCCTGAAGATGCAGGAGTAGATGCAAAAAGTTGCCTCATCCTTCTGATTTCAAGCACTGGTTTGCATGTGTAGGACAGGTAGCAATGTGCCATCCGTAGTATTGTGTCTCCACCACTGCCTCATTATTCTAAATTAAAGCATCTTGCATCTTCACATAATTTGGATCACTACATTTGGAACTTATTTAGTTCCATATCAGCCTGTTGCCCGGTCTCCACTATTGATTATGTCACTTTCAATATGATTGAACTGTATTAAAACCTACATCATTTTTCTTTTCATGAAGACAGCTCCTCCTCAATCTCATTCCCTTCTCATCGTTCTCCACAGTGCAACTGTAAATCTTTTATTTCACCATTGATCGTTGCGATAGGCACTGAATCGTGAGGAAAGGAGGACGCTGTCAGTAAACTGGGAACAATGCTGTAATATGATATTTGTCCTAAGACTTAAGACTCCCTATATTTGCATTTCTGATCAGAAGGAGGTGAGCTGGTAGATGAGAAAAGTATGGGACAGACCTTCCTCTGTAGGGAAGGTCAAAGAGGGAGAGCACTGTGTGTGTGTGTGTATGCAAACCAGTGTCTTGCATCCACACACAAAAATATACAGCATTGTAGGATATAGAACAAGTTTTGACAAGCTTTAACAGACTGCGGTGAAATATGTATCTCGAATTGGTTTCCATTATTTGTCATCCTGAAGGTCCCTCTCATCAACTTTGACCTCAAACTGTCGAGATAGCCCTTCTCTCCTTATGAATAGGGTGACGCTGTCTGCGACATGTCAGATGATTGGATAACACCAGGCTGTTTAGAATAATGAGAATTATTCAGGTAAGGGTGGCACTGCACTGTGGCACAGGTGCCGCTGGATGAGAGGCGTCTCTCCAAAGACTAAAACATTTCTGCTAATAACAATAAAACCTGACAGCTGATCAGCATGAGACATTCAAATGACCTCAGTGTGTACACGTTCCAGAAACAAGTAAATGTTGCCCTTAAGGGTTAAGTTGCGTGGCACCTGTGCTAGTAGAAAGTGCCGTGTGGAAAGTGTAGTGCAGGTCACAGTTGGATCAAGTTCATGGAAAAAGTCCAGGTTGTTGCAACAACCCACAGACACCTAATGCCTCTTCTTTGTTTGTCCTGTGGTGACTTCTTTGCTGTTTGGCCAGCTTAATCTACAAATTACACCACGATGAAAAGGTGACTAATCTGGCATTATTTATAGAGGATTCCATCTTCTAGTAATGATGACTTTACTATTATCTTTAGTTCATAATCTGCCTAATATTTCTGCACAAGTGTCAGAGCAAACTGCGGCTTATATTTATTTATGTTTTCTGTGCCACCTCTTACTATTGTGGCCCCACGGCTACAGAGTGAGCTTAGAAGAAACACTGCTGTCCACACTGTGTACTGAGCCATGGCTTGGCAGGAGTGTGAAAATCGAGAAGAGCTTTAGTCAAAATGCCAGTCTACAGATCACTAAAAGCTTTCCCACTCAGGGTTTCGCCAGGCTTTTAGAGAGGCTTAGGTGGTAACATTGCCAGTGGGGTGGGTTTTTGCTCAGGGAGAGGGTGCTTGAAACTCCCTAAGAGCACAGAAACCTTTAGCCACACAGTGGAAGGAAACTGTTTAAAGTGGGAGGGGTAATAATGACATTTTCCTCAGAGGGAGACAATATGTGATCTGTTATTTTTTAACTGGTAGTCAACCTGTGGAAATCCTTGTAGGTGTATGGATCGCCCATCACAGATATAGATCATCAGTCTGTACATTAAATCAAAATAAGACGTGATCAGAGCTAAAAAATAACATAATGTATAGTGCCATAGAAAATGCTGTTAGGGCTTGTAGAGTTGGTGAGTCGTGGCTGTGCAGGAATGTCGCAGGAGAAAACCAGATGCGACCAGGCCAGGAGCTAATGGAGCCATGAATGGTGGCAGACACCACAGGTGCTACAGGGGTTAGCTGTAATATCCACACCGGCCCTGGGCTGAACCCTGCTGAACCCGTCTCTCCTTCCAGTCTCAGCTTCAATCTCAATGCCTTTAAGTTTGCAGGAAGGAGCAAAAAAAAAGAATTTCTGGATTCGCCAGGTTGATTCGGATCTGCTCCAAAATTTAATGGAATGGCAGCCTCCACCAAATTCAGTGGAAAGTCCATTGGCAGAAACATTTCATTTGAGCTTGAAGAGAGAGAGAGAGAGAGAGAGGGTGGCTGCATCATTTACAGGCTGGTATCATAAGAAAACAGCAAATATACAGAAACAACAGACAGGCATGAAAGACAGCAGGTAGAATAAGTTACAAGAATAGAAAACAGTCAAAAATAGTATCTACAATGTGTAGAAAAAACTATCCAACATATGTAACTGTAACTGTCGTCGACCAGTCTTTCTGCCTCCTTCCTGTCTGAAATAAAGACAATATAGCCCCAAAATATATCTAAAAGATATTATGTGGTATCAATTTAACTTGCTCCTTTAACCAATTATCAGAGCAAATTCCTTATGGCTGCATAACTAAGTTAGCAATAAATATGATTGTGAAAATTCTTTCGGCCTGAAGACATCATGGAATATGTATGATGGTGTTTGTAAGAAGGAGGATGATTTCAAGTAGTCTGAACTCTGGCCTTAGTGGACACAGTTCTAGTAAGGCTGGTTATCAACATAACCCCCCCCCCCCCAACTCCCATCCTCCCCTTCTCAAAGAGCTCTGAAGCTGCACTGGCTGAAAGACACAAAGAGGTGGAGAGAAGGAGGAGGTAAAAATACAGATGGATGAAGAAAGGGAGAAAACAGAGGGAAAGTGTTTGTGAAAGCTAACAAAGGGGAGTTGGCTGTGATTCAAAAGGGCGCGTGGCGGCTAAAGAGGATGAAGCGCTTCAAGATTCATTTACATCAGGCCTGACAAGCGCCTCACATCTTCCCAAGAGCCACACAGCTCTGGCTTAGAGATTCCTAAAGAGGGCCCCTCTTCTAGCTCCCTCTCTCACACCCGCCCCGTGACTTTTCTTTTCCTCCCTCCTGTCTCTTTTCCTCCCCCCTTTGCTTTTTTTTTTTCCTCTCACTCTTATTCTCTCCTGCGCTCTCTCTCTTCTGCTCTCATGCGCTTGCCAGTCTTCAATCAGCCATCATGAAAGTGTCTGTCTGGGCGTCTTAACTATCCTCTGAGAGGCAGACACTTGTCTGGGGCCGCCTTCATCCCCTAAAGGCGTTTTTTGACTTGGACTTATTTCCCTCCTCACACCTTTTCAACTTCCCTAAAGAGCTGACAACAAGTGAGAGCGACAGGGCAAGATAAACATGAGGGAAAGAGACAGGAAGCGAGATGAGAGGGGGGGGGGGGCGTCGTCGTCGGCCCGAGAGGGAAGAGAAAGTAAAGATGGTTATGAAAAATGGGGAGAGAGGGGTGGAGAGAGAGAGAGGTGGAGGGGGGTGGAAATGAAAAGGCGACTCAAAAACAGAAAAAAGGTGAAGGAATCAAATGACCTCGCTGGGAGGAGAAAGGACAAAGTGAGGGGGTCCGGAGCAGGAGAGGAGGATTGGAGTAAGACAGGGAGCGTCCTGTTTATCAGTGGTCTCGCAGCGTGTTTCCCCAGCTCAGGATTTGGAGACGGGGTAAAGGGAAAGACTAGGACGGGGCACATTCAAGTTTCTCTTTTTTTTTTTTTTTCCCTGGGTGTGGAGGGAGGGGAGGGGAGGGGAGGTGGGTCCTCCTTTTATGGAAGCATCTTTCTTTCTGCCCGGGTTTGATGTGAAAAGGAGCCGCTCCTGCTTTGACGGTGTTGTCTGCTGTGCAGTTTTTAATATTCATGCGGCAGATCGGGAGAGGCGAGAGGAAAGGAGCGGAGATTTTTTGGTCAAACAGAAAGCTAATTTGCGGCTGAGGCAGTTTAGCCCCAGGCTCTTTCTGCTACTGGGGAAATGAGCTGGAAGATTAGCTGTATGTATAATTCACACACACACACACACACACACACACACACACACACACACACACACATGCTCACGCTCGCACACACACACACACACACATGCAAAAACACACTTGCATACACACACTTGCTCAGGCCCAGCAGCTGCGAGGTTGTGTGTGTTAGAGCAGGAACCTGCTGCCGGGCCTTTGCCGAGGCGTCTGCCCCCGGGCCGCCCCTTTACATGTACGCAGGTCCCTCCGCGCTGCTTGCAGACCCTTATCCAATGATTCTTCTTGTAAACGTTGATTTATTTATTTACCGCCTCCGAGCCAGGCAAACGCACCGAGCAGTGAATCATTCTGATCGTTTGGAACCGCTCGCGCCCCGTTCGCGCTCTTCGGCTGGTCCTTGCGGTCTAAACGTGGCAGTGGAAGCTGAGGAGCTCCAGTGCTCGTCTCACTCAGGTCCCTGACTCTTTTTCAGGTCCACGACAGACGCGTGAGCCTGTTCCTGGACGGGCTGGAGGAGGACGGGACGCCCTTTGACACGCAGCGCCTGAGCGCCAGGCTCTCTGACACCAGCGAGGATGGCGCCATGAGGGTGGGACTCAGCTCCACAGGTGAATCCGTCCACTATTTATACGTTTTAATAGAAAAGATTGCATTGAATTGCATCAAACATACCATGAGAATCTATTATCAGTTTGTTTTTGTTTTAACTCCTGTTAAATAAGGAGTTTGTTGTAGACCAGCTCACAGCGTAAAACGTCTGCAGATTATGATGAACTGGCGCTTCAAGCGAAGCTAAACTGAATTGACAACGTTTAAAAGCCGACGCGCGAGCTCCACCTCTTCAATCCTCGTCCCCGAGCACACGCCGCCATCACTTTTTCCCCCCCTGTCAGGTGGAGAAAAATTACCCCTTCGTTTATCTCGTCTGTCTATCTAAATATGGTGTCAATGACCACTCCACCTTTATTTTCCTCCCAGCCTTTATCCCCCTTCAACTGCACATCTGTGATTGATTGGTGTTGCCTGGGAGCCGTCTCGCAGTCAATAGGAGCGAAATTGAGAGAAAAATGATATCCGTTCATCTCCAGGGTGATAAACGAGTGTTTTTCTTCTCGTTTATCAGGCATTGATCCGTAGTTCGCAGCAGGTAACATCTGATCAGCCGAAGATCACATTAGTAGTGGTGATCGATGCAGGTGATTGGCTCGTGGCAGAGTGTGTGTGTGTGTGTGTGTGTGTGTGTCTGGTGTGTGTGTGTGTGTGTGACTGCTGAACCTGGAGGCTGTGTCTGGAATTCTGATAAGTGGATTGATTATGCGAATGCTGATCAGATGTATCGATTAACAGCTATGTCTGTTTTTGGAGGGGACGGTGCTCACTGAAAACTGTGTGCCTGATAATTACGAGGGGAAGTTGTCAAGAACAGAGCCCTAAATGCCTCTGTGTTTTTAAAGTGGCCGATAAGGATGATCGGATCATTAAACGCCCCAAAGAGAGGCGTTTGAAGCAGTGCCGACAGTTTTATCAAATCGTGCTCCACTTTGAGCGGCACAATAGAAGATCTTGACGTAAAAATCAGATTTTTATCAAATTGAGCCGAGTGTTTTGTTTTTTTTCACCTCATGGTTGGCGTTTTGTCAGCCGTTCAGTGTGTTTACATCATTTAAAAGCAGCCGTGTCAAATAAACTTAAATAAGGTATTTTACATTTCAAACCAACTGTTTCTCACCTTTACTGCATCACATTATATGCTAATCTTAGTAGCTATGTTGACAAAAATGGACATAAACATTGTGAATAAAGGGCTAATATGTGTATATATACACATACATATATATTTGTTTGTTTTTTGTTTGGTTAGTTTGTTTATATACATATATATATTTGTTTGTTTTTCCTCCATGTACTCCAGTGTTCTCGTATGGTCCAAAAACATGCATGTTTACGTTGATTGGAGACTTCAATTTGTCCTTTGATGTGAGTTTAATTGTTGTTTTCCCTGCCCTGAATGTTTTGGAGCTAGAGCGGACCCCTGTGGCACTGTTAAGGTGCAGCGGGTTAAAAAAATGGATGGATGGATAGAAATAAGAGTGGCCAATTGATTCTTTCTGACACACTGGTTCTTAAAGGAACATTTGCTGCTTCCACTGCTGTTCCTTACCAGTCACTCTGAGTCCCACCTTGAGGAGCTCGCAGGGATTCAGCTTTAGGGTAAATGCAGCAGTGAAATCATCTAGCACCGTGTTTACGGAGAGTGAGTGAGAGGGAAATGCATGCACAAAATGTAGGTTCTTATTTGTTGCCTGAATGGACGGCCACCATCTCTAAAAATACATACGAGGGAACTGAGACAGCCGTCCTGAATCGAGGGCCTAAAGAGAACAGGCATGGTGTCAACATGGCCTGGAGTAACCTCAACGTACACAAGTATTTCCATTCTTGTGTATTTCAGGAAAAGTTGGCAACATTCAGGCTAAAGAAATTAGGTTTAGGGCAATTTTTACAGCTGTCAAATGTCAAAAGGGGTCAAATTTGATGTGAAAAATAGGGTGAAACGCACACACACTCTTCCTCGGTGAAGCTGAGTGAAAGAGAAGGAACCACGGGAACAAAATCATACAGTGGGTTAGTATTAGTCACCTGCATTAACTGTCATCATGTCTAAAAATACAAAAAGACACAGAAGAGGGAACAGACAGCCGGGGATGACAGCGAGTGAAACACAGAGAGTGGAGACAGAGACATTTCACAGAGAAGAGAGAATTAAGGCTTATACCTTGCATCATCCCAGTAACAATAGGGAGAGTGCTTTTCAGAGGAAGCCATAATCCCATTTCCACACGCTAAAGAAATCCTGAGCCAAAGCCTGAGGCTGCACAGCCACACACTGTTCTAACACACTTACATCCCATAACACTCCCTCTCCCTTTTACACACACACACACACACACGCTTCCAACACACACATGCTTACACTGTAGTGGGGCCAAACATGGCAAAGCCTCTCTCGAATGCAAATACACACTCGTTCATTTACACACACACACACACACACACACACACACACACGTGTGCTCTAACACACCGGTCCGCTCTCTGTCTCTAAAGCAAGGATGTTTATTTTTTTGGAGTAGACGGCAAAGCTTCTAACACACACTCGCACTCAGAGACAAAGCTAGGCATGGCAGGGGTTCTGTTGGTGCTTAGAGACGTTTATCTGTCTTCTAAGAGTTGTTGTCCAACTCAAACTTTTGTTGGATGCTGAAAGACTCTGGCTATAGCGGCAACATCTGTGCACGTCTCTCATGTTTTATCCAACATTGTCATGTACTGTAGGCATGCTTATGTGTTGGAGATGTGTCGGGAGTGGGGGGGGGGGGTTGACTGTGTTTGTTTATGTGTTTGATGGTGGTTCTTGCGTGCGGTTCACACGCTACACATCCATCTGGACACTGCCCAGATGTTTGAGACGCTTCAGTGCATGCTTGCTTGATAAGGAGACTCTGGATCAGTTGCTTCGTGGATTAGCTCTCGTCTAACTGTCCTCGCCCACACCTTTTCCGCGGATCCTTTCCTCTTAGCATCAGTCAGCCAGCTTTAACAAAGTCCCTCTCCCTGTCATATATGTATATGTCATACTATGTTCTTATTTAAGACAAAAAATGTTCTTGTGTGTTGTGAAGTCATTACTTTGGACTTCTGTCCTTATTCATAGACCAAAGAATGAACCAATACTCGGTTGGTTAATACTCGATCTATAATGACAATAATACTTACTGCATTTATTAATTGTGTATTTAGGTTACTTTGGGAGTAGGAATCAAATTCCAGACAGAAGGAAAGACATTTACAGTATTTGTACTGCTGCCACATGTTAAAATGGCGAGTATGTGAGGATGAAAGGGGAGAAGACACTTATGAATGAACCCCATGGAGGACCCCAGTGGACCTGAGTGAAGCCAGCAGGGAGCACCTGGCTTATCCTCAGAGAGACTGGTCTTAACTCGGGCCTCAAGCCCGACTTACGGCTTCGTCCCTGTGAGCCGCAGTGGTCTTAAATGCAGACGGCTGCCTGCGCCGCTCCGCTTTGTATCATGAACTTGGCCATTATAAGCAGCTGTGGGCAGGCCTCTCTTAGCTGGTATCAAGACACTGATAAGATAATCTACTAAATACTGTGAAATCCTCTCACTCACTGCCTTCAGTGCAAACCCATTAACACATTCTTCATGTTCTTTTCTCTCCTCTTTTCATCTCTCCAGGGTCTAATCAGTTCATTGGGCGGATGCAGGACTTTAGATTTTATCCCGCCGCTCTGACCAACAGGTGAGTCAGATAGAGTGAGACGGAGAGGAAAGGGGGAGGGATCGAAAACCAAGCAGAGGAAGCGGGTGGTGTGAGAGAACGGGTTAGGAGGAAGTGAACCGTGATTGACAGAGGGAAAAGAGTGAGAGTGATAGCTAAAGGTGGATTGAATAAAGACGTAGAGAGTGGGAGACGCAGACATAGAGGTACTGCGTAGATGAAATCAGCAAGGACAGAGTAGCAGTATTTGGGTGATAGTGGGAAAGATGGTCGGAGGAAAGAAGAAGAGAAGGAAGAGGAAGGCTAATCATTGCATCTTGAGATCCATACTGCTTCCAGAGGATTTTCCTGAGAATTCAATACAAGGCAATTAGTGTTTCGCTCTGCAGTGATGTACTGCCCACAGTGAGGACCGGGAGCTTACAAGTTTCCCCCTCATCAGGATTTGGGTAGGACCAAGTCAGAGATTGAGTTTTCAAACTAAGCCTTTGATTTTTCCATTTTGCACCAAATGTCCAATCAAAGGCCTGTCAACAGGTACCTGAAGAGTTAATCTCAGAATGTAATTGCTCTCATTACAAACCCTTGTCTGCTTTGCAACCTACACAATGTATATTTGTTGTTTTATTACCTTGGGTATTGCGAAACATAGTCAGTGTAGTCAAACATACACAGAACACTCACATGTACAGGACTACAGTTTGCTCCAGTGTTGTGCCATAGTGAAACAGTTGACTCTTTCTGGCTTTAACAGAGAGATAGTGGAGCTGTTCTCAGGGGTCCTGCCCGAGCTCCATACTCAGCCTGAGTGTCGCTGTCCTCCCAGTCACCCCAGAGTCCACCCCTTCATCGAGAGGTACTGTATCACAACAACGTCTACATATTTAATAGCGGCCCGCATGTGTCAACACCTCTTTATTGCGGACGATTTTCCATGTTGGTGAACCTTTTGCCGTTCATTTTGTTGATTGTTCTTTGATTTTCACGTCATATTACAGTGTGACAAAGTACAACACACAGTTTGTCCCTTTACATTTCCTTTTAAGCTTACTTAACATGCTGTGTAGTATTTGTTTTCACCAGTACTCCCATCATTGTTTTGTAATATACAGACAAATGCTATCCTTAAGTCTGCAGTATATATTCAAGCACTGATCATTTACATCAACATTTCTTGCTAAAACCATATACAACAGGTATTGTTACAGTTAAAGTTCTAGTTTGGTTCTATGTGAAATAAAGGCACTATTTTTTGATACGGGGATCTTGCAGTCTGAGACTGCCTCCTAAAACCCTATCACTCTGGCCAGGCCCACCACATGCAGTTCATACACCCACACATGTTCAACGTTCACAGATACTGCATCCCAAACGGTGTGGACGACACCACCAACGACAGAGTGCTGAGGCTGAACCTGAATGCCAACCCTCTGAGTTACATCAACGATCAGGACATGGGCACCACGTGGCTTTCTAAGGTCATGACCACCCAGGAACTGGATGAGGGAGTCTCCATTACCATCGACTTGGCTAATGGACAATACCAGGTAGCGACGACAAGGCAACCGAATACATACACACCTTATTCCACAGTATCTGGGTGTAATTATAGTATCTCTATTACTGTTTTTAACTATGGTTCATAGACTATTTATTGTTTTACATCTGGTTTGTGAGACCGTGTTGCATAAGATTGTGCATCGGCCTCTCACCTGCTTATATTAGTTATGCCTGTGAGTTGCACAGACAACTCCACTGCTTTCTATTTCTTTATGGCGTTGCTGAAGTCCTACAATAGCAAAATGCTACAGTATCTGCTCTCACCTGTGTGTGCCGTGGACTGTAGTTTCATCCTCTTTCTGAGCACTGCAGTGAGAGACAGACACAAAGGCATACATGGAGAGAGAGAGAGAGAGAGAGAGAGAGAGAGAGAGAGAAAGAGAGAGAGAGAGGGAGAGAGAGATTGGTGGATTTGGGCGTTGTCGACAGTGGTGCTGTCAAAAGATTCGTCCCTCTTCTCTCTGAAGTGTGTGTGTGTGTGTGTGTGTGAGTATGGGCTGGATTTTGGGAGCTGTCCTGACATGGTAGCTCAACTCAAGTCCCCAGATAAAAGACACTTTCTGAAGTTTGGAGTATGTGTGTAGCCGTGTGTGTAGCTGTGTGTGTGTGTGTGTCTGTGTATGTGTATGTGTATGTGTTGAGGGGTGGAGGGAATGGTGGTGGTGGTGTGCGCAGTGGTGGTGGTGGCTTAATGCGCTCCCTGCTGTGTAACCCAGTGTCCCAGCCCACACTGTAGAGGGGCAGATAACACTTAACACACATACCCACACCTACACGCACACACACGCACATGGTTTGTGTGTCACACTTGTGTGTGTGTGTGTGTGTGTGTGTGTGTGTGTGTGTGTGTGTGTGTGTGTGTGTTCTTTTATGTCTTATATGGATGGTTGGGCTATACTTATAAACCAAATAATGTGCAATAGGAGATTTGATGATGACTGCTTTTAAAACAGCCACAGACAGGTATAAATGTGATGACACAGTGTAATGGTGAAAAGCACTGTTACCTGGTCCCCGGTTCGAATCCTTGTTTTTCGATTGAAGTCCATTATACAAGTGTGTTTTCATGTACCCACCGTGGCCTGTTCCTGGTCTTCTTCCTAGGTGTTCTACGTCATCGTGCAGTTTGCCGGCCTCCTGCCAGAGTCGGTTCTGATCCAGAGGCGGAGGCGTGACTTCACACAAGCCGAGGACGGTGCCAGCAGTGAGCAGCCCTGGCTGGACTGGCAGTACATGGCCACAAACTGCAGCGTGTTTAACATGCAGAACAATGGGCCGCTGCCGACTCCAGACTCAGTCAACTGTCTGCAGCTTCCCAGGTAGGTACCACACATCAGCACGTGTGTGTGTGTCTGCCTGTGTGTGCGTGTGTGTGTGTGTGCAGATGTGGAAGATGCTCGGCATCCTTTTTAATTTATTATTATTGACCGTTTGCAGAAATGGATGGGGAAAACCAGCGGTAGACGAAAGCATTGATATAAACACAGATGTCTGCAGGAATCAAAACGGGGCAGACAGATTTTGTATTTAGCGACTGCCACGACGCTCAGCACTGTAATCAATACGTTCTCGTCCTTTATGTGTCATCAGTCAGATAAAGATGATAACTCGCTGTCTGGCTGCAGATACATCATCCCAGTTGAAAATGCTTCTATATGTGGACAAGTTGAAAGTGAACTCCTCAGACAGTCTGTTGTTCTGTTTTGGGAAACCTCCCCGGAGTGGAGCCACATGTTGTTGTAGCTGGATGCCGCTGGGTGGTCGAGGCCTCTAAGGCAGAGCAGATTATACAGAAATTACTGGTCGGTCTAAATGAACAAGAACACACACACACACACACACACACACACACACACACACACACACACACACACACACACTGGATGGTGTTTACTAGCGCGTGTTGTAACATGCACAAGTCATTCAAAATCAAAGCGAATCAGACACACGCATGCAGCGAACACACGCACACACGCACACACACTCACACACACACACACCCTGGCACTGGCACAGTGACTTGGTTTATAAAGCTAACCACCTACAGCGCCGCCTTGGCACGTGACCAGTAACAGGCTCTCAATTGGCACCGGACTTGGAGCGCAGTCTCGGCGCACGCACGCGCGCCCACTATCTCGCTCACTCAATCTTGGCATAGCCGCTCGCATCGAGGCCTGGGTTGGCAGCGGATAGAACAGGTATGGATAGATCACAGATCATGTAGTCATTGCTTATTTTTCACTTGACTGACAAATTATATCACATACAACCTTCCCTGGCACGGTCGGACGTATTAGCTGAATTGGCATGAGAGTAATTGAGCCCCGCGCGGGCAACATAATAACACACTTTGCGGCATCAAGAGTCGATAATGATATCAAAAAGAGCCACGTGTTTGATTGGGCCAGATTTATGTGTTTTATCCCGCTTGCAGGGGACTGAAGCGTGTCCGGGGCATTTTTTTATATGCAAACACACAGGTGTTTTTGTTAAACAACAGCTCCTACAAGTGCCTCTGTGGTTAACATTTAGATTGTCCTTATTCAAATAGTCTGACTGGAATGTGGGCCGCATGCACATATTCCTATATGCATTTATGTATCCGCTTTGAATACGTTTGCATGGATCTTTATGAGTCCAGCCAGGTTGTTTCAGGTTAGCAAGGCTTCTCCGGTAATGTTCTTCACCCCGCTCAACTTTCTCAAAGTTCTCCTCCTCTTAAATCTAGCGAGCTAATTAAGAGCCCGTCAGTCTCACATCACAGGAAACACCGAGGGGGAGCGCTGTCTTTTCCCACCTGTGACCCGACACTTTGTGTTCACCATTACCCAGCTGCACCAGAATAATTTGCAGCTCTTACAGACTTTTTTGGTCTTTAGTTAAACCCCCCCCACCTCCAACTGCGGGGTTTCCCCTAGGAAAGTGACTTGGATCAAAGTGTTTATCACATTTCGTATTAATACATGAATATTACAAACTCCAACACAAACTGCGTGTATGATGTTTGACAGTGTGTTCTTTTTTGCGAGCCCTAAGTGTTGAGTGAGTGTGTTGAGAGCCCCACACACACACATACAAAGACACACACACACACACACACACACTTGCTCTAGAGAGATGGCCTGAATAAGTCTTGCAGCATTACCTGGAGACAGAGGAAGAGGATGCTACAGAGAGGGAAAGGCAGAAAGAAAGTAAAGAGGCCTGGCCCTCAACTTCAGCTCTAAGTGTTTGGCTGAACCTGTGTCGAGC
Source organism: Karalla daura (assembly GCA_029224185.1). Lineage (NCBI taxonomy): Eukaryota > Metazoa > Chordata > Actinopteri > Chaetodontiformes > Leiognathidae > Karalla > Karalla daura. The sequence goes on from CM055190.1 coordinate 13,907,229, forward strand.
CGACAGGCTCCTGTCAGGCTCGGATCGGGTGTTCAAAATCTAATATGGAACCCTTTCTTTTAGCTTTTATCAAAGGTTGTGACCAAGATATCCACTAAATTTGGCATTTTAAGCTTGAAAAATCAACTTACCTTAGCTGCCCCATAATGTCGAATGTTGACCGTTTTCCTCCTTTTTTTTTGTTCTTCCTCTATGTTTTTTCCACTATCTTTTCCTCTCCCGTGTCCTAGTGAGACGTCCTTCTCTGGTGGTAACGTCACGTTCAGCCTGCTGACCCCGGAGCCAGTCCTGAGGCCGGGCTACAATGACTTCTACAACAATCCCACCCTGCAGAAGATGGTACACGCCAGCCAGGTGAGGCTGCACCTGAGCGGGCAGTACCACACCAGGGGAGCGGGGGTCAGAGACGGACACTGCTACTACACCATCAAGGAGATCACCATCAGTGGCAGGTGATGACCTCCGGATATCTGAGATGTGAAAACTGTTGAGTTGAAGACTGATGGATTGACTCCCGTTGCCCCACAGCCAAATGTAGCTTTAAATGTCTCAAAATCAAAAGTGTGTGTTCCTTAGGATTTATGAATGGAAATTCTTTCATAATCTGGTATAATGATGAAATTTAAGTGCCCTCGCGTGCGTCTGTAAATGTTAACAGTTTTGCTAATTAGAGGAACCGCCATATGCGGCACGGCTCCAGTTTTGTTCGTTAGCAGTCTCGCTTGTCACTTGTCAAAAAGTCTAGTCAAGTGGTGTAATTGCCTGAAAGAAACACCCGGATCTCCTCTTGTGTTGATTTGCTCGAAAGTGTGTAAGCGCAGTTCGACATCCAGAAAAATATTTTGACACAGACTGCCGAGTTTTTCGGCAGAGCTCTGCGAGAGTAATTGTGAACACATCTCTTCATTAGACTGACAGAGTGACTGTTTTTTATGACTGTGGTAATTATAGGATTATGCAGGAGGCAATCATCTCCAGCTCTGTCTCTCCCCCTCTCCCTCTAAGCTGTTTTAATTAGTAGCTTGTTACAGTCAAGTAGCAGAAACAGATTTCGAGCGGCTGAAATCTCATCTGTGCATTCTTCATCTCTCCCCGTCTTTCATTTTTATTCCGTCTTTTCTCCTTTTTTTTCATGTATATATAACTTGTGGAAATAGGCGCGTTGGGAAGAGTGGAGACTAATTTGGCTACAAGTGCCTTTGTGCATGTCCCACTTGTTTCACATTGTTATATTATATTGCCTATAGTAGAAAAATAACACTTAGGTTTGGAAAATAGTTTTTACACCTTGGCAGAAAAGATACAGAAAACTTTTCTGCTCGGCTATTTCGTATTATATACGGAAATGTTTTACTGCTCTGTATGTGTAATATTTCTCAGACATCAGATAAATACCAAAACATGAATGTTTGTAATCAATATATCCAAAGAGGGGGATAATAAAAAAACAAATCAATGAAGAAACTTTTGTAAAATTCTCTGATGACTCTGTTGTCTCCATACTTGTCGAACGTGCTGTTTGGCTTTGATGGGACGTGTGAGTTGATAACAGTTTCTCTCATCACCTTTTTCACTTGGACTACAGCGGATCAAACCATTGCTACGTCTCAGGGGGAGTAAAGCCAAGACTTGTGGCTAGAAAAAGCTTTTCGATTTTCAGAGATTTAATCTGATCAGAAGCAGAGCAGAGTTTACAAAGTGAGCTGCTGGATTTGAGAGGAAAATTGTCATTCGAACTTTATCTTAGCCCTCCCTAACTAAACTTTCAGGTCTCAAATGTCTTCCTCGCTTTGCGTTTTTGCCAGGTGTGAGTGCCACGGCCACGCCGACCACTGTGACACCGGTGTGACGCCGTACCGCTGCCTGTGTCTGCCCGAGAGCCACACAGAGGGAAACAATGTGAGTACCACACATGGTCAGAAACTCCCGGAACATGAAGAGCCTGTGGCACTGCTTCACACGTCTTCGATTGTGAAGTTTCAGTCTAATCGGCGCGGCACAACAACAGGTCAACTTTCAGCATCGGCAGAGAGGTATCTGCATATGTGAGGCTGAAAGCAGGTTTCCAGCATCAGATCGCTCATATCATGCTGAAACACACACACACACACACACACACCTACAGTAGTCCCCCTGGGGAGAATCTCCTCATGGTCTTAATTAAGCTGTTTCCTTCTTAACGACATGGAGAGGGCTGCTCTAATAAATTACCAGCACACACCTATACTCACACACACACACACACACACAGACACACAGATTTATAACGTCGTCTTTCCTGTACAATGATTTGGTCCTTCTTCTTTCCGTCTAGTTTCAGTCCGGGGTTTTCCTCCTGATTTGATGAGAAGCCTGTTTAATCCCTTTGACCGCGGTGCTTTTGAACATATGCCGTGCAGCGGCACTGGTCCTGACAGCTTTCGGGACAGCTCTCTGTTCCTCCGGGCTGCCCAATAAGGCATTCCCTATGATGCTTTATACATGGGCTAGATTATCACGAGTGACGTTTTTTTCTTCTTTTTTTTTTTTACGAAGTCCCGAGCATCTTGTTTCCTCTCCCGGCTGATTGCGTTGCGTCTAAACCGCCGGCGCCACCGCTAACACACACCCCGGCCGCGTGCTCCCGAGTGTTAACCCTTCATTTGACGTTAGCCTCCACCTCCGCCTCCGCTCTCTGGGCCTCCGCCCGCTGCAGCGCTTAATACAAGCTGCCAGGTAATAGCGGGCATCACCCCGACAAAACCTCTGGTCGGTCAGCAGTGAAGAGTTCAGTGTGACTGCTCCACCTCGCTGTAGCACAGGACGGCCTGCATTATTCACCGCTTATGCATCATTCATGCAGCCGCGTCTGTGTATTAATGTGCGTGCGTGCGTGTGTGCGTGCGTGCGTGCGTGTTTTGGACAGGGGCTCCAAAGAACAGATCAGTGGAGAAGTACAGCCGTCAACCAACAGCTGTTCACCGGCTCGTCTCCGTAGCTCTGTGGAGCTCAGAGAACAAACACACTCCCACACGCAGTCGAACATTTAATAGCTTTTCTCCTACGTGAACTCCGCGCTGCACTGCAAGTTGTCGTGGAGGGCTCCTCTGCGCACGCACACGCGCACACACACGCGCGCGCACGCTGGAAAAAAAGAGTCTGTTGCAGAGAAATATGCCTGTGCATCTTTTCCTCTGTTTCTTCTCCACACACCACTTTGGCTCTCTCCAGATCCTCCATCCATCCGCCTCTCTTTGTCGATCTCTCTCCCTCTTCTTCTCCCTCTCTCTCCCTCTCTCTCTCTCTCATACTCTGTCTTTCTCTCCGGGGTCACAGTTTAAATAATGTCTCAAATCGACTAGAACAATGACATTCCCTCAGCATGCATCTCTAATCAGCTCCCTTTCTCCCTCTGTTTGGCTTTCGCTTCATTTCACTCCACTCCCCCTCGCTCTTTATTGCCGCGCTTTCTAAGTATTTAATTCATTCCTGTTTGCCTCTGTTTCTCATGTTTCATCCCTCTCCCTCTCCATGTTCTCCGCTTGCTAGTGGTTTTGCATCCCCACTCAAACAGCAGCAGCTCTACATCTTCAATGAAGTGAAGCAGCATTGATGTATTTGTTCGTATGGCCGTGGAGGTGTGTATGTTCAATGTAAATCACGCCCTGCGGTTTCTGTGCAACACTTGCGCGTGTCCCTTTTGTGTGGAAACCTGTGAGTGCATGAGTGTGTGTGCGTGCACTTTTCCTCCGCACCTGTCCATGCCATCACTCTGAGTGAATATTCAGGACCTTTCTTCTGTCTCCGTAATATTGGAGCATAAAAGGCTGTGGGGAATATTAGCGTTTAATATTGCATGCGTTCTGTTGACTCGGATCGGCCCAGCACCATGACGGATGTTGTACTAATCTGCAGAATTTCCACAGTGACATTAAAGTGACAGAAATGCTCAGACATGTGTCAGGATGATCAACGGGGGCCTCGGAAGACACACACTTAAACTCTCCCGCACACACTCAGGCACACGCGCGCACGCTCCCCCGCTGCCTCACTCTGCCTTTTGATTCTTTCTTATGTGCACTCTGTGTCAGACTCGATCTCTCCCTCTGTCACTCCGTCTCCGCGCGTCTCCCCGCCAACTGATGGATTCAGTCACGTCGGAAAGCTATATCATACATTGCGTCGGGCATCACATCGCGCAGTGCTCTGTTTTCTGTTGCGCTGCGGGTCAGAGCAGCCGTTTCACACCCGCATGTCGCTTGACGAAGGGCATGGTCACATCGACCCAAACTCCTGGGAGATACTTGATTAAAGGGGCTCAGGTAGTTACTAAGACTCTAAGCTCACTTAGAATGGTTCAATCGAGTGTGCACACATCAAGTCCTATGTGTTTAAGATAGAGTCAGAGAAGTCAGATACTGAGACATTTTACTAGAAAATTCATCAAATGTATATAAATGAGGATGTGAGGATGTCTGGGAACCTGCTGTACATCTTTGGCTACTTATAGACATTTGATAATCGTGGTTTCTCATTGTAGGTCCCCTTGAAGCAGGAACAGGAACAGGTGCTTCCCACGTTCCCAAGGAACGAGTTGTGCTTCTTAAATGCGGCGCGAGCCGGAAAATAATTGCTCCAACGAATCTCTGTTTGCTCCGGTAATGTGTTGCCATGCTTTTAATTGTAGTGGAGCCTTGGGACGAGCAGTCACGTCTCTTTGTGCCTCTGGCTCAGTGTTTCTACCGCTGTAATGGCCCCACGCTGCACAGTGTAAAAAAAACACGCCTTAATGACAGGAATCAAAGGCAGGAGCAAGGGAAGCTTAAAGAAAAAACTGTGAATGGTGGAACTGCTCTGAGGGGTTTTTTTTATTCATAGCTATGTATGTGTTGTGAAATGGAAATGGTGTATTTGTGTGGTTGCATCTATGTGTGTGTGTGTGTGTGTGTGTGATAGATATTGATGGCTAGTGACGTTAAGTAGCGTAGTCGGGTATCTCTGTTGTTAAAGGCTGCCTCAGCAGCAGATTTTCACCTACACCGGGGTTAACCGGGTTAACTTCAGATACACACCACGCAGCCGCGTACACACACACACACACACACACACACACATGCACACACGCGCACTCTCTCACACATGCGTGCACGCCAGTGCCACGACCTTTCCAGTGAGAGCGTGAAATTGGTCATGGCATTTAGGATAAGATGAGTTGCCCCAGCAGATTAACACACACACACACACACACACACGCACACACACACACACTCGCACACACACACACACGCACGCACGCACACACACAGATGCTTGTGACAGGCCATCTGAATGTCCACATATCCATTAGAGAAGGCTCCTCACTCAGCAGGTTTTGTCCAAACATTCGCAGTGAAAATAAGATGGTATCCTTCACGATGCAACATTGCCAACCAGAAGCACACACACACGGACACACATTCACATATTTTATGCGTTTAACCATACCAGCTAATAAAAGGTGGGATAGCTGCTTTCAGGAAGATTTTATGAAGGAAAACCAACAAGAAATCCACATACAGTAAGTGGCTGTATGCTCATGTTGGAGATAATGGTGGTTTCAATGCCATTTCTCTTTCTCCCTCCCACATATGTACTTGCAAGCTTGACTGGAGTTTAAATTGTGGCTTAGAATAAACTGGAATATGAACCCAATTCTGGAAACATAGCAGCATATCATCTAATTTGTTCTAATCTGTTACATCATAATTCGCCGCCCCATTACAGTGGGTCTGCCACGTTGAAAAATATTTAAAGAGTGAAGAGTCAGACTGTTGATGAAGCCCTGGCAGAGATCATCTAATCATCACCAGAAAAAAAGCTGAATATCTCACTCATCTGACGCTCTCCTCAGCCACAGTCTGAGGCCTGGCTGTTTGCACAAAGATAAAAGCAAAAGACATGACAATCATGTACACTCAGTCTATAGTATTCGCCATCCTTTCTTTTTTTTTTGCTGCCGGCTCTATGGCTGATGATGGCGCACCATCAAAACCTTTTGTACGAAGAAGAGAATGAACGTGTGCAGTTTTCTTTTAACTCCCAAACACCGGTCCCTGGACTAATTAGCAGGCTGGGAGAGAGGGAAGGTAACGCCGCGTTGAATGGAAAGAAAAGCGACGGAGGAAAAAATCCCTTCCCTTTCATTTGGTATGGTAATATTTCCCGCTCACATACTCGCCGCGGCTATGAGAACAAGCGGTTGAGGGACGGCAGAGACGGGGGGAAGCAGGCAAGGAAGGGGAGAAGCCGGGAAGCCCGGAGAGATGCACAGAGTGATTTGTTTTTCAGAAAGAGAGGAGATAGAAGGGGAAGAAGGAAGGGTGGGAAGATGGAGGAGGCTCAGAGGCAGAGCAGAGGAAAAGAGGAACGAGAGAGAAAAGGGGGGGAGAGATACAGGAGAGGAGAACTCACTACATCTCGCACTTCAACTCATCCCCGGTGGATAAGACGACGAGTGAGATGAAGTGAGGGCTTTCTGTGGAAGTGCCGAAAGAAAAGCACCTTTGATATGTGAAACGTTTCGGGGCGTGGAGCTGCAGATAGACAGGCAGGCAGCCCACAAAGACAGATGGGCAGAAGGGGGGAAAAAGCAGCCCGGCCAGAGCGAGGCAGGTAGTTACTGTAAGTATGACATCAGATAGATGTGGAGCCAAACAGCATGACAGACAGGAGAGACAGAACAAACAGGAACATGCAAACATGCCTGCACTCCTGTGGAATTATACATGTCCCTAGACACACTCTAGTGTCTGTGTGTTTGTCTGTGTGTGTGTGTGTGTGTGAGAGAGAGAGAGAGAGAGGCTCTTTACATGCTTGTTTCTTTTCATCTCCTGTTTGTGTGTCGGTATGTGTGTGTTTATACATTGTGTCTCCAGAGAGTCTCCTACTGCTTCATTAGATCCTGTTAATAATCACCCGACAGGGAACAGCAGACCGGACTCAGTTCACACACACACACACACACACACGCACACACACTTCCACATAAGCGCATTCATGCAGGTACATGGATGTGCAAACCGTTCAGATCTTGTTTGTTATGGGGAAGAGGAAGGATTTGCCTTCATAAATCCTTATAAACAAACGTACCGTCAGTTTTCTAAACTTCCTTTGTGAATCTAATCAAAATCCTGACGTTTTGTCAAATTAGAGCACTAAACTGTTCGTAAGAGTTATAAAAATGAGGCAAGTACAGGGCAGATACCGCAGATTCATTTTAATGTGTGTATCGGCCCTGATTTTGTGAATGGATCCTCATGTTTTTTTTTATCATGCAAGCACATGAGGACATGCAGGTGAATATGTGACGCCCTATAGGTTCCTGCCACTGGTTACACATTTTTGTAGTTGCCCATAGTAAAGACATGAAGGAATACAGTGAGGATGATGATGGGTACCTCCCCAATGTTTTATGATGATGGAAATGCATTTGCAAGGCATTTAGGGTGAAAAACCTTTCTTTCAAGAAACCTTTATTTTTTGGGCAGATTTATTGCCATTGTGTGTGAGTGTACGTGAGGCCCTTTGTGCCTCCTTGTCTTGCCAGCATTCATTTCAGTATTTCTAGTCTTATTGGTGAATGTGCTATTGTGATAGTGTCTTTTATTTTATTTCTCTTTTCTTCTGTTCCTGCCCCACGTCTCGCTCCCACACTTGTGGATTGTTTTCTCTATCTGTGACTCGTCTCTCTGTCCCTCTAGTCTTAATCATTAGAGCACAAAAGGGAATCATTTTCTCATTTCCCCGCGCATCAGTTTCCTGCATTTTTCCCCCTTCCTCCTCTGACTTTTTTTTTGTCTCGTATACAAAACAGAAGCCCCCCCCCCCCTCCCACATTTCCATCTTCCCCCTTCCCCTCCCCCCCTCCAGTCCCCCTGCCTCCCCCCTCCTCTGTGTGTCATACATAATGGGCCCAGTGCAGGTCTGCATGTGTCACACATGGGAGGAACTCCTGTGTTTTTTAATACATTTTTAATCCCGCCATTTGATGCCCCCCTTGTCCACCATAATTTGTACTGACTGCTGAACAAAATCAAAGGGCTTCTACTCGCTGCTTCTCGCCTCTGCTGCTCTCTGCTACAGAAAAATGCATTTTTTATATCACTTTTTTCCCCTTTCCTCCTCCTCCTCCTCCTCCTGTACACACACCTTGCTATGTTTATTTTGACATGAAAGTGGACCCATGTGAGAGCTCTGGCTGTTGCAAGTCACTCCTCATTAGCGGTCTGATTTCCCTAAGCTGTGTGTGTGCGAATGTGTGTGTGTGTGTGTCTGAACTGGCTCCTTATTATATATTAAAGAATACCTCTGTGCTTTCCATTCAGTTATGTGCATTATTCGTGTCTCTCTTTAGATTTAGATTTACACGGGCCGCTGATTTTTCCCTCTATATTTCCCTCACACTCCAATTCTGCGCGTCTTTCTTTCTCACTATTTGTCTCATTCTGCCTTTGTTCCTTGGCATTTCACTCATCGTGGGACCGTTTTTCTATGCAAATAATAAACTGACACTTTTTTTTGTACACCAGTCCTAATAAAAATGATTGTATATATTCCAATGATTGATTTTCGTTTACCCCTGAGGCGTCATGTAGTTTTGCATATGCTCCAGTTCTGTGTTGCCTCTTATCTCGCACTTTGATTGACATTGCAAGCACCAAAATATTCACCAGTTGTGATTGTAAGACAAGTCATTAGCACAGCAGTAACTCAAAAAATCACCTTAAGTATACAGTGTGTAACGTTACATGTGTGTGCGGACTTGTATGTTCTTCCACAGTGCCAGCGCTGTGCGCCCCTCTACAACGACAAGCCGTTCAGGTCAGGTGACCAGTTGCAGCCAATGAACTGCCGGTCTTGCCAGTGTTACGGCCACGCCCTCTCCTGCCATTACGACATCGCAGCGGATGAGCAACCAGACGAGCACTACCGAGGTGGAGGCGGAGTCTGTGACAACTGCGTGCACAACACCACGGGTAACAACGACATAAAAATGTCATTATGATGTGAATGGGGTCCACAGATGAAGTTTGAAGAAGTCCAACAATTCTTAGTCTTGTTCATTTCCAATGGGAAGTGTTAATTTTTAAGTTTTTTCATGTTGCAAAAAAAATTTGCATTTTTTGCCCTATAGCCCTAACCCTGCATTGAAGATATGAAACAGCAGTTGAGTGCTCTCAGGGGTTATGGTGTTATTAACAGTCAAAATTATCCGGAAGAGTAGTAAGTATGAGAAGAAGAAGAAATGCTATCAGTAACTATGTGGAGTGTTCTGTGATGCTGAGGTGAGTGAGATACAGAGATGCAGATACATAACACGCTTTTACAGAGGTTGATGATACTTAGTTCCAGAGATTGTGGCAGAGGCAGTTGTGGAGAGTGTTACTTCTGTCTAACAGGAAGTTGATTAGAAGTGGATATCTGTGTTTTATGCCGCTTGACTTTCCTGCTCTGGGTCTTACAGCACCTGTCTGTTTGTCTCTCTCACCCTCAGGTAGGAACTGTGAGCTGTGTGTCCGTGGGTATTTCAGGCTGGAGGACTCTGATCCCGCCTCAGCTGAAGTGTGCCAGCCATGTAACTGTCAGGGCAGTGGGACGGTCAGCGGCAGCTTGGAGTGCGCCCAGGTACGCACCGGTGCAAACCGCAAAGCAGCGTTTTTAGAATCAGTCGACTTTCAGCCTTTGTTCCCCGTCTTGTCCCTCCTTGTCCCCAACGTCCAGGTTGGAGGTCAGTGTGAGTGCAAGGCTGCGGTGACCGGTCGCCAGTGTTCAGGCTGTTTGCCTGGCTGGTTCGGGCTGACCGCCTCCAATCCGAGCGGCTGCGTCCGCTGTAACTGCAGCGACGTGGGCGTGGTCAGCGACTCAGCCGGGGGGGTTCCCAGCTGCCACCAGGCCACCGGGCAGTGCCAGTGCAAAGCCCACGTTACAGGTGAGCAGACCCAGGAGGGAACAGCCTCTCTGGCCTGGGCTCTTACAGTCTTGGTGCCTTGGTGTTTTGAACCAGTCCTCTCAGTCAGTCATTGTCTGGGTTGCTCCTTGCCACCTGATCTTAATGAGGGGAAATCTCACCAACACGCCTCAGTCCCACGTCATCTCTTTGGGTCTCTCCCATACGAGGAAGCCAAATTGAGTGAGGGATCACCGGAGATAAGGAGAAGATGAAAAGGGAAGTGTCAGCAATCTCTGTGGACCACAGCAGCAGCAGCAGGAGCAGCACACACTAAAGTCTCTTTTAAAGAAAATGCCCCCTACTACTTCCCTGATACCTTGTACTTTTCATTAGAACAGTTGCTCTGTTTAACAGCCCAGTAATGAAATCTTAATTAATACATAGGCGTAGCTGATCTTTCGGATGCACAAAAGCAAAAGGGTATACACCACATACACACACACACACACACACACACACACACTCCCCAACACAGAGGCTTAAGCATACACACACACGCGCACGCACACATAAACATCCACATCCTAGAGAGTTGTGCCGGCCAAAATAAACAGGCTTTTCTGCCGGTGGTGCTTCCAGCCGTTGTGCTTCTCTTTGTGATAAATGGTTTCACTCTCTCCCCTGTGTGTCTTTGAAGAGCAGCCTCGTATGAAATGCAAAACCGGCCAACGCTCCTCAGCTCGACGCATCGTGGTTATTGCTAAGCCGCGCTACCAAGGGCCCGCGGCCGCGCACGCGAGGGCGGCCGCGGGCACGTGAACGTGTACATGTCGCCTCCACATGTATGTGCGGAAGGGGGAGCGTCCGGATGCGACTGCGCCTCCCCGCACTTTCGCCTCTTGTCTCGCTGCAATCGCGGGGTGCGATTCCAAGGAGTTTCTTTGCTAACGCGTACCGATATTTCTTTGCCTGTGTGTGTGTGTGTGTGTGTGTGCGAGTGTGTGCGTGTGCGTGTGTGTGTGCGCCATCAAGGACTAAGCCGGTATTTAACTCTCTAATTCAATGCCAAGTTGATTAAAACAAACTGCTGCGGCCCCTTGTATTTTTTCCACACTCCTTCTTACGAGGCCCACTTTTCCGTTTTTTCCCGTCCTTGTTTGTTCGGTCGCTCCCACAGGTATTTTTCAGAAATGAGATTTGATTATGGCAATTTATTACCGCCAAGCTGATACTTTGAGCGGAGCAATGGCAGGCACGCTTCAGAGGGACGGAATTGAAATGTGCGCGCCGCAGACACAGATACACACGCGCGGGCGCGCACACACACACATACACACACACACACACACACACACTCATAACAAGGTGCCAGAGTGCAGTGTGTACATAATAGTGTTTGAAATGGTGATGCATGAGCCTGTTAACCAGCTGGCTACTGATAAAAGGCCTGGGCCATGTCCCGAAACACATAGGCGCGCACACACGCACACGCACACACACACACGCATGCACACACACACACACATACACACACACACAAATGAGCGCACGTGTAAGCCAACTCAACATAACCTGTTTTTTTTATCTTGATTTTATATCTACTCACATGATCTATTATTCAACTCTTCTCTCTCTTTGGTCCGACCTCGCACTGTACGTAGGTGCGAGCACAGAGCCAACTTGTTCAGCTCGGTGTCTAAAACGAAGAGAGTTTCTTTTTAAAGTGCGGGATTCTTTACAAATCCTACTTTTTGCGGGGTAAAATTCACACACAGTGCGATATATCAAAGCATTGTTAGGCTTGTAAGCATCGTTCTGTCAGCCCGCGTATTTACCACCAACACACTCGCACGTGCTCGCCATGCAAAGACGTGTCTTCAGCCGCCGCCGGTGTGAAATATGATCTATGGAGAGAAATACGTCCACATCTATAAAATCATTAAAGTGGGCAGAACCGGGGGAAAATGCCAAGTGTCTGCCGCGCACTCTGGGTCCCGGGCGCTGAAACAGATGTACGGGTTTCTCTCTCATGAATGTATGTTGCGCACACACACACTCGCGCACACACACTCGCACACACGCACTCCCCTAAACGGCTGCGGTGGCTGCGTTGCCCCCAGGCATCCATTTAGGGACAGATTGCCTGTCATGCAATACGTATGGTATATTCAAATAAGCCCGGCTCGCTCACACCGCATATCATAGTTTAACTAGCCTTATAACCTGCTGCCGGAGCTGCTGCCGCCGCTGCTGGAGCGGTCCAGCCGCCCACAGCTCCACCACTCTGGGTGTTTTGTTATCATAGCGCGGTTACGATACCAAGACAAACCGTGAAGAGATCATTCGCCGCGACGCCAGAGCCGGGCTGACCGTCGTAGCCGTGAATTTGAGACGAGCGAAGAGCGACGAGTGAGCCGGAGCTGTTAAATGGTTCGTTTGGAGGAGCCCCCCCCCCCCCCCCAAAAGCATGGAAAATATTAAGAGATGTTAAACATTTAACGTGTGGAGGCCCTTAAATGCTCGCACCTGTTAATAAGCTGTGTTTCATTCACTCACTCATTCGTATTTCCTCGTATGCTGAAATTTCAGGTCTTGCCAGGCGTAATCTCATGGAACCTGTAAAAGCATTTCTAAAAAGGCTTTCTTTTAACAAGCAGAAATGAAGTCCCTCTTTTTAGTGCTTTAAAGCTACCATTTTCCCCCGTAAACACATCCCACCTTTTTTTCCGTTTTGCACCTGGTGGTGTTATTTCTACATTCCTCTATCCATCTTTCTTCTCCTCCATCTCCTCTTTTTTTTATTCCCTCCATTTTTTCTTGTAGTTGCTTAATTTATTTATTTTCTCGCTCGGTGAAATTAAGTGTTTGGCCTTAGGTGAGTGATCCATCATATGTAGAGGGCCTGGCCCTAATGATGGCAGTTTTATACACTCACCCACCATTTCTCTCGCTCCCTCTCTCTCTCTTTCTCACTCGCTCACTCTCTCTCACACACACACACACACACACACAGCAAAACAGAGAGGTTAAACAGCTAGTTGTTGAACAAGTCAGAATCATTTCTCTTTTTATTTCCTTTTCCTTCCTGCTGCTCTCAGCTGCTCCCTCTCAGTTTACTCAACGTCCAGGTAAATGTGTGTGTGTCCCCCCCCCCCCCCCCCCCCCCCCCCCCCATCTCTTGTGGTTTCCTCCCAGGTCTCTCCTGTGACCGCTGTGAGTTTGGTTATTGGAACCTGTCCCACCCAGATGGCTGTGTCCCGTGTGACTGCGACCCCCTGGGCTCCCTCAGCCCGTTCTGCGAGCCGGAGGGGGGGCAGTGTGAGTGTAGGCCCGGGGTGGGGGGGCAGCGCTGCGACTCTTGTGCCAGCGGCTCGTACGGTTTGAGACTGGAGGGATCCTGCACCGCCTGCAACTGCTCTAAAGAGGGCACGGTCCCCGGCACCGACTGCGACCCTCACACGGGACAGTGTGTGTGTAAGGCAAGTTGTCCAACAGGCTTGAAAATGTAGTTTTTTCATTTCTTTTTGTCATTTTAATGTCTTACTCTAAATAATCAACCACTACACAATCTGTAATCCACACACTAGCCTGAATGTTAACTGATAAAAGCAGAAAGAAACGTTTTGGTTTGGTCCACCGAGCGTCCCTCCTCACCTGCCCTTGTCCTCCCTGTTCCCAGGAGCATGTGGAGGGCCGTCTCTGTGACGCCTGTCGCCATGGTTACCACACCCTGGAGCAGCGGAACTCCCTGGGCTGCCTGCCGTGTGCGTGCGACGTCCCCGGCACCGTGCCAGGCGGCGTGTGCGATGTGCGGACCGGACAGTGTCCGTGCCGGGAGGGGGTGGAGGGCACGCAGTGCACCGACTGCGCCCACAACTACTACAACCGGACGTCACAGCTCCAGCGTAAGAGAGCGCTGCTGGCCGAGAGGCAGCCTGGATGTAGCAATATTTAGGTCAATGTGGTGGAAACTCATATTAGGTGATCATCAAGTGATCATGTAACATCTCCAACTGGCGACCTGTGAAACAAATGGTTTGAAATGGCTTGTGAAATAGCATCTGAGGTGTCTGTGTCAGTCTGGGAGGGCCCGTGCGAACCTCTTCCTCTCTGTGATGTAGATGCGTCCTCAGACGGGGCGTCCCAGGGCTGCGTGCCCTGTGTCTGTGACCCTAGAGGGACGGTGCCCGGCTCGGTGTGCGACAGCAACACAGGGCAGTGCGTGTGCATCCCGACACGCACCAGGCGGGACTGCAGCGGCTGCCGACCCGGTGAGTGAGTGTGGAATCTGCACGGATCAGTGTGGAGACAAAGCTTCTGGATGAAGGAAAAGAGAAATGAGTAAATGTGACTGTCCAAGTGTTAAATAAACAGTGGTAGACGGTTGATGAAATTGTCAGCAATGTTTGTTACTGTTGTTGTTGTGTCTGTGTCTGTGTTTGTCTGTCTGTGTCTGTATATGTGTGTGTGTGTGTGTGTGTGTGTGTGTGCCTGCCTGCCAGACCTCCACTCAGTGATTGTCCTGATTGTGCCAAGTCTCAACAACAGTGCCATCTCCTCACTCATCTCACTTTGATTTTTGTGCGCGTATTACCTCATGAAATTGTGTGTGTGTGTGTGTCTGTGTGTGTGTGTGTGTGTGTGTGTGTGTGTGTGTGTGTGCGTGTGTGTGTGAGAGAGGGAGGGAGGGAGGGAGTATTGTGGTTGTTGAGTCTTGTGGGAGAAGAGGTAACAGCTGTGGTATTGTGTCAGTAATGGAGGAGCACCAACAGCATGGGCAGGTTTACTGTAACCGACTGTACAGTGTGTTAATGAAAGTATGTTAAAGCAGATGACACAGGATAGTCTTATTATCTTGCCAATATCCACAGTCAAAGGATGCTCTTGTGTGATTACATTTTCTTTCCATCACGTGTTTGTATTTGCTAATGACCGTTCAAATAAATCACCTGACTTCATGTGCCGCCGAGAGCTTCCATCGGGCATCAGTTTTGTTGATCTGCGACCGCAGTCTCGAGGAGAAACAAATTGAATTGATTTAGATTTTAGCCCCTGCATTGCCTAATGTAACCACAAACACACTCATTGGCTTTCTGTAAGATTTCATTACAAAATAAAGGGCAAACGACATCACTAAAGTGTATTAACAAGGACCGAAAATCATTTTCTCAAAACTGATGTGAGGTGTGAAGTCCCTGTGCATCTTAGTTTGTGAAACAAGTTGTTTAAACAATTTCACATTTTTTTACGATTTACTTTTTAGATTTAATGATTTCGCGATAACAACCTAGATATAAAAGATCTGATATATAGATTCTTTTCAAATTATTTTGTGGATTTGACTGAGGTCGTAGAAAATCAGGGCAGTTCCAAAAGGAGGAACGCATGCAGAAAATAAGCCAAGAGGAATCCAAACCTGACTCTCTTCTTCACCGTGCTCCTTGTTGGTCCGTGTGCAGGCTTCTACCTCTCTCCACATCACAGTATGTGTGCAGAGTGTGACTGCCATCCGATGGGAGCGTCGCAGCGTGCCTGTGAGAGCCAGACCGGACAGTGTGTGTGCGGCCACCCCTCGGTGGGAGGCCGGCGCTGCGACCAGTGCCGGGACACGTTCTTCGGCTTCAACCCAGGACTGGGCAGGTAACACGTGTGAGGTCTGGCTCATACTGGACATGCTCGCACAGACAAAGATCGACGCTGTGTCTTTTAGTGCTACATCCTGTAAAACCTGTAGTCACTAATGGCATCACCTGCACACACGCATTCTGGTGCAGCCACACCACTGAGCGCGTGCACACACACACACACACGCACAGTCTCTCACACACACACAAACCGGCAGGTGCAGTCTCTGTAAAGACAGTTTACAGCTTGGTTGGCAGACATATGACTTACATGAGTTAAGAGCTGCTTTGACCTTTACCACTCATGTCTCTACCTGCAGGCTATCTCACACACACACACACACGCACACACACACACACACACACACACACACGCACACACACAGAGCCGTAGACACACACACACTCACAACTTAAATCTCGCATACACAAGCTTCCTCTGCAATCCTCTGATGCACACACACACCAGGTTCCTCTCAACAGGGTGTCATAGCAGATAGATGATCCACAAACTGTTTGACTAGTGGTGTACCGTGTGTGTAATGTGTGTGCTATGTGTGTGTGCATGTGTGCGTGTGTGTGTGTATGTGTGTGTGTGTGTGTGTGACAGAGAGAGAGAGAGAGAGAGATTGCTGACCTTGCCTGATAGCTGTATTCCCCAGTGTTCAGGCTGTGGCTGAGATCTCCTCACACCAGAGAGGGACGACATGATGGAGGGAGGCAGACAAAACAACAGAGTGATGAAGAGCACCTGACAGAGGAATTCAGCATAAGGAGCAGCCACAAAAACTAGAATAATTAAAATTGTAGTTAAGAGGACAGGCAGAGGGAAAGATAAGGCGGAGGCACAGATTGTGAATGCCGGCATTAACTTATCACCGGCGCCAGTGCGGGGAGTTTGTCGTCACGTCTTCACGTCGCATTTCTCTCCCCGTGCCTCTAAAAACGGCCAAGTCTTCAGTTGTTACCGCCCAACGTTTTCCCAGCGTCCCAGAATCGCTCCATAATAAGGATTTTCGTCATCCAAATGTCATCAAGTAATTTATCCTCCCCTTTCAATCAATGGGCTCTGCGCAAATGAATTTACCCACACGGATTGACGTGTGAACAGCCCGGTGTCTCCGCGTGTCTCCACGGAGACACCGGGTCAGAGAAGTGCTGACTGCTGCACAGGGAAATATGACGGCACGTCTCGGTGGAAGGATTAAGTACCGGCACATACACACATTCATTAACAGGGATTAGATCTGACCATCCAACTGCCGTAGTGTACAGTACACATTGTGTTATTGAGACCTTCCAAAGTTATATCTTAAGTTATGATATGATTCACGACTTTTGCATGTCAGACACACACACACTCAGGCGCACACCGTACACTGTACTCTGATGAATAAAGGGAGAATGGGTGTGATGTCGGTGTTTTCTTTCTCCTTGGGACGGGAGTGAAGGTCGAGTCACTGTGGCATTTGTGAGTCTGTGTGTGTTTGTGCCTGTGTGTTTTTGAGCGCTGGTGTGTGTGAGCACCAGTTGACAGGACAAATTTGCGGCTCGTTACGAGGCTGTGGCTTTTCACACAGCAATAAAGAAGGTGTAGCTGTGTGTGTGTGTGTGTGTGTGTGTGTGTGTGAGAGAGAGAGGGAGAGAGTGGGGGAGCACGCCAGTACCGTATGTGTAAGAAAGACTAACACATGGATAGAGTCTGTGTGTGTGTGTGTGAAAGAGAGAGGGAGAGAGAGAGACAGAGTGAGAGGAATAGGGTTTATACAGAGGTACTCTGTGTCAGTCTGTGTGTGTGTGTATGTGTGTGTGCCCGCACTGCACACATGCAAAGGTGTGAGGTGGCTGGCCGGATGATCACCCGCTGCCCAGCTCCAATGAGAGTAACACCACACTGGTGACCCAGACACGCACACACACACGCACACACGCACACACACACACACACACACACACACATTGCCAGACATGTGCACACACACACACGCTGTCAGACGTGCAGACGCACATACACACACACATACACACACACACACACACCCATACACACTGTGAAAACTGCAGTTGCTGTGAAGTTAGTTTCACAGCTAGAGGGTGATGGTGGGTGGGATAGATGATGGTGAGGGTCTCCCTCACCATGTTAAGGTGAAGACCAGCACCTTTCTCACACACTAACACACACACACACACACAAACAATTTATTGTAAGGCTCAGCAGTGTCACTCATGAAGTGTCATGACAGTTTACAGGGAGCTCTTATTTTGTCCTTTTGTTCAAATGACACATTGTTCTATCGAAACTGAATTGAAATCTGTCCTCATGATCTTTTGTTTTGATCTGTTCTCTTGACCAGATGTCAGCCTTGCGCGTGCGACCTGATGGGGAGCGTCAACGGTTCGTGTCATCCAGACTCCGGGGCGTGTGTGTGTAAGCTGTTAGTGACCGGAGACAAGTGTAATCAGTGTCAACCTGGAGCGAGTCACTTCCACGCCCAGAACCCCTTCGGCTGCAGCAAAGGTCTGTTGTACATACACTCTGTCTTTGAGCCGAGCCAGTTCTAGTATTTCTGATGAGTTACATTAATGTAAACCAAGCTAGGCTTTTAAAAAGTCTGGATTGCACAGATATAAGTGTGGTAACGGAGATTAGTTTCCTCTCTGACAAGATTGCTTGCTTACTTACTGCTGAGCCACTAAATATGCTCCATTTGTCTCTGTAAATAATTCACTATGAACTTCCCCTCACTCAGTTCATGAACTTGGCCATCGCTGCTTTTGCTCTGCATCTTAACTGTTTTCCTCTCTGTCTGTGCAGCACCCCTACAGCAACCTGCGCCAGTAGGTTTAACGCCCACTTACTCCTCCATTCATCTCTCTTGGCATCCTCCCGACTCCCCAAACTCAGACACACTCAACTACACTCTCATCAGGGATGGGCAGCCAGTTCATAGCATCCAAAGTCACTATCCTTTCAGTAAGCGTCCTCACAGCCTTTCAAACTCAGTCGATCTCATTTCTTCTGATTTGGATACATGTGAAAGAAAATGTCCTTGTCCCCTGCTCTCTCTCTAGAATCGGAGTCATTTGAGGACACCAGTTTGCTCCCCTACACCAACTACTCCTTCTGGCTCACAACGGCTAACGTGGCAGGTTCAACCACAAGCGCGTCCGTTTCCTATCAGACTTTGAGTGCACCACCTGACCCAGAGCAGCTCCAGTTAAACCTGGTGGGGAGGCCTGGCTCTACCACAGCGAGCTTTAACTGGAGCTCACAGCGAAATGACACCGGCCCGGTGGAAAGGTGGGTAAGGAGCCCGAGAGCTGGACTGTGATTCTTCAACTGTGCTCAGAGTGGGACAAAAAAATCCAAAGTCACTCCTTCTATAGTCAGTGACTTGGTTCTGACAGACGATGACTTTCTAAACATTGTAGTGATCAGACTAGACATTGTTTTATGACTACTACCCTCAAATCAAGGTTGCCATGGCATTGTGTCTCCAATCAGAAGTCTGAATGGTGTCTGGGCCTGAGATGTAGATGATTGTAGAAGGGGGGAAAGATGTTTTCTGTACCGTAGGCCTGTGAGGAGTCAGAGGGTGTGTAATTTTCACAGTTGGTGGGTGGTAATATTACAAGTGGATGGAGGAGAGGGAAATCACTTCATATACTTTATTAAATGTTAAGTGAATTAGTAAATCAGTGGTTATGATGCTCTGGTGGGTAATGAGCAACTTTGTAAAGGGCGGAAGCAGAGATGAAAAGGATAGTGAACAAAGTGTAAAACTGTCTTTTGATTATCAGTTTTACTGGTTGCATTGAAGGTTTTTTTTTGTTTTTTTTCTTTTAATAATCACGCACAGTCAACACACCGACACCTGCCCTGCAACAGTAGCTTGGCACCTGTGAATCACTGCTGACAGTTCGCTCCGGCCACTTTGCCTGGTACACGACTAATGCCCTCGGCCCGCACGACATCCCAGCGGTAGTTTTTAACCAAAACACATTACGGCACCATGTGGCCTCACGGAGCGATAGGGACAGATGGAAAACGGAAAAAAGAGGAATTGACTATCTCATTTTTTGTCTCCCACAGGTTTGCATTATCCTCCGCGGAGTCATCTAGTGGAGCGGAGCCCGTCACTCACTACACAGGCTTATCTACAGAGGCGGTGGCAAGCGGCCTGAAGCCCTTCACACAATACACCGCAACGCTGGAGGTCAGGGCCCGGCCCACTGTGCTTTTCAGTGGCTCTGTGGTTCTTTTTGCCAAATCTATCTGAATGTAGAGGAATGATTCGTTAAGCGTCTTTGTGTCGCCGCAGTGATGTCACACTGTCTCTCGCACAGGCGTGTTCCTCGGGGGGCTGCTCCTCTACCGCGCCCCTGTCTTTCCTCACAGCCTCGGCCCCCCCGCAGAGCCAGCTTCCACCCAGGGTCTCCGCAGCAGGACCTCACACACTGCACGCCTCCTGGGAGCCCCCAGGCCAGCCCAACGGTACCGCCCCAGACACACATACGTGTACAGTGCAGGCACTGGTTTCATCACAATACCTTAAAACATACAGCAGATTCAACAGAAAAGGATTTGATGTCCGCCTGTGTCACAGTTCCTGCCACAATATGCTTTTGATGGCACTGGAGTCAGCATTTGATATGAGACGATATCCAAAGCCAATTCAACATAATCACTTCCATTTTATCAAATCACAAAAGGCATCTATGAGGTCATTTGACATTTTTTTTCTTTCTGACCTCAATTAGACATTTAAATGACTAACAGCCTGTTTCTTTCATTCTTTGTGCAGTTAATAGTAGTAATTAGCATAATATGTAATACAGTCTGATTATTATGCAGTCTGTGGTGTTACTTGGGTATTTTATCTCCAAGTGACATCATGTGACATGTTTTTTTAGGTATACTATTGGGTCTCTTAATCGACCCATAGATATATACTCCTAATGTGTACTGTACAGCTCATGTAACATACAAGACCTATTCAGTTAGACTCAGAAAACTTCATTTATTCCCATTACAAAGCTGAGGTGGCAGAGAGCAGCATATGGATGGAAACCAAGTATGACAACATATAATTAGGTATATATGAACTAAGTGAAGGATGAGATGTTTCAGCAATGCATTTAAAAAATATATGATACATAAATATATAATACATAATTTGTGCGTATTTATCAGAGTAATGTTCAAGTGTGTGACATGTCATGTATATGAATAATTAATGCCCATGTCAAAATCAATAATGCATTCATCCATCCATGATCTTACCCACTTTGTACCTTACACACACTACACACACACACACACACACACACACACACACACACACACTACAAACTCCACATAGAAAGGCTCTTTCTAGCCTGAGTTACTCGCCTCCAGATCTTGGCTTTTGGGTGTGTGTGACCAGACTTGTACACTAATGCCGCAGCACAGACACCCACACAGAGAGACACACCGAGCGGAGCTGGGACTGCCTTTGATAAATCCAGAGAGCTTTGTAATGGCTCTAAGGCTCAGTGTCATACAAAGCTCTGCAACCTGCGTTCCTCTCTTACCTGTTGTGTGTCTCTCCTTTTTTTCTCTCCCTCCTCTCGCTCTTAATCGTTCCCCCCATGAGTATCCCTCTAAGACTTGTGACTCGGGTGTCTGCGTGTCTCCTGTCTTCATTCTCTCTGTCATCACTTCATTATTTGAGGAACGGTTATTGCTGTCGGCTGGATTCTGGGTTTATTCCCTGTCTTTGTCACGGCTGTCATCTGGCTCAGCTGAGACTCAACCGGAGAGGCTCCTGCGGTGCCAGTGGTCATCGCTCATGTGAAAGTAAAGAGGAGGCCGAGGAGGATCTGGCTGAAAAAAGAGATTCATTTTAACACTCGTCTTGGTCTCCCCTCATCAAATGGGGCCGTGTTTGTATTTTCATGAATGGCAAGTGAGCTCGTCAAGCAGAGTCGACAGTATAGAGACTGACCATGATGGAAAAGGAGCGGGGTGAGGCAGAGTCTCTCAAGAGCTCCAACATTTGGCCTCCTCATATTTTTCGATTTTTTTCGTATTCTACACTTACAACAAGATTTCGACACTCATCTATCCCACGGCGGTTCTGCAAATCTCTTATTGTGTTTCTGCGCCGCTCGCTCTGTCCTCATTCTAACCCAGCTCGGCCGTCCTGCTATTAACAGGCGGAATAGAGCATGAGAGATTAGGACAATGGTCTGCTCTCCACCGGGGAGCTAAGCAGGACTAGCCAGGACTTTAGTCATTATCAGCATGTTTTCTACTACAAGGCCAAACACTGGCCGGGGCTTTCTCATTATTTGTGGTGTCAGATTGTACTCAAAGCAACGTTACTGTATTGGGGGGAGAAAAAAAAATGTGTACAACTGTTAGCATCCTGTTGCCAGTTGGGATGAGCATTAAGCAGGGCTTTGGTGTATAATACACACTTGATGCTTTCATTTTTTTTTATCATAAATAGGCTGAATTGGCACTGGGGCATAAATTCAATGGAAAGAGTTGAGCCAGCACAAAACAGAGAGTATTTCTCGCTTCCCTTATTGAATTTCAGAAGTGGCTGCCTGGCCGAGGGTTTCTTTGAGTCTGAATGTCTCTCCGATCTGCTTTGCCGCCCGCGCAGGCGTCATCACGAGGTACGAGGTCTTCCTACGCGGGCCGACGGAGTCGCACAACTTCTCCGAGTCGTCTCCCGGGAGGAAGGTGTTCGTCAGCTCCGGGTGGCTGGATCCCGCCGTCTCCCCGGAGCCGCCGTCCGACAGGAGCGGCGTGTCGGCCCCGGAGAGCAGCGCCGCCGTGGCCGGCCTGCAGGCGTTCTCCACCTACCAGATCAGGGTGGTCAGCGCCAACGTGGCGGGAAGCGTCACGTCGGCGTGGGCCACGGCGCGCACCACGGAGGGAGGTCTGTGGAGACCGCTTGATCCTGAGTATTTACCGCGGACAGCGTCCACTCTTCCTCACGGAGGGAGACTGAGATCCGCCATCCGAGAAACCGGCAGAAGTCCCGTTTGTGGTCAGAAATCTGTCACCGGGAGAACTTGGCAGTAAACAAGATTAAAGAGGATAAATTGTGTCCGATTAAAGCCCGTAAAGTGTTTGTCAGAATGAATGAAGACAAAGGAAGGAGGGAATGAGGGAGGAAATAAAAAGCGGCGCACGCGGGGGGGGGGGGGGAGGGGAAACTCATTAAGATATTTGAATTCCAAATAGATGATATGGCTCATTAGGACTAAACGATTGCCTCCAACATCACTCTGAGCTATGCGTCTGGATAACAAGCATATGATAACACCGTTTTAAAACGCCGGAGCGCGGCGGAGCCGGAGCTTGCGCGCGGCGGGCCGGAGAGGCGGGATGTGACTGCGGTGGCGTCTGCGCAGAAATCACATTTCACAGCGTATTTCACAGCCAGATGCCATCGACGCGAGAATAAAAGAGTCCGCCTCTCTAATCTGTCGTGTAACAGTGGCTTCCCACACTCGCAGAATTACAGAATGCTTAAATCCATTAAAACCACATAATATCCACTCAGTCACAATGTTTAATGGGCGTTCGTGACCAAGATTTGTTGTTTTTTTTGTTTTTTTTTCATTTTCAATTAACGTAGCGCTGAGGTTCATTTGGAACACGTTAAATGGCACTTAGACAAACACTTCACGGAAAATTTCCAGAGGAGTTGGAGACGCGAGATGCTCATGTGGTGCGGCACGAGTGTAATAAGAGTACAAAGCATTTGTTTAGCAGTCGGTAAACTTGTCGTTTGTCATTTTCACAGGCTCTCGTTCATCGATCGTCCCGACTAAACAGCGTGGACGTGCAACAGTGCGAAACTCAGCTGGATGAAAATCATGCGATGTTCCTTCGTGTGTTCCAGCCCCGGAGTTTGTGGCCCCCCCAGAAGTTTCTGCCCTGTCACCCACCGCCCTTAAAGTCGCGTGGAGCACGACTGAGGGTCGAGGGATCATCGCCAGGGGACGCGTCACAGAGTACCGGGTCAACCTGCTCACTGAGCAGACAAACAACCCCTACGCTCCTCCGCTCGTTAGTCAGGTAAGACAGCCATTAAGCACGGTCACAGTCACGTAACATATCTATACATGTGATGTTAGATACAGAGCTCTCGGTTCGTCTCCCCTACGTCTGTTCTCTCCTCCCGGTGCTTTATTCCCTCTCGTGGCATCAAGCCTTCAATCGTGACTGTGAGCCCCGGTGGTTTGTGTTATCTCCGCTCCAGGTCTTGCACAGGGCGGGACCGTCGTCGCGGCCCGTGTTTGTGGCGAGCGACCTGAAGCCTTTCCACGCGTACAACTTCACTGTTACGCTCTGCACAAAGGCAGGTTGCATCAGCAGTCTGCCCAGCATGGGACGCACCCGACCAGCAGGTACCGCACTCCACCGATCAACCTGCATGAGTCTTCGTATGTCACACATACAACGTGATAGGAGTCCGGGTCTCACTTCTTGTAGCACGGGACCAACGAAGAGTGTGTGGACCGCGTCCTCGGCGTTGCAGGCGTTAACCAGAGGGGATATCCATGGTGCGCCGCAGTAAAAACAATTTACTGTTAATCACAAGCAGGAAAAATGTGGCGTAGCACACACTTCCTGCTGGCCATGAATCAAACACGCAGAGTTTCAGAAACACACACCAAGTCTCTCTGCCTCCCCCTTTTCTCTCTCCCTCTCTCTCTCTCCCTCCCTTCAGATTTATAACCATTATGGAAGTGGAATGAATTAGCTGTGTTTAATAACTCAGGCACAAATCTATGGGACTGAGTGGAGCACTAATTGATCAGTTTGGGATGACACACACACACACACACACACACGCACACACAGTCTACCTACCCGGCACTGAATGTGAAGCAGCACACGGTAGCAGGGAACATGAATCACGCTGCAATATACACATACACTCTCACACGCACACGCAGAGCTGACCCTCCAACACACTTTTCCATCTGTTCGTGCGTGGTTTATACTCTTGCCGCTCATTTTATGTTTTGTTTTCTGTTTTTTTTTTGTTTTTTGTTTTGTTTATCCCTTTAGGTGAGTAGACGGTGGCTGCTCCGAGTCGTTGTGGAGAGAGAAAAAAACACACACACACACACACACACGCAGACAACAATCTTTCATCTATAAATACTTGCTCGGGGATTTGAGCTTTTGAACATACTCTAAACGGCTACATCTGTTGACATCGCAAATATTTTCATTTCATACAATTCTCCAAAAGTCCTTCCGCGTGTTTACTGTGATGAATGGCGCCTTGTGCGGTAATTGGTGGACGTTTTAAATGTATTTTTAATGGCTACATCTGTTGACACGGTGACAATGTTCATTTCAAGTGATTCCAAAGACTTCTCTTGACTGTAATACAGTAACTAAACAATATGGCTTATTGTACCCAGTTGACTTTTTGAATGTATTTTTAACAGCCACATCTGTTGCCAGCGTTTTGTTTCATCCAACACCAAAGATGTCCCTTGTTTCGACGATAAGAAATGATAACGGCATATGGGTGTTTGGCGGACAGATTTTTTTTTCCTTTTTCGTCTTCTTTTTTTCCTTAATTTTCCTAGCATGTGCTGCTCCTCTGGGTGCTGAGCCTCGCACATCTTTCCATCGGCCCTAAAAGTATTGTCTCAAGAGTTCACAGACAGTATTCAATAATATTTAGAACATAATCTGAGCTATTTTGGAGTAGTTCAGCCCCTTAAAAACAGTGAGGAACAAACAAGACGTGATCATGAGGCGATTCCCTCTTACCCATTATTGCATTTGCTTTCATATTACTCTTCTCGAGCTTTCTTCAGTAATGGGTCAAATGTTCTGGAGGACTCGACAAAGCTTTTCTCCTGAAATTTGCCCTTAAAGAACATCTCGAAAGAAACTCAGTCCGTGGGGGGGGGAGACGGACCTCACGTAAGGCGGCGCTCCCGGCGAGGTGTGCTTGAGCGCGCCACTGACGCTCTTGATAAATCTCCCCGCACATGAAGCGGGTCCATTAGAGTCGGCCGCCATCTGCTGCGAGCCAGCGCGCGGCATCTGCCGAACCGCTGGAGTTACAGCGAGGCACGCGACTGAACATTGGCGCGCACGCCGAGACGGACGAGCTCCGGGCCCGGCGATTGTATCAACGTGTGTGTCTTCCCGCGGAAGTTATCGATCACGACGTAAAGCAAGTGGCTAATCAGGGGCTGATGGTGATGTTTTATGTATCCTACATCCATAAAGCCTTGTTCTACAAGACGTACACAGAGAGAGACATACACCCACACACACACGCGTGCACACAGGCTCGCACTGTAACACCACTCAACAGAACAGGAACTTTATTGATTTACGCATAATTGGCCTGAGGCCCTTCTTGAGGAGCGAAATATGCATGGCAGGGGATCACCATGTCAATAAGTGCTGCGCCCGTGTGCGCGGTGTAACTGTACACTAAGAGCCTGTTAAGACATGTCAGTCGCTGTAAAAACAGAAAACACACACATGCACAATTGCTCCTGGGAGCTGGCCCGTGATTTAGCTGCTTCATTACCATGTCGGCGGCTAAAATTAACCTTTCTGCTGGACTGTTAACCTTGTGCGAGCGTGTGCGTATGTGTCTGTGTGTGTGTGTGTGTGTGTGTGTCCGTGTGTGTTTGGTCACATGCGTGAGGAGGAGGCAGGTGGCTTTCTTCAGACTGACTGTGTCATGGTGCTCAGTGCGTTTTGCTGAATGACCAAGCAGGCACAGTAGGCGAATGCATCACCAGGGGGGATTGTTGCTTACCTTTTACGCTTTTAACAAGTTATGCAGTGTTAGAGAGCTCGTAAGTAGATGTATTCAGGGACAAAATAAGAAAAAAGTGATGTTGCTGGTGTTACAGAGCTGAACAGTGATAGAAATATAGACAGAAAAGCTTGATATGAAGTTGCATGCCAAAAAAAAAAAACTTACTTATTTGGGTGCAAAATATGGCTCAGTGAGCTGTGTTAAGACACTTATGCTCTGAAAGTGTATTGCCATAGCAGTGTCATTTATGAATGGCTTAGTTTTCATGGAATTCAAAAGGTTAAGTATAATGTATGCAAAAGACACTAAATGAGGCCCGTTCAGTGTCACTCCCACTTAAAATGGATCGCACAAAGGCTCAGAAGTTTGTTAGGAACAACAACCTTGAATTGAAATATTATTATTTCTCCAAGCCTGAAGAACATGAGACATCCAAACTTACAATCAAGGACCAGATTTCATTCAGATTCAGTGTGAATTTCAGTGTGAATGTTTCTTTAAATGTCTAAGAGGAACCTCACCATGATCCAGTGTCAGAAATATCACATTTTAAATCCACATAATCATAACAATATATTTCTGATAGATCTAGCAGGCCTTTTTATGAAGCAAGCCATGGGCCGTGCAAAATGTAACCACAAAAAACTCCCATAAAGACTCTAGACATCGTACCTACGGAACATGAAACGTGATCTAGAAGCTGTCCGCAGAAGTATATCATCTGTGCTTTTGTCACTTTCGAGCTAAAACAATGTACCGCTAAATGCTCGCGTTAAAGTGTGGGGCTCGGGCCGCTTAAAATATCACCACGGCTCAGTTTCAATAGACTGGTAAGCTATCGATTGGCGGTAATTTATGGTTTGATGTGGCGAAATGAGACGCTGCAGACAAGCTGTCCACTTCCCCGTTAAGAGCTCTATTAGAACTCGCACTGAAGATGGTCGGCGTGCGTGTCACCCAGAGCTAATTTACTCCCACCACAGACCATTTAGACCATTACTGAAACACACACACACACACACACACATACGCACAGGACCACGGCGATGGGATGACGCTTAATGCACACGTGTCCCATCTGTACACCGGTCCATCACTCGCTATATTTCTCACTCTTCTTACACATCTCCTGTCCGCGGATCAGCCGCGCTCCGCCTGATTTATTTATGATCCGCGTTGGAGCTGCGCCTCCGCTAGCGCCCAGTATGCTTCAACGGGACATTTCACTTAGCGCCTAAAGTGAAGGACGGAAATTAAATTGACCCTCCGTTAGATGGAAACGGGACTTTTGTCCGATTTAGACGTTCAGCGGCTATGAAGGGGGGGAATGAGGCCGAGACAGTTTCCTGCTGGAAAAACAAAACAGCAGGCCCAGAGAGCCGTCTTATCGACTGCAGACCGTCGAATGCTAACTGTCTTGGATGTGGCGCACCGCTCTGTGGGCCCCCCCCTCTTGAACCCTTTCGTCAGACACTGCGACCTGTGTGTGAAAAGCAGCTCACAGAGATCCATACGTACAATGTTCATTTCAAGTGATTCCAAAGACTTCTCTTGACTGTAATACAGTAACTAAACAATATGGCTTATTGTACCCAGTTGACTTTTTGAATGTATTTTTAACAGCCACATCTGTTGCCAGCGTTTTGTTTCATCCAACACCAAAGATGTCCCTTGTTTCGACTATAAGAAATGATAACGGCATATGGGTGTTTGGCGGACAGATTTTTTTTTCTTTTTCGTCTTCTTCTTCTTTTTTTCCTTAATTTTCCTAGCATGTGCTGCTCCACTGGGTGCTGAGCCTCGCACATCTTTCCATCAGCCCTAAAAGTACTGTCTCAAGAGTTCACAGACAGTATTCAGTAATATTTAGAACATAATCTGAGCTATTTTGGGGTAGTTCAGCCCCTTTAAAACAGTGAGGAACAAAATGTGGTTTCACGCATTACCTCCGTCCTCTCCTCAGCTCCGACGGGACTGTCTCCGCCTCGATTACATCCGGTCAACGAAAGCAGCGTTCGGATCGACTGGGATCCCCCGGCCCGGCTCAACGGCCCGCCCCCGCTCTACCAGGTCTGTGGCGGCGCTCTCCGTCTGGAGACGTCTTCCATCACGACCTCGCGCGCAGACCAGGCAGCGAATGGAGGACTCTCCTAGAATCCCTGCACATAATTGCATATTAATCACAATTAACCAGCAATTTACGGCCGTGATTAGGCACTGTCACCATGGATATCCAGCGAATGTTGTTGCCATTATGCGTTATTACTGTTATTATTATTGTTTTCTAGGTGGAGAGGACGGATGTGTCGCTCTCCGATCCGCGGGCCCCTGTTGTCAGAGGGACCAGGTTCACGGGAAACAGCTTCCACCGGTTTCCCAACGACACGCTCCCCGTCAACGCCGACTTCACAGGTGAAGCGTGAGCGCCGCGTCCCTCCGCGTTGTGCGCACGCCGCGCCGGGCCGCGAGTCTAGTGCCGTTCTTTTGGAATGACTTCCCCAGTCATCTTAAAGGACAATTATCTTTCTGTTTACCAGCGTCATTAGAGGGTTGAGCCGCACAGCCAAACATGTTCTGCTTCGTCTGAGAACATCACCCAGTCTGACGCTCGTAATTAATGACTGCTGATGCTAATCAGCGGGATTTGAGCGAAGCAAAGCTCCTCGACGGCTCTCGGGAGGCGCGTCACCGTCCTGCACCAGGCTCGCCGCGTCGCCAGCCTCTGTGTCTGCACGGCACACAAAAAACAGCAACAAAACAAAAATACATTTAACATTTCTCAGGGAAATGTCCAACATAAAAATTCTCCGTGTGGGCAAACAAGGCTGCTGACAGAGGAGAGCTTTCACCTGAAACCCTGTAAGTGAGCGTGATTAACTGGCATGGAGTCAACAGAGTGCTCTGTGTTGGTCGCACGCATCTTGCCCCATCAAAAATATCGAAATAGGTTTGCCTCCCACAAAGCAGATGTCCACATATGCAAACAGAGACTGGCAAAGCTTTAGAGTTGCCTTTTAGCAGCTTTATCGGAAGGTGGGCACATCTCTTAATCTCTCTTAATTTGACTGGATCTAGTCTGCTTTAATGCACAATGAACAACATGTTTATGCACATTCTCTACATTTACATTTGAGTTATGATCAAAGCATTAAAACGTTGTTTGTGGAGGGTTAGTATCTTGAGTTGTAGTTCTCCGATCTCTAGCTTTAAGACTCCACTTTGGGTGGAGTAGGTGGGTAGGTGTTTTAATTAGAAGTTAAATTCAGTTCATTGTCTTTCTCGGTCCACACGTGCTGTGCCATCTCGTTAGTAGTGAAGTGGTCATGTGACCTAAACATCCTGTCCATTCATATGTAAATGTGAAAGAAGTGTTTCCATAGCACTTTTGTGATGCATCTATATAGCCACACATCTAAAGAACCATGTTTTAGAGACATTTAAGAGGTTTTCTTGTAATTTAGCTATTTCTATTACCAGTTTTTTGCTAGCTTTTTTTGTGTATTTCTACAGTCCCCCAACACACCGTGTCACCAGCTCGTATTATCTCAATGCGCTTCACTTTTTGGGTTATCACATCCTGTCACCCCTGCGGCTGTCTTACGTCGTACCGTTCACTCCCATAGTTCTGTGCCCTGTCTGAACACTGTGTTTTTATCCCGGACCGACACGTGATCCTTCATCCCAGTCCCTGCAGCACAAAGGTAAACAGTTTTCTTTGACTGCCGCGAGCAAATAGATGATGATTTTTTTTTTTTTTTGCTATTGAGGGATGCCTCTCATCTCCAGCACTCTTCTCCTCCATAAAGGGTAATGGATCAGACAATCACTTTCAGACCGGATCTATTCAGGACCATGAATGTGTCGGCAGTCCTCAAACCATCGCCCTTTTACAACCATCAATACTAATAGCATCATCTACAGACAATTATTCCCATCGAAGCGCATGGAACAGCGAACAAATCAAAGCCAAATTGGATTATGAATGTAATGCAGTGTAATGCCCCCTCGAGAGTCAATTGATCACTGAGGAGAGACTCGTCAATCGCTGATGTCTTACGGAAACCTAGTAACTCCAACAATGACATCTGGAAAATTGTTCTAGGAGCAAGTCTTTTTTTTTTTTTTTGGACCTGTTTCAAACTGTTAGACTTTGCATTTTGGTCCGGAAAGACTTTGAATTGCCTGCAAATGACGCGCTTCTATGTAGTCTATGGAAAACTTAACATATGAGGTTGTTTTTTGTACCCTAACGGCTGCATTGATGGAAGTGGCAGAGCATCATTTTTCTCCATCAGCATCATGCACCATTCTGGGAATATTAATAAGCTGCTGTTTCCATAAATGTATCATTACCGCAGACTCTCTGATTCCCTGTACACAGGAATTAAGGCTACGTCCATGTAAAACATTACTTAAGATTAGGATGCGCCCTGAAGAATCGACTGATATTTACCCTTTCACCTATAATTTTATGGCCACTTGCATTATTTTTGGCTCAATAGGTTGTTTTCCATGTGTAATGACTGTGACAGAAGTGAATGTTTGTGTGGACGATAAGTCTACTCCGCTGTGATGAACGACGCTTTTCAGTGCCGAATGAATTTAGGGCACTCGGGGTCAACGTTGACCACACTGAATCTTCCTTTAGATACAACAGGATTATAACCATATGCAATCACGCTGCGACGCTGAAAAACCCTGTAAGTGCTTGTTTCCATAAATGCGTGTTAGTCCATTCGTCTTTGCCGTAATGTGATACAGAAAACTCTGATGCGACTTCCTGTTCTCCGTGTTCATGCCTGCGCCTTCCGCTCGAGAGTGGATCGTGAAGTCGCGTGGTAATCTGCTGAAGTGGCTGCCAGCGCTGTCGTCTTTCAGTGTTTGAGCTTGAACCCGGGGCTGATTGGGACAAGGATGATGTCCTGCTCACACTCCCCCTAATCCAGATGTATTTCTGCACCCCAAAGCAAATGAAGAGAGATGAAACATCGCAAACACAGTGCAGAGAGGGAAGGAAAAAAAAAAAAAAAGAAAGAATGCGGGGGGAACAAATAGACTTGGATGATTTCCAGACACGTCTAATACGGCACGTTTGCTGCGGCACCACTGCAGCAAACGTGAGCAGGAAAGAGGGAAATGTTAAATGATACAAATTATTTTTCCTTAATTAATATGATTGATTGCCAGGCACTGACGTTGAGAGGAGAGGGGGAGAAATGTGTGAAGGGAAAGTTTGCACAGACATCATTAGTTTTTCCCCATTTAAAGATTAATCAGAAGAGGCTGGGCTCTTTAATTCTGTCATTTGTATATTTAATGGGCTGCTGCAGAATCTATGGGTGTAATTAGCTAGCTGCCGCGCTCTCATTAATACGCCAGGCTCTGATTAATGCCAGCACAGAGCTAACATGACTGGAGTTATTCAGGTTATGTTGTGTAGATGATTGCACACAACCTCCGCGGTTTACAGCGGCACACACACACACACAGAGAGAGAGAGAGAGAAGAAACAATGCAGCACATGAAACAATACCGCCTAATAAATAAGACGACGCTCGCAACTGTAAACGGCTGGATACGGCTGCATGTTAATGTTGCATATTGTGTAATGTAACATAAATCCTGTCTGTGTTGGCCCAGGCTCAGGCAGTGGAACATTACATTGAGCATGGAACAGTAAACTCAATGTAAAACGCCGCTGAATCATTTTTATTTCACACAAAACGCAACTTTAACAAAATAATTCCAGCCCGGAGTCAATGGCGTGAGTATAATTGGTTTAATGCACTCGCTATGATGTGGAGGCCACCGTACAGTCAGCGATACAGCACTGGTGGAAAAAGGCCTCTCAGGACGTCCTCCACAGTGAAACAACAACACCTCTGTTTATTGACATTTCCGCCATTTCTCGACACACTTTCCACACATTAATCCAGAACACGCAGATTGATCATTGTGGATTTTGCGTGTCGCCATGTTTTGGCACCACAAGCTGGTGGTATTGTTCGGTCAGTTAGTCGGTCACCCAGGCTTTTCAAGGCTTTTCCCCAGAGCAGGACGTCTCCACATCTAATGGCCAGATTGCCATGAAATATGGCGTGGACATCCACGCTCGCTGGCCAAACCGTGTGCGGCTGCAGAGACCGCTAACACACCCAGGCTACAGAGGATCGTTTGCACACCAAAGTCCTGGTCAAAACAGGAAATTAATAGGTTCATCAGTCTGGTGGAAAAGGCCGTTGGTACGTGAGTACAGACATTTAAGTGGCATTTCAAAACATATCAGTCGTGTCTTAGATTGATTTGTTTTCACCATGGTCTCCACAAGCAATTGTTGGTGCTTTAGACCAGGAAATGTTCTTCAGTCTACAAAACTGCGTGAATGTCCTCTATTCGTGTGATCCCATCATCAACCGCTGGTGAGTCCAGAACCTCTGAGGTGAACATGGTGCTAGCGCGGGCCTTTGTTGCCGCCATGTGCATCCCGCCGTGCGCTTCCATGAAACCGTGCGCGTGCGGCGCGGTCACCTGTCATGGTGCGTGCTCAGGTCCGTCCGCTGATGGCTCCAGAGTGCTTGTCAGTGTGAAGTGGCACAAGTCCTGTGGGGGAAACCTGAAGGAAGTAATGCTGAGCGCGAGCAGTGTCACTTAAGAGGCGGCGCGTTTGAAGCGAACACCTCGGCCCGAGCGTGTGTTGACAGCCCGTCCCCCCCTATCCCAGCACGGCCGTCCAGACACGCTGGAACGGCGGCCACACGGAGACTGCTGCGCGTCCCGTCCACTGTGACGGCGTATGCGGGGAAAAAATCTCATGAGGATCGACGCATCCGGAGAGTGGTCTCTGTGCCAGGTCAGAGGAGCTACTTGAACCGTCTTTAACGCCATTACATGAGTGTTTGGCGACGGCGGGGCTTGGATTGGAACGCGGATGAATAATTCATCCAGAGTGGTTCCCTTATAAACACAGCATGACATGAGGAAACATTCTGGGGCGCCGGGTCCATCCCCGGGCCGCCGAGGAGAGCGCATTGCATCACGGCAATGATGTTTTGAAGAACTTTCTTTTATATAAAGCCATGACGCAACATCACACAGCGTTCACTGTGCCTGCACACGGTGTGTTGCGTAACATGTCAGATGTGCTGATGCTGCGTCTCCACTGTGAGATCCTGTGGGTTTTCGTTGCCGTAGGAAGGCCATTCCTGAAATATGTATAGGTGCGTTTAATGTTGTTTTTCTTTTTCTCAATATAATGGGAGGATTGAAAACTGGGATCGTAGAGGTGAAATGAAATTGTGTGTGAGATGGGAGAAACATCCAAAAAAGGTCAAAAAAGAAGAATAAAAGGGTCAAGAAAAAGAAAAGAGAGGTTAAAAGCAAAGGGGGGGGGGGGTCTGAGCGATCATGGGAGTGACGGACGGAAGGTTAAAGGCGGATAACGTGATGTCAGGTATCTGTCATGACTCCACACATCTCTATGGTGACAAGGTCATGAATGTAAACGACAGACGTCCGCTTGACGAACAGGATGCACGTTCTATGTAAAGAACATCGTTGTCGAGGCAGTTTCTCACTCATTTATAAGCGAACTTGTTTATTAATCGTGTAAAAGTGATTATGGCCGCTCTAGTGGTCGTGCCGGGGCAAATCGAATAGGAAAAAATTGCCAAAATCACCTTTAAACAGTTTCATGCAAACGAGGGATACCGTGTGAGTCACACCTTGATATAGGATATCGAAGTAAACACAATCAATCTGAAGTCCTGTTCGGACTAGATTTATTTCTCCAAGGGGAGCGCGGTGCTTTTAACATATCCCTCACTGTCAGCGACTTTAATTCCGTGTAAGGATAATTTTCCTCCCACCACAATAGTAATTACTCTGGCAATTACCCACCGTTTTCCTCTGAACTCCCGGCCCTCGTGTAATTTAAATCTCTGACAGAGTGACATCCTAATATTTTGAGGGGAATCACTCAAGTCCTCTCCTGTTAGACCGGGTCTAATGTGGAAATGTTTTTCGTTAATCTGATAAATGGAAACAAAGGCGAACGTATGCGAATCCTTAGTTGGAAACCAATCGAAGAGCGCAACCGTTTTAAAACCAGTGCAGGCACGAGTGTCTGCAAACTGAGCTTTTATCCCACATATATCATTTTGTAATAAAAGTGTCCTGTTTATTCAAAGCTAACACAAGCCCCCCCCCCCCCTTTTTTCCAGCATCATAACTCTGTATCGAGCCACGAACAGACTCAAGGAAAGGTTTGCTTTTATTAGAAATGGTGTGAAACCCGGGGTCTTTGAAATCTGTATTCATCCGGAGCTCGCCGTGTAACTGTTTGACATCTCTCCCAGTTAAGTGAATTCACACACTAATTATTTTGCTAACACCGGCCCCCGATGAACCCCGGACTGCCTCCATTCAGCGCCTCAGATCTTCCCACACTTCAGCTCCCTTCAGAGACGGGAGCCCAGGAAAACGCACACGCGCTCGCAGACACACACAAAATCACATCCTCTGGTGTCGCCGTGTGGATCTGGTAGTGGATTAAGATCCAATCTCTGATCCAGAGGAACATGACAAGACGGCACGCCGAATGAATTCTCTACTCTCGTGCGTGCGTGTGTGCGTGTGTGTGAGAGCGCCCGGGAGTCTGTGTGTGTGTGTGTGTGCGTGTGCATAGAGGTCCTGCTGGTCCCAGGACTCACAATTTTCCCACATTGCTGAATCTTTGATTTGCTGTACGCATTAGCAAATGGGACGCGCCGGAGCTGACGCGGGAGAGGCAGCTTCGGCCTCGCTCGTTACGCTCCGAACCTGCAGGCCACTGTGTGTGTGGTGACGGAGCGTTTTATGCACATGCAGCAGTTTCACGTCTGTGTGTTGTGGCATGCATCTGTTGTCTTTCCTGGTCACAGGTTTTTGTACTGATCGCCGGTTCATCACAAGGCACGCACCAGTCGCTCTCACTCTCCCACTTTAGAGCCTCCAGTCAGCCTCAACGTGTGTGTCATTGGACCCTGAGATTAAAATTGAGTATTAATTATTGAACTGTTCATTTATTGAACTGACTAACCTATCATTACCGTTTAGTATTGTTTTTATTAGTGCTCCGAAAAGGAGCACTATTATTCTACACCGTGTTTATTCTTCTTCTTATTATTATTATAGCGAAATTTCGGTCGAGCGTATCTCGAGAACCGCTGATCGCAGACACACAAAAGATACATCAAAACGTGCGGCTTGGCCCCGGCAAGTGTGCTTTCCTTCGACCCTGACAAAATTCCAGTTTTTGGCCCCGCCAGGGGCCAAAAACTGGCAAAATCAGTTAATTGGCCGCTGTCGCCAAACGATCCAGATTCTGGACAAGTTAAAAAGAAGAATTGTTCGGGACGCTCTCCCGCACGCGTTGGTATATAGCAGCCTAAAAATTGACAAAGATTGACGAAAAAATAACACTTTTTAGCCAAAAAGTGCTCAGAACGAGCAAAAAATCCCATAAGAAATGAATGGGAAAAACCAGAAAATTCAAAAAATCGCCCTCAAACAAACATTCGCTGCCAAGCCATACGTTGTCGTAGAAACTTCGTTCAAACTTCAAAACGCAGGAAAACTTGTCGTCTCTGCCCGTACCCGACAGCGTGTTGATACCTTGTGTCGTTTTTCATCCAGGCCGTCTCAAAAACACGTGGGTTTGGCGTTTTTTGAAAAGTTAGAGTGGGGAGAGACCAACTGTCAGAGTGCGGGATGACTGAAAAATCACCTCTCATTTTGCTCTTTTCACGCTGCTCCCGGCCAAACCGTAAGCAGTAGACAAATTCTTTTTTCCAGTTTTGTAGGCAAATTTGTGCTCTCTCGTGCGATGCCGGCCATGAACCCGAGCGCTATGTAAAATTTAAACGGCGAGCCTCAGAGTCAGGCCAGCGCAGCCTCTTCTCTCCATAAGCCCCCATTCATTTTCCAACCACTTCGATCAAAGTTGAACTTTACACTTCTACTCGCGACTGTGGCCTCAGTTTTCATAGTAGACACACCAAATCGCATCAGGGCATTCCTCAGACTGTCCCCTGCGTGACGGTGTGTTTGTATTGCAGATAGGTGCAAGCGGTGTCTCCCTAGAGCCATATGTTTAGCACTTGGCCAATTTTGCTTTTTCCCATAAGAATGAATGGGGAAATCAGAACACCTCAAACAAAAATGCGCTACGTCGCCATACTTTGAGGTAGAAACTTCATTTTAATTTCAAAAATTCAAGAAACTTGTGGTCTGTCTGTGTACCGGGTTTCATGTCGATAGCTTGTACCGTATTTCACCAGCACCTTCTCAAAGCTCATTTGGTGAATTCCCTGCTACTCTCTCTCCCCTGCTGACAGTGTCCTGCTGGAGCAGGCTGATTGATGACCTCATACAGACAAACAAACACTTCAGGCACACTCACACACACACTCGGTCTCTCTCACACATGCATGTTAATACAAAGCTATGGCCGAAAAGAGCAATTCTCCTTCGGCTTTGGCGGGGGGGGGGGGGGGGCAGCTAGTGATTCGATGGTGGGCACAGGTTTCGGAGCACTCTCGAAATTTCAGCGCGCTGGAATTTTCTAGTTGTCATTATTATTGTTTTATTGCCCACGCACACATGGGGAGAACCATGCAACCTCTAAGAGTCATTCTATTGATTTCTTTAGTTTTATGTGAGTCAAATGTCCACGGTAGCTCCTTTATCTTTACAGTAGCACTGTATGTATACATAGGTTTACTCTGGATTACTCTCCCTTAGAATGATGTTCTCAGGATAATCAGTGACTGATTCACAGTAGAGATAAAACAAATTGTGCAGAAATTATTTGGAAAGGCACAGTTAAACCCTGGGTGCTGATAGGTCACGAGTAATCTTTTTCACCTGTTTTTCCCGCCCTTTCTCCGCCTTGTTTCACTTGGTGCCAGGTGTCATGTTGAGTTTCAAGACCCAGTCCCCAGACGGCCTGCTGCTGTGCGCCTTCTCTCCAGGGCATCAGGAGGAGTTCCTGGCCATTCACATCAGAAGTGGACGCCCGTACTTTCTGTTTGACCCGCAGGTATGTGAGCCCCCTCCCTCTTCAAGCACGGTGGGAGAAAGCGAGCGCACAGGTGTTTCGGCGATGCAAAACAAACTTTCTGGAGCGTCTCCATCGAGCTTGTTCGCCATTAGGCAAACCGCTGCAGCTTGGGGCGAGAGTGATTTCCAGTGCCAGTTAAAAAAAAGTATTTTCAAGTGCACTGCTGTCCTCAGTGGCCATTTAACCCACCTTGTTTCACTATTTCATGGACCCTTTTTCAGGCACATTCCCCCTTACATTATTATTTAATTCTACTCACTCGACTCACTCGCTCACCTTCACCTGCCTTTTTCTTTTTTCATCAGCTCCAACTCCGTCTCCCTCTCTCTTTCCTCCTCTCTCTCTCTCCCCCTCTGTGTCTCTGTCTGCCTCCCGTTCTCTCTCCACTTCGCTCTCATCTAATAAATGTGATCTGTAGCCCCTCATTGGTTTCTGTCAGGGAGACAGCGAGAAGGGGGGGAGAAAAAACTTTGAAAGTGTGTCAACGTTTGAATTGGACCGCAATTAACTCATTCCCTGCAGTCACCACGCGTGAATACCAATTGCAAGCTAATTAAGCTTTGCACCCTTGTGCACGCACACTCTCTCTCACACACACACACACACACACATACGTACGCAGGCCTGCTTCCCTTATCCATCCATACAGACACATGTAGAGGGGTTAAAAAGTCAACGACTTCAATGATGAAAGTGATGATGGGAGATGATTACACACCCTTCCATGAGGCCACCAACTAATTACACACTCAAACAAACACACACACACACACACACACACACACACACACACACACACACACACACACTCAAACATTCCCCCCTCATCACTATCACTATCTAATACTTGTTATAAAGAAGACCGCATCAAATGGAACCATGGGAAGTATCTGTGCTTCCAGACAGGTGTTTACATGGCTCCTTGTTAAATTTCACTCTTAATGTGTGTGTCGGTGCTAACGCATTGGAGTGCCTGTGTGTCTTCTCCAACTGGGTTGGTTCCTTTGTTTAGGTTAGTTTGGGGTAATTAACAGTGGGAGTGGTGTCACGGCTTATTAGTGTTCCCCTAGATGCATATAGCTGGGCCCATTACTTCCCTCTATTAGCCTGTTGAGCCGGCCTAATGGGATTACTAGTGCACGGGGGGTAATTTAGCATGACACGGGAAAGTGATATGCTCATAAATATGTGTGCGTGTGAGCTGCCACACACACACACTCATACATGCATACATACATACATACAGTGATGCACGTTAGGCTTAAAAAAGAGATAGACCAAAGCATCGAACTCGACTTACTGTCACAAGCATTCAGCAAGCCGTGCATCTTGACTCTGTCTTAGGGCCATAGTAAAACCCAGAACACTGACCTATTGATGCTCCTAAATGTGCATTTACTGCACTGACAGCCATAAGCTGGCTTTGCCCTTTGCAGGGCCACACCTGTGGCACGTAATTAGTTTCAAATGTACGCACATAAAATCCAGGAGCATGCACGAGATGCAGACTCAGACAGAGGCATCGTTACGTCTGTGCATTATGCTGGAGAGGCTGAACCCCTCCCCACAGCTGCTCAACACTTGCTCGCTCAAGCGTTTTCATGTCATACGAAGTTAAAGTAGCTTCACTCTTAATATAATATCTTTTCATATTGTTGAATTTACTGATTTTGTTAATGTCTAATGCTGCACATTAGCTAAGGCTGTGGCTTTTGAAAGCAGCCTCGTGACTAGCTTAGAGATGTTGAGTTAAAAACATTAAGAGACATGTCATAACTCACCTAATACAAAATATCACATGGGTTTCCAGTCCTCTCCTCCTATTTCATCAAATGCAGATTCCACTGTCTAGTAGATTCTCTAGGAGATCGTGCTTGGAGCCATGTCACTTGAAGAAGTGACATTTGCCACATTTTATTGTATTATCTGGAAACCAGGGGACAGACAGGACTCTTAGGAAAATCGTGTGAAATTCATGTGTGAGAGTTGCCGTGGTTCAGCGGCAAGGCAAACATGAACTACATACCGCGACTGAGGTTAAAATCAAGGCACAAAGTGGAGTTTAAAGTTAAAGATTAAAGATTTTCCAGGCTCCAGTAATGTCCGATTGCCTGACGTCAGCAGGGCGGGTTGCTTTAAGACCCTGTTGACTCCCTCTGAACACAGTGGCCAGACAGTAGCCCTGCAGGCCCAGAGTGTATAATGAGATCAGACAGGTATGAAGAGGCAAACCTGCTCCCAATTTTACAAGTCACGAGGAGCACTTTAATATCGAATCTGACATGAATGGGGAAGTGAATGAAGGTGAAATGTTTTGACCTCAGGTGAGACTGTAGTTGGAAGTAGCCATCAATATTTGAACACAACACAATGAAACACACGTGCTCACTTACATAATCCGTTAAAATATTCAACTTTTGATTAAACTACTGAATCTCTGCATCAGTCATGGACAAAGACAAAACCTTACCTTTCTTGCTCAATGGTGTGTCTGACAAGTTTTTGATTTTCCATGTTAACATGTCAAGTCAAGAAGATAACAATAGCTTTTTTTAATCTGTCACCACATCCGAGACCTTGGACAAAGACAGTGGTCTACTCACTGAAATCACATATACTGCACAATAGAAAACACATCAACCCAATAGGAAATCACAGTGGGCATAACAAACCATCAGTTGTTCTAAGTGCGTATGCATTGTTTTACTCAGGTAAGAGTTGACTGCTACTTGTCTTCAAGATTCAACCGTGTGTGTGTGTGTGTGTGTGTGTGTGTGTGTGTGTGTGTGTGTGTGTGTGTGCGTGTGTAGAGGAGCGAGAGAGAGAGGAAGATAGAGGGAGAGAGAAGGAGACTCCTCCCATGTTGTCTTGTTAAGTAGAGCTGTCTAGCAACGGTAGTAAAGATGTCAGAGGCTGATATACTCTGGCATTCATACATTTATTGATCTCATCATTAAATCTTCATCACTTTTTGTGTGTGTGCCTGTTTGTGTGTGTGTGTGTGTGTGTGTGTGCGTATGTTGTTTGTGTGGGTGTGCGCGTATGTTTCCCTCCTTTTTACTGCATTACTCTTTGCCTACTTGCTAAAAGCTGATCACAACAATGATGTCATACTTAATAGGCAGCAAAAAGCCCTGTAACAACACTTTGATGATTATGTGTGCACGTCGGCGTCCCTGCGCTCCGCGTGCCGCGCGCCTGTGATGCGTGTCATCGATCCTTATTGTCTAACCTTGTTCGCGCGGCGGCGGCGCGCTAATATGAAATAGCACAAAGTAAGCATGTTTGATTGGGCCGTGATTTGAAAAGTGGTCTCTTCGGGGGCCGAGGTCGCACATTTACTTTTAGTGATTACAGTACAACACATGGCTGCGAGACCTCTCGGTCAGAGTCTGGGAGTGGGGCCACTGGAAGCTCTCACTACGCCATTACTGCTTATGTGTGTGAGCTCTTCTCTGCTTTATGTTTATGTGTGTGTGTGTGCGTGTGCAGGGCTCGGCGGTGGCGGTGAGCACTCAGGGCGATGGAGGGCGCCGCTACGACGACGGACAGTGGCACAGCCTCGTAGCAACGAGGCGCGGGGCCGTGGGAACAATCGTTGTGGACGATCAATACCGAGGTAACCCCTCTCATATTCATACCGTACGGGGCTCTGCGCGTATCTGCTCAGTGTGGGCGTGTGCACGGAAATAAAGAGCAAATTCATTTTGTTTGTGCATCCGGGCTGAGACGTATGTGCAGGGAGAGCGTGTGTGTGTGCGTGCGCAAATCCCTCCGCTCTGTGTCGAGGCATTAGTCAGGTCAATCCAAGAGACTGTCTGATGAGAAAAGCACAGCCTCACACCAGGGAAACACATGCATTCTTCGCTTATTCTCAAGTACTCATCTACCTTCTTTCTTGTTAAAGCTGGAAACCTGAAATCTGTTTTCCTCCTCTCTTTTACGTTGCCTCTCTATGTCCACTTGTTCCCCTGATTCCATACCTGCTCCTGCCATGCCTCATTTGTTGAGTTTTGTTGTTGTTGTTGTTTCTAGGAAGTGCGTCGGCGTCCAGCGGCAGCAGCATCATCGGTGAGAACACGGGGCTGTTCGTCGGAGGACTGCCGGAAGACTTCACTCTGCTGAGAGAGGATTCGGGTAAGTTCCACGCGACCTTTTTTTTCCTTTAAACTATGGGGAGGTGTCAGTGTGGGCTATGGTTAATGCTGAAGTACGTTTTGATGTATTCGCCAAGTGCTTTACTCAAATAGCAGTAACAAAGCTGACAGAGAGCTCCGACAAAGTATAAAAGAGGCAGGAGGAGGCACTTTTCTTCTGGTTGATGACAAGCCTCAGTACGACTACCAGGCCGACTTACTGCCTCCATAAAATTTGTCATAACTCCATATTCCAGTACAGACGCTGTAAAGCTTATCAGCACCAGATGGCAGTTGCCTCGGACAACTTAAAGTTGAAGTTATCGGCGGAGCAATTTTTTAAGGCACTTTGGAAACTCTTGAGTGAAAACCCTTTGAGTGATGCAATCTTCCCTTTTGTCTTATCTGCGTGTGCAGGTGAGGCCCGGCTGGTGCGACAGGGTTTCTCCGGTTGCCTCAGAGACGTGCGTTTCAAGATGACAGAGAGCCCCTCAGAGGAATGGAAATCTCTCAGCTGGGAAGCGGCCTCAAAGACGGCGGCGGCGTATGAAAGCTGGGAGGGCTGCCCTGTCGACATTGTGGACGGGGCCCATTTTCTGGGTCACGGTAAACTTTCCGCTGATATTTTCATCATTTCTTTATCATTGGAGATGACAATGCACCACTACTGTCATCACATGGTAGAGAAGACAGATTAAAATGTTTATTACGGTGATGTGAAAACACGGGTTGTGTTTAGAGAGAATTTGAAGCGACTGTCTAGAGTCACTAAAACCCCGGCAACACTATAGCCTAATAAGATGCTCCCTGCTCATGTTTGCGATAATGATGTTGTTGTTTT
Organism: Karalla daura; assembly: GCA_029224185.1. NCBI lineage: Eukaryota > Metazoa > Chordata > Actinopteri > Chaetodontiformes > Leiognathidae > Karalla > Karalla daura. The sequence goes on from CM055190.1 coordinate 13,949,649, forward strand.
GTTTTGATAGATATGATGATGATAGGTTAATTGGTCTCTGTGTGAAAGATCAGCCTCTCCATCTCCTCCTGAAGGAGCTGCTCCGGCAATATTTCTCATGTCTGTGGCTCAAACATCGCATAGGGAAAGTAAAAATCCCCGATGAAGTGGCATGAAGTTGTGGGTGACTGGCGCCTCCTTGATTCAGGCTTCTTGGAGCTGGACAGAGGTGTCTTCAGAGGAGGAAGAGACTTTGAGATGTCCATGGATTTCAGAACAGACCAGCTCAGCGCGCTTTTGTTTTTCACGTACAGCACTCAGACTGAAGACTACATGCTGGTAAGAAGAAGAAAGCACAAAAGGAGGGTGACAACGCCTCAACTTGGGTTGTTTTGAATTGCTCTGCGCTCATCTTCAGGTGGAGCTTGAGGGCGGTCTCTTGTCCTTCGTCGTCGCCTCCGACGGTCACGTGACGGAGCTCAACACGTGGGTGGGCCTCAGCTACTGCGACGGCGAATGGAAGCAGCTCTCGCTGGCCAAGCGCGGCTCGCTCATCCTGGCGGCGGTCGGCGACTGGGCCGAGGAGACGAGGGGCGACGCGGCTGGCAGGCTGGGAGTCGACTCGCCGCTGTACGTAGGGGGCGTGCCCACGGAGCTGTCACATCCCGCTCTGGACAGCCGCAGTCACAGACACGGTGAGACACAAGACAGGGAGGTTCACCTCAAGTTTCGTTTGCCTGTGTGGTCGAAATGTCTCTCTCCTTAAGTACATCGTGGTTCTCTGCAACCAGTAGAACATGGCAGTGTTATTGCTTCCCTCTGTGATGTATCATACAGAAAATTCACCTGGATTATGCAGTGTAAGTGCGCTCGAGTCCTGCCAAGCCTGAGTCTGAATCACACGTGTCACATAAGTTAAATATTCACGAAAAGGATGGTGATGCTTGTTGACCTTTGCCCTTTGCTTTGCCCCCTTTTCACCTGTTTTCCTCTGCTCCCCCTCTCCTTCAGGCCTGGGAGGCTGCATACGGGCTTTTACCATACGGAGCGATGAGACGGACGATCCCGTCAGTCAGCGGGTCGCTCTCTCTGCTGCCACCCGTCGCTCCGTCAGAGTCTACCTAGACGGCTGTCCCACCAGCGAAAGCCGCTTCAACTGCAGAGGAAACGACTCCGTGTTGGTGTACAACGGGAGGAAGACGCAGGCCGCCGATCACACTGCTCAGCCTTTCACAGGTGACGATGCACAGCGCGTGTCGGCAAAACTACAGCATTTCCCTCTGCAGGCCTCAATATACAACTAGGCTCATGTGTGGGATTTTATTCTAATTCCTTTCAGCATTGCTTCTTAAATTTACCACCTTTGTGTAGAGATCTGCTGAATCATGTTATGGTTTATAAATGTGTCTCGAAAAATCATTTTGCCTCTCAATTCACTCTTAATGTCAAACCTCTATCTCTTCTGTCCCTTGTGCATCTCCAACCCCTGCACACACACTTGAAGAGTACTTGTACAGGGTGGTGGCCTTGGCTGCAGGAGGTTGGGCAACTGGACCCTGGCAGAGAGGACGCAGTAGGAGCAAAGGTAAAACACGCCTCCAGCTGTGTCATTTCACTCACACACACACACTCCTTTATGTGTACAAGTGCATTTCCACATCTCTGTCTGAGAGTAAATCTCAGTTACAAGCATATTGTGCTTTTTTCCTTTTTACACGCATGTTTGTCCGGTCTGAAACACCTTCTGCTCAGATGTTTCGTGGCACATTTTCCACAGAGCAAATATATTCCCTCTGGCTGACTTTGTTCTAGGGTCTTTCTCTCTGTTCTTATGAGATTTCGGATGTAAAAGCACGCCTGTGTGGTGCAATATGTGAGACTTATCCGTGATATTACATGTGCCTGACGGTATGAGAGATTGATAAGGCCTCCATAAAGGGCATCCCAGTAAAAGGCTGTTAACCCAGAATGGCCCGTGTGGTCCCACGTGTAATATAAAGCTGCTCGTTAGTAGTGAACGATACACTGGCAGGTCTCAGTGTACCGCGCCACGACCGGAGAGAGGAAGGCAGGAGGAAGGCGGGAGGAAGTGCTAAAAACATTAAGAAGTGCGGGGGATGGAGGACAAGTGCTGCGAGGAGGGGCGGGAGGAGGCAGAGGGAATCTGAAAAGGAAGGGAGGGGGAGGGAGGGAGCAGAGGAGGAGAGATGCAAGGTGAGTGGGTAATGAAAGGAGGAAGAAAAGGATAGATAACAAGCACAAGATGTAAACATACAGGAGCTAAAGTGGAGGGTGGAGATGAAGGAGGATGAAAAGGAAAAGGAGGTCAAAGGCCGACCAAGGACATGAAAAAGAGGAACACAGGAAAGAAAATCGTGCACCACTGACTCCACTTAATGTAGTGTTCCTTTCAAATGCAAAGGAAAGAAAGCACAGCACGGTAGACCAGGCGGCTGGAAGATTACACAACATCACAAACATCTGGTTTGCGAGGAAAGATCCTCTAATTTCTCCTCCGTTGCCGTTTCAGAGTTTGCACTTTTTTTCAGCCTCTGGTCCAGGTCTGGGATGTGCGTGGGAGGGGAGGGATGTAAAGATGGATGGAAGTGTGTATGGAGAAAGAAAAGGAGGCAGGTTGAGAGGCAGTGAGATAGAGAGACAGACAGACAGAGGGAGGCAGTGAAGGAGGGAGGATCCGGAGCTTGGACACTGAGAGAAAGAAGGGGAGTGCTGTAGAGCAGGAGGACGGCTGATTGCTGTGAAATATAGCCCAGAATGAATGGCTGGCTGTATTAAATCAGTGCTGAAAAAGTTACTACTCTCATAAATACTATTTATGCTAATGGTGAGCTATGATTTACTGGGCCTATTAAAACACAGAGAGATGGAGGATGCTTTATCTTTAACCTCGCGCGCTCTCGACCTGTTGTTTTTGCCTCCTCTCTGATACATTCCCTCTTTTTTTTTGCTTTTATTTGACATCTTCCTCTTGAAGTTCACTGCGTCCCTTCATTTCTCAAGCCCCATTGCTTTTGTACGGGTGGGTGGAATTAAAACGTGGCGCGTTTGTGTCACGTCCTCACCTGTTCACCGCCTCCTCTAACTGCTCTCACCTTGTCACCTCCGTGCAGTCCCGACGTCGGTCCCTCCCCCCTCCACGGTGCGCAGCCTGAGCGGCTTCAGCGCCCAGGTGGTCTGGTCGCCACCCGCCGGTGACGCCCGCGGACTCATTGACAGATACGAGCTGAAGGCCTACGACAGAGACCGACCAGAAGCGCCCCCTGTCGAAGCCTCCTTCCTGGCTAACGGAAACTTCACAGGTAGGGGTCCCGTAGTCTCGCGTCGCAAACGTTTCGTAACGAACGCGACGCAGCTTTCCGCTGTTGTTTTTGACGTGCCTTGTGGAACCCGTAAGGGCGTTTTGCCACTTAGTGACAATAGATTCCCCCTACTCACTTTATTCCTGTCTTTCATGCAAACACACATACATACACCGTCCCAGGCAACCCTGTTAATGTCTCCTTGGCAAGTCCCCAGCTTCAGGAGACGGTCTCCATTTGGAACAAGACACTCAGGACTACCCCAGTGATGTCATACCCTGGCATGGCTCCTCTTCTCTCTCCCTCTCTTTCTGTTGCTCACTTTTCGATCTTCCCTCACTTTATCTTTTATGATGATGATGATGTCTGCGTCCGCGGCTGCTATTCGTCCCTCCTCCCATCCACTCCGCCATGTCTCCAGGCAAATATGAAGATGAGCTTTCTGTCTTCGTCTCTCTCGTGGTGTCTCTCTCTCCTCCTCTCTCTCTCTCGCCGCTGCCCATTCCCTCCCTCTCCCTTTGCCACACATTAAGTCCACGGTGATAAGCCTTCTTGTTAATTTATGATGGCCCCGACACCTGACTGCAGAATTACACCAACGGCTAAAAAACACAGAAAGCAAATGAGGGTGTAATGGCAGCGGAGTGGGGCCCTGGCCCCTAATTGAATTAAAAGACATGGGTAACAGAGAGAGGGAGAGGGAGAAGGAACGAGAGAGGCAGAGACAAGTAGAGGGTGACTGGGTGTAGAGGGTGAAGTTGGAGGGGGTGGAAGAGACGAGTGGAGAGGGCAGAGAAGGAGAGGACAAAAAGCATCAGAGAGAGAGATGACGGGAGCTTTACAATTAGAATAGACTCAGTGTTTGCCAAATGCTGGAAGTTTGCGTAGCAACAGCGGCACACGGAAACAAGTAAAGCATTTAAATAGCACTGCCCAAGTCTGCGAACGCAGCCCAGCAACAACAGGTCCGTGGCCGAAGGACACAGCCAAATGCATCCGGGAAGGTGAAACGGGACTTGCGCACATAAATGTTTAAGGGCAAGCTAAAATAAAAACATCACAGAGAGCATTATGTGGTCCAGATGAAGCTAATATGAAGCTTCGAGCCTTTAAATGTTCCAAAGTTGTTGTTCTTTTTCAATAGAAGCCGCCTCTCCCTGTTCTTTCCCGGGCTGCTGTCTGGACCTAACATGTCCGTGGTGTCCTGGTCTGCAGGTGTGCTGTCAGGTCTCACTCCCTCCACCCGATACGTCATCACCGTAAGTGCCTGCAGTCCCGTCGGCTGCGCCGAGAGTCCTCGTCGCGATGACCACGGCGACGGCGGCGATGACCTGAGATCGAGCGTCACGACCCCTGAGGAAGGTAAGCCTGCAAACCGTAAGGTCAAACCTGCAGGCGCAGCGCGCACATCTATGAGCGATGTAATGCATCCGTAGCTCCAGAAGCAGAAAGACAAGTCCAAAGCAGGAGGAAAATGAAGAGTAATGTGGCCGGATGGGGCAAATGTTGAAACGATAAAGAATCTGAGTGAGAGGCAGGTAGAGCAGTAACAGCTGTCTTATCGGGGAGGTCACTCCGGGAAGATCATATGTATAAGGAAGTGGGAGAGGAAAAGGAGATTTTTCTTCATGTCGGCCGCTGCATTAATCTGTGTTGGACTAACTGGCCTTGTTGGGGAGATAATGTGACGGCAGGGGTCAGTGCAGAGACGGCGAAAAATCAATCCATAGTAAAAGGGAAAAAAAAGATTACTGTATTGATTCTCACTAAGCGCAGAGTTGAGACACTGAGCCGTGTTACACACCCCGAGACAGAACTTCTCTCTGACTCTGTTTTTGGAAAAAAGTCTATTTTTCAAATGCGCAAAACCTCTTATCGACACATTTCTCCCTCACGTCTCTGTGAACACAGGCACATTTATTTCACCTTCTTCACTGGGTCAAGGAACATCTAATTGTCTCTCTTTTTCTTCTCCAGTCTCGGCGGCGTTTTGAACAGAGAGCTGACACAATGTCAATGCCTAGCAGCGCGTGCAAAAAAAGAATCAAAATATTCAGAACAATAGGCTGTTTCAGCTGCACGAATTCGTCCCTCACCGTGGTTTGTTTTTGGGTTTTGAGCTGATATTTTAGGTTGCGGTATAATCATCACACTCATACCAGAAATGCAAACTGTTGTGAACATTGTATGAATAAGAATAAACATAAAGATTGTTTCCAGTTGATTGTACCGACCAGTGTATTTGTGATATGCGTCTCTTGTGGATTAATAATGTTGTTTTTTGTGCTAATAATCATAATGGTTTTGATCATGTTTTTTTCCCCTGGCCTTTCAGTTCCAGATGCTGTGTCTCCTCCAGCTGCGGTGTCATCCCCCACAGATCTGTATCTTACCTGGGAGCCCCCAGCAAGGTGATAACACAACACACACTGGCTCACACTCCCCTCTCAAAGCCTCAACACCTCTCTGTTTAAGTTGCTGCATGAGATAATACGGTGTTTTACAAAGCTATCACTGATGAACAATGGACAGAAAACAAAGTTTTATGTAATGATATTGGAAATATATGCTTCTGTTTAGCTCGGATCTCGGTTTTACCTCGAGTGGCTCTGATCGAACAACAAAAAGAGCTTAACATCAAAAACTGTCCACGTTAAATATAACGCAGCAATATAACAGCGATCACTTCCCTCTTTTTGTTCCCATGATAGGCCCAACGGACGCATTACACAGTACCTCCTCTATCACAACAACCAAGTGGTCTACAGGGGGAGAGACAGACAACTCAACATCACTGGTAAAGAGGAGGAGAGAGGGAGAGAGAGAGAGTGTGTGTGTGTGTGTTGCAGTGCACGTTGGAGCTGTGACTGTTGAGGAACGGGGCCTCGGTGAGCGGAGAAGAGGAGAGTGAAGAAAAGCAAAATGGAGTGTGGGATTAGCATTTGAAAGAGGAAAAGAGCATCTCAGTCCTTACCAAGGGAATAGCACTTTGAAAGATTGCTCAACACACACTCAAACACACACGCATAAAATGAAGCAGCAGAGAAACAAAGGACATTAAACATTAGCGCACATGCACACACATGCACACACACGCACGCACATACACACACGTTCTGCTTTCAAAGCCTTCACTAAAGAGACTTAAAGAAGGTACGAAACACGTCACCCCACTGAGACTAGAGCGCCGTGCCAGGATGCACACACACACACACACACACACACACACACACACACACACACACATGCACGCACACATGCACATACCAGACACTCTCAGTGGAACCTGTGCACACACACTCATGTACACAGGAGAGTCATCCTATGTGACATTTTATTTGAGCTGAATAGATAGTCACTCATTTTGATTTCACACACACACGCACGCACACACACACAAGCATGCACACGCACACACACACAGCTTAGCAAAAGATCGCGCTGCCCACTCCGTGTGTGTATCTTCGCAAGTTAATGAATGCAAGAGAGCACATTTCATCCACGCTGGGTTAATAATGCCGAGTGTCTGATGTTCACAGTGATTGCCGGGATTACGGACGTAGCAATTATGCAGTTATGTGCCAGGACAGATCGAGTTACAGAGGGTGAGATTGCAACAGAGAGTCGGACGGAGAGTCGTTGTGAGGCGACGCGAGAGGGAGGGTGATGGAGAACACAGCGAGCGGACGTAGGAGGGGGGAGTGACGAGGGTCAGAGGCTAAACCAGTGTTCAGTCCGGTCACAATGGCCGACCCTGAATGCACCGCACACCCCTGATGCCATTTTGGTTTGTGTGTTTGAGCCTCAGACTTTGATCTGAGCAGGCTCTCTCTTTCCCTGTATGTGTGTGTGTGTGCGTGTGGTGACTTTTTACCTCTGTCTGTCTGTGTGTCTGTGTTCCAGGTCTGGGTGTGTATTCCACCCATGTCTTTGTACTGAGTGCATGCACTTCAGTGGGCTGCACCAACAGTTCACAAGTAACTCTGCTGACCTCTCAGCTTCCTCCGGGGCCTCTACAAGCACCGAGTCTTACCCTGCTCGACTCACGGACCATGCTGGTGGAGTAAGTACACAGGCACACGCACACATGAGAACACACCCGCTCACACACTCCTACGCTGACACTTACAAACGCAAAACTTCTCACATTATTCATACATATACTAATGAGACTATATCAGGGTTCCCAGCCACACGTCCTGGAAAACCTGGAAAGTTACCTATTAATTCTCCATTCATGGTGAAAACATGGAAAAGTCAAATATCCTGTTAAAACCCGAGTTGTTCTGGGAATTTATTTCTCCTCTCTCTGCTCCATTCTCTTCTGTTGGAAAACACAGTTGTTAGTCATAATTGATTAGTCATAATTTTTCAACCTTGTAAGAAATTATTCAGAAATAAGCTAGAGCCATTGACTGAACATCTCTTTAATCACATGAAAGAAATCACATGTAAGCAATAAGGGTAAATGTACAAAATACCAGGTACACACCACACATGGATGTAGCAGGCGGATATGTCCTGAAAAAAAATCCTGTAAAATGATTTTAAAAGAAGAACCCTGTTACTGCGTGTTTGTGTGTATTTGATGGTCATGATTAAAAGCGATTCACAGCTTAATTTATATTTTTCATTGGATCTTTTGTTGTGTTTGTGTGTGTTAAGAGTGTCTTTCGTGAGCAAGGGCAGCACAGGCGGCCTCCACTTGCATTTCCTGCTGTTCTGTTTACCATGCAGAATATTCGTCTGAACTTGACCTCTCACCTCGGGATGGAGGGCACAAAGGAAAATAGATCTCTGCACCTTTTCCATTAGGTCCATGTGCAAATGCTCCAAGTGTTTTGTGTGTGTGTGCGCGCGTGTGTGCGTGTGCGTGTGTGTGTGTGTGTGTGTGTGTGTGTGTGAGTCAATCTGCGTGAAAGCCATTAGTGTTCTGACTGTCACTTACAGTGGGACTCTCCGCGGGAGGGCACAGTGCCACACATACATGCACACATGCCTGCCTGCACGCACACACACTCAGAGGTATATCCATGCAGACCTAAACAGTTATTTAAGACGGTCACTGAGTGAGAGGAGGAGGTAATATAGAGGCCTAAGAGAGAAATCCTGACATATTGTATGGACAGTGCATGCCACAATTAATTCATTATTTCCCATGTTTAATTTCATTTCAAAAGATAAAACAGGCCCTAATTCACACGGCTGATTTATAATGAGCTGCCCTGATTTCTTCCTATTTGCGCGAAATCTGTATTTATCCTGAACTGCAAAGGTCAACGACAGAGGAGCAAATTGTCTCAAAGCAAGGGCAGTTCTGGAAAAGACACCACGGGTAATAAATTGCAAATCTCTAGTGGCTCCACTGACAGAAATCTCATGATTCTTGATGAATCTCGTGATCATTGCCTCATTTTTTAAGAGGTATGAATGAAGTATTCTGTAATTCTTTTCAATGCAACTCTAACAACCAAGTGTAATAAGTGATCCCAGGGAGTGGTGCTGTGTGCAGATCAGGGATATGAGTGTTGTGAGCCAGTCTTTTTTTCCGCTGTATATTAGCCAGGTGTGGGAAGGCTGCGTATTGCCTTGTTAGCACATTGGTAATAGGCTGAGGGTGAGAGATCATACCTGGTCAATACCTCTCCATTGTGTCTGTGAGAAAAGCTGAAAAAAGACTGTCTGAGAAGTCTGAGAGGGAGAGAGCACAACAGAGAACTTCAGAAAAAAGAGAAAAAGAGGAGAATTAAACGTAAGTTCAGAGCGAGTGACGGAAAGGACGTGTAGGAAAAGAAAAAGACAGCAAGTTTGTGAGAAAGGTTGAGAGAGGATCTGTGATGCCAACAAAATAATATCAGCGGATTTTCACCTTCTAGTCATGACCTGAGACACACCAAGAAAACACCCACACTGTCACAGATGCACAGTCACAATTTCACTGAAAAACCCGGAGGGACACCTCACTAAAATAGCCTTTCATTACATTTTCTCAAATTCCTTCATTTCCAGTGTGTCGTTAGTGTGTCGTCCGAGAGTACTGGGTGGCGCTGATGCTGTTTTGTTTAGTCTATGAGTGCAGAGAAGGAGTTAAACCAGAGGAGACAGGTGTGCTCCCTCCTCACAGCCTCTGAACTGGACCGCACGTCACGGCTTTCAATGTCGTGTGCCGAGAAAGCCGCCGTCTGCTCCGCACTAGTTTTATAACGCACTTCTAAAACCAATGGCGTTCTAAATCCATTACCGCTGTGAATTATGATACAAATTATTGCAACTCCCCTTTGATTTAGTTTTTCAAAAGTGGACATACATCACGCTGCCAATCGACAGCATATAAATCTTCTAATAAACGTGATAGATTAGCCACAGTGGCTAATTGTGTGCTAACACACACTCATCAGTCATTCAAAAACTGGCTTTTAATGGGAGGAACCAGGAAAGGAATCCATCACCTTTTAAAATGGCCTCCCTACGCCACCATGCCAGGAGGGCCGGCCTCACTCTCGGGGACGTGTGGGAACTATTTATAAAACACGTTTCCGAGCTCCGGCTGTACAGTATATTTAGGAGGTCTTTACCCGCTGCGTTGTTCTCCAGTCACTGTGGCTTATGTGCGAGGTAAAAAGCCATTCACGATGAATGTCGGTGAATTTTCAGCACATTTTGTTGCACATTTGTGCATCAGAACCATTAAAATGCATCCGTGACTAAACAGTTTCCTGCATTTAACTGTTGAATTGACTGAATTAGTGGAGCTAATGCACCACTGAAATAGAGGGAGTATTGTTCTCTTTTTTTGCGTCGGATGGTTGATGTGTTTCTATTTATAAATTCTCTGTCTTCTTCTCTCCCTCCCCTCCCTCTGTTGGGGATGACCTTCCTGTTCTAAATATAGAAAAGGAGACACCTCCATCTTACAAAGGAAACTGTGTGTGTGTGTCTGGGTGTGTGTGTGTGTGTTATGTGGAAGAAAGCTGAGCTTTCTGCTTTTGTTTTCATTGACATTACCTACAACGAATGCATAATGAAGGCCCACACATGCGCACATAAACCAGCCTGGGGCAGTCTTGGGACAGATGTACAACTATTATCTTGTTCCGATTTGGATGAAAAAATAGAAATAATAGAGTATCTAATAAAATTCTGTCCCTAGAGCAACTGGTTGTAACAGTGAAATTTAAACATTATAACATCTGAATTCCTAAGAGCTGTTTGTGCTCAAAAATAGTTACTGTTCAGTCTGATTTATCCATAAGTGTGTAAATAAACAGAATATATACATTTCTTTTACTACAAGAGGTGGAGGTATTTAGTCTTCTAGGGATCTAATTAAAAAGGTGAAAAGTTTCCCCCCTGAATTCCAATAAAAGGCTCCTCTTGAAGCTCTTGGAATCTGAACTTTGGTACACTTTGCTTCCTGCCTCCCTCTCCAGGTGGTCACGTCCCTCTCAGGTGAACGGTGCGCTGGAGTTTTACTCCCTCTTCCTGTCCCGTGACGGTGCAGAGCCCGTGCTGGCCTACAACAGCTCGGAGCTGTCTGAGGACCACACGCTCCGTAACTTGACCCCCGGGACGGCGTACACCGTCACACTGGTTGTGAGTCCCCCGCTCCCTCTGTCTGGCTTCAGTTTCGCAGTCTCAACACTCATGCATACGTTTTTACTGCTCGGATGTGTCCCTGTGCAGGCCTGTACTGGAGGCGGCTGCACTGTGAGCCCTCCCAGCCAGGCTCAGACTGAGGAGAGCACCCCTGAGGGTGTCCCGGCACCGCTGGTCACCCCTCTGTCCCCGTATGCTCTCAACGTCAGCTGGACACCTCCCGACACGCCAAACGGTGAGAGGACACACGCCTAATCCACGGATCCGACTGGAAACGCTGTAAACATGACAAATAATGAGAAGCGGAATAATGACAAACAAAATACCTGCCTAGATTAAACTACTGAGAGATAAAACGAGTAGAAGAAGAGGAGCTGTCGTTAAACGTGTCACTCTTGCCATAACCCAGTCTCACGCAGGTCCAGACCAAAGCGAGGCAGGGACATTTTGCTCCGTGCGAAAGAAAATCAGATGACTGTGCAGGAAATGGAGATAAAACCGCCCCAGGAAAAAAAAAAAGAAAACAGGAAAAAGGAAACCGAAAAGAGAAAGGGCTCAAGAAAGGGGAAGAGAGGCAGGGAGAGTGGAGAGCGGGTGTGCGGTTTAAGGCTGAGACGAAGCGAGGGCAGGAGCGAGGGAGCAGTGCTTCAGCCAGCTCCTTTAAGTGGATGAAAAGTGCTCCCTTTTGACTGAATGGAGAACTGCAGGCTGGAAGCACAGCCAGCACGCTCGCCTCCTTTCCTCTCTCTGCTCTCTGCTCCCTCTCTCCTACAACTAAATCACTCACAGCCGGTTCACATCCGTTGCACAGAGCTGTGGCAGGACGTATGTCATGCACACGGTTCAATCTGTTGACACAGACAAACTGGATTAGAATAAAGTAAGGTTATCTGTACTGTTTCGTGTGAGAGGACGATTTAGGAGTTGACAGTTTCAAAGTTGTCGGGTGGAGAGTTGCCTTTACAGATGTGATACGGGCGCCCATCATATGCAAATGCATTGACAGTCATTATGAAATATACCAGTGTGATTCAGTGAGAAGGTGGGAGTGATGAATCATCAACCAGTACAGCTCACTGAACAACTGACAATTATCAAAATACAATTGAAAACAGAAAGAGCTGCTCACTCTTTGCCAAGCCCCAAAATCCTTCCAAATCCACATCCAGTCTTATGCCTATGTTTGAATACATGTAAGAAACCCTATTAGGATCCATGAATCTGCAAAGGTTACATATTCATCCTGAATGTGAAATTTAACAGAAATGAGCAAACCAGAGCATGAGAAAATACTGTTCGCTTGCATTTTAGTAGAAAACCTTAATAAAAGGTAACACAAATACACAGATCAGCATTTTAGGAGGGGCTCAAACATTCACTGGGTCCTACTGGGTATCTTAATCTCATCAGAAAGCAGATAATGGTCCAAAAATAACACCTGAAAGACAAAGTAAGATGACTTTCAACTCGTCAGCTGTAGTGGCTTCAGGTTGCAAACACTAGTTATTAGTTCATAACTAATTATTAGTTATCCATTGAATACTATATACAAAAATGAAACCAACCCAGATTTCTAGGAATGTACAGTTTCTGAAGCCAAATGCATTGAGAGATGAAGGCCATGTGAGGGTATCCCAGCCCGTAACACAGTCCCCAACATGCGATGCAGAGCCACATATTATCAAATGGCACTGCCGCGCTCATTAAAGTATGCGTAATTCTATAATGTGTGTGTGTGTGTGTGTGTGCGTAATGTGAATCATGTGTGTTTTACACTTAATGCCACATGAGTGCATTTCGCGCCATAAACCCTGTGATGTGTGTGCGTGTATTAGCCCGGATAAATTACTTAAAGCTTTTCTCATCTGATGACAGAAATTTATAACAAGGAGACACTTAATCATGATTACCCGATTATCTCATGCTTAAAAAGCTTTAATTTTTTTTTTTTTTTTGCTTAAAAGGGGAGAGGAGCTGAGCGCCTTTTTTTCCCCCCATTTACTCCTTTTTTTTCCTCCCCACAAATGGACAGCAACAATGACGATGGCGATGGAGATGGCTTCCAGAGGAGTGAGATTCTCTCTCTCTCTCTCTCTCTCTCTCTCATTCTCTCTCTCTCTCTCCTCCCCTTCTCCCCAATTCCGCAGGGATTTGTGGGGGATAATCCTCTCGGGGATTAGGTCGGGGCAACACGCAGACAAAGAGGGGAAATAAGCCTGTTATGCATTCGCTGCTTCATTTCCCAACCTGTCTTTATTACAACCTATACTGATATGGGCTTATTCGCACACACACACACACACACAAGCACGCAGAGACGTCCGCTCTCATACACACACACACACACACTCTCACACGCATGTGATTGGCCACATTAAGAGCTTCCCAGATGTAGTTGGCGTCCGTGGGGTTTTTGTGTCTTCATTTCCCTGATAGGTGTGTATATCTGTATTGAGCAATAATAAAACCCACACATGATTAAAGCAGAATAGACTCTTACTTCTTAGCGCTGATCTTTTGAGCCCCCTGTATGCATTTTTATTAAGGAAAAGCACATTTGGCACCGTACTGTTTCATTTTTTTATTAGCTGGATGTAATGTAATTATTGTGCCTGTGTGTGTGAGCGTGTGAAGACATGTGCGGCTTTCCCGTCTTAGTGTGTATGCGTCACACGTACACAGACACACGTGCGTGTGTTTGTGTGTGTGTGTCCGCTGTAGTGCTGCTGTCCTTCTGAGGGCCTTTATCCTTGTAACACCTACAGTTACGTTTGTCGTCCCGGTGCTGTTTTCATCATTGGATCACACTAGGACACATTGACTGGCAGGTCTGGAGCCCCTAAGTCAGTCAGTCAGTTTCCATTTGCATTGTAATCAAATGACCCAGACTGCATCCCAACATGGCAAATCTCACTTTGTGATTGGAATTCCTCGGAGTCTGGACTCAGTCCTGCAGCGTCTGAATGACCAGTGCCGACAGCGTGTCGCGACAGAGAAAAAAAACATCTTAAAAATCACATTCGGCAAATTATGCTAAGGAAAATGCAGTTGTTAAACACAGAGCTCTGTGTGTGTGTGTGTGTCTGTGTTCATGCTGTCTTCTTTTGTGTCCCTATATACTGGCACAGGAGAAGCCTTTAACATGAGTGCATGGACTCACGCTCTGACGTGCTCTTTTGCCAGGCGTGATCACCAGCTACGGCCTCTGGATGGACGGCGTTCTCGTCTCAAACTCCAGCTCCTCTCAGAGGTTCTTCTTGGCCGAGGGTCTCTCTCCGTGGAGCCGCCACATTCTCCGGCTGCAGGCCTGCACGGCGCGGGGCTGCGGCAAGGGACCAATGGTCAGTCAGGATCCTCTCGGTTCAGTTTCTAGTCGAAGTGACGCCAAACTCTGGATTAAAACCCCACGTGAATGCATAATTCACAGTTCATACATTCACATAAAATGCATGACGGAAACTTTTGTGATGTGGCATGTGGTTCATTGCTGCCATAGTATCACCTCCCCCCACATGCAGTCACCTCCGCTAAAACACTGGTAATCTGTGGTTAAGTCATTAGATCAGGTGCCCTGTGTACAGGTTCACATCTGCAGTGACCCAGGTTCAAACCTGTCCCACCCTTCATTCCCCTTATTCCTGTCCTATCCCCGATCTAAAATAAAGGCCAAAAACTACACTAGCATTATCTTTCTCTGCATCATACAACATTTTCTCAAGATCTTCCCAACTCTCTATATATATGAAGTAGAGAAAGTAAAAGAAATCTCAATGAAGTGACCCACTTCATTTAGTCAAACAAAACCGCTAAAACAGCAAAAGCGATTGAAACCCACATTTGCAAAGTGTCTGTGGGTTTTGGTGTGTGTGTGTGTGTGTGTGTGTGTGTGTGTGTGTGTGTGTACGTGCGAGTGTGTGTGTGAGTGAGTGAGTGCGTGTGTGTGTGTGCGCGTGTGGGTGTCACCGGGCCTCATAAAGGTGATCGATTCTCCCAGCTCAATAACGAGGGCTGGCGTGGCGACAGTGACATTTGGTAGGAAATGCCAGTCTGCGCTCAATGATGTCTCTGACGACAGGCCATATTTTGGGGCATTTTTCCAATACGGACGCCATGTTTAGTCAAACACCAGGAGAAGAGCTGAGGCAGCAGAACAGGAGGAGTGGAAGGAGGGAGGAGGAGGAGGAAGAGGAGGGGGGGGGGGGGGGGGGGAGGAGGAGGGAGGAGGGAGTAAGAGCAGGTTGAAGCCGGAGAAGAGGGGATGACAGGATGGACGGTGGGGAAGGGAGAAGAAAAGACTCGGGGGAAGGAGGGAATTTTGGGGATGAAAGAGTGAAATAATGAGGATGGAGCAAATGATCAGAGCAAAGTATGAGATGAGGTGGAAAGTGAAGATGCGCAGGGCAGCAGGGGAGACGGTAACGAGAGAGTGAGACAGGGGGAAATGAGACAGAAGCAGGGTGAGGGGACAAGTGGACGGGGAGAGGAGATAAGAGGAGTGAGTAAAGGAAACCGGAGGCAGAGGTAATACTGGGCAGATGTTTAGAGAGCTTCTCTTCAAATGAAAAGTCGTCATGATAGAATTATTCAGCACCTTCTTCACAGAATTTACAATGGCTAAAAGACTGTCCAACAATGCGAAAGTTGCCTCTTTTTTTATATACAAGGTGGAGATGCGCACAATGGAGATGGCTCCTGATGGCCCTATCCTGTTGGAACTGACCAATCAGAGCTCTCGATCAATCCGAGCCCGCTGGATGGCCCCACCCAGGCCCAATGGGAACCTGAGCTACACTCTGTACTACAGAAGCAAAGGTAACACACAGGCACGTCACATTAACACATAGGGGAGCACATAAACATGGAACCGGAGCATATGGAGCATTATGATCATCCCCCTACGCACACTAATCTGTAACAACGTGTTTTGACGTTTCGCTGGCTGTCAGAATGAAAAGCTCTCGGGTCGAGTCTCAAGTCGACTCAGAGACTGGAGGTGGACAGTGGAAGCCGCTTGTCTCATTGCTGCCAGATCAGCGCTGTCAAAGCATCAAGAAACACTGTTCTCATCAAAGAGCGTCAGAGACGCTTTCAGGCTGCACTTCGTCAAAAACAATAAAAGTTTGAGAATCTGCTAAGTTTGTTTTAGACTGTTAAAGTAGCGCAAGTCACACAGAGGTCTCAGTGATCACACTTCAGATCACACACAAAGAAAAGAGAAAGATTTCAGAGCTGGGCCTTGAGATTTAGTGTCATTGTCATTGATTCTATCTGTGTAAGTGTATTGTAGATGTGCAAATTCTTTCTAATTCTGCTAATTAATTCTTCCTGAATGATGATCAGAGAAAACAGACATGGTACTCATATTGTATTATAGTTGTGAGGCATAGCTAAACTGTAACAGACCTAACAGAATAATGTCAATAAGCCAGGATGCTAGTTATATGAATGAATACTGAACCACTGTTAATGACATGTGCTGACAAGTCAAATGTCTTGTAACGAATCCCTTAATTCATCACATCAAACACAGAAACCTCAAAGTAGAATCATCTAATAAATCTAATCACTCAAATTAATAAATCTTAATTTACAGGCTATTTACACACTTGATCAGGTGTTTAAAAATATACTTTAAGATAAAAAATTAATTCAATTTAAAATATGTCAGACTGACTTTTATTCAGAAAGAGTAATAAACTCTTCTCTATAGATGCGGTTTCCTGAGCTGATATGTCTAAGGACAGGCTGATTCTGAGATCAATAAATGATGATCGTGGAAAATACATTTTACCACAGCGAATGGCTTCAGCAGAGTCCTCTCCTCTCTTTTAATAGAGATTGACAGCACGATTTGGTCAAAGGGGAACTGAAACTATCTACTTATCAAAACGACATAAATACCTTAACCATCTAACTATCACATTTAATACTATTTCTCCTTCTTAGGTGCTTTCTTATGGGCATAAGCGGGTTTGTGGGGGAAGCAGAACACACGCAGGCACGCCTCTCTCCAACAACTTCAACTGAAAGTCAAAGAAGGAGTAATCAAAGCCGAGTGGAAGAGAGAGCCGATGATATAGCAATGACAGGCAGCGGTAAACAAAGTATACGGGGAGGGGACGGATGAGAAGCTCGGGTTTCCATAGATGTATAGACAAGATTGCACATGAAGCACAAAGGAGAACAAACCAGCAGATGACAAAGCAGGGGAGGCGAAGTGGACATGGAGGAAAAGGGTGAAGAAGAAAATTGAACAAGATGAGAACAGAAACATGGAGAAACACACTTTGGCTAACACATTCACCAAGTGGTCTCTCTCGCTCTTGCTCTTTCTCTCTCTCTCTCTCTTTCTGTCTCTCTCTCACTCTCTCTCTCTCACACACACACGCACACAGAGTCAGGGACTTTGATCTGCGCCTCACAGAGGAACAGACAGATTAAAATGAGTGGAGAGAAGGATAGAAGAGGTGTGGAAGAAAGCGAGAGATGGTGTTTCGCTCTAGTTACCCACAACCCCTTGTTTCTTTGATACACACTGCCTTCATCAGTTCACACGGCGCCGATATATATTTGTGTGTGTGTGTGAAAGAGTGTGTGTCCATCTAAATATATTGGCTGGGCTTACATGGTGTAGTTTTCTGATCTATTTCTTTTGACTATCCTTGCATAACCTCCATCCTGAGACCTCTCTGTTCCGATCACTCTCGGTTAATCTCAGCCGATCTTCTCCTCTCCTCAACTCCGCCTCGTTCCCCTCTGTTTCTCACTCCTCGGCACATCCATCTTTCACAAACCCGCGCTGATTACTCCCATTAAATATGCGTGCCATGTAAACTGTCTGTCCAGAGCTTTGCCCTGCCATGTCATGTGTCTCCCCGTGTGTGGCTCCTTTCCATGTGGTAGATGGAGACGCTGCTTTGGATGGAAGCACGGCAGCGGGTAGCTGGTTTTCCGTGACCGACCTGCGTCCTTACACCAGCTACGTCTTCTGGATCAGGGGCTGCAACACACAGGGTTGTGTAGAGAGCCTGCCCGTCAACGTTACCACGCCTCCAGCAGGTACTAACACCCACACAGAGAGTCATTGAAGTCTACAAGTGGTGACCGTATTGATATCTGCATGTATGAGGTTTGTTTTGCCGTTTTCATGTCCAAAAGCATGCATGTTTAGGCCAATTAGAGGCTTTAAGTTACACTCTGGTGTGAATGTGGGAGTGAATGGAGACTCCAATGGACTCCATTGGAGTGACTCCAATGGAGTGAATGGAGACTCCAGTGGATTGGCATCATTCTCATCGTGACACAGACACAACCTGTCAAAGTATATTTTACAGTCTTTCTCAGACTAATTGACACAGTTACTGCACCATAGAGCTGCAATAATACAGATGTACAATGTGTTCAATTAAGATGCTGAAGCTGTAATTTCCCAGTCTTAGCCACCTTTGTGTCATGTATTAAAACGTAAACATATTCTAGTTCCTATGTATTCAAACAGAGAGTTTGGTGTAATATCACCGCTAATGACTATCCGAGCAGCACACAGGACACAGTAGAATTAGTGTAGACATGTTTATCCTATGCAGCTGAGCAGGATGAGGCTCTCTTGCCCTCTCGTGGTCTGATTTCCAGACACGTGAGCACTGTAACGTTTTTCATCTCATTACTCTGATTTCAATTGTTGCTCTCGTGAACCGTCGAGTGTCGTTTCTCTACACAGCTTGTGAGAATCTGTGACACACACTCAAAACACCCACACACGCGTCACCGCCTTGACATGATTTGAATACGTGTTTCTGCGACACGGTTTAGGGGGCACGGTGTTTGTGTGCGTACGATAGAAGCTCATTGTGAATGCCCAGAAATGTCTGGGCTCAGACACACAGTTTACGAGTTTCGCTTATTTTAACAGAAGTGTTTAATACTTTCTCGCACGCACCACGCCCATGTTTTAGCCGGAGAGCAACAAAAGAGAGACTTGGGAAAGTTCTACTGTTCAAGTTCAAAACAAAGGCATAAGAAAGTATAAATTTTAAATACCAGACGTTTCCTCTCTTTCCATCTCTCTTTCTACCTCTGTGCCTCTGGCATCTCTTTAGACTTCTTTAAGGCAAACTGTCTTGATGCGTCCTTGTTCCATGAAAGAACAGAGAGGAGATAGTGGAGCAAGAGACAGAGGAGCAGAGGAGGAGGAGAGCAGAGAGAGAGAAGTGAACATAAAAGTGCATAGTTTAAAACGATTAGTGACACCTCTGATATTGTACCTGCTAACACACCATGAAAGAGACACAGGCTCACCAACACTGTGTGTCTTTGTGATGTATGTGTTTTGTGTGTGTGTGTGTGTGTCTGCGTGTGTGCACACGCGTGCATGTGCATGCAGGTAATGTCCACTTTGCTGATCTACACTGTTCATTTATCTCATTGATCTCAAATGAACACATGTTTTGCATACCCCTTCAAACATCTTGTGTTATAAAAGCTAAATTACTGTAAAATGAAGGAAAATATGCATTTCATGGGAATTAGTTTGTGAAGTTGTGTCATTAGTCCTCATAAGTCACGTATAAATGCTTTCTTCTCTATGTAAATATTCTACAAAGTTAATAGTAAGGTAACTAAGAATTTCTGCTCAGTTATCCTGAGGATAACTATCCATGGAGAGTAGGTAAGGAAGGTGTGGATTTTACGATCTTAACCCCAAACACACCTAAGTGTGACACTCCCAGAAGGTATTAAGTAGTCCGATTCATCTTCATACTGTCTCCAGGATAAGCAAATGTCTTTTTTTATCTTTTTTGTGAAGCTGAAACTATTTGTGCTTATTGTGAAAAAGCTGAGGATGCTTCATCGTTGTGGTGCACCATCACTAATGGCGTGTGTGTGTGTGTGTGTGTGTGTGTGTGTGTGTGTGTGTGTGTGTGTGAGTGTGTGTGTGTGTGTAAAACCGCCATATTTAGGATGAGACGTCTTCAGCAATCAGTGCGGATGTGGTGGAAAGAGTGCGGCGGGTTGATTGAAGGGTCACTTTATACATTGGAGGGCTTGCTCTTATTTCGCACAGTCAACACTACAGCCGCTCTCATTTTCTCCTTCTTTTTGTTGTCCTTTTCTTTCTCTCCTTTTGTCTTTCCTCGCATCTCCTCTGTTGCTTCTTAAAGCACAACTATCACGCGGTCCAGATGTATTTCACTGATTCCTTCCCTAATATGGACTCTGTACTGTGGAAAAGAGGGGCCACTGTGATAGCAGGCTCATACAGTAACACTGTTTCTGTGTGTGCAGGAGGGGAGGTAGAACAGGAGAGATGTAATGATTAAGCATCAGTACATTTTCTTCCTTCTAGAACTTTAACTCTCCTGTACTCCCTTTTTCTCGCACGACACTTCCGTCTCTTTTCTCAGAATCAAGTTATTTAGGCTCCTCATTTGCCCTCTCTTTGTTTGTCCCACCCTTCATCTGTCCTCATTTCATCCCCCAACTCCCATTCACCTCCTCCATCTCTCTCTCTCTCTCTGCGTTCACAGCTCCAGATGGGGTGTCACCGCCGAGCTTGACCCACGCAACCAGTGGCAGTCTCAACGTGTCCTGGTCAGCTCCCAGCCACTCCAACGCTCCAGGTCCTCTCTACTACAGTCTGCATATGCGGACCTCCCCGCAGACGCCCGTGGTCAGGTGAGAGACGTTAGTCAGACGCACAGACAGGCGCTCGCCACACGATAAACAGGAACGAGAGAATGACAGAAACGCTCCCAGACACGCGTCACATATATGTATATATGCAGCTAACATATGCATACACATGTAGATACGAAGGTGTGCATTATACAGCGCTGGCGAATGTGTCACATCGGTGTGACAGACCATCAGAAACACAGAGAGGAAATGAGCTGAGAGACGGAGGGGGGAGAGTCTAAAAGACACAAAAAAATCAAAGAGGGAGAGAGAGAGAGAGAGCCAGGTAGGGAAACTGTGATGGAATAAAAAGAGAGAGAGGGTGTGCATCTGATATGTATTCATTACATGCTTCCTGACAACAAATTGCAATTTAATCCAAGAAGAGGAGGCTCTCATTCTGCGGTAATAAATAAATGACTAGCTACATGTATTATATATCAGACAGCCATGCCCTCCTCCTCCTCTGCTATGGAAATCTCATTGTTCCCTGATTTATTCATTCATTCATCCCTTCTATCCATCTGATGCTAAATGGTCAACAGTCCCTCATTTATGACAATATTCTTTTACTTTGTCCCAGATTCCTTTTGTATGATTATATGATGTGGGATCAGGTATGACATGGGAATATGATGAAAAGCTTTGAAAACGCTGTGCTGAGATGGCCACTGTGCAGTGGATATGCAAAACTACTCTTCTGACTCTTGAGATACGATTTACTTAGAGATATAGGAGGTAGACAACAGTTTTTATCTTATTTCTGAGACACATTTGACCTCTTTATTTCCGAGCTAAGAACGCACAAAGGTATTGTTTTTCCTACTGAATGCTAAACTGTGTTTCTTCAGACACAGGGTTAGCACTGTTGTCCACAGCAAGGTCCTTTGCCAAGATCCTTTCTGTGTGCATTTTGCATGTTTTCCCTGTGTGTGTAGGGTTAGGGCTTCTCTCGATTTGATCTGCCCACTGTCAAAAAGCATTTTTAGGTCAACTGGAGACTCTAACTTACCGAAGGTGCAAGTAAGCCTTGTTCAGGGTGTTTTCCCTAAAATACCAGTTAGGTACAACTTACAAGCATGTATATACAGACAGCAAAACGAGTTTGTTTATACAGCAAGAACATTCAGATACTGTTGTAAACATTAGATTAGTAAGTCACAGGAGCAACTTTGTCTTACATCTCTGACCCTGGTTCTCAGAGTAATGGAAATGGAGCTCTGGAGAGTCATCCGTCTCTCAATCTCTGTACTGAGAGATGGAACACTATAAAACAAGTACAAGTATACAATATATAATTGCTTGTTCGAACTGATCCGTCAGTTGCTATACTTGTGTTTTATGTCCATGAAATCCTAGGCTTCTGGAAAACGCCACAGACGTGTTTACCTATCACATAGAAGGCCTGATGCCGTACACGCGCTACGCTTTGAGAGTGGTGGCCACGCACACGCATGGCCAGACCAGCAGCTCCTGGGCCTCCCTGCTCACAGCAGAGGACAGTAAGTACACAACCGGCACCACGCATGCACACAGGACACATTTGTCACTGACACATTTAAAATAAAAACAATCAAAGCCCCTGATAAATAACCATGAAACAGTGATTTCCCTGGTGGTCGGTGAGGGACTTGCGGGCGGGGGGTGGGGGGGTGGGGGGCCGGATAAAGGCCAGGCTGCTGTTCTATAGGCTACCTGTTGGCCGGGGCTGTGGACAGTGTTTTTTCAGGCCGGATTGTGCTGCCTGGCTGCTTGTGTCAGCAGTCCAGTGGAGTTTTGCAAGTGACTGGCTGGCAGGTGGCTGGCAGCAGCTGGCTGATGGTTGGCCTCTGCTGTCTGTTGGCCGTCAGTGCTGCTGAGTCAAAGTTAAACTCAAGGAGCCGGACAGATCTCCTGATTTTAGGTGATGATCTAAACAATGGCCTCAGGCATTAAACATATGGCCTATGGTGTGAAATGCGGAGCCTCTGCCCAGTTCCCCTTTTAATCCTCTGAGAGTCTCGGAGGCTTTACCCTGGCAGAGTGCATTCATTTTGGGCTGCTGGTTTGGGCTGCTGGTTAGAAGAGAGACGACGGCGGACCAAATTGGAAGAAGCTGGTGGAAATATAGGAGTGCAACACAGTGACAGAGTGAGACCTGCATACTGTAAGGTGTGTGTCTGCGTGTGAGTGACCTAGCCAGTGTCATTGTGGGCTAATTGCTGTAATAGAATCATATTAGCCACTGGAACAGCCTCCTCAGTGCAAAGTTATAAATTAATTAGTACCACGCTATTATCACATACATTATCATTAAGCAGCTGAGATTTGCATACATCGGATACATGCGCATGTACACACACAGGGATGTGTGTTTAAACACGCATGTGCTGTGTACAGATGCTCACACACACACATGTGAACATGTGAGGGTGAAGCATTCACAATCCTACAATATTATAATATTATTTCGGATGTATTGTCTCATGCTATCATTTTTGCAGGTAAGCGTTTTATTCACTCACACACACACACACACACACACACACACACACACACTCTCTCTCTCTCTCTCACACACACATGCACGCACACAAACACAGACTCTTTAACACATACACAGAATGTAAAAAGATAATGCAAGTTTCTCCAGATACTTACAATACATTATCTGTGTGTCTTGTCTGTGTGTGTATGTATGTATGCGTTGTGTGTGTAGGCCTGTGTGCAGCTTTCATATTGTGAGTGCAAATATGTAAAGCTGCTATGTCTGTGTGTGCATGTATGTGTGTGTGTGTGTGTGTGTCTGTAATAGATGTGTCCATTCGGTCACACTGTGCTCCATCAGTCAAACCTCCATCCCTCTCCTTGCCTCTCCCCGCCTCGCTCAGGACCCTTTACACGCACACACAAACCCACACACTCACACACACACACTGAGAACACGTGTCATACACACACACCAGCTTGTCCTCCTTATCAATCTCTCAACCTCCTCTCACAAGTTTCATGCCGACTAACTCGACACACACACTCCCACGTATCACGGTGGCTATGACCACCACCAGCTTCCCTGGGAAAGGAAAACGATCATATATTACGTTTTTGTCCCTATGTGTGTTTTAATTATTGATTTGTTAATAGTTGCACATTGTATCCCAATGTTTAAATCTGAAATTGTCCAGTCATTTTTAGGCATGAAAAAAACCTTTTTAACATAATAATAGAATACATGACAGGAGTGGAAGCTTCTAATAAGACGGGATTTAAACCCATGATGGGAGAAAGCCAAGTGCGGCCAGGCTGGATTTTTCCAACGCCGATGTGTAATTTGTCACCGTAAACCCATCCTCTCGTCATCCCGACACTGACAGGGGAGGCTGCATTGCTCTCCTAATCTCCTCTCCCACACGCTTCAAAAAATGACAACCTTAGCAAGCACCTTTACATTCCAGTCAAAATGATTTGAGGCCAGTGGGTCATTTTCACTGTCAGAGTTCAGCACAGCTCTAGCACGAGGTATTTACCACTAAATAAACCTTGGAATACATTTAACCTGAGCAGTATGCACACACATGCTTATTCACATGCTTGTCTGGCATATACAGTGTGTGGGATCCTCATGTATGTCCAGGCTCATTTTTTATAGAGCACCAATCTGATGTGCAGGTGTAAGTGTGTAACCTTGCAATGTTTCAATATTTATATTGTATCTCTGATAGATTTTCATTATTTCTCATAGTTTTTTTTTTCCTTTTGACCTCTTTCCGAGATCCTCTTTTTCATGTCTTATCTTTATGTTATAGATCTTACCTCCTCACTCCATCACCAACTCTGCGCCTTGCTCCTTATCTTTTCATGTTTGAGCGCTGAGGTTCCCTGTCATCTGCTTGACGGACTAGCCCTTAAGTATTTACAAGAAAGAGAGAGCAAGAAAGAGAGGGAGGGAGACTGAGAGAATAAAGGCGAAGGTGCAGAGAGGAAAAAGGTAAAATGAAGAATTGAGTGAATGCAGAAGAGGGGAAGAAAAGAGAGGGCTAATGACAGAACAGAGAACGAGAGGGACCCACGCTTCCTCCTTTCCTTTTTATCATTCCATTAAAGTTTTATATCCATCTTTTTAATGTAATTTAGTCCCTATGAATTCCTGCCGCTGCAGAACGGACAGACGGCTCCTGTGAACATAAACTCTAGCCGTGTTGGACAGCTCCCTTTCCTCTGTCTACTCCCATGTTCACACCAGCTAAATGATCTAAGAGACCGAGTGTGTGCCTGAGTGTGTGTGTGTGTGTGTGTCAGAGAGAGAGAGAAAAAAAGAGACAGAGCACTGTATGTGTTACAGTGTTATAGAGGCTATGAATAAAGCACAGTTTTGACAAAATGATGTTAACCAAGCAGTCTTAGAAAGGAAGTGTGTGTGCGTGTGTGTGTGTGTGTGTACATGTGTGTGCTTGCCTTAGACAGAGAACAAGAGGGAGACAGAGGACATTAAAGAAGCACTGGTTCACCAAATTGAACTTAAAGCGGTGCACCACAGAGAGCTAGATGGAGGCGTGTGAAGGAGAAAAGCACGGCAGAAATGAGGTTAGAGGTAATGACAGAACACAAAGAATTCATGTTATTTAATGAATGGGTGACTGCATTAATAAAATAATACTCTACCTTGTTTCCCAGGGTTCTGTTCAGTAAGCTGTCCAAGTCAATGGTGGAGCACCGTGAGCCTCGTCCCGTTGTTGCTTTGCATGTCGAGAGATAGGGATATTTGAGGGGGTCAAAATGCTCAGTTCCAGGTGCCACATGCTGAAATACAGATTCAATTAACTACACTTTTGGGATTACTTCTCCACCTGGAAACACATTTCTGGTTAATATTCAAAACTCCATGCGTTACTTATTTGTTTGTGTCAGTCTGGAAGATTACGTAAAATGAAGTGACTCGGGGTCTCAGAAAGATACACTGAATGATTGACATCTCAGGTAGCGTGACGGCAGTAGTTACTTGAAGGCTAATGTACATCTCATACGCACACACGATGTTATGGATACAAATCGCGCCGGTGACCTTGGTTCATGCATCATCCTCTTCCTCACTGCCTCCTCAGTGTCTCTTAAGGCAGCGATGACATTAAATAATCTGCGGAAAAGCTAAAGACCTGTAAAGCAATGTAAATTCTGCGCGTATTACTTGTCACGTTTTGACACCGTGTTGTAAGCATCTTGATTACGCTGAAGCTCAGCGTTTGTCCTCATTATGACTTCTAGGAGCCTCGACTCACCTTCAAAAGCCCAGTCACCCACAGACACACACACACACACACACACACACACACACACACACACACACCATGTAAGGGGCTAAAAATAATACCCTTCCTCTTCTTCTCACATGGGTACACACAGATGTACACATTTAAATCTACATGGCTCCTTATCTGCCCTTACGCACACAAATGCACACATGAAGATACATAGCATGTATACACCCTCTAATACACATGCATACGCACACACACACACACACACACACACACACACACACACACACACTTGCCTCCCTCCCCCCTCTCCCCGGCCCTTGTCAGTTGATTGTGTTATTACTATGCTAACCAAATCCTTATAAATGTGATTTAAGGCTTGACGGACCCGCACTCCTGTTTTAGCCTTCTGCTACTGTGTTTTACTGGAGAGAGGAGGAGAGAGGGCGTGAGGGGTGGGGTGGGGGGGTGGAAAGGTAGAGCGCGAGAGAGAAGGAAAGGGTGAATGGGAGACGAGGGGACAAAGAGTGGGTGATGGAGAGAAAAGGAAGAGTTGAGAGGAAGAGAGAAAAGGAGTCGGGGGATGCGCGGAGGTGGGGGGGGGGGCGCGCGGAGAATGACGGGTTGCCACGCATTCCCTCAACTCTCGTTCTGTCCTATCCAGAGAGCAGTAAAGCGTCAGTAAAATAAAAAAAAGGGAAAAAGCATCACCTGCATCTTAAATGAAAATTTCAATTGAAAAACTTAACAGCCCTTCAAATTGCAGAATTTTACACGCGCCAGTAAAGCCTAAATAACACTCAACACTTAGAAGGAGAGGGAGAAAGGGAGGGGGGAGAGAGAGAGGGAGAGAGAGAGAAAGAGAGGGAACAAGGGAGGAATGGGGGTGACAACAGGGGTTAGTTTGGGGTGGTTGACAGGGCATGGATCAAGGTGACTCCAGGGTGTTTTGTGGTGAAATTACCTGCGAATGAGGACTCTCTATCTGTCTGGCTTCCTCCCGGGTGGTCATTATCAGACTGGACAAACATTTTGACGGATCATTTTTGATCAGACGGACGGAAAGAATAGTGAAATGGATAGAAGGAAACGGAATATCTAAACGGACAAGCGGGTGGAAACGCCACTCCATGAGACGGGGCGCAGACAGACTGGCAGATATGCACATAGTGAGACAGGGAGACGGGCTCCTTGGTTATTCGCAGGGTTCAGTGGACCTTTGGTGGTAATTGAATCAGTGTGAGTGCTGAGTAGAGCTAGCATAAAAACCTGTTAACCCAAAAGGTCAGCTCGCTGCATTGTTTATTTAGCAGGGAGACCGGCAGGAGAGAGAGAGAGAGGGAGAGGGAGAGAGACCATGACACAAAGCATGAGTGACGGAGGGAGACAGAAGAGAAGGAGAAAGAGGAGGTGGGGGAGAAGGAAGGAAGGAAGGAAGGAAGGGGGTCAGAGAGAAGGAAAGTGGGGGAAACTGAAAGACAAACAGATGGACAAAAGGAAAGATGAGGGACATTTGGGATTTGTCAAGTCGGCCAAGCTTTACATCCTGTCTGTGCTGTTTGGTCATTTCTATTGCTGATTGAAACAGTTACTCTCTCTCTCTCTCTCTCTCTCTCTCTCTCTCTGTCTGAGTGTATGACTGTCCAGCTGCCACCTTATTGTATCTTTGAGGCCCTACCTGTGATGCTCCTCTATAATTAAACCCCTAGAATCAGTTTCAGAGGAGCGCAAAACTCGACGTTAGTTAGCCAGTCTGAAAGACATAAAGCCAGCCACTTTTTACACACCTGCCCTTTCAGATCCACCCATGCTGCCATAAGCACAGAAATACAAGCGTACACACTTTATCTGAAACACCGTCTTGCATATATATTCTCTCTCTCTCTCTTTCTCTCCCTCTGTCTGTCTCTAGCTTACACACACAAACGCATGTCCACACACACCAACAGACACACACACACACACACACGCACAGCGCCATCTGGGAAAGCCGTTAGCGGTTAGCGGTAGCACTTAGCGACGCAGCACGCTCCCTCAGTCCGCTCAGTCACCTTGATCTGCTTGCCCTTCACACAGCACCATTACTGCTATACTGCATCACTGTGGGTGTGGGCTGGGGTATGAGTGTGTGCATGTTTGGTCTCTCTGTGTGTGTGCGTGGGTGTGGGTGTGTGTGTGTCTGTGTGTTCATGTATATGGACATGCATCTGCGTGTGTCCATTACGGAGCAGTACAGTGGGATGTAAATGCCGTGGGAGGAGGGGGAGGGGGCATTACCTTCAAATGAGCTTCTGTGGAGTGAAATATCCCTCTGACTGGTCCTGTGCAGGTTCTCATCCATGCATGGACATGTGTTTATCATGTGTGTGTGTGTGCGTGTTTGTGTATGTGTGCACCCTCCTAATGTCTCACCTCTAATACTTGCGGGTATCGTTTTGCCTTCTGGTCTTAAGATTTTAACACACTCCCGGGCATTGACAACAGCGGAGAACATAAATGTGCAGTAGACCCAAATGAGTAATCTGTGGTCCTGCAATACACTGTGTTGCGGTGAATCTGCAATTAATTTAGTCTCATGATCTCAAGTTTTTAAATACTACACAAGTTTCTCATGTAAATGTGTTCAATCAGAGTTTCCTGAGATTAATCAGTAATTACTGGTGAAACACTGTGTACTGGAAAGTGTGTCTCAAGCTGTGCATCACCCACTGAACTGAGGGATATGTAGACACACATTCAAACAGTGCACAAGTACTGGGTACATTCAGAAAAGCAATCTTGGTTTGCTCTGGGGGAGAAATTGAGAGAGAAAGAGTTTCCATGTTAATCCCTCAGATAGGGACGGTAGAATCACTCTTTGTCCTTCTGATGTCATTTTTGACGTTAGCTGTCAAATAATTCTTCAGAACGAATCCCCCTTACTCTCTTTTCTCTCACTCTTTCATAAGCACACATGGAAAATGAATATTTATCTCTTGCTCCGACTCCCTCTTCCTGTCTCATTATTTATGTCACGTCACACCCAGGTCCAGGACCAGTGGTTGCTCCGGTTGTGTCAGGACTCCATCCTCGAAGCGTAACAACGAGCTGGTTTCCTCCCTCGCAGCCAAACGGCATCATCACCAGATACAAGGTCTCTCTGTGGCCCGCCGCTCTGTCTAGCAACAGCACGGCTGTCATCGACTCCAGTCATGTCCTCAGAGCGACGACGCGACACCACGCCAGCTCAACCCGAGACACCAGACCCAACCTCCTCCCTCGCCCTCTCTCTACTTTGAGGCCTGGTCTCACAGAGGACAAACAGACCAAGGCCACTGGTGGAGGAAACACAAGCCTCATTTACAACCCCAGCTCCATCCCTGCTGGTTCCAGCGCTGCCGGTGTAAACCCAGGCCTGTTACTGTCTGCTCCACACAGTGTCACCAGGCCTGCCTTTGATCATCATCTAAGTCAGGACTCCTTCCTGCAGCCAGAGTCTGGTTTCCTTAGCGCAGCATCAAATTCAAGCTCCTCGCCTGTCTCGGCCACCGTGTCAGGAAACACCACCAGCTACACTTTCGTCGACCTGCTGCCTTTCCACACCTACAGCCTCCAGGTACCATATTAGGATGATGCTATAGAAAATATGCAGAAGACCAAGCTAGTACCATGAGATGTGATTTATAGAGATGTACATGTGGTCTGTCATCATCAGATGGTTAGATTATGTTCCTGTTATTCTAATAAGTTAAAAAACACACCTACATTTTTACAGAGAATTGTTTTCTCAGGAATGGCAATACATTTCCAAAGGCCGTCCACTCTAATAGTTGTCTCACATATCATGTCGTATGATTCTCACATCTAGGTGGAGGCGTGCACCAGTGTTGGTTGTTCAGTCTCTGGGATGTCTCAGAGCTTCCGTACCCTCCCTGCTCCTCCTGAAGGTGTTCCTGCACCCCACCTTTACTCTGACACCCCCACCTCTGTGCTCCTATCCTGGGGCGCACCGCAGAGGAGCAATGGACCTCTGGAGCGGTGAGAGATGCTCACATAGATACACACTCACACACACACACACACACACACACACAGACATCTCAGTCCCTCTGTGACACTTATTTGTGGATAAATAAATCCCATTGTATTTTGTGTGGGCGTAGGTGGCAGATTGAGCGCAGAGTTGCCGGGACCAAACAAGTCTCCACAGTGGGTCATCTCCCACCGGACCCTCCTCCTCTCTCCTTCCTGGACTCCTCATCAGCCCTCAGTCCCTGGACTAACTACGAGTATCGACTGGTGCTGCTTAACCAGGCGGGGAACACCACAGGTTAGACCATGATGATAAAAGCAATCTTTATCTGTATCCAAGTTTTGAGAGAATTTGCCTCTTTGTGTCAAACGGAAATGTTGATACAGAGAAGAACATTTAATGTAAATGATCTTCCTTCAGGACCATGGGTCAGCGTCACCACCAGACCTTCTCGACCAGCTGGGCTCAGTCCACCCAGAGTGAAGGTCTTGGCCCCGGAGTCACTTCAGGTATGGGCTCTTTCTTCAGGCTCAGGGTCATTAGGGTGGATCGGGACAACATGAGCTCTGAGGAGAGCTGGGGGTCCGAGAATCGTAGCTCTTCAAGATGATTTTTAAATAGAAAATATACAATGGACAGGATGCGTCTCCACTGAGAATGTTTTTAGTCAGTCAAGATTAGAAGAGACAAAGCAATGTCACACTGATTCCTCTGTCTCTCCGTCTTGGGATTTAATGAGAAAGAAAAGCATTCAACTCAAGGTCCCCTTCAGGAAATGGGAGGGGCTGTGACCCTGTCTGAGGCAGCTTCCTTCCTGTCGGCCATTTTGAAGAAGGGCCCAGACTTAAGTTCCACCACTGGCTAATCCCACATCAAGGCCTATCAATGAAAGCCAATGAGACAATATTGTATGCATGCACGCACACACACACACACACGCATATGCACATCGTCACACTAATGCTAACTGCAAAAAAATGCTAATGCCTGTCATCATTTCAGAACCGCCCCTGTCATCTCCACTGCAGCGCAGCTTTAAGGGGTCACAGGTCCGTGAAGGGAAACGTTCCTTCCTGGTTGCTGCTAATTGGACAGACAGGCAGGCCGCTTCCTGGTTACAAATTGACCTTGACAACACAGAGGGGTTTTTGAGCATCTCCCTTCATTCTCTAAATGCTTTCGCTTTGTCACATCACCTCCTTCCTCTCTCTCCGTCTTCACTCTTGCGTGATGCTAGTTTCTTTTTGGCTGAGTCTTTACAACAGTACTCCAGGTCAGGATATCAAAGCCCAGCCCAAATCCTTAGATTATCTTCTACATGACGTCTCGTTTCTTCAGCCGTCATGCATTTTGCACTTTCAGTCCATGAGTGTAGTTATTTGACGCAATGAGGGACTGATTGTCATGATGATGCAAGTTTTTTTGTTAAAGTGAAGTGAAATGAGGTTCATTGTTAGTGACTTATCAACACTTAGAAGTCTCTCACATTCTTGGTCTCGAAAGATTTTCTGCCATCCAGTTTTGCTGTTATACAGGTATAATGTGTTCAAAGTCAGTTGCTCTAGGTAATGATCTCACTGGACATATTTCCGAATGATTTCTTAGCATTTCTTTTAACCAATCTTAGCAGTCTGGCATGATGGGAATCTCAATGGCGCCCTGCAAAATGCAATTTTGGTGGACTGTTTACATACAAACTTGGCGGTTGTTGTTCTCATATCAACAGCGACATTGAATGGAATTTACACACATATTGTCATAGTGTCAGTACCTTTGAGTTAAAAAGACACACAAACACCATGTCCTTACACACACACCTATTTTGTCTCCCTACCAACTTTTCATCCATCTCTCGCTTCCCTCTCTCTCTCTCTCTCTCTCTCTCTCTCTCTCTCTCTCTCACTCACTCACTCACTCATATACACATAAACACATTTACAAACACACACACCCGCGCACACATACACAGTGTGCTGGCCTTAGCCCCAGTGCTCTGTGTCAGTCCAGGGTCTCCGCTGTCTTCACCATCTCCAGATTACATCAGGCTATTCAATCTGTAAATGACTTCCACCACAAAGCACACCCAACACGCACTTTGGGAAATGAGCTACCTAACTCAACATGACCCTGCCCATATGTGGCTGTGTGTGTGTGTGTATATGTGTGTGTCTGTCCTGTATCACCTCAGTGTCACTTGTTAAATGAATATCAAGGTTGCGTGAGAAATTATTATTCTTTATGTTCATTCATAATACTCCCATCAACACTGACCACTTAATCACCTGAACTCATAAGTCTCAACAAGCTGTGAACTGATCAGTTATTATACATGACAGTCTGGAGGCACCGGTGTGTTACAGTGTGTACAATGTGTGTGTGTGCATGTGTCTGTGTGTGTGTGTGTGTGTGTGTGTGTGCACTTGACGATTTAAAGTGAAACTATGTATTTGTGTGTGAATGTATAAACAAAATCTCTTTTGTGTAGACATCTCATCCTATTCAAAGAGATGTGTGTGTGCGTTTGAGTGTTTGTGTGTGCGTGTGTGTGTGTGTGCGCGCATGTATTTGTGTGTGCCAGTTACCTTCATCCTCACTCTGAAATGCTGACAGACTGAACTGTTTCCAAATCAGATGCAGTGCTCAACAACAGCAAGCTTTTGTTTTTGCATGCAGCAATTCCATTACCAGCCGTTTTCATTATTTTAACATGTGCGTGTTTGTGTGTGTGTGTGTGTGTGTGTGTGTGTGTGTGTGTGTGTGTGTGTGTGTGTGAGTGTGTGTAAGTGTGTGTGTGTGCCCTGTTTTAAATTTGATGAAAGGAATCTTCTGCTCAAGTCAAAGTCAGGTTATCTTTCCCCGAAAGAGTTTAACACACACACACACGCACACACACACACACACACACACACACACACACACACACACACACACACACACACACACACACACACACACACGGGGTGACCATCCTAATGCTGTGTAGTCCCATACCCAGATGACAATGTATGCACACTTAGTCACATCACGGATGCTACCTCCATACATTCACACTCTGATGCAAAGAAGTGTGCATCACCTTGTGCACGCACGCGTGCACACACACTCATCCACGTACACACACACACACACACACAGGCGCACACACATCCCGCCATGACTTCCTGTAGTTCATCCATCTAAAAGCTTTCTGCTGTCCTCAGCATGCCGAGAACATTCAGAATGCCGAGCCAACCAATGAGAGGACTCTTCTGGGGTAATGACAGGACAGTTTAAACACATCAAGGGAACTTTACATTTATTTCTCTCTGACTCCTGTTTTTTTTGTTTTTCTTTTAAACCAACAACCCAGATCTTACATCCGAAACATGTGTTTCAGGTGGCGTGGTCTCCCCCCCTTATTCCGAACGGAGAAATCCACGGATATGAGATCCGCCTTCCAGAGCCCCGCGTCTTCCATGACAGCAGGAACTCCTCGGAGCTCAATGTCACACTGACAGACCTCGTCCCGTACACGAACTACAGCGTCACCGTGCTGGCGTGCTCCACGGGCGGCGGTCACGTCGGAGGATGCACGGAGAGCCTGCCCACTCCAGCCACCACGTCAGCCACGCTCCCCGATGGCCTTGAGCCCCTGTCCATAGTGGCAGTCAGTGAGTCTTTCCTGGCCATTTCCTGGCTGCCACCAAGGAGGCCCAACGGACCGAACATCAGGTACCGTCCGTTTTACTAAGAGATTATTTTGAGCGCTTGGCATTCGTTTTAGGATTTTGAATTTGGCTTAAGTTTAGCAGCTGAGTACCCAACAGGATGTAGCAGCAGGACTGGAAACGTGATGCAATGACTCAACATCCCCACTGTGAGTCAGTGGAGCGTACCTGCGTGCTACAGGTGGTAGGAACTCAACCCAGTTGAGTTATTCATAGTATAGATCTGTCCAAGCAGATGCACTTTCAATTCCAGCGTTTATTGTAAAGACCGCATTCTCCGTAACTATCCCAATTTTACATACTATTACTGGGTTTATGTTTCTATTGCAGCCCAGATCCATAGCACTCCACAGCAGGTAGTTGTTGCTGACACTCTCTTAGAGGTGTTTTCTGTAAAACAGCAGCAAGCGAGCAGGTAGAAACACATTAACAAGATGCTAACATGAGCGCCCTGGTAATGAGCTAAGTGTAAATGGGTGTTTTCCTGCATCCTAATGCACACTCCGGTCCGTTTTGTTCAGTCCTGTTCTACTCTGTCGGAGATTATGCCTTAAATAAAGGTCCATTTTCCTGGCAGGCGATTAAAATGCATGAGGCCGTCTCTCTGTTCTGCTCTGCTCAGCTCTGTGTGTTTGTCTAAGTGGGTTGGTTAAAAGGCGGCATTAAGCCCTTCTCTTCTGATTACAGCAGAAATTAGCATCACTGTAGGGAGAGGAAAACACAAACCCTGCAGAAAAAAAAAAAAAAACAACATAAGGAGGGGCGTCGGGAGGGAGGGATGAGATACAGTGAAGGCAAAAGAATGGAGATGATGAAAAACAGCAGAAGAGGAGGAAATGAGCGATAACGAGAAGGGCCCGTTGAAAATGTGCGTCTTTATCCCCGCACGTGTGTGTGCGGGCATGTGTTTGTTTTTGTGTGATTGTATTGGCCTATTGGTGGACGCGTGTTGTGTGTTAATGCATTCCTAAACATCCATCCGTGTGTGTGTCTGACTGCGTGTGTGTGTGTGTGTGCGCTTTCTCTTATTCAAATTTCCCCTTCAGATACAAGTTGCTCAGACGTAAAACCCGGCAGCCCCTGGCCATGGCCACGGTCCCCACGGTAACAGCCGCGTCCCCTCCCCCCTCCGAAGATCTCCATCGCTGGCTCCGTGTTTACTCCGGCACCAAATTGTTCTACCAAGATAAAGGCCTAAGCAGGTGAGATTACTGAAATGAGCTCTAGAGCAAACGCCGGCGCCGCAGCAAACCGTGTGTGCAGAGCCGATCGCCGAGCTGCCGCTGATGCCGATCTTTTAATACCGCTCAAAGATACATTAAGCAAATATCCCAAAGAATTAAATTGTTTTTCACACAGCGTCCCCTAATCTCAGTTTGGCACTTGGTGGAGGCAATTTTTTTTTTTTTCCCCTCTGTGCTTGCTAAACGGCTCTGGATGTACTCTTTTCCGGGCTCGTGTCTCTACTGTGCTTTATTTAAGTAGGAAACTCACAAACTTTAGGACGTGTCAGCACTTTCTCAGTTTGCTAGGATTTTTGTTGTTGAAGTTTGACGTTGATGTTCCATAGCACTCACCCTATTTGCCTTAACTTCAGAGGTAGAAATAAGTAAAAAAGTTTATCTTAATGGATCGAGCATCACTGTTTTGTTTCTTGATTTTCATGTCGCTTTATCTCATACCAGGATCTTGTTTATATGGTCCTCTTTTTTTTAAAGAAAACACTTTACTTCTTTGTATATTTTCATTCAGCATCTGTTTGAGAGGTAGATTTTTTTTATCTTTTCCAAGACAAAACAATTTTTTAAGAAATTAAGTCTAAAATCTCTGATCTCAGCTTCTCAAATATGTATATCTTGTGATTTCTTTAGCCCTCTGTGACAGAACATTGAATGTTACTGATGTGAGACTCTTCATAAGATATTTCAGGACCTGATCTTGGCCTTTGTGGAATAGTCATTAACAGTTTTCAATTTTATGTCGCATTTTATAAACCCATTTATAAACCACTAATCTGTTAATTGTTAATGACACTAAACAATTAAAAACACATTAAAAAATGCAACATATTGTAGCCCTGTCGCGAAACCCTGTGCTCTGCCGACAGATTCACCCACTACCAGTACCAGTTAGTGGTTGACAATGACGTGGGCTCCTCCTCCGGAGAGATCGTCTCTGCCGTGACCATGGCCGGAGTTCCCCACGGCGCTCCATCTCTGTCTGCCCACGCCATCAACCACACCTCTGTGCAGGCCAACTGGACGCGCCCCTGTAAGATGTCCAGCCCCAAACACACACAGATTTACCTGAAAAGGTGCACGTGTTCTGCGCTGATTGTCCCGTAACATCAAAATTCAGCTGAGAATGGGTGTTCTCTCTCCTCAGCTTTGCAAGACCTGCAGGGAGAGGTCGAATCCTACTTCCTGACAGTGGAGTCTGCTCAGACCAGTCAAACCAAGGCTCTGGCCCCTGAGATCGTCTCCACAGTGATCAGTGACCTGTGGCCCAGCACCACATATCAGGTGTCACTGCTGGTGTCCAACGGAGCACATAACACAACTAAAGCAATAGTTAATGTCACCACAGAGGATGGAGGTGGGTATTATGCATTCCATGATTTTTTTTTAACATTATGTTGGTTAAAATGTCATTAAATTATATTTTCCTTTGGAGTTCATCATGTGGACGGTGCATAAATCCAGATCCATCCAACAGAGGTGTGTCTGGCCGCGGCTCGGCTCCTTCACAGGAGATGTTAAACACATCATGTAGTGAGGCATGAAATCAATACAAAGTGTGTGTGTGAGGCGGATTTAAGGTGCTGTAAACTGCTTGTTAGCACCACACACAAACTGCACACACAGCCATACCTTCCCCCGTCTCAATCGGGATACATCATCGAGTCTTATGATACAGTAACAATACAAGTATTGAGCATGTTAACACACTTATTTTCAAGTAAATGTATGTCCAAGACCTTGGTATTTTGGTATCAACCAAGGGGGAATCCAAACTTAAAGCAGCTTGTTCCCCCCTTTTTATCACTCTTTCAAAAGGGAGAAAATCACTTACTTCAAAACATGTAAAATCAGATCTGTTCCTTATGTCGACAGTGTACTCCATATATGCGCTGACATCATTGTGAGCCTCTTCTAGCTTTAACTTGTCTCTGCGTTCTCTTGTAAATTGTTAAAATGAGCAGCTGAGCCTGTTTTATCGGCACGTGAAATCAAATCTTTGAGAGTGCATTAAGTTGAATATGAGCAAAGTATATCAATCCTCTGATCTGAGGGTCGGCCTTTAATCTTAACTATCAACTGCTCAGGCTATCTGACTGTCATCGTGACGTTTCTCTACAGTTCTCCACAGTTCTCATCCCAGTCTTTGTGTTTCGGGGTTATCTTTCTCATCACCCTATGTTATCATATGTCAGAGGCCACTCACTCTGACTGTTGTTTTATTCCACTTTCTCTCTCTTCCCCACTCCTCTATCTCTTTGCCCCCTCGATGTTCTCTTTCTTCTCACTATAATCATATGTCAGAGGCCTGTCTTTCTCTCTAATCTGAGCAGTATAATAAAAAGTGCATTAAAAACATTAGAAAATCATTAGGTGCTAAAGGCAAACCACGGCTCGTTTAACTGAGAGGGCTCTGGAGGTAATTTCATTATTTTACAGCCGTAAGAGTGCAGACACACACACGCACACACACATTCATACCCGCGCACACCAAGGCTAAATATATTTGAACAAATGCAGCTCAGCCCTACCAACCATCCCAACACGGCCCGCAATCTATAGGGCAAAGCTAACATCACGACTAATTGGCAAGAAAAATGAGTGTGCATGCCTGTGCATGTCTTTGTGTGTATGTGTGTGTGTGTGAGTGAAAGAGGCTTGGGGAGCAGTATTGCGTTGATAATGCCATCCTGCAGTAAATGAAATGTAGAGGAGTGGGTCGGGTTTAGGTAAGTGCATTGGCAGCAAATGAATTGGGTTAAGTTCTCCTAGCTGAGTGCATCCTCACTGAGAGTCACAGATGGAGTCATGATCACCTGTCTCACACACACACACACACACACACACACACATGCACG
Organism: Karalla daura; assembly: GCA_029224185.1. Taxonomy (NCBI): domain Eukaryota; kingdom Metazoa; phylum Chordata; class Actinopteri; order Chaetodontiformes; family Leiognathidae; genus Karalla; species Karalla daura. The sequence goes on from CM055190.1 coordinate 13,987,268, forward strand.
CACACGCCAACTTACTTTTGACTCACTGTTTGATCTTAGTGATCATTCAAGACAACTTTGGACCATTAGATGACTATGTGTTTGTTTTCCCTCTCTATGACATTGTAAATTGTTTGGTTATGTCTATGTTCCTGTCTGTTTTTCACTTCTGACTTTTTAACTTTTTAATTTTTAACCATGCAAGACATTAAGAGAGAAAGTGCAGCACCTTCTGAGAAAAGGCTGGGCGGAGTATTCTGGTGGTGTAGACCCTGTGTATTATTCTCAGTGAGAATTCACTCAGCTAAGAGAAGTTAACCCAGTTCATTAGCCGCCAGTGCACTTATCCCAGGCCGGCCAACTGTTCTACATTTCATTTACTGCGAGATAGCATTATTGACGCTGTACTGCTCACACACACACACACAGGTGGTCTCCCTCATAACATTATAGCTGCCCTCGCATCAAAAACACAGTCTCAGACCTAAAGTGGAAAATGTTAATCCCTGAAAAGTTTGGAGGAGTATGTTTCTCATCTGTCCTCATGCTGCTTTCACTGGTTATCAAAGCTTAGGTGTTAAACTCAGATCATCGGTTTTCTGCCATAGCTCAAATGTGTGTATTCAAAGAAGATGAACTCATATCTCCATCTCAAATATTTCATATCTCAAATTGTTTAATTATAAATCACTTTTTTTTTTATCAGGGCACATTGTCTCATATGACTTTTTGTCTTATTTGCTTTTTACTGATATCTTTGGTTTCTGTCTATTTGGTTCTTTGACTTGTAATAATTGTCCTCTCTATGATCACCTGCTTGTCTCAGAGCCAGACGGGATGTCCGCCCCAGAGGTGGTTCCAGTGAACAGCAGCACCGTACGTGTTCTCTGGCTGCCTCCTCTCCGGCCCAACGGAGCCGTGACCGGCTACTACATCTACGTGAACGACCGTCTGCATGGCAGCGTGGACAACAGCTCGGGGTCTTACCTGCTGGGAGACCTGCTGCCTTTCACCGTCTACAATGTGCAGGCATGCACTCAAGCACACAAATACTGACACACACACACACACACAAAAAAAACAATGTGCGCAGGCAACCACAGACACACAGGCGTCACATTTTTGTTTGTTTGTGTATTTCAGGTGGAGGTGTGTACTGTGTATGCATGCGCGCGGAGTAACGTGACTCAGACGACGACAGTGGAGGACCTGCCCGCCGGCATGGCAGCACCGCACGCACAAGTGATGAGTCCCAGGTAATACATGGTACCGCTGCAAAGATTTCATCTTCACTGTTGTTTTTCTGAATATCTGATTCATGAATCTTCACATCATTTTGTATTATTGTGACCAAGGACTCCAGTTACAGGCCCAGAGCCTGGAAAGCACAGTGATAGTTGGATGTATTTATTTTGAGTGTGAGGACGGAGATTCTGAATTTAGTGTTTATATTGAGCCTTGGTAAACCATGTTTTCAGTGTTCATCAAAGTGTTAGAATATGTAATGGAGCCAGACACTACAGCATCTGAAATTGAGACAATGTCAAAAATCTCTTAAGTTGATCTTTGTCAATCTTTCTCTTTCCACATTTGGATTAAATAACTTAAAGACATGAACGTGACAGGAGCAGAGAAGGAGGGGATTTTTGGCTCATGTGGACCACTGTGGACATTGTAGCTTCGTGTTACTACACAGGTCTTCTCCGAGCCAAAAGGGAAAATCAATAGCCAGCCACGTGTACAGATCCACACACCCTGACACAGTAACTTTGTCTGGCATGAAGCAGGCTGGAGGACACACGCGTGTGTGTGTTACCTGGCAGCGTGAAACATCTCCGCCTCCTCTCTCCTGTCCCGTCAGGACGGTGCGGCTGGACTGGACCCGTCCGGGCAGACCCAGCGGGATCATGCTGGGCTACGAGGTGTTGCGACGGACCCTGAGGTCCTGTGCTGTCGGCTTGACGGGGGTCACACCGTCCCTCGGGGGAGAGGAGGGAGGCGAGGGGAGAGGGAGGCTCCAGTGTACGTTCCTGCAGTGTCCTGCCGGTCACAGTGTGTGTGGGACGTCCTGCTTCCAGCCTGACTCTCAGGTGATTTTATAGTCTCCTTCTTCCTCTTTTTCCCGCCACTATTAACATGATCCTCATTGCTATTATTGCTATTACTACTGGGTTGCTACCGTGTTGGCGTGGATGTATGGATAATGATGCCTTGCTGGGGCTGATCCTCCCCTCGCTCACTCGTTCTATGCTCTGCTGTCTTCATCTTTCGCTTTAATCCTCTTTCCCTCTCTCCCCCTGAATGCGAGAGCCTCCTTTAACAAGAACTTAATAAGTAATTGTTAAAACCTTCGCTGCACAACAACAAGGTGTCAGACAAGATAGAAGTCGCGGGGTCTTTTGCTCCGGCCGCTCATTTGAAGTGCAGAATACATTGTTGCTGTTTGCTCCCTCAGGATATTAGACATCAGAAACACACACGCACACACACAAAAACACAAACAGAGAGCCTCTGATGGGTTTTTTTTCCTGTCTTCGGAGCTCTCGCTATGTATGTGGGATGCGCGGCCATCCTCTCAGTGATTAATTTCTCTAAACAGATTAACTTGTCATCTGCATTCATTTCCATCCTCGTGTCATTGAATGCCAGCCAAGTTGGCACAGTGAAACCGCCATACATTCACTCCCACAGTGACACAAACAATAACAACATTTAAGATCACACCGACAGAGCCACGCCGCACTCCGCCTCTGAAGAACAAAGGCCCGATAATGAAGCCACAACAAGGGCCAGGAACTAGTTTTTTACTCTTTCTCTTTCGCCCCGGCGGTTAAAACAAGGGAAACGGCCGGACATGGATCCAGATTCTGTGTGTTGCGATGTTATGGGCGTGACCCATTGTAGAAACCTGGAGGGACAGTGATCAAAAAGAGAGCGACTGAGTGTTTCTCTGAGTGTCCGTGTTGTATTTCAGTTACATCAAACGTGAATCAGTCCGTCTCTCACACGTGGCGTGTCACGGTGTAACCAGGTCTGCTGCAGTGGAACGCTGTACAGCAAGAAGCCGCTCCACCACTGCTGCCGGGGCCGCTACCTGAGCTCTCAGCACCCCGAGCCGGTCTGCTGCGGCGGCAGACTGCTCGCAGCTGAGCCCGGCCACCGCTGCTGCGGGGACCACTACGTCCACGTGAAACCCGGTGAGGATCGCCCCCCCCCACCCCCCCTCTTCTGCTCCAGCTCATCTTCAGACGATGCTCAGACGCTGCCTCCATCCGTCTCTGTCTCCGCCTAGATGAGAGCTGCTGTCCGGAGCGCTGGCGGGGCCGGGTCTCGGTGGGGCCGGGTGACAGCTGCTGCGGGGGGGTGCCCTACTCCTCCCGAGGTGGACAGCTCTGCTGCAGCGGCGTCCTGCGCGACGGCCACGGGGCCCGCTGCTGCGGAGGCCGGATGGCCCACGCCGCCGCCGTGTGCTGCGGTGATGCGGAGAGGGGGGAGGTGCACGCGCACGTCCCAGGTGAGCGGGAGGGAGGCGGGGAGGCAAAGGGCATCAGGCTTTTGTTGATGGGAGGAAAAGCGGCACAAAGCTGTCACAGAAGCGTGTGTTCAATAAGACAGGTCTCTGCAAAATGAAAGCAATATTTCTGATACAGTATATAAAACAGGTTTTTGTGCACGAGGCGTAATTCATGATGGTAAATGTGGTCATCATTATTTGTCCTGCAAGACTCCACTCTGAGGAAGATGCACACATTTTTTGTCATTTCCATGGTTTATTTGTTTTTTGTTTTTTTTGTTTTGTTATTTATTTATTTATTTTTAGATTTAGAAACAGTTCAGTTTCACTCTGGTCACATGGCCTCCTATGTCATGTCTGACATGTAGTTGTAAAACTAGTGTTTCCATTCCACTTTCTGTTTCACCACCTAAGAAGAGTGGAAAAATGTCTTATCCATATTTGAGACATTTTTTGCCACTTTGGTGTCCTTAGGTGTTTTTGTTTCACAGTTTTTAGGTCTTACAGATTAAGGGTAGCTGAAATCCGCCTTTTGTCTTGAGAAAACAAAAAGGCACTTTGCTCTGAAAAGTATCAGTCCCGCCCTAAATTTGTCAGCTTCCTGGTGACATCTCAATATTAATGGAGGGAGAAGACAGACAATGATAGGAGAGGAGAGTAAAGCAAAGAGGTAGACACATGGTGCAGGAACGTGGGGTCGTTTCCCTTTCTTCCTCTCCCGCAGTGTCCCAAAGCACCCGGATACCGTGGCACAGATGGGACAGTGCCTCTGTGTGTGTGTGTGTGTGTGTGTGTGTGTGTGTGTGTGTGAGTGTGGATGTATGTGTGTGTCATTAGACATCTTTGTCATGGCAGATGATGATGAAACACACTCGGGATGGCACCGTTGAGGGCACTGCCAAGCACACAGCGGGACGAACACACACTCGCTCTCCCTCCTTTTCCCCTCCACACAGACACATACGCAGCCACACGCACACGTTGGCACATATAGACATATGAGACGCACCCACACACACACACACACACACACACCGACGCACACGCAGAGTCAACAGGGTGTCCTCGGCAGGGTTCGCTCGGTGTTGAGTGCCAGAGACAGACACGTGGACTCTATTCATCACACATAAACAATGGCCCCATATGGACAGGCCTATAGCACTCCATTAGCCTATCCACAAACACATACACTCACACTCACTGTATCCTGACTCACTCTAAACTACATGACTGCTAAAAAAATTGCTAGCGCAAAAGGGTTTTATTTCCATTTTTTTCCATTTAAATGTATCTAATGCGATATTAGTTTGTGAGGAAGAGCTCAGCCACGAATTATCACCAAACAAGTCACTTCAGATTATTTCACACATTTTCCTCTCATGTTTCTTTCTCTCCTCCTCTTCTGAGCTATCTCTTCTCCTCCAGCTGAGCAGACTACGTATATAACCATCATTCATACGTAGCCCTGTGGCCTCCTAAGGAGTGCATATGCTCTCCACCATCCCTTCCTCTCCATCTTCCTTTATTTATCTCACGTCATCTCCTCTCCTTTGTCATGTTCTTTGTTACTTTTTCCCAGCCTCCTCCTCTTCTTCCTCCGGCCTCTTGCTCCTCTCCTCTCCTCTCCCTTCCCTCCCTCCACCTTTTCTTCCCCCTCTCCTCTTCTCCCCCTCCACCCCTCCCTTCCTTTATGTGCCCCCTTCCCATCCACTCATCAGTCATTAGCGTTAGCTTCCCCATTGAGAACATATGGTATGATGGATCGTAGGGCTAGCGGCGCTAGCAAGGCTAAGGGCCATTTGCCGGGTGCACTGCGCTGTCGGGGAGCCCTGGGGCCAGCTATGCAACCTCGACCCCACACGTCTGTTTCAAGACACTCACGCTCACACACGCGCACACACGCGCACACACACACACTCACACACACACACACACACACACACACCATGCACACAGCAACACTTATTATAGGATAGGCTACTTAACCTTGGCACCACTCACTCTCATTGCCGCCTCTCTCCGTGTCCAGGGTTTTGTAGTTTTAATGATACAGTGAGACATGAAAGGATAAAAGAAAATACAATGTATTTTGTTAAAAAAAGTGTACTTTTGAAATATTTGTATATGGATGTTTCTTCTGTTTCAGTTGTGGCATTAATAAATACACAATCTGCAAAAAAAAGGAAAAGACTAGTTAAGAATAAAAGAATTGTCAATATGTCACCCTATGTGGCAAGGAAGAGTAAAGAAGAAAAGAAAGAAACGAGAGAAGAACTTAGCTCTGAAAATGAATTGATGAAATGTGCATTAAATAAAGGAAACGGAATCAAGGAGAAAGTAAGTGGGGGGGGGGCGCAGAGAACAGAAGAGTGGTGAAGAGCTAGATGGAGCAGATTAAAGGAGGAGTGAAGGGTATCCCATTGTGCCCAGCTGATAGACTAGGTTAGGCTGATGTGATTATGGGGTCCCTGAAGTGCGATCTATCACACATTACCGTCCACACTGTCAACAACCATACACACACACTGCAGGGGAACAGCAATGCCAGGAGACAGCCGTCTGGCAACAGATACACGTTCCGGCTCGCATGCTCGCGTGCATGTAGGCACACACACACACACACACACAGATGCAACAACCACAGCCCCACACACACACACTGGTGATAGTGCATGTGTGGTTGTGCACACGCACATCGAGAGATGTGCAGCACAACGATACACACAGGGCCGGGCTGTTTCCAACAAAAGCGCACCGTATTTCAGGTGGATGAGAATCAGGGTCACAAACATTTCCTTGTTTAAAGTGATGCAAAAAAAAAAGAAAGGGAAAAAAGACAAAACACAAATCTGGGTGACTGCTCATTGATTTTTTTCTTTTAACTCAACTTTTAGCAAGATTCAAAATATGGTACTGTGTAGATTGTACTACACAGTAGTCAACCCTGTCTTAGGTCTAAGAACAAACATCTCAGATGCACCTATCACACATAAAAAAGACGCTAAAACACGTGAAAACACTGGAAAAAACACAAATTGCTCGCATGCAGTATATTGCACACATTCTGCATGTTTCACATACTCCACGTTTTCCACTGGAAACAGTGAGTAGCACCCTGGTCTTCCTGCAGATCCCCATGGCTCCATGTAACCCAATGAAAGTGGTACTCTTTTTTGGCTTAAAGTCTTTTTTTTTAACTCTTAACTCAGTTTATTGCCGTACTTGTGTCAACTTGCCTGGTTAAGCTTATCCACCTGTACCAGTGGTAGTGACGTACCACCTTAAATCACAGGCCGTGCCTCTGTTCTGGACAGTGTTAGTTAGTTTTATCGCGCTGGATGATAATTGTTTCCTCTGTATTCCCTTGTTGTCGCACTCTAACACAAAGTCTCCACGATAAATCCCCACCCTTCCAAATCTGCCCCTCTGTTTAAACAGCTTTCATTTCACTTTTGAGTGGATTAAATGCTGTTTGTTTTTGGACAAGACTGCCTCACTTTTCATGCAACGTTTCCTCCTGCTTTGCAGGTTCAAGACCAACTTTTAAGCCCTTCACTCGCTCCTCTTTTCTCCTCTCGCTCCGAGTTTGTATGTTAGATGTTTAGCCAAGACTTAGCTAAGATTAGATGGTCTTTAAAGGAACGTGTGTGGTGTCTTTGGCCTCCCGTTGCTCCTCGACTCTCCCTAAGTCCCCTGCCTCGCTGTGCGCGCTCCACTAATCATTTCCCCTTCACACTTTTCTTTTTTTTTTTTCTTTTTTTTTTTACCATGCAGTTCTTTAACTCTTCCGTCTGCCCTTCAACCCCACCCTGCCCGTGTTTCACCGCGTGGTGCGACCATAAATGCCCTCAATTTTTTTTTTTTTTTTTTACTAAAAAAATAAGTGAATCCGCAAAAAAAGAGAAAAAAAATGTATGCATTCCTTTAACTCCTTCGCATGCTTCCCTCCCTGTGTCCCGGCTCAGCGGGCCCCATCCAGACGTTCAAGGACGAATCTGAATATCCCTTTTCACCGTTTAAGTGTTAAAAGCCTGGCGGTGCCAGGGTGTTATCTTAACGCGCCTTGCCGTGCCATCATCAGAGCGCGTGATGAAAATGGCTGTGATGATGCTAAAAGAAAAAAAGAGGAGGGGGAGAAAAAGTAATAATCAAATATGTTTTTCAAGGGCACAGTGACCATTTGCTGGAGGGAAATTATCCCAGTAGTTAAGCTAGCTCACTCCGAGCCTGGCGGAGTTGTGAGGGCGCACGCCTCTGTGTGCGAGTGCGAGTGCGTGTGTGTAAAGTGTGTGCAAGTGCGCACAGTTTTATTACTTCAACTTCACGGAAGTCGTCTCGGTGCAGCCTCCACTTCCTGCTTGCGGCCGTTTGTGTCTGTCCGTCTCTGCGTTTTCTTATTGTCTTCTTCACGCGCAGAGACGTACGTCCCTCAAACGTCCTCTCATTGTCTCTGCCAAGAGATTCTAATCAGTTCCTGAGTGTGTGTTCCTCTACGTGTGTGTGTGTGTGTGTGTGTGTGTGTGTGTGTGTGTGTGTTTGTGTTTATCATTGCCAAAAGCCCCTCATCAATGATGGGTTGCAAATGGCCAACAGTAGTGCAATCCAAACAGCAGCGTCTGGCTGCTTTAGAAGATGGAGTGCTCTCTGAACACAGGAAGACATTTCTCTCTCTGTTAATGTATTTATGATGATGGCTTTTCTATTAGGTTTACTTTAATGACTGGCAAGAATAAAACCAGAGACTGTCAGGAGCACAGCCTATTCTGTGTGTGTGTGTGTAGGGGTGTGTTTGCTCATTCGATTTGCCTTTTGGTGACTCCTCTTGTACTTAGTGTAACATGTTGTGGATTTATTAACTGTGAACGTCAAAAGGAACATGTGTACTTCCAGGTACAGGCAACTGGTGAACACACAAGTACAAAGTTAGTTAAGCTATGTTAATTAGTGGTCTGAAGCCTTTGTTTGTCATGTAACTTCACATCTTCTGCTATTAAAGTTACAAATCATCCAGTCAGTCTGTGTTAGAGCAGTAGCTTCTCTTCCCTGAACATGCAGAATGTGTTAGGACTGGTTAGACGGAATCATTCATTAGCGTCATTTCTAAAATGGAAAAATATGCATATTTGTCTTTATATAACACATTTTTCAACTGACTTACACTGACCCAAACTTGAATAGTGTTCAAGCATGAATGAATTTATATGATCTTTGGCTTTAAAGATGCAGTATCCTGTTTGCAAATTTTAACCTCTTTAGTTTTATCACTTTCTTTATTACTTTACAAAGTTCTCCTCCTCGGCCTCTGGTGCTCTTGTGTCTCTCCTTCACTCTCTCGCTGACACTTTAAACACATACATGAACATCTGCTTGCTGTGTCTCACTTTTTAGTGAATCCCTGTAGAGTGGTGAAAATATAACTGCCACCAAAGCATTTACCTACACTCAGCGCATCCACACATGCACACACACACACACACACACACAAATATACACAATGTCACACACATGCCCAGCTGGTAATGTTGTTGAGATAAAAAAAAGAGACGTCGGAAAGACAAGAGGACAACCAGTCAGTTGGGAAAAGAGTAAGAGTGTATGTGTGTGTGTCTTTGATTATGGGTGTGTGTGTGTATGTGTGTGTGTGTGTGTGTATGTGCGTGCGTGTGTGCGCTGCCTCGGCATCCACATGTGTGTGTCCACAGGGGAACACTGTGCACTGTGTGAGAAAGTCAATCCACTGTGATTTCATCTCTCGACATGACATATAGTCTGGCCCCTCTGGAGCACAAAGTGCACAGGCACACACACACACACACGTTCATGCTATGTGAGTACGTGTTGTGTGCCTATACACAATAAATACAGGATTTATTGGAATCATACGATTTATTGAAACTTTATATAGAACCAGGGTTGTTTAAATGAACAATACCGGACCTGCTTAATGAAGATCCCTTTAATTTAAGACTCAGAACTTGGATATTTGGATAATTTGGATCCAGATTGAATGATTAAATACAACTGTGGGCCTTTCTCTCATAGACAACAGTTTGTGATGCAGTTACATTGCCAAGGGCATCTTTAGTTAAGTAATGTATAAGTTTTATGGATGCTCATTTATTACGCTCATTTCTCTGTGTGTTTCTGTGTCTATGAAAGTCATTTCAGTGTCTGGGTGTGTGCATGTGTGTATGTGTTCCCTTGCTCTGCACTTTGTGCCAAACCCCTCGTAATATATTCAGGTATTTAAAAGTGTTTGGTTTGTTTAAAGTTGTGGAGGGGTTTTGGTCTCCTAGAGAGCTCGGATAACCCTAATCCACAACACACATTTTTATCAGTAGTTCATTGGCAGGGCTAAATATTGACTTATCATTAAGTGGAATGACTGAAACCCTAATAATAATTCACGTTGTCTAAGCACCTTGTGTTGACGCAGCGCTCCCGATGCTATTAACGAATGTATGCAAATCCAACGTAAATCTGAAGATTAGGGCTGAAGCATTCTGCGATGCAAGAGAGAAAACAAGAGGTGTGTGATAAAATGTTGTCAACACATACACGCATGCAGCCGCACGCGGCTTATGGAGAGAAACAGGAGGTGTGTGTTTCAAAACGCTAACACAAATGTGCAAGCATGTCACACACACTCATACAGCGCAGATAACGCTTACAAAGGCAGGGATTGGATTTCTGCTGAATGGGTGATAATACAGTGGTGAAGTTTAGCTGCAGAACAGTAAACAAATGACATAAACCTATGAAGTGAGGGGAGGCAGAGAGACAGAGGGAGACAGAGACAGAGCAGGCAGTGCTGGAAGGAATGAGGCATGTGGAAACAGCAGGAGGAGGATGGCACGGCGAACAGATCGCGATAGGGGGAAACGTGAAGTCACAGTCGGGTCAAATGTGGGAAATGTGAGAGCGTCCCGTGGTCAGTAGAAATGCAGCTGATTTTTCAGGTTCATTTCTAGTTATATTGAGTTGTTTTCGGTCACTACTCTTGGATGTTGTTGCTGCGTTTGGGATGAAACGAGGGCTCATTGAGGATGGTGGGAATAATTCAATCCAGTCTAGGTGAGACAAATAAGGATTGGCTTGTGTCTGTTGAGATTAAAATTGAAGTGAGAGTACTTTGTGATGCTTTGGGCCTGTAGCTTTGTGGGGAAGAATTTGGGGAGCCGTTTGGTGGAGATGTTTCCAGTGAGTAGCATCAGTTTCACCTATTTGGTGGTATAAGCACTGGTGCATCTCACTTCCTTGGTATGGAGCAAATGATGATGGTGAATCCCATGATACCCCAATAGTTGCAGTTTTCAGTATACTTTGTCCTCACCACCACAATCTGGGAGGATCCATCCACTTTTGTTATGTGGGACTGCAAACTCCTATGAAATATGAAGGTCACATTACTAAGAGTACAAAATCAGGGCTTTTTGGAGCCTGAACACAAACATTAATCCTCAAACTTCAGATGGGTGGAGCTGGGTCTTCCATTTTGTTGATCTTAACTAGTCCTTCACTATTTGTAGTATTTTGTTGACCAGAATCAAACCACTTGGAGACACAAGATTAAATAGAAAAGAAGGTAAAACAAAAAGCATTGAGCAGAAAGAAAAGTTGTAAAACAGTAAAAATTAAGTGAAGTCACCTGTTGAGATGAGATGCTGGACAACGTCCAGCTCATAAGCTTCAGGTCACGCATGATTAAAAACCATCAAAGGAAAAAAAAAAAGAGAGACTTGCAGCGTTCGAGCGGAGCTGTGTAGACGGAGGGGAAGCGAACGAGTAAACCTGAGAGTCACCCGGGCCTGGTGTCCGCAGAGAAGGGAGGCGTAGAGGTGAGGATGCCGAGAGGACGAGGGATGAGTGGAGAGGAGCTATTTTGGAAAAGTGTTGAGCTGTTTATTTGCGCGTCATTGAAGCTGAAGTAAGGCGCTGGGGGAATTGGCCACCAAGCCCCCGCTCCGCAACAGCTGCCGCTGCTAAGTGAGTTACTAGCCGTCAGACTGCCTTTATGTCACACAATCACACACACGTACACATGCATTTCCCTGTCACATGTTGCCCGTGATGGATGTGGCGGGGATATAATGCACTGGAGAAAATATGCACCGTTCTCCACTTTTGGCCTTTAAGTGAAATGATTGCTCAAATGAGCAGCGTTTTCGTGTGTATGTGTGTATGTGTGTGTGTGTGTGAGGAGTGAGAGCGCTGATTGGGTTGTTAAACAATAAGTTATTTATCACTCCACAACTAGCTGCTGCGGCCCCATTAAAGGGCGAGGCCACGGAACAAAGCAATGACTTAGTGTTTAATGTCTGCTGTCAAATAAAACGGCTCGCACAGCTGGAGGTAGATAGTGCCGCGGATCAGCGTGTCATCAACTGTTTGGATACATTTGCTAAATAGCTCATGAAAGTTACATCGCTCCAACTCTAAACCAAATAATCGCAAAAGGCCAAGGCGTCGATCCCGATTGTCGAGCCTGATTCCAAATGCGAGGCTTAGACGCGCCCTCTCATTAGCATACAGCCGTTTTTCCATCAGCGCGGTTTGTGGTATTTAGCCTCACCGCGCTCATCTGTATGTCTTGTAGGTCGCACTCAGCAGGGGGTTTACTTTGCTGACTCAGTGTTGCAGCAGGACGACGTTCTAGCCCTAATCCTTGGCAAGGCCAAAGCTCGACTGGCTCCGCCCACTGCTAAGCTAAGAGAGCAACACGATTGGCCCAGTTTATCTCATTAGGAGTGAACATGGGGGAAGACGGCACCGTGGTTTCCGTGTGGTGTTTCCTTTCACTCCCGTGACCTACACACAGCCCGGACGCCCCCAGCCTCACGTTGAGGTATCACATGTGGACAGTTAGGATAAACTGAGCAGAAACGGCCTCACAAAGTAGCAGAGAATTTGGAAATGTAGCAGAGAAACTCTTGCTACGTACATTTGCAGGACGAAATGTGTCATGATGACTGTCTTTGGAAGGAATAGCATGTTGCATTTACAGGTTAATGTTTACATTTTATTTAGATTCAAAAGTTTTGCGAGTAGAGTGTGCAAAGTCTGTTTGCTCTCTTTGTAAATCAAATCAAAGGTTTATTCATTCTGTTGACCAAAGCGTCCCTTCTCCCTCTAAGAGTCAGTCTTCCTAGCTTAAATCTGACTGCCCCGAAAAATATTTCCGTTTGTCAATCATTCACGAGTTATTTGGATCTGAAATAAGAAGTGTCGGAGAATGCAAAGAAACATGGCTGAAATTTGATATTCAGCCGCAAAACATTCCCAGGCAAATGGAGCGATAGCATGTATTTTAAATGTCACCTTGCAGCTGAAGGTGAAGTGGTGGCAGGAAGACATCACCTATCACTGTCAGAGATGGCAGCTCTCAGAGAGGCACACTTCCTCTCCCCACACACCCTTTCAACGGGTCCGGGCTGAATATTACTGCCGTACGCCGAGATGAATGCGGGAGAGGGGAGGGGGACGGGAGGAGAGGGAGGGCGAGAGGAGTGGAGGGTGTGTGTAAGGGTTGATAAGAGAAGATGCGGCGAAATATTCAGAGCGCTGTTAATGCCGTCCGCGTGCCGACGGGAAAATGGGGATTGAGGAGAGACAGGAAAAGGGGAGTAAGTAGCGGGAGAGGTGATGAGAACGCAGCCACGCTCTTTGTTCCAGGTTTCAGACATCACTGCCGAGCGTGGAACTGTAACCACGGCGTGGAAATGACAGCGCCGACACCGGGAGCTCGTCCTTGTGGGCGTTTATAGGTGGAGTCAATCACAAAGTCCTTGGCGAGTCTCTGGGAAATTATGAAAGCACTTTGAGAGTATAAAAACAGTGTAATTCCACAGGAAATGAATGCAAAGCACTCCCTCGTCACTTTTCACGTTTACTCTCGTCCGTAGGCTTCGCCTGCTGTGGTCTGGAGTACGTCAACTCCTCCACGACGCTCTGCTGCGTGGGCAGCGACGGGCATCCCACGATGCACCCTGCTGGAAACGCCACAGTGACGCTGCAGTGCTGCGGGTCAAAGGTCATACATCAGGGACAGCAGTGCTGCAACGGGATTGGCTACGACCCTCGGAGACACGTGTGTGCCGACCGACCCACGCCGGGCCTGTCAATACAGGTGTGTGCGTGTGTGTGTGTGTGTGTGGCATAAACCACAATCAACAACTGTCTTGCTATGTTTGACAGACAGGCTGCATTTTCCTAAATATTATTTGTTTTTATTATCAAAATCCATTCATCCATCCAATTCTATGACCGCCCTTATTACCAAACACTCTCTCAGTCGCATAAACTAAAGAAAAAAACAGAAAGAAATTGCGAAGACTTTGTCAGATTTGGACCGCACCGCAGAAATGATATATGTAACTGCCAATTAATGAAGACAGTGGACGTCTGGATGACTTCCACAGTACAGAAATGCGAGACAGTCCCTCGTCCCCACTCTGCTTCTCTCTCTTCAACTCATGCTCATTGTCGCATCAGGACTCGGGGACTGGACCATTCTCCATTTATCAGCTGGGGTCATGTGATGTTGGTGTGTTCCTCCAGCACCACACGCACACACACACACACACACACACACACACACACACACACACTTGCAGGGACAAAGGAATTCTCATTAGCTCTAATGATGTCATTAAGGACCGGAGTGCAGCACGGCCTCTTTCTGCACGTCCTGAGTGTGTGTGTGTGTGTGTGTGTGTGTGTGTGTGAAACACTTCACAGTTTCACAACAGATCTCTCAGAGCGTCTGCGGTCGGTTGCCTGTCCCTGCCCTCACTAATCTCTAACTCCGTCTCCTCTTCTTTTCACTCCCCAGCACCGGTGTTTACAGGGGGCCGTGTGTCCCGTGGCGGCGGCGTCCACGGCTTTCTGCGGCTCCTGTGACCTGGACCCGTCTACGACCGCCTGCACGTGGGTGCTGTCCGCCCACACGCACCCCGACGCCCCGCCCACGTCACGCTTGCCTCCCGTCAACAGCACCACAGGCCTGTCCGCACATGCTAACAGGAGTGACAACACGTACAAGATGGCAGACGCCTACCATGGCACACACACTGAGAACCTGGGACCGGGGGGAAACCTGTGCCCGTCGCACGAGGAGGTCGTGTACAGTGGCAACGCCAACACATTCACTTATACAGGTAATCTGACACAGGTGATATCGTCTATCTATCTAGCTATATATCTGGCTAACCTGTGTTTGTACAGGTTCAGGGTTCATATGGGTGCTTAGAAATCCTCGAAAGTGTGTGAAATCAGCACAAAAGTATAAAAGTATAGAAGTTTCCAAAGCAGAATAGCAGAATACCATTGCTTTATTGCGATAAAGAAGTGAAGTTATTATTCTCACTATGTACCTATCCTGGAAAAGCTTGACAATGAGCCTTCAAAGTGCTAAAAAAGGACTCGAAACGAAGCAGTTTGTTATTTTACATTACAGTTTACCTCAGCTGAGTGCCCAGTGTCATGGAAGTAACAGGCCTGTTCTACTATTTCTTATTCCCATTGATAGACCTTTTCTTTTTAAGCACTGGGAATTACAACAAAGAATTGTTGTAAAATAGTGTTATCTCAAAGTAGAAGTTACATCAGTTGTGTGTCTCTCCGTGCCTAAAATCGGCATCGTTGTTTTATCTCTGGCATTATCAGGCATCATTGTGACTATTGTACTTGAAATATTCACTTATGTATTTCACCTCCGTGCATGGAACCTATGACTTTGCTGGAAATGAAAGGCTCCGGTTCGGGCCTCAGAACCACCGTGAATTATAACCGATGCAGAATTGAGCCATCTGCGAAACATGCCGCTCGTTGAAATTTTAAGCCCACAGAAACCAATTCTGCGCTCGCTCTAAAATGTGTCTGCGGCTGCTATCAACGAGCTTTAGAGACAGCTGTCCCTCCCCACACACACACACGCACACACACACACCGAGGCAGCTGTTGCGGTGCACATTGATTGCTGTAACGTGCTAACGTTCTCCGTGCTGCACACTCGTGTGTCATTAAAACTTAGAGATGGACGTTTAAACGCCATTTTAACTCTCCGTACCATTTATCAGCCCAAAGGGAGTTGGTGTCGGGGTGTTTGTGGCCGCACGTGTGTGTGTGTGTGTGTGTGTGTGTGTGTGTGTGTGTGTGTGTGTGTGTGTGTGTGTGTGTGTGTGTGTGTGTCAGGATTCCACCTCGTCCACACATTACTGGGTAGTTACGTCTCTTTAATCAAGACTAATTGTGAATGTTAGTGGTGGCTGCGCACTAATAATTACATGTGTCTTGTGTGTGTGTGTGTGTGTGTGTGTGTGTAAGTGTGTGTGTGAGAGAAAGTGTGTATATGTGTGTGTTAGAGTCCAGTCAGTTGTTATATAAGTCCACCTCTGTAGTGAGTGTGGCACTGCGTGCACCCTTCTTCTTTTGTGTGTGTGTGTGCGTGTGTGTGTGTGTGTGTGTGTGTGTGTGTGTGTGTGTGTGTGTGTGTGTGTGTGTGTGAGAGAGAGAGGGAGAGGGAGAGAGAGTGAGAGTGGCATGGGGTGGTTAGGATAAGAGTTCCTAGGCATTGCTGTGACACCATCTGGGCAGAGGCACATAAAGCTGTCGCCACCCACCATACACCAGATGTTTCTCATGCACACACACACACACACACACGCAGTCACACACGCAGGGCATCATGCTCTTCTTCCCTGTGAAAGAAGCAGGTAGATCACACACAGATCGCTCCACATGTGCCGCCAGTGCTATAAATATGTACTGTATTGTCCACATCCGCCACATATTCATCCTTTTTAGTGTTGGTGTATGGTTTGTAATACCGGTTTCCAGCGTGTGTGATTTATTTACACCCACACGTTCCTTGGTGAGTTTTTTTTTTCTTTTTTTTTTGTCACTTCAGTTGCCACAGCAGTAAAGTGGAGAATCCCAGGCCGGTGGTTAAAATGTGGATGCGTTTGGAGCGATCAGTCCCTCAACACTCCTAAAAATAATGTCATGCATGTGTGAGAGTATGCATAGAGAGTGCAAATGTATGCCCTGCATACGCTACACAATGCTAGCATCTCTTTACAGCCATGTATATGAGAAGAACGTTGGATGTTTGCAACCTTTTTCCCAGACTGCTTTAGTCACGGCCTTATTTTTACATCTATGCACCAATGATGGTGCATGTATTTGACATGTGATCATAGAAGTACAACTATGACAAATATTTAATATAAACAACCGGATGTTTCAAAAATTATTTAGTTTCTTATTTGGATTTTTTGAAAAATTTGGTTAAGGGTTAGGAATCGGTTTCCTTTCAGAGTCAGCGTGTTTGAAGTATCAATCATGTAAACGGAGCATTTTAACATTTTCTCCTGATCTCTGTACCGTCCCTCCTCCCCCTCAGACTCTGATCTGGAGCCCTTCACCAGCTACGAGTACAGAGTGCGCGGCTGGAACAGCTTCGGCCGAGGCTCCAGCCGGGTGACCGTAGTGACGACCAGCGAGGACGAACCCTGGGGGGTGGCACCGCCCCGCTGGAGCCGCTTCCAGGAGCGAGATGACATCATCCAGCTGCAGTGGCAAGCACCTGCCCGGCCCAACGGTGTGTGTGTGTCTGTGTGTGTCTCTGTGTGTGTGTGGAGGAAAAGTCACCTCATCTGTTGATGTGGTTGATCTGTTCAATCTCTCAAATTTGAAAATCTCCAAAATTGGATTTTTCTTTTTTTTTTCTGACTTTACCAGGCGACATCACCCACTACGTAATACTGCGGGATGGACAAGAGCGTTACCGCGGCGATGAGATCAGTTTCACGGATGTGGGCGGGATCAGGCCTTTCCGGGAATACAGCTACCAGCTGAGGGTCTGTAACCGGGCCGGCTGCACCGACAGTGCACAGGTAGTCCACTGAGTCTGTGTTGGTCTCAACATTTACTGTTTTGGAACACGCTGTTTGTCATCTGCAGCTTATCTGCATCCTGAAATGCACAGAATCACCTACCTTTGTTGCTGTTCTCATTACTCTCAGAACGACATCTGGTCTATTCAACTTTTCATACGCGATCAAATATATAACTCACATATCTGAATTCTAATTCATGCTTCGTCAGCATCGAATGTAACAGCTTCTTGTGACTTCTCTGTCACTTGTGGCATGAATGTGTTGGTTCCCTCTGCTGTTTGATGGTCCACGCAGACCTTCCTCTCTCTTTCACGCACAGACACTCGCCTTCTAAAACCGTCCTCTGTTGTAGCACCACATTTCAAGACGGCATTATCCCCCCTGTGTGATTATCTAATGGCTCCTCCATAGATGAACTGAGCTTCACTGAACTAAGCACCACTTTGCTCCGCCGTTCACTTCACTCCTCTAATTCAGGATGAACTCCGGAAGAAATGGAAACCGTCCAAGAGTGTGTCTGTACGTGTGTGTTAGAGAACGAGAAACTAAAGGTCGGTGCCTTTTCAAGTGTTCAGTGTTGTTATAAGGGGGTATCGGGCTTTTTCTTCCTGTTCGGGTGCAGTTGATAACATGCACATGTTCCTTTTTGTCTGATCATGCTGAGCCAATACATGCATCACCTCTGTGATGCAAACATGCACAGTCCACGTCATCTTGTAGCTTGCAATGCTTTACAAACTCCAAGACCCTGCTTGGAATGAGAGCGTGTGACGTTTCCGCCGTGTGAACTCCGTTCTGTTCCCACGTCGGAGCAAGTTTTTATTTAGCCATGTTCCTGTCCTCCTCCCTCCCCGTGTGCGCGCCTCCGGATTTGCTGAGCCTACCCGATGTTTGTGATAGCGTCCATAATAGCTTCACACAGAACTCCCCCTGCTATCTCCCTGGCTGTAGCCGAGCTGATATCACCACAACAATTAATTTCCCCTGCTTAGAGGTGATGAAAGCTCACGTAGAATCCGCCGTACAGGCTTTTTTTTTTTTTTTTTAGTTAATTTAACATCTCATTATTTTCATTAGTACATTCTTGCGCAAAGACGGGGCCTGTAGATGTGTCACTGGAGGAGTTAGCCGAGAGGAATGGAAGCTTGAACCGGTCATGGGGGGGGTGGCATGGATGGATGCAGGACTGAGATAAAGGGAAGGATGTGTGTCCATCATGTTCGTTCTGTTTTCTCTGGCTCCCTTCAGCTCCGAGCAGATAGATATGAGTGGATACACTCATGATGTGACACGAGTAAGTAGGCAGCAGTTTGTTTTTATGGTCGTCATCAGGTTGTTACTTTTTAGCAGCCGCTGCAGCAGCAGCCGCTGCAGCAGCAGCGGGGACGGGGACGGAGAGCAGCCAAGGCAAAGTGGGAGAAACCGAAGGGAAACAACTTGTTCAGCTTTGTTTGTTTTGGAGCGGAAATTAGGGATTACGTGAACAGAGATGTTCATCTGCGGCGCTGTCAAATGTGCTGTCAGCTTGTCTGATGCAAAGAACTGGGATCACATCAATGACCCCCTGGTGACAAAAAGGTGTCAGTCCGTTGATACATTTGCATAGGAAAGTGTACAGCCAGACACCAAAGAAACTGCAAAGCTAAATACTGAGTAAATTCTTCAGGAGAAATTGCAAGATAATGTTAGCATGTGTAATGTGTCCAGCTGCTGCTTTTGTAATTCCAACAACATTCTTTATGAAACCATTTTCACAAAATCATCATTTGTAAATCTCATTCAGAACCACAGGTGATTTAAATTGAGATTTTTATTTTTTGATCCAGTCATAACATGACACTTGAAGTGCGCGTTTAACATTTTGCACCAATCCAGCAAAGTTAAGTTAATAGTGTGATTGAAAAGGACCTCACCACACATAGATACATAGGTCATTCTGGCAGGGGAGCTGTGATTGGCTGAGAGCTACATGACCAAAAGGAGTGTTGTATACATCCCATAACCTCCCACGGCCTGACACGGTTATGCCACAATCTCTGTCTCCTGCTCCTTCTTGTCCACTTCCTCTCCCTCAGGCACACACACACACACACTGGGCAGAGGAGGGAGAGGGAGTGACTTGGATTAGTTTGTACACCAGTGAAAATTGGCCAAACAGTCCCAATTATGGGATAACTTGGGCTAACCCAATACACCACTGCAATTACCTGGCATCAGGCCCCTCACATGCACACACAACAACAGGCGCGCACAAACACACACCCGCTGTGACAACAGAAGGTGCTGATCTAATGCGGTTGGTCACTTAGAGCAGGAGGAAGAGCGATTGGTCCTCCTCTGTCTTTGAATCCCTTTGTCCTGCTCTCTCTCTCTCTCTCTCTCTCTCTCTCTCTCTCTCTCTCCCCCCCACCAGATCTAAACACCACACCACTCCAGGCTGTTCTTTGTCTCTCTCCTCTCTGAACCTCTGTCATCCTCACTCCTTCCCAGGGTCCGAGCACCGCTCTCTCTGTTGCAGCTGTCATCTGGTATCCGGCCTCCCCCTCCCTCTCTATTCCATGTCTCTCTCGCAAGCCCTGTTCCCTCTGTCCCGCCACGTTCCTGCTCTGTTTGGATACAGAGAGAGAGAGCTTGTGAGGTGTCCTGTCACTCGCACAGCTTTATTTTTCACATTAGTCAGATCTTAACATCTAGTCGAATTACTTTAATGTACCTCTCGATTCTGGGACTCCCCATAGATCTAAGTCATGATAGTTAACATTCACTGTTCACGGATGCAACCATGAAGTTGTGTCTCCAGACTCAGTGACAGGTTCTGACGTGGCCCTTAACGCTTTATTTTCTTCCTTTTTGAGCACAATCTTGATAGTGAACAGCCCGCTGAAGCTCTCACTGATTAATACCAGACTTCCTCCAGCATCTTCTTCCGCCTCTTTTCCTTCTTTGTTGTTTCCTCTTTGCGGCGTTTGCATGCATACACCTGTGTGTGTGTGTGTGTGTGTGTGTGTGTGTGTGTGTGTGTCTCCGTAGCTGTAGTAGCGGTGTTCTAATTGCATAGCATTGTGTGGGACAGGTGGGGGAAGTGCTAGTGACAGTCTATTAAGGCAGGATATCCCTGTTGCCATTAGCAGCAGATTGCCCTGTGATTCTGTGGGCTCCACATTCTCCCAGCGTCCACAGGCGCCCACGTGCACCACTCCGAGCAGTTTACCAAAAGACGCTCGCTCACGACTCGTGCTAAGAAGCTGCTTTTTATTTTGGGTTGCCATAGCCCGACTCTGATGAGGGATTGTTTGTTTTATTAATATGATTTAAAGGGGAAGTAGAAAAGAACACTTTAACACTTTAACCATTGGGTTGTTCAGTAATGACTGTGTATTCTGGCCCAAAGATGAATTGCAGGTCCAAAAGCAGCACATCTGTATGGAGATTTTGGATATTGCAATGGTTGCAAAAAAACAAAATTAAATCTGGGCAGAAGTATAAGATGTGCAGTTGATTGTTGTTTGTAAAGTACTTTCCTCCTTTCAGGTACACAAGTAAACATAAACAAATGAGACTCGATGTGTATGCACTCCATAGCTGTATCACTCCAGTTACTTCTTAGATTAAGAAAAAAAACTAGTAATCTCTGTTGGAACTTGAAGTCTTGAGCTCATCCATGCGAGTGTCAGAAGTGGGATGCTGATGTGTAGTTGGCAGATAAGCATGAATATGTGGATTGCAATTTTCCTTTCAGCAAAAATAGCAATGTAAAAGTGGCTGAAAATAGCATCTGACACAAATCTGATGAAACTCATGCTCCAAAGCTTTTATGTACAAGGCTCTCAGCTCTCTTCTCCATCTTGCAGCAATGCTGAAGTGAGAGAGTGCGTCATATCAGTTGGGTTGAATGAGTGGACAGATTAATGTTGGTCCTGTATTTTTGACCCTTTCACATTCACATTCTTCACTGTCTTGATGGAGTTAATTATGACATCGCACAGTAATTCTACATTTTGCACGATATATGTGTTAATATATCGTGCATGGCTACTGCCATATTAAGATATGGCAGTAGCGTGTACATATATTATGTAGCCCACAGCAGAAGTTGCTCCCGGCTTTGTCTGTATTTGGTAATTAGAACACCAAAAAATGTGTCCCTGTCTCGGTCTTTTTGTTTTATTTTGGGGGGAAATAAATTAAGCCAGCAGCAAATGTCTTTGTTCCGTTGTCAACAAGGCTGTTACTGCCACAGTAGGAGAGGCCCTGAATTCGGAGGCAGTTTTTTATTCGGTTGTGATCGTGTTAATTACGTTCATAAATGATCCCGGCAGAAATCCATCTGTTATCCACACATTTTACAGTCTGGTAAATATCAGGAACGTGTTACATTTCTTCTGCATTCTCCTCTGTTCTGTGTGTGTGTGTGTGCGTGTGTGTATGTGTGTGTGTGTGTGTGTGTTTAGGTGGTGGCGGTAACAGTGCGGGGAGTCCCGGAGGGCGTGCAGCCTCCAGTGGTGACAGCCTCGTTCCCCACGTCCCTCCATGTGAGCTGGTCTGAACCCACTCAGCCCAGTGGAGTCATACAGCGATATCACCTCAACCAGACGGGGGTCGGAACCATATTCACCCACAAGGACGGGCCCCGAAATTATACCGTGACCGGTAGGATCCTCCGATTAGCAGACACACTTTTCCTCCACTCCTCGATACAGAACACACTCAGGCGTGGTAGAGCAGAAGACCAAGGAGGCACTGAGAAGCGGCACTCGAATTAAACCCTCAAAAAAGTGAAGTGTTAGTCTGTCCTCGTGTTGTAGATCTGCACAGAAACAGTGGTGTCAGGACCAGGTGATTTGTGGGTCTTGTTTTATCTACCCTGAGGAGGAGCTGTGTTGCTGGCCTGCTGCCATCAGTCACAACGCACACACACACACACACATTTAGACACACACACACAAAGACACACGCACACACTGAGACAAACACCTGCATGACGCACTGTAAAGCAAATGTTTGGCAACTGCATAAAAATGGACGTTTTAAAGACACCCAGACCGATAGAATATGATCACGGTAATGTACTTCTATAAATATAACTTCAGCTCTGAACATTTAAAGGTATTTCACTTTACATGTTTAACCACTGAAGATGTTAAAACAGAGTAGGAGCAGCTTTTGAAGATGAAATCCGGAGGCATTTCTCCCCTCACAGTTTCCCCCCTCTGCTCTGCCTTGGACCCGGACCAGGCCTGGGCTTTGCCAGTAGCCAATAGACTGGTCCCATGGTGCCTGCGGTTGGCTTGTATGGTCAGGAGTTGTGTGCACGCGAGCATGTGTGTTTGTATGTGTAGGCATGAGGCGAAGAAAACAATGCCAAATAGAGATGGTAATGTGCTGTAATACTGTATCAGCCCCATGTGCCAGTGTAAGCAAGCAGCATGCGTGTGTGAAATTCCCTCGTCCCCCAGTGAGACTCTGGAAAACCCTGCAAATTCAGCCAATATCACTACTGGGGCAGTCTCTCTCTCTCTCTCTCTCTCTCTCTCTCTCTCTCTCTCTCTCTCTCTCTCTCTCTTTCTCCCCTCTCCTTCCTTTATCTCTCGCTCTCTCGCTGTCATGTCCCGCTTTGCGACACAGTTTCTTGTGCTTCCTGTGTTTTGTTATGTCACAAAAGCACAAAACAGGCACTTGAACGCTCTCTTATCTTGATTGAAACCAATAGAAGGAATTAACAATAATCATTTTTAATACTAACTGAGAATTAGGTTCTCAGCTTTGTCTTTTACATAACCAGCCTCTCAATAATGAGTACAAAATCCCAGCAGCGTCTCAGTTGCCCCCACAAGTTTGTATGGGAGAGACCCCCCCCCCTCCCGTGAGGAGCAACACCCAGGCCAACAGTTTGGTTCAACAAAGAGGTCGAGACGGAGAGAATTACACGTGAGGGAGTGAGAGGCGGCGCCGGCACTTTTAAGGAGTGAAGGAGAGAGGGGAGGAAGGAGGAGCGGGACGGATGAAAAGATGGATAGATGAATCTAAGTGTTTTCGGTGAAATATGAACAGAAATAATTGCTGTGCTACTCCCTCATCCTTAATGTTTAATACGCCATTATTCATCCTCCCCGCATCTCTCTGATGCTCTCGCCGCTGTCAGAGGCAGACGCTCGGAGCACTCACGCACTCACTCATTCAGACCACAGAAACTGGAGAAATGGGCTTTTTTAAGCTGAGGAAATGTTTATTTTACATGAAGTAGCCGCTTGCGGGAACTTATTTGAGCCACTTTGATCTGCCCAGCATTGATTTATCGAGAAATGAGCTTCTGATTTACCTTTGTAATGAAAAACACAAGTAATGATAGTGAGAGGGCTGGAAATCCTGTGTGCCTTTTAATGGGGATATAAAAACACAATGTTGCACAATTTCTCGTTATGTTATAAGAATAGTGACCCATCTATTAAAGGGCATCTATAGCACTGTGTACCTACACCACTGGCACTCTGATCTTCAGCTAATCGAGGATAAAATAACAAGCAGAACAAGTGAAAGTAAAGTAGAAGTACTCAGATTATTATCAAAGACGGGGCTTGATATGAAGTGAGTTACACTCCACCACTGCGCCCGAGCAGGGCTTCATTAAGCCTTGAATAATTTCTCCCTAGTCCTAAAATCAATGTTCAGAATCAAAGAGCACTGTTGCCTCCGACTGGTTTCCCCAAAGCAGGCACGGGCCCCAAATCTAAAATTACACCCAACAAATGGTAGGTCTTCTAATATTTCCTGTTTATCAGTGACCCGCCCTAGGAAAAGCAAGAAATAGTCTCTTATTAATCGCAGTTTCAGCACTTCTGAAACGGGAAGCTTCGCAGCAAGAATTAAGTACTACTGTACAAAGACACCCCATGTGAATCGATATTAAGTATTGCTATCATTAGCTCACAATGAATTATTGCCTGCAATTATATAGATTATGGCATTAATCATGTGTTTAATTGGCCTTTTGTAGGCTCATTATTAATTCAGAACAGCAGGGAATAGAGTATGTTCTTTTATTTATTTATGTGTTTCCCCCCCTCGGCCCTGCGCTCGCTGCTCCCTGCTACAGGAACAGGCATGTAGACGCTGGGAGAACTGGGAGAGGAGACAGATGACAACTTTTACATGCTCAGATCAATCCTGGCTCTTGGACAGGCCCGGGTTATAGACAGTAGAGAGTCAACAGGAGATCAGGCCGAGGAAACTACAGATACTGATGTTTTCAAAGCAAATTAAGGACATATTCTCAGTGGGAGTGAGAAAATATTGACTGTTATTGAATGTACTGTAGATTCAGAGTGGCCGTCACAGTGTATTCAACAATCACATATGCACATTCTCTCCTCTTTCTTTGAGTTTTTGCAAGGTTATCCCATTTTATTGAAACCTAAAAGTAATTTATAACACTAAACATCATCAGAAAGGAAAAGATTTGTATCTTTCCTTATACCTCCTTCCTTTGTGGATCTGTATGCATCTTTGTGTGCATGTGTGTGGTTGTTTAGTTCAGATGCACACACAAAACACATACTGTAGCACACCAGTGCTACAGTATGTGTTTTGTGTGTGCATCTGAACTTATGCACTTGCTTGTGAATGTTGAGCATTTGTCCAGCAAATGTCTAAAATTGTTTGTCTAAGAGTGTGTGTGTGTGTGTGTGCGTATGTGAGTTTTGAGTGTGTCTGTGTGTGTGTGTGTGTCTAGGTCTGTCAGTGTGTATGATAGTGAGAGTGGGAGTGAGAACTTGATCTCGTTGTTCCATCCCAGACGGTCTCTGCATTAGGGAGCCACAGACAGGAAGTCAAACTCTTAATTATTTAGGAGAGGTGTTATCAAAGCTCTCCTCTCTCTCGCTCTCTTTCTCTCTCTATCTCTCTTTCTTCTGTTATTTTCCAGTTCATCCTATCTAAAGCAAACAGTTTTTTTCCCCCTCTCCCTATACATATCTGCTCATTTTACCACGTCCCATGACTTGTTCTGGTTCTTTTGCATCTCAGCCACTTTTGTGCCCCTCTTCTCTTCCTCTCCTGTGTGGCTTCCCCGGCTTCTCCTCATCTTCCCTTTCATCTCTCCATTCATTCATCATCATTCCCCTCTCTGTGTACCTCTCTGTGTGCAGTATCAGGTGACTGGCGCGGTATTGCGGCCTGCGCCCATCATCCGATCACATTCTCTAATGCAAACAGGGGATGGCAAGCTGTCAATAAAATGCTGCTTTAAATCAGTTATTATTACTGCACCACACACGCACTCACACACGCACACACGCACACGCACACACACACACACTCATACACACACGCACAGAGTTCCACTGGCCCATTGCACCCCTCAGGTCCCCTGTTTGATCTATCATGCACGCTCTGGATTTTGACTTGAATCTTAGCACCGACTCTCTCCCTCTTTCTCACTCTCTCCCTTTCTTCTCTTGTGCACAAACACTCTCAAACTCCAGCCTGTGTCCAGCTCTTACGGCATGGCAGTTTCCAGCCTCGTCTCACTCTTGTTACGGAGCCGCCGGCTGCGCACATCACAACGCCCTCCACGCGTTTCTCACTTCCCGGTGATCACCGTTAAAATGATGGAAGCTTCCTCTGTCTTTCCATAATCAAGCACCAAGAACGCACGGCGGTGCACGCATACGACGGTGTGCTGCACACACGCTCTGTCTAGGTGCTGGACCACAGCAGACGTGGTGTCGTTTCTTCAGCAGACCAACACTGCCCTCTTCAGGTTGAGTGTTACAGAGAGTTTGAGACCCGCCTCGAAACGTGCTCTCATCTGCACATGCACACGTGTTGAATGAAGAGTGTCCGGGTGTTTGTTTGAGTGTGTAATTGAATTTACAGGTAGCAGCAGAATGGTCAGAGAGTTAGGTGATCCGCCTCCGGTTGGACAAAACCGATCGGTCAACTGGTAGATTTTAATAGTTAAACACAAGCAACACTTCACACACACACACACACACACACACACACACAGATCTCATTTGATGAGACTCGCTGCAGCACACCTTTAGGAAATCACCCAACTTAACATCGTCAGGTTTTTTAGACCCGCTCCGGCTCCCACAGGGGACGCTCCGCCTGTCTGCGGGGAGGGAGACGCAGTGAAAGGTTACTGCTTCATTCGGCGTTGCAACAAACGACATCACTCGCAGCGTAGATATCATTCACTATGCTAGAGCGCACACATGCATACACACACGCTTAGTTGCACAGTTAAATAGTGTAACAGAGCCTTACGCTCCAGCCGCGCTACTTTTGTATGGCTGGCAGATTTCCTTTATTTAACCCAAACGCAGGACAACACACGCACACACACACACTCTCTCACACACACACACACACACACACACACACACACACACACACACACACACACACACATTGATCAGAGGTTGGGTTAAGCACGACGGGCTGGGAGGCATGTTAAGCAGGCTAAGCAGTAGAAAAAGGCGTGAGGCAACCGTGGTGAAGCACTCCACTGTGTGTGTGTGTGTGTGTGTGTTTGTGTGTGTGTGTGTGTGTGTTTGTGTGTGTGTGTGTGTTGTGTGTGTGTGTCAACATAGGGTGGGTACTGGCATGCATATAGCAGCTGAGACACACAGTAGGGCGTCTCTCTCTGTCTCTCAGATGCCAAACATGCACAGTTGGAAACCCCAGAAGATCATTTAGATTATTATCTTAATTATGTCTCAAAAATATTTTTTCCTTTTATTTTCCGGATTGCACTTTTTCACAAAATTACTAACATAAAAACTGGTCGATATTAGATCACAGATCACATTAGAATACAAAAAGTATTAGCAAACAAATATATTCATTGATTATTTTAATTTATAAGCATGGATATGTGCATGTGCAAATAAATATACTATATTATGTATGGGTTGTAAAGCACACATGAAAACAAAAGAAAACATTGTTTTGTTGCGGAGATAAAGAATTCAGCAGTGCATTATGCAGTGCCAGAGCCTGTTTGTGCAGACATCCTTTTGATATAAAGTCATTTTGGCTCGTTTTGCCTTGAATTT
The DNA here is from genome assembly GCA_029224185.1 of Karalla daura. Lineage (NCBI taxonomy): Eukaryota > Metazoa > Chordata > Actinopteri > Chaetodontiformes > Leiognathidae > Karalla > Karalla daura. Next base: position 14,014,720 of record CM055190.1, read on the forward strand.
GATTTGCTGGCCGTCGCGGGATGTCAGCCACGTGAACAACCGTGAGGCTTCCACTCAACCCCCATGACAGCGTCAGGGATTTGCATCCACCCATTCATCCCTCTCCACCCAGCCTGCCTCTGCAAACAGGCAGACGATATTCCTGCGGGGGGGAAGGGAAGCTTTCTAATCACCGGAGAGAGAGTTTCTAACTTTGTTTAGGCGCGTAAAGCAAGTTGAGCGGTGTTTGAATATTGCTTTGAATAAAAAAGAAAAAGCATCAGTGTGACATAAAAACCTGATTTCCTGTGGTTGCACTTAAAAGACCAACTCAGCCGATGTGATTTCTTTTCGTCCGCGGAGCAGGTGCCTATAAATAAATCATGTCTGGACGCTGTAGCTTAAACGCATACCAAGGTATCATAATTATCATAGATCAAAAGCTGATGACATTACAGCGTTGGACCGGTCCTATCCCATGTCAGTTCCGCGGCTGCCCATCTTTACGTTGTTTCATTATTGAGTTATGGCATGCATAATTTAACACCGACAGATATGGATCCATCCGTTGAGAGACTGTGGAAAGAACAGAGGGAGGGAGAGTGAAATGGATAGAGAGGGAGGGAGAGACAGAGAGAGAGAGGGGTTGGGAACAGAGATAGTGATATGGGCAAGGGGAGCGTCCTTCTTTCTCATTCCCCCCCCCTCCATTTACATTTTGTTTGTCCTCCTCTCAATCCCCTCATGCTGCACGTTCTTCTCAGTGGTAGAGAGAATAGGAGGGAATCGGATCTAGAAAATACTTTTTCTCAGACTGTTTCAGAGTCCAACATTCGTCCTGTGTGTTATTCCTGCCTGTATTCACTGTGTGTGGTGCGTGTGTGTGTGTGTGTGTGTGTGTGTGTGTGTGTGCGTGCGTGCCACAGGTCTGCAGCCGGACACAGACTACAGCTTCGTGCTGGTGGCCTGCACAGCTGTGGGGTGTGGAGCCAGCTCCCCTTCCACAGGACGCACCCTGCAAGCCTCCCCTACCGGTACAGACACAAGCATCCTCCCGAATCATCTGCTGGATTTCATCTAGTCGTTTTATTTCCAAATGACTAATTACGGAGGTTCAGGCCATCATATTAATGTCTGGAGATCTAGAGAGATATGAGGCTGAACACAGTAATATCATAGATTTAGCAAAGATTTGTGTGTATATTTTTGCTTGTACTTTTTATACATTACTGAGAGTAATGTAATCTTTGATATATCATTATCATTATTATTATTATTATTATTATTATACTGGAAACACCAACATGTACAAATTCTTTACTTTTTTTACAATTAATCTATGTCTATATTTTTACAGATTTTTTCTATATCAGAGATACTTTTCCTTTTTGCTCCTCTTATTTTGCTTTTCTCCTCCCCCTGCTCTTTTTTGAGTCCTCCCCCTCTCTTGTCCTACGCTGGTCTCGCCGTGCTCTCTCTCACTGCCCATCACCTTCTCTCTCTCTCTCTCTCTCTCTCTCTCTCTCTCTCTCTCTCGCTCTCTCTCTCTCTCACTCTCTCTCTCCCTCCCTCTCCCTCCCTTTCTCTTCCTCTCTCTCTCTAGTTGAGAGAGGCCTTATTCTGTCATCTGACTAGCATGGCGTTGTGGATTTGTATTTAGTGAAGAACTTTGTCTTTTATCTTTTCCTTCCCCAGTTCTTTTTTTCTTTCCTCTTCTCTCTCCTCTTGAAACACATTTCCATCACCTCTTTGGTGTGGATATTTAACTTACTTTTATGCATCTTTTTTCTCTCTGCTCACATGTTGAACGCATTATTTCTTTTATTTTGACCTCATAAGCTTCTCCTTCCCACTTCATCATATGACATAATCTGAGATGTCATTAATGTCTATTATTGCATTTAGTTAGTGTATAAACCTATTTTTGCATCAACTGTTTATTCATTTCAAAGAAAGAAGCCTCCTTTAATCTCATAATAATAGTCATGAAACCTATTTTTTCTGCATTACCATAAGAATTCAATTGTGTGTCTGTAATTAAAAAGGAAGGATTCTTGCAAATTAATTTTATTTCTGATGACAGAATAATGATTCAGCTTGTTAATGAATAAAACATACCTAAAGATGTACTGTTGTGCTTTGTGGTGTCAGGCAGATCTGTCCCGGCTGACAAGTTAACTCTGTTATGACATGAACAGGACTTATTAATTCTAATTAACAGGCACCGGATGATAATGCCTTTGTTTCTGCAGGTGTGTGGCCGAGGCCCAGGCATCTGGTAATAGACACATCTGTGGTGGAGCTGTACTGGGATCAGCCCCTGAAGCCTAATGGACACATCTCCCGGTACAAACTGAAGAGGGACGGTGCCACTATTTTTACCGGAGACCACCGTGACCAGAATTATACTGACACTGGACTCCTGCCAAACCGCAGGTAGGGAGCACACACACGCACACACACACATGCACACACACGTGATTGTAAACATGTGGAGAGCGTTGCGCGCCAACGCTCGAGTGACGTCTGCAAACACACTCCTCTTATAGCTTCATCATTAATCGTCCCTGTGATTCTTAGGTTTGTGTTTGTGTTCTTACACCAGGGTCACCCCGTCATAAACGCCCGTCTGTAGTCCCAGCCGTGTCTCGCCCCCAGGACTGCGCTCTGCTTATGTCTGTTTGTGTCATTTAATGAGCAAATATTTGACACGCCGATGACAGATGCAAACATTGCGGCACGCGCACACACGCGCCCAGACACGTATGTCGAAATCGCAAATCAGATCTGGCTTTTGCTTACAGACGGCGGTGGAGCGTGGATGTTATTTATCTGTGTATTTTTTTATTTAACCTTTATTTATCCGTCTTTTTTCCAAGATGGATTTTCTGTTTTAATTATAGGAGTGTAAAATGATATGGCTGTCTCTCTCCTTTCCTCCACCTCTCTCTCTCTCTCTCTCTCTGTGTCCTCGGCCCTCTCAGTCCCTCTCTCTCTCTCTCTCTCTCTCTCTGTCTCTCTCTCTCCCGAGACAATTTCTCTTTTCCCCAAATAGAATTCGCGGGATAACACCCTGCAGTACTCCAATCTCCTGGACGCGTGTGTGAATGAGGGAGAGAAAGGGAGGAAGAAAGAGGATAGGACTGTGTGTGACGTTTAATTTTCCCTAATTCCTGATAGTCTGCCAGAAGGCATTCCCGTCCCGACCCTTCGCCTCTCATCACTTGTTTCGCTTCCCGTTCACTTCTCCTCCTCCCATCCTTTCCCTCGCACCTCATTCCCTTCCTCCTTTCCTTCTTTTCCCAATTTAGCCCTGCGCCAAGAATTACACAGGGAGCACCAGCCCCATTATCCAGCCAGCGTGTGTGTCTGTCTGTGTGTGAGTGTGTGTGTCTTAGCTTGTGTTTGTGTGTGTGAGTGCATAGCCACACATGTCTCTGTGTGTGTGCATGTGTGTGTGTGTGATTGCTCAAAGTGGCCATTGATTATTTATGACAATGTTGATTAGCTGTCACTTTGCTTCGGTAGCCCAGGAAGTGTCTAAGATGACGAGAGAATTAACCTATTCCCTCTGGCTGGCCCACAGGACACACGCACACACGCACACACACAGCCAAACAAACGCCTGACTCACCAAGTGGCTACCACACACACACACATACCATTTTACTTCTCATATCCCAAGGCGCCGTTTACATTGAGGTAAATATCTTCCAATGATGAAGTGTTTGAATCCGTCCCCCCACTGAAACCCGATCTCTCCCTCTCCATCACACACAGCCTCTACGTCACTCCCTTCCTCCCGTCACTTCTCCCTCTCTACCTCTCTCCCTCTCCTCGCCGCCTCTCAACGAAGCGCTGTTTATTTACGTCTTTCTGAGGGAATCGTGCGAGTGGCTGCAGCTCCTTGCCCTGGCTGTGCCTCCAGCCTGCTGCGGAGGTGCTAATGGCCTTCTGTTTCAGAGCGCTCTGCGCAGCAACAGTAGCCCGCCGCCGTCGCCTATTAATGTATGTGTGGCCGAGTTTATAGCAAATTAAAGGCTTTTAATGTTAAACGGTGGCCCACTTACACAGCTAATGTAGGCTTTAGCACCAGCCAGCCACGCGCTCTTAAAAGGGGAAATCTATCTTATGATGTCATGGGCGAGAGAGGTGGAGAGCGGGGCGAGGGAGACGCATGAAAGAAGGGAAAGGTGTGTGTGTGTGTGTGTGTGTGTGTGTGAGGAGGAAGAAACGGACCCGTATATAAATGCGCACAGATTTAATCAGCTTGTGCGGTCAAACATCGGGAACTCTGAAGCAACCTCTTCACACAGCGAAGTCAAGTGGGTTTTAGTGGTTAGTAGTTGTTACTGGAGTGAAATCAAAAATCGACAGTATGCATTTCCTCCAGAGGTCATGCATGGATTTTACTTTTTTTCTCTCAATGCGAGTACATATGTGTCTTCAAAAGAGAATAAAGCATGTTCGGTGTACTTGTGACAAACAAAATGGCTCTGGTTGCTTTTTCATTGTTGCTTTGAAAGCTCCTTCTGACACTGAAGCACTGTGCTCTTCAGTGTTGCTGGGTTAACAGGACACTTATTGTGGTCGACAAAAGTGGACAGTTTTCAGACCAGCTTGTCAAAGGCGACAGTTGTTAATAAATGATGAGACATTCTTGGTTTATTTGAATTAAACTATTTGAACTAAATGAATTTAAATTAAATGGCAGCTAAAATAATGGCAGAATGTAAGCAGATAATGTGATGTAAAATATGGTTGCAATGCAGACTGTATTGTCCCCTACTTCTAATTTGATTTGTATTTGTCCTGGAATAAGTAGGCCAATAAACTAAGGAACAGAACTGCAAGGTAGCAGAAGTTTCTTCATTGAAATATCAGTGTATGCGCCCCTGGTTCCTCCTCCACATTTGATTCCTCCTTCTCTTCTCCCATCGCTACAGTTACCACTTAGTTGCTAAGATTGCTCAGATTTTTAGCAAAGTCACACAGTCATTTGTTTGAATGGAAAGCAAGACAGATAATCAGCATAAAGACGAGATGTGGCTGCAGGAACGAGTGCCAGAAACGGACTGTAATACTCCCACACCAAAAGACTCAAAAAGATTGTAAAAGTCCTTGTAAAATCATGTCTAGTCATTTCTAATGAAACCACCAGAGAATAAGGATAAATATTCCCATATGGCCATTTCGGCTCCGTTCAATGAGAAAACATCTACATATATTGTATATCTACCTCTTAAGCTTCGTCTCTCTGCCCATTCTATCATTTTCCACTGATCTCACTTTTTCCCTGTGCTGCTCTCTGCTCTCCATCTCCACAGGTACATGTATGAGCTGGAGGCCAGCACAGCGGGCGGGACGGGCGTGAGTGACTTCTACCTCGTACAGACTCCAGCCTGGTGCCCCACTGGGATCAGACCTCCCCACAACGTGTCGGTGCTGGGCCCCCGCTCCATTGCTCTGGCCTGGACTCCACCTGGTGAGTGGCGAACCCAACAGATACAATAAACCAGACATTATTATTATTAGTTTCAGTCGGTATAAACGTCATCCTGATTTCTGATGTTAGATTTTAGCCATTTATACTACACCCCAGACTGTGTAACTCTCAACATATTCTTCAAAAATAGAAAATGAAAAATAAACATCTCCAGGATGGCTGTGCATTGACTTTTGCTTTTAAACTTGCTGGTCTTTTAACAGATATATTTCAAAGGATTATTGTCACTAAAAAGATTCATGGGAACAGTTTATAAACATCGAGGCAGCAATGCTTGATTGCTTCAGAAAATACCTAAACATGCACTTGCATGCACCTGCGAGAGAGCAGAATTTATTCTCATCATTTGGCCAAAACCACTGGAACTTCTGCATGAAGTGACAGGTTGTCACATTGATCTCATCTCAACAGAACGTTGTCCTCACCACGTTAAACCTACTGGAGAGCTAGAGGTCTCCTCACTGGTTTTCACATTCCCATTCACCTTCTGGCCCCTCAGGACCTGGACACACACACACACACGCACATGTACATGAGCATACACTCAGCGCCCAGTACCATGCTTATGGGGCAGTGATTGTCTGCCCTAACCCATCTATCATTGACTATTACTCCCTCATTAGGCTGATTTCCTATCTCAGAAACCGCTTATAGGCCCAACTAGCAAAGACACTTTACTTTGTTGGATGAGTGAAGGTGTGTGTATGTGTGTGTGTCTTTTGTTTCTGCATCTTTGTGTTTATGCATGCATCTTTATACATGTGTATTTCTGTGTGTGTGTGCGTGTGTGTATGTGTGTGTGTGTGTGTGTGTGAACACTTCAGTGTGGAGACATTTCCATAGGCAGGCCCATTCTATCGTCATTACGCGTTGATTTTAAAGGTGAGGAAATATCGGCTGGGTTCTCACGCTTGGTTAACTCCCTGAGCCCAGAGTCTGGAGTGTTTTCGACTTCAACTTGCTTGTGTGTGTGTGTGTGTGTGTGTGTGTGTGTGTGTGTGTGTATGTGTGTGTGTGTGTGTGTGCGTGTGTGAGACACTGCCAGTCTCACTGACATTGTGTGCCTGTGTGTGTATATGCACGCCTCTGTGCCCTCATATGCATACAGCGACTGCCAAAGCACTGACGTATGGCTATTAAAGAGACATTTACTGGAGGATCGATTCTTCCATCGTGTGTTTGATTCTGTGTGTGTGTGTGTGTGTGTGTGTGTGTGTGTGTGTGTGTCTGAAAGAGCTCTGCATTATTTCCGTTAGATGTAAATGCACACATGTGCACCTTTGTAATTCTTGGGATCATGCGTGTGAAATAGATGACATCCAAGCAACTGATTGGTTGTAAATAATAGAACTTAAATATCAGAGTGTTGATTAAACCTCTACGACGGAGCAACACACTGATCAAAAAAATATATGCGTGTGTGTGTGTGTGTGTGTGGGTGGGTGTCGGTGCATGTGTGCATATGTGGGTTGGGGGGGTGAATAATTGAAGTCTTTCATTTGTCTGGTAATCAGTTCGTTCTCGAGATATCCAGAGTTCATGAATGTTGAATAACCCATCACAATACAGTTGGCCTGAATTATGGAAAAACCTGCAGTGAGAATATTAACAAAGTCTACGTGTGTGTGTGTGTGTGTGTGTATCTGTGTGGGTGGGTGTGTCTGTATGTATGCATTTGTGTGTTTGTGTCTGGTTGCTGTGACCACAATAGCAGCCCTGAGATTTTCAAACAGTCGACAACACGCAGTGCTACTTCAGTGACTGAGTCAAGCTCTTCACCCACAGATGTTCATTGTGGTGCAGTCCTCTGTGGATGGTGTAGCTTATTGTCTTTAGTCTGAATGTTCTCTTTGTTTTTTTTTTCCTTAAGCCTTACAATAACCTTCACATGCTGAAGATATGTGTTTTCCAACACACCCTTCCAGCCATCGAGACAAGGTTGAAGGTCCTTCAAGAGTGTAGCATTTGCCCCCCTCCCGTACACTACATTTTTCACTGAATGTCCAATAACTAAAGATAAATACAAGTTGGAGACCCTTAATGGTTTTGATCTGCGTGGTGTTAAAACCGCTTTGTATTTCTTTTTGTGATTTATGATAAACAGGTGAAAAACAAGACAGAGATGGAACCAAAGCTAACCCCATCGTGTGCGTCTTTGTGTGTTTCCTCAGCCCAGCTCCGCAGCAGTCAGCCTGTGAGCTACAACATCCTGTTGAATCCAGGAAGCGACAGGAACATCGTGCAGCGTGCTGGGCAGGACCTGCAGCTCACTGTGACTGGTCTGGAGCCATACACCACCTACTACATCAGAGTGCAGGCCTGTCAGAGCAGTAAGTGTTTGACATCCCCTCTCCCTAGAAAGACAATCAGTCCTTTAGGCCCGGCTTTGTTTAGTTGACAAACACTGCTCCACGGCTGTGTTTACTCTCAACATCAGTCATGGGAAAACTGAAGACGCCTGCACTCTCGACCCTCATCTTCCTATGAGAAGATCTGATGCAGTGTGTCACTGAAAAATCATGAAATTTTTAATGAAAAGATGTTTTCATGACTTCTGCACTCTCAGGATGTGTTGTTATCTAATCCTTTTTATCATATTCCTAATTGAAAGCACTAAATAAGACTATAATTACATTTTCAACTCCATTCATTGTAGATGTATATTGGTTGTGAATGTGTGTTTGTGTGTGTGCCATACTGTATACTCACTGTTTCGGCCCCCTGCAGGTGGCTGTGGAGTGGGAGGGGGTGTGCAGGTGAACACTTTAGAAGACGCCCCAGAAGGTCTGCTGCCCCCCACAGTAAAAGCAGCTGCAGCCAACGTCCTGGAGGTCTTCTGGTCACCACCCCAAAAACCCAACGGACTCATCACATCCTACCATGTGTACAGGTGACTTACAGTGTGCCCACAGTGTGTGCTGCACATACTATTCTATTGAGACACACTGGGAAAGCCTCCTTTTATGATGGTGTTTAGGTGGAACACACATAAATTACCAAAAAGGTGCAACCTAAGTTATCCTCCAAGTGAAGAAGAGATTTGAGAAGCTAACAAACATCGCACTGTTGGGTTTTCACTGACTGTTTAAGGAAACATGATCATTTCAGTCATTTTCTTTTATAGACAAACCTCAGAGGTAAACAGCATTTTTACATACAAAAAATATCGCTTAAGATTTATTTCTGACATATAACCTCACTGTGTCTGTTGGATGAGCTCATGAGTTTAAAAAAGGGGACGATGAAGTTTAGACCAGCAGACAGAACCAAGCTAATAAAACTCATAGAGCTGCGCTTACATCATAGCTCCTGTGCCCCATCCTATCAAACACACATACTCAGAGTTTATATAACACACACATTTACCTTTCCGAAAAGAAAAGCTTCAAGTCTTGGTGATTTGGGTTCAGGAATATCTCTGCTTACCAATCGTAAGCGTGTGTGTGTGTGTGTGCGTGTGTGTGTGTGTGTATTAATGCATGCTGAAGGTCGTGGTCTGCTTGTTGACCAAAGAGTGTGTGATCTGTATGCAGGGTCAGACCAGACTAAGCCCTTTAAGTCCTCAGGAAACACACATTAGCATAGCAGTCCACACACACACACACACATATATACACACACAGGCACACACACACACACACCTGGCATGATGAGACTCAAGCAGACAGGGACTTGGATAAAATAGGAAAATCTCTGTCTTGTTCTCTCTCAGTCGCTCCTGAAACTCTATGTAATCACAGACAAAGGGGGCTTACCAACACACTGGGTTTCTTGCATCAGCCGACAACTTAAACATCCCGTTGAAGACGTGATTGTGCATTTTTTAATGCAATCCCTCACAAACACTATGTGTTTTTTTGCAGTAAACGTACACACTTGAAAGACAATCTGTTTTTCACTTTGTGTATAACTCAAGCATATGGCAAAGAGATTTCAAACACTCTAAACCCAGTGCAACTTCACAGTTTAGTCAATGTTTCTCATCAAGAAAATGTTTACTGTATAGATCTTATTCCCAGAATATATTTTGGATGTAAGCAGTCAACAACAATGCACGGATGATCTGTATGTATTGTAGGCGCCCAGTGGGAACAGAGGAGGAGCTGCTGGTGTTCATCTGGTCCAGTGGACCACTGGAATTCTTCGACGCCAGCCCGGCCCTGCGGCCCTTCACCTACTTCCAGTACAGGCTTCGAGCTCACAACTCCAAAGGCTCCGTCCTGAGCCAGTGGGCGTTAGCTCGAACCCTGCAGGCAGGACCACTGGACATGGCTGCTCCCACTGCCACACCCACTGGTGAGTCCACCCGAGTCAGACGGCAACTGGCGTGGCTGCAGTTTACATGTATCAGGCCTCTGCCAAAATAATAGTTCAGTAGTAATAAAACAAGGTACCTCTCCTATGATTAGTTGTTGTCACAGTAGCAGTCGTAGCAGTTGAAGTATTATGTTTTTTAAGTTGGTGACGGGCCTTCATGCCATACACGTTGACAGGTGCATACTCAGCCCACATGAGATGGAGTGAACCAGGACAGCCCAATGGTCTCATCTCCCAGTACAAACTGGTTTACAAGAAAGACCAACAGGACCCCACGCTCAACTCAACCATTGTTACTGCCCTCACTGTGGAGGTACACACACATACACACACACACAAAAACACACTAACTCAGTGTTACCATGCGGGAACAATGTCCACCTTGATCGTGTTTGTTGTATGTGTTCTGATTGAGTTTGAGAAGATTGTTCAAACATCTTTAAAGGACCATGAGTTGATAAACGTAATATGAAGTGTGTGTGTGTTTGTGTGTGTGTGTGTGTGTGTGTGTGCATCCATTGTCATTTGTGATGCATGTGAAGAAATTTGGACTCTACCTGTGGTGCAACTGCCATCTGTTTGCCAGTGAGGGGCCTGAGAAGACACACACACACACACACAGACGCACACACACCGTCTATGGCCTGCTATTCTCCAGGGACATTCCCACAGCTTTGTGCCCCGCCTGATTCTTTAGCACAGGAAGTAACCAAAAGCAAGGCCCTCAAGCCACACACACACACACACACACACACACACATACACATACACACACACACATACATATGCATGTATGTGCACACACACAGCTGCCACCTAACTGTCTTCACCCCCTCTGCATTCACCAAACATCTGCATGTGTTCTTGTATATGCACAGAGACACACAGACAACACATAGACAACAGATTTTACGAGGATATTTGTAAAATATGATTATTGCACTTGCAGCAGTTTTCTAGCAAAGACATGGAATAAGAGGTGGAAAGAGAAACACGACCAAACAGTCTCAACGGAGACGTGTTCCAGAACGATTGCCAAGATGGTCAGAAACTGAGAAGAGCAAGAAGATGCAAACCCAAAAGGAGAAAACAAAGAGGTGGGGGGGGGGGGGTTAGACAAGAGCGAAAAGAGCGTCAAGACAGAGTGATAGATAAGCAGGGAGGCGCGGGGGAGAGGAGCTAGAAGTATAGATCTATATTCTGTCCATACGAGTGGCCTCTTCTCCCGCGGTGACCTTTGGCTTGTCACTCATAATTAATACAAGATGTAAATGGAGACCTTTCACCTTCTCATTGATATGGAACACTCTGTTTGTGTGTGTGTGTGTGTGTGTGTGTGTGTGTGTGTGAGCGGCTCATTGACATGGCATAGACTTATTTTGGTGGCGGTCATTTGTCATGCGGTTGCCTCCGCCACATGCACTCCGTTGTTTGGAGGCACATAAAGAAAGTGAAAATGAGAAAGTTGTGAGTGAGCTCGGAAAGGGAAAATCACAGAACTGTGTTGGCAATCAAGGGTCGGTTAAAAGCAAGAATGAAGTCTGGTGAACTTTTTTGTCATCAAAAGCCATTGATCGAATGCAGTTTGGCATGATGAGGGTCAGTGGGAGCCAAATCCTACATCATGCATTTAATCCTTTATTCTTGGATTAAATATACTTTGCAACTATTTTGACCAACACAGTGCAGGTCAGACCTTGAAAGCTGAAGTACCAGTTAAAAAACTGAATGGGAAAGAAATGAATGTACATAGTATTTGTACTGATTCTTGCATGATGATACCAGATATTTTAATGCTAACAAATTGTCCAAAATCAAATCCGCCTGTAGTTTATCATTTATTCTCGAAATTATCAAAAAACAACTTACTTTTTTTCCTCCTCTTTTTGATCGGTATTTCGATATTTAGTTTAGTTTCCGCTGGGATTCCTCTAAAATTGGCACAAGGTGTGAATGTTGACAAAATATGTAGACTCAGAAAAGTTCTTGGTCCGACCTGGAAATTGAACCAATGTCCTTCTTGCTCTGAGGTTACGGTGCTAACCACTTTACCACCATGTTATAACACAATAACATGTTATAACACAGTGCATAAAAGTTTTAAGCCTGGATGTGATGATGATTTTACCTCATATGATAGCTAAGCATCACAATTAACTTTTTGTTTGTCTAGATTCCACAGTCCTTGTCCATTGTCATATAGATTGACTTACAGAAACTTGGTTAACAAGGCTACCACATGCACTACTGGGCCCATACGATGTCTTATTTTGCTTAAACTCACTTTAATGCCATCTAAGCTTTAATGTCCTCAAGACACCCCAACAACAGTCTGAGGGGGATGCATGGAAGTATCCTCCCTTCATCATTCTGTAGTTTAGTCTTCGCTCTCACTAATATTCACTAATCTACCAATTCATTTATGCTCCGAACATCTTTGTGGAGATATGGTTTGTGTGTGCGTGTGTGTGTGTGTGCGTGTGTCTGTGTCCATTTGCACTGTGTGTATTTGTGTGTGTATTGATCTCAGGCTGGGCTGGGAACCCTGCTCTGTGCCAGCTTGGCTGATTAATGGGGTCGTCATGGCAATCGGACGGAATGAGGGTACGGAGCGCAGGCGGCCCGCCTCACTAGACCCCTGCACACTGCCTGGCACACTCACAGACTCTCTCACACACACACATACTCACGCACAGATTCACTCCATGGTTTACACCTTTCTGACAGACGTGCTCGTCACTCAAACAACCCCGTCAACTGGTCTTTTTTGCATCGCAGTACGTTCACTTTCTTTCCCACATCTCTTCACTCTTTCTTCCCCCGCTGTGTTTAGATTTCTCCTTCCTAGCCTTTACTCCGATCCAACCATGTTTTAAGCAGCCCAGTGTTTGCTTGCTGGGGCTCCTAGCTCCATTCAGAGGCTCATTTTGTTTTCAATTTGGGCCAGTGGCTTTAGAGAAGAACAAAAATCTCACCTCTGTCTAATGCACTGCACGTCCTCTACTCCATCTTTCCCCCCTACTTTTTTTTTACCTTGTCTATTTCTGCTCACATCTTTCCTTCCTTTCCTACATTTTTCTGCCTGGTCGCTCCTCCCCCTCGTCCTCCGTCCCTCCCCTCTCTCCTCTACGTCCTGCCGCACCCTCTCCCAACATCTTTCCCTCCACACAACCTTTAATTTCCCCAGCTCTGTTTCCATCCTCACAACCTCCTCTCACCTCTTCCACCTTTAACCCCTCTCTTGTTCGCCTCCCCTCTCCCCTCACTCCCACCGCACCTCTCGTTTCTCCTTCAGTCTCCCCTCCCTCGCTCCTGCCACTGATAGTTTCTCCCTTTTCCCACTCCTCAAATTCTCCTGTCTGCCGATCCTCCCTCCCTGCCACCTTCCCCCTTCTCCTCCTTTACTCTTCTGTCCTTCCCTCCCTCCCCTGGCTCCTCCAGATGTTACACGGTGGCCCTTGGGATCACTGGTAAAGTTAGACCACGTTCTTGTGAGTGTGTGTGTATGTGTGTGTGTGTGTGTGTGTGTGTGTGTGTGTTTGTCAGATGCACGGGTGTGTGTGTGTGGCTACTAGGTGGATACGTGTCTGAATCGTACATGTGCATGTGTCCGTGCATAACATATTTTTATTTTCCATGTGTGTATATTCAACAACGTGTGTGTGTGTGTCTGTGCTTGTATCTGTGTGTGTGTGCCTGCGTGCGTGTGTGTGCTGTATTAATACATCCCATTGATCAGAGCAGGACCCCTGACAGTCATCATCCCTGAGAACCATCTGGCCGACGCCTGACGCTCCCTCACCCAAACACAAGCTGACACCCTATTAATCTGCAACCGCCATGCATACATACGAGTGTGTGTGTGTGTATGTGTGTGTGTGTGTGTGTGTGTTTTGTGTGTGCACACGTGCGTGTGTTTTAGTGTATGTGAATGAATGAATCACTGCTTGAAGAGAACGTGTGTAATGTGTTCGCAAGAGGCTATGTGCAGAGTGTGTGTGTGTGTGTGTTAACATTTTTGCCATGTCCATGTTTCGTTGTACGTGCGTGTGCACGCACGCCAGTGTATGTGCTCCAAAACCCCAAACCGTGCACACACACACACGAATGTGTACACACACCACTCCGCCATCCGCCAACAACAGCCGGCGCTGAAGGGAGCTGAAGGGTGCTTGGAAATTAAGGTTATTACACAAATTGAGCCATATGGTCTAAATATTTCAGAGCTGAAATTTACTAGGCAATAAAAATGGCCCCTACCTCGGTAATGGTGTAAATTACAGCTTAACCACCAGCGCTAATGATGTCCTTCTGTACACCCCGTAACCAACCGTACATGAAGGACACATTGTTTAAAAAATACCCCAGCAAAAGCAGAGTGAGAGAGAGAGAGAGAGAGAGAGAGGCAGAGAGGGAAGTAGAGGAGAGTACGAGGATGGCGAGAGAAGGAGGAAGAGAACAGGGGTTAAGAAGGGAAGTGAAGAAGAGAGGGGGAAGGAGAGGGAGAGAAAGAGAGAGTGATTAATATAGAGAGCACAGAGAGAGAGAGGGAGAGAGAGAGAGAGAGCTAGCAGCATGTTTACAATCTGTTAGTTTACCATTAAGAGCCCGTCAGAGAGTGCAGGACAGCGAGGGCCAGCCACTGAACTGTGTCTCGAAGCAGACACGAGGCGTCAGTCAGTGTGTGTGTGTGTGTGTGTGTGTGTGTGTGTGTGCGTGTGTGTGTGTGTGTGCGTGCACAACTGAGAGATGTACGTATGTAATCGGAATCCGCAGTGTGTGTACTAAGACGTGAATGATCTGCTGCTGTGTTGAATGATGAGTTGGGGACATAAACACAAGGTGCAAACTCATAACAACAATAACAATAACACAATCATTTTCAGACAGACTGCGTCACCAAACACCAAATTTTCCTGAGCCAGTGAGACGCGGTGCTTCACAGTGTGCTCAATCCTGCAACTAAAGCGTGATCGCATGTTTCCAGTGAGCCCTGTTTAACTGTGGACTGATCCAAACATGTTTTCTGGTTCCTCGACTATCCCGGTCTTACTTTTGCAAAGATTCGTGGACTTCGTGGAGGCAAAATGCATTTGCTTCATAGTAGCAACACAGTGGATTGGAGGACAGCGTTGTCGCCTCACAGCTGGAATAACCCTGATTCAGATCCTGGTTGGACCAAGGACCAAAGAAAGACCAAAAAAGCGGGTTGTCCCCTGGTACTTTGTGTTGTGGCCATTTCCATCCAGACGTTTTAACAGCCACGTGAGGCAGAGAGTGAGCCCCTCCGACACACATGTTCCATAAAGCACACACGGAGAGTACTCCAATGGAGTAGAATAGATTTTAACAGTCTGGTTGACTTCCAACAAAAAATAAATAAAATGCAAAAACAAGCGTATAAATTACTGCGAATACTACGCAAATAATAGACGAATTATATGCAGTCAAAAACTGTTTCCTTTGACACTCTGACCTGTTGCAGCAACCGAATGAACTAATTTAAGCCGTCTGGTGTGTCACCCACCCACATCAAAGGCAGGGGTGCGAAATCACACAGGTTCACTCTCAGCTAAGGCAAAGTGTGCTCAGGTCTAATCAGGTAAATAGCTAAATACAAAGAATAGTAAATTTGATATTGACTATAACTCCATCACTTTTCTCTTCCAGGATACTAACAAAACTAACAAATTAAATTTCCTAAGGTAAATTGAAAGAAAGTTAAATATGGCTCCAACATTTTGGTTTCCTCATCCTGCCACACCATTTAAGTACAAAGCAGATGATGGACAGATGGTGATGATTGTATTAGATTGACAGGGCTTTGCTTGGTTCTACGCAGTTAAACAGACACTTGTGCTGGGGAGTTTTCTGCTTATATATTCCATATATTTTGCTTCATTTGCTTCATTGGTCTACATAGCTCTACAGATTTGGACTTCCAGGACATAGTCTAGATGAAGGACAGAAGGAAAATATCCAGCCGTGCAGTGTTGACATTCAGGATTACATGTGGGCCTACTTTAAAAACAGGTTGAACCTTTTTAAGAAATAAATTAGTCTGCTGTGACATGGAAACAGGTATGGGCAACAATGGTGCCGCCTCACTTGTCGCTTTGAACCCTCTCTTTCTCTGCGTTCATTAATCGTCTTTGTGTTGCTTACCCACCCAACGCAGAGGATCGAGGCTGGTCAAAGGAACGGGAATGACAAGGCTTTGCCCTTGCTCTCAGTGACACCCTCTAACAAATGAGGACGACAAAGGAGTGGAGGCAGGAGAGAAATGCGGGGCTGAGTGCACCGAGGGTGAGAGGAGGGAGAGAGAGAGAGAGAGAGAGAGAGAGAGAGAGAGAGAGAGAGGGATGAGGTGGTCGAGAGGGGAGGAGGACACAGGTGAAGAGAGCAGGGATGGATTAGAGGAGAGAATAAGGAGACTCAGATGCAGAGTTCGTTAGGCCCTCGGCCTGTCAGACCCCTTAGTTAGAGGTCTCAGCTCTGATTGGAGGGCCCTCAGCATTCTGCATAAACAGCCAAATAATCAGGGCGCCACAGTCCCTCTTCTCCTCGCTGCAATCTTTCCCCTCGTCTCGTGTTTTGCACGACTCCTCCCTCCATCGCGCCCCGTACGACTCTGTCCTCCCTTCATCACCGCGTCTCCATCTGGGTTGTCTCTACCTCGGCCCGCAAATTATAGTTTTTATGTTATTCTCACCCTCCGTCGTTGCCCCCCCCCCCCCCGTCTTTCCACCCCCCTCTTCTTTGGTGTCTCTCTCTCTCTCAAGTGATTTTTTTTTTTCAAGTGAGTTTATATTCTCCCACTTCCTCTTCCTGCCTCTCTCTCTCTCTCCATCTCTCCGTCTCTCGTCCTGGCTCTCTTTCTGTCGGTAATGACAGGTTGGGTGTTATTGTGTGTCTGTCTGTGAAGAGGCCACACCATCCAGTGTAGTGCTCTCCACTTGTCTTAATGGGTGTTTAGTGCCGCCACTGAGATACGATGGTCATCACTTTAGAGGAGTGTGAGCCGTCACAAGAGAGAAAGGAAGAAGATTTTTTAACATTTGAAAAGCCTGTAAGACTGTGTGTGTGTGTATGTGTGTGTGTGTGTATGAATCCTGGTCAAGTGTTTGTTTTGGGACTGTGTTGTTCTCTTGACTGCAGCATGCTGCGCTCCCTCCTGCCAGCCTCTCTATTTGACCATCTTCATTGATTGGGTGTGAGGGTTTTAAAAATGACTTGAATGCCAAATAAGGACAGTGAAGTATTTGTAATATACTTATCTGTCTGCATTATGGATGACCGAGGCCACAAGAGGAATATCAAGACTGGAGTCGCATCCGATTTCACAAAATAATGTTTTTCTTTCTCTTTCACACACGCGAGCCTGAGGTTACACACTGCTCTGCACTTCACAACAGGCGCACAGAGAATCTCAGATACCACTAAAAGTGACTCTGGTCTAGTTGTTTCTCTTTGAATTTTTATTTTATTTATGTTACCAAATTAATATATGATTATGTGTGTTTTAATGTTTTGTATATGCTTGATTCAATAAATCTGATAAAACTGAATCAATGGACAAACACATTTCAACATTGGAAGTATCTGAATTTTCAGTATATCGTCCCTCACTTGCCAGGTTTTGTACACTGGTCTCTGGCCATGACACACACACACACACACACACACATACATGGACACTAAATATGCTGTTCCTGGGGTCTGGAGCCGCCAAAGCCAATCATGGCTGTCGGTGTGAAGTGGGCATGCCTGGTCCAGACCCCTGCAGTCCCCCACTATGTCTGTGCTGGCCACAGACAAAACACATGCCTAATGGCACTCTCCGTGTTTCTGTGTGTGTGTGTGTGTGTGTGTGTGTGTGTGTGTGTGTGTGTGTGTGTGTGTGTGTGTGTGTGTGTGTCGCACAAACGTCTGTATGTGTCAGGGTTTGTCTAACACACACTGACTAGCAGGGACACCCACGCAGGGCATTTGCAAACAGACACAGGGCAATTGTTCCAGCAGCACTGAATTAAGCATGCGCACATACGTATACACACACACACACACACACACACACACACACACACACACTTGGCTTGAGAGCTTGGCATGGGGTGCAAGAGAGCAGCGTGTGGTGCACTGGCTCACCTCAGAAACCTCGGAAAACAATTACTGCTCTCACAGGGCTGGTCAGGGCACAGCTTGCACTAATAGACCGGACTAAAGAATTGAACTGAATTGATCTGAACCGAAGCAATGTAAACTGAATCGGACTGAATTTAACCGCTCCGGACCGAATCCCGATTGGCGGGTCGTATGGAATTATCTGATCGTTGTGTGTCTTGCCACGTGCTGAAAGAATGTAATAGGAGACATAAGTAAACCGGCACAGTGCTTTACTGCCTCCTCAGTACGTGATGTGACCAGGCCGGTGAAGGCCTGTGGAGAGAAACAGCCCAGAGGCAAAGCAGTTGGACCCCAATCACCTATCATTAGACATGCCTCTCTCATGTATGTTCTTAGGCACTCCCTTACTACTACCTATATGTGTGTGTGTAAGAGAGAGAGAGAGAGGGGAGGGAAACAGAGCGAGTGTGTGTGTGTGTGTGTGTGTGTGTGTAGCCATATGCTAATGTTGGTCCGTCTCTCTGTCTCCGTCTCTCTGCGGGGCCCGGTGCTGGGGCCTTTGTGTGATAATCAGCATAATTCTTTTGACAAATACACATGGTTATTCTTAATTAGTATCACATACTGTCCCCCCGGCCACGTCATGCCTCTGCACCTGAATATCACACAGCTGTACACTGGTACACACACACACACACACACACGCTTTTAGGAGGGGACACGTGGGTCCAAAACAAGATGCGTGCAGATTTTGGGCTTGTTATGATACACGCAAATGCACACAAATGAAGCAGAGATGCGTTTGCTCGGGGTTCGAGGAGACGCTTGCGCTGTCCGGAGGAACCCCGCTGTTCCTCCGCTCGCACACCAAAGAGAGGACAGAATGAGGAAATGAAAGATTGAATAGATTGCTTCCTTGCCTTCAATGCTAAGTTGTGTCGAAGCACGTGAGATCTGAGGGTTCCTTTAATGTATAAATTAACGAGAGCTCGTCTTCCCGTCTCCTCTCCTCTCGTCCCATCATTGTCTCCTTCTCTCTCCCCCTGTCTTGTTTACATTCTGGTTCCTTTACATCTGTGCATATCTCCCGTCTTGTGCCCCATCTCTCTCCCTCTCTCTCTATCTCTGTCTCTGTCTCTTGACTTCTTGCTCATGCCCCGTTCTCTTGCATTTGGCAAGATTAAGCAGCGACTTTGATCATCCCCACACGCACACATACACACTCATGAATACTGAAGTGAGGTTGACAGGAACCTTTTTGCTTTTTTTTTTCAAATATCCTACAATGTAGCTTACCATGTGGTCTGCATATGTTCGCCAGAGCAAAATCTAGCATTTATCAGAAAGCCTTTTTTGATATAGTTCACACTTTATTTTAGTCTGATACGCCTCAAGGTCAAATGTTGAATGTAGCATATAATGTGCAGATGTACCACACGACAGAAAGCGAGCAGATGTTAAGTTAGGACATTTCTTTCGAGCTGTGTGGCCTTTTCTGTTTACATTCACTTTTTCATGTTTCCACGGCTGTTGTGTGTGCATATGTGTGTGTGTGTGTGTTTACATATATATTCCTTTATGTGGCTGTAAGATCCTGCAAAAGTGGTGTATGTGTGTGTGTGTGTTTCTTCCACACGTGAGGGAGCTGTTAATGTAATGTAATAGTAGTGTGTTTTAGTGTTACACCGTTTGATTACTGCCTGTCTGTGTGTGCAGTTAGCAAGCTGAGGCACCGAATTTCATAGCGCCTGATTGTTGAGCGTTTGTGTGTGCGTGTGTGTGCATGTGTGCATGTGTGTGCGTGTGTGAGAGAGAGAGAGAGAGAGAGAAGAGGCTGTTAACGTGGTGTGTTCCAGTGATAAAGTGTTTGAATGTATTGCCATCTAGAGGCGTGTAGCAGAGTCTCCACGCTCCTATAAAAGCTGCCAGCGCCAGATGCTGCTATTGACAATGTGCATATGTTAACCGCTTTATAGGCCACATGCCTCACATATTTCACCGGCTTTTAAGGTAGAGAGATCTCTCATTCTCGCTCACTTAATCTGTCTCTCCCTTTTGCCACATTTATCTTTTTTTTCCCGCTCCCACTTTAGCTTTCTTCCTTCTTTTTTTACCCATTCACTCAATCTCTCTCTCTCTCTCTCTCTCTCTCTCTCTCTCTCTGTCGAACTCATTCTCACTCGCCCCCCCTTCTATCTCCCTCTCTTTTTATTTCCTTCATCAGTTATTAAATTACTCACCTCTGACTTTTTTCTATCCCACTTTTCTAATTCTCTGTCCTGCATCGCCTTACTTCATTTCACTCTAATCTCCTCTTTCTTTCGGCCTTTATGTCCCTCTCTCTCTCTCTCTCCTTTCTCTCTCGTCTCTCTCTCTTTCTCTCACCCTCCCTCCCTCCGTCCCTCTCGCTGCTGAGAAGTACTGTGATTTGCAGGAGGATTTAGCTTGTGTCTAGGTGTCTAGAGGCTTATTAATCCTATTTAACTGTGGATGAAAAACACGTTGGCTCCCAGACATGAAAACACTGAATACATGCATTCTGCTTGTTGTTCAGACAGTTCATCCTTGGTGCTACGCTACGGTGATTTGTCAGGGTTTTCATTTGATTCCGTCTGAATTGGAGCCTTTTTGATCCTCTCGCCACTGCATTGAAGTGGGTTACCAGTTAATCTCTTTACATATGCTCGCTCGTGTGAAAGCAAGCAGGCGAGCTCTGAACAGACAGTTTGTTCAAAAAAAAAACTGCAGACTCAACACATGAAAAAACAAACAAACAAACAAACCTGTGTTGTACGCTCACACGGATACGCTCTCACTCTCATTGCTGCTTTAAAGCTCACACTCGTAAACAAACAAACAAACAGGCTACGCTATATCCTGGAGCCTAGTGCTCCCTCACTACCATGTCATTGCACGCCAGGGCCTTTTGAAACAACAGTGTGTCTCTTATCAATTAGTAAATGGTGTTCCCACTGTATCACACACACACACACACAGACACGCTGCCCCTGTGTCTGCCAGGGTGTTGGGCTGGGTCCCACTGCCTAAAGCTACTGGCAGGCACACTCTTCCTGTGCCTGTGTGTGTTTGCGTGTGTGTTTTGTGAGTGAGAGTGATATGAAAGAGTGCATGTGTGACATAAACACTCAATCTGGAAGCTTTGAATTTGCCCATGAGGGACGGGCGTGTGTCTGCCAGTCTCTCTCTCTCCCTCTCTCTCTCTGCCTCTGCCACTTCTCTGGTGTCTGCTTACTTTTAACCATGGCCGCGGCTGTATGTTGAAATTTTGATACCACAAATCCCATGTCATGTCATCTTAGCGTGCCATTGTTTCAGGGTTCCTTTCCACTCCCCATTTTAATGAGCAATGCACTGTTTTTTTTATTCATGCAGGATTTGTTTGTGTAACTAATTTCCTCTCGCTCTCTTCACTCGCTGTGGCTCAGGACCCACTTTTCTGTTTCCCTCTCTGCCCTTTTATTTCTCCTCCTTTTAAGCCTTGCCTGATCATTCCTTTGTCTTTGCTCCATTCCCTCTCTTATCTCCTCCTCCCTCGATCCTCTCTCCTACCTTCTCTTCCTCTTTTTTCTTACTTCTCTGCCCTTGTTGTCACTCCATCGCTTTATTTACCTCCTAACAGTGGACTCTCCTCCCCTCACAGGGTTCAGTCCGAGAGGCAACCATTTACGGTTTTGAACCGTATAGTCAGTACAGTCTTCGAGTGGAGGCTGTGAATGATGCAGGTATGGTCGATTGTAATCCCTCCTTCATTTTAATGTATATCACCACACCAGCTCCAGACCTTTGAGTCTGCACTCTTTGTAACCCTGTAGGTGGTGTGTCCAGTCCGTGGGTGGGCATTAGGACCCAGGAGGCCTCTCCGGCCGGCCTGGCCAACTTCACAGTGGAGCAGCGAGAGCAGGGCAGGGCGTTACTGCTGAGTTGGGATCAGCCGAGTTCTCTAAACGGAATCATCACGGTACATACTGATGTCTGAACAGAAACCCAACAAACGTGCAGAGTGTGCCACACACTCATACATTCCCCAGTTACTTTAACCCAAAAGCAACAATGAGTATGTCACATATCTCGTCCTCCTGTCCAGATGTACAACTTGTACAGTGAAGGGAACCTGGAGTTCAGTGGACTCTCGCGCAGCTTTCTGTTTCGCCGGCTGGATCCATGGACCACCTATTCTTTGGTCCTCGAAGCCTGTACCTCAGCGGGCTGCACACACACTCTTCCACAGCAGGTCACCACAGCTGCAGCGCCGCCTGCCTCCCAGCCCCCTCCCAGACCTCTCTTCATTGGCTCAGACAGTGTGTCACTCACCTGGGGCCCGCCCGCCCAGCCCAACGGGCCGATCGGAGAGTATTTCCTACTCGGGAGAAGTCTGGAGGAAGTGGGGAGGGGGAGGAGTAACGACGAGGGTGTTGATAGAGGAAAGGTAGGTCAAACAACAGAGATCCAGAGATCCAAAATCATCATCATGTTCTCATTCATGTATACATTGTGGATGTGTTATATGGTATTTACAGTGGAGTTAAGTAAAGGTTGAGTGGCAGGCAAAGCAGGCAAGACAGCCAGTCAGCAGAAAGTCTACATGTGGTTGCCAGGTAACCAAGAAACTGCAGGAATGGATTGTTATGTTCACATGCTAAAATCAGGATTGTACAATAACATCTCAGAACAAGGATAGTTCAGTTTATCCATTAAATTCATTTCAGGTTCACCAGGTTCATCACCTGACCATTTCTCAGTCATAATAAAGAGACATTTCTGATCACTCTCTACCATCTCCAACAGGTGCTGTTCAGACAGTCGTCCCCTCAACACAGCGACTCTTTCTCCTACACAGTGACAGGGCTCCATCCCTGGACACAGTACGAGTTCAGTATCCGCACTCATAACCCTGCAGGCCACACCCTCAGCTCCTGGGTAACCGTGACAACCAGACAGGCCCCCCCACGCGGTCTGGCACCCCCAGAGGTGGATCATGTCCCAGGCCGGCCCAGTGAGCTGCTTGTGTCATGGGCTGCTCCTCTGGAGCCCAACGGGCTCCTTCAGTCCTACAGGATCCAGAGAAACAACGTCAGCTTCTCGTTCAGCTTCGACCCCACCGTCCTCGCCTACAGAGATGAAGACCTGCTGCCGTTTTCTACCTACAGGTATCACCTACCTCATGCTTACCTGCAGATGCTGCAGATATCAACCATAACTAAACATGATCAAACTCACTGTTTTTCTTTCCGGCAGCTACGCAGTCATTGCCTGCACCTCTGAGGGGTGCATCACCAGCCCTCAGACAAACATCACCACTCTGGAGGCTCCGCCTGCCACGGTAGACGCTCCCACTGTGGACGGCGTCTCATCCTCAAGCGTGAACGTCTCCTGGAGCAAACCACAAACACAAAACGGAGAGGTGACCGAATACGTGGTGACGCTGGACGGCAGAGAGGTTTATCGGGGGAGAAAGCAGAGTGTGGCGTTGTCGGAGCTGCAGCCGCACAGGTCATACGAGCTGCAGCTCTCGGCCTGCACCAGCGGAGGGTGCACCGCCAGCGCCACGATGTCCATGATGACCGAGGAGGCTCCGCCCACTGGGCTCCCGGCCCCGTCACTCAAGGTGTGTCAGTGTATTGTTGTCCTGTTCACTGCTCATTCATGAGAATTTCAGTTGAAGAGAAGTAACTTCTATCATACGTTTGCATCTTCGATGAAAGATAACCTGGTCTATTTTTGAGACTTTTGTTTTGTCCTCCATTTATATACATTAGATTAGATAGTACATTTATGTGTCTCTGAAGGGAGTTTCTCAGAGAACTTCAAGTCCCAGCAGGGACGATTATAAAGTAATACCTAATGAGTCTGTTCAGTTCTGTGTAGCGTTCAGTGAGTTGTGCCCAGATTTAACGTGACCTTTGACCTTTTCCTATGAAGGTGACAGGCCCAGAGTCAGTGGAGGTGAGCTGGAGGCCACCGGAGCAGCCTAACGGCATCATCACCGGCTATGAGCTCCGTAGGGATGGAGAGGTCATCTACGTGGGCACGGAGACCCATTACCACGACTTCACACTGCTGCCCAGCCTGGAGTACAGCTACGTGGTCACGGCCAACAACAGCAGAGGAGCAGTGAGCAGCACAGCCAGCACGGCCAAGACTCACCCCTCAGCTCCGACTGGGGTGGGACCCCCGGCTCTGACGCCTGTGGGACCAGGACAGGTGATGCACCCGTCTGCTCAGACCATATCTGACATTCCTGCTTCCTAGGAGCTGCAAAGTAATGATTTTAAAAGCTTGTTTGTTTGTTTGTTTTCTTTTCCAGGTGAGAGTAGAGTGGAGCGCTCCAGCTCGGCCTAACGGCGACATTGTGAGTTACACGGTGCACCAGAGAGATCCGCTCCAGCTCAGCGTCAGCAGCACCGTGTTCACGCCGGAGGGGAGCGACTTCTCAGAGCGACACACCACTCTGCAGGGTCTGGCTGCTTTCCACAGGTCAGTCAGTTCAGGCTGCTGCAGGTCACATGTTGGTTGAAGGAATAAAAATACAGGAAATAAATGTGAAACTTACTTGTTTTAAAAGCATAATAACAAAGGCATAATGAAATGTTACCACTACAGGACATTAAAAATATTTGTCTTTGTCACTATGTGGCTTGTAAAATTTCCTTCAACCCAATTAATTTCAGATATTAATCAAAGATAATGAGATGTGCAACACCACTGTGCACTTTGCACCATGCTGTTTTGCAGGAGACACCCACACTAACTCACATGCTGCATCTCTGTAGCCTGTTATTATAAATTAGCACAATAATGCTCTTGTCAAAAGACAAATATCTTGATGAGGTGAAAACTAGCCCCTCGGACATCGTCCAGACGCTGGTGTTCCAAAGCATCAATTAAAGAGAAAGATGGAGAGAAAAAACCTTGACACAAGCAGCAATGGACCAGATACTGTTTAGCTGCATATTCCTGTGTGTTTGGGGTTTTGTATAGTTAGCAGCGGGTGTGCGTGTGCACTGATGTGTGGTTGTAAGATTCAGATAATAAAAGCTCATCACCCGTATCATCTAAAGATCATCGCCCCCATCCTCTGGTGACCTGTTGTCTGTTCAGCACATCTTTATCCACTCCCCCTTTTACTCCCTGACTCCCCCTTTATCAGCCCTGACATCTCTTTTTTTTTGCCCAAAAGTAACAGCAGCAGAAACAGGTTATTCACCTTCTCGTGTTAACAGACAAACAGAACTTCAACATATTGAAAATACAAGATTTTTTGATCATTTTTACTCACTCTTATATCATCCTGATATAACATCACTGTAAACCTGTGTTGTGTGTGTGTAGGTATGAGGTGAGGGTGGAGGCCTGCACGGCGCTGGGCTGCTCCTCCAGCGACTGGGCGTCCATTCTCACTCTGGAGTCGCCCCCTGCTGGACAGACGCCGCCACTGTTAGACCTGCAGCCCGACACGCACAGCGGCCTGCAGACCACCTTCCTGCTCACCTGGACCCCCCCAGCTCGGCCCAACGGCAGGATCCTCCGCTACGAGGTCCTCCGCAGCCTGGAGGAGCCCGCAAGCAACGGTGCAGCAACGCTCGTCTACAGGAACACCTCCACGACGTACAAAGACGAAGCCCTACGGCCCTACACCACGTATCATTACCAGGTACAACACTCTGTGTGTGTGCTTATTGAAAAGAGTGAAAAAGAAGTGGAGAAGGACCCTAGGAAGCACTTTGATGAAGTTTTCCATTCACCATCATGATTAAAAGACTTTTTTTAATCGTTTTTTTCAACATAATTTAGTCCAGTCGCCCACACACACACACACACCTCAGTTGATGCAGGCGTCCATACACGGCGTCGTGCACACTTGGCGGGCAGTAATCAGACAGGTGTTAAATGGCGGGGTCCATATTCATGCTGTTGTGCAGTGCGTCGCTACACTAATTGACAGGCGAGCCCTTTGGAAGCAACAATAACATTAGTATTCCTGCCTGTCAGGCGTACGAGCCGAGGCCAGAGAACCTGGTGTAATTGATTGAGTTTGCCTGATTGTGGTGCCGTCTTTATTTACGAGGGTCCTAATTTATGACAGGAGGAGGGAGGGAGGGAGGAGCTTTGGGAGATGACGGGCGGGCAACAGAGCCATTAATCACCGGGCCCTCAGAGCACCCCACTTCCTGATTACCAGCCAGCCAATCGAATTAACGGTTAGCCCCCTTGGTAACAGAGCTTGTATTGGAAAGACCTTTTAATGGTGACCGCTACACGTCCCCTGAGGATCTGTCAGTGCGGAGTGGAGGGATGTATGTGATGCGCACGTGTGTTCGTGTATGTAAACAACTGCATGTGTGTGTGTGTGTGTGTGTGTGGACGTGTGCGGTAAAGTGTAGTAAACATAGAAAAGATGTTGATGTAAGTGTGTGTGTGGCTAGTCCAGTCGTTTTTCTCATGTAATAAGTTGTTCTTTCCCACTGTCCGTCTTCCTCTGCCCATCTGTCTGCCTGCTTCACTATCAGCCTGGCTTTATTTTTATTTAGCAGTTAATCTGTCTGTATACCTATCTGGCTCCTCTCTCCCTGTGTGTGTGTGTGTGTGTGTGTGTGTGTGTGTGTGTGTGTGTGTGTGTGTGTGTGTGTGTGTGTGTGTGTGTGTGTGAGACAGAGAGGTGTACACAAGGACGATAAGTCAGTTCAGTTTAGCACACCACAGTGCAGAGAGAGAAATCATATTAGGCTAATTACACTGGGTCATAAGCTCCTATTGACAGCTTTATGCCTGGTTTTAATTACTGCCCACTTTCACACAACTTAGCCCCTTCACCCCGAGCACATACGCCCGCCAAGTCGCCCCACCGGCCAATCGGAGAGCTCGGACCAAGTCCGCAGTCCGGCCGTCCAATAAAGAGGCTGAGGCGCCGTCTGGTCGTTTCCTGAAAGCATTTGTTGCCATGGCGGCTCCTCCACTGCTACGGCAGCTAACGGCGTATATTTTTATTTTGCGTCTAATAAGCCAAATCACCGCCCAATAGGAGGGGAGAGGACCAGAGGAGAGGAAGCAGTAAAAACTGCGAATGATATAAGGACGAGGAGATGAGTTCTACCTTTTAGCGCTGGATCAAGGGCAAGGTGATCTGGACGGACTTCGGTTTGGAACTTTCTCCCTCTCCGTTCTGTCTATGTTGCACTTTTTTTTTTCTTTTTTCTACCATGCCCAAAGTCCCTTGCGTCTTGCCGGGGCTCTAACCGTGTTGCTACGGGGGGGAAGAACATGGTTGTTGCTGGGTAGAAATGTTTCATTGCTGCAGTTATAATTTTGTGGCGATGGCAGCATCTCATTTCATCCAAACTCCTCTCAGCAACAAGTCAAGTCACGGCTCCCGCGCGGAAACTCCGCGCGCAGTAAAAAGCTGATACTAATGGACTTTTTCAATTAACGTGACATTTTGTATCCTTTAAAGTGTCCGCCCCACTGATGTAGTGCCACGCATTTCACTTGGGCAACAGCGATAGTTTGTTGATGGCGCGGCAGTAAAAGGTACGCGCGGTCAACATTATTGGCGTATTTACTGATTGCTAACAAACAGACACCTGGGAAGAAGTCAAAACTCAAGTTTGCTCGGTTCATCTCATAAATAAGCAGGAACAGCACTAACATCGTTTTGATGTAAACATAATAGATTACACAGGTGGATGTTTCTTTCCTGGCAGATTTACGTTAGAAGTTGGGAGAGGTGCGGCCATTACTTCGCAAGGTTTTGTTTGTAATCATATTTGTGGTTGTCAGCAGACTCACACACACACACACACACACACACACACACACACTATGGGGCTATCTTTTGTGGCTGATACCTGCTCACTTCCCTGTGACCTTTTCTTGATCAGGATGACAGGATGCCCTTTACTTAATGTAACACGTCCATACAGTGTCCCGTCATTCATTCCTCCTCCTGTCGTTCCCTAGGTCTCTCATCTTAATTCAGCCACCACACGATACTTAAAACTGTGCAGTCAAAACTTCGTCCACACTAATTTTGTGCTATGCATTAAAATCTTCCATCTATCCATCCTCTTACTTACTTTGTACCTTAACAGGTCTCCAGGCCATCACAGGACACACACCACTCACTGTCACACTTGAACCTGGAGGCAGTTTAGAGTCTCCAATCAGCTTTTGCCTGTGGGAGGAATCCAAAGTAACTGGAGAAAACCACATAGACACAGGGAGAACATGTATATGCCACACTGTTAAGTTGTCACATACTACAATGTTTTTTGTTTTTTTTGTAAAACCATCTTGTAGGTGTTCTTATAGACCGTTTCATTCTAATGCTACAAGTCCTGAGAGAAATGCTCATTCAATTGCATGGGTTTAGTTATCAGACTTTTGCGAGGTTGTATAGTTATTTCAGTTGGCAACAGTCTGTTTGACTGGCACAGATGACATGCAGCTGTAAGAACGGCTGCTTTTTTCCGGTGTGGGAAGAATTACATGTTATATCACAGGACAGGCAACAATCCAGCATGTCTGGAAGTCTAATCGGCTGAAAGAAGAAAATAAAATGTAGCCCCTGCAGAGCTCCTAATTTCTCCTAATATCTCCTCTTTTTGGTTTCCCTTCTTTCCCCCTTGTGTCCTGTCCACCCTTCCTCCTCTCCTCCCTCTCCTCCCTCTCTTCCGCACTCCCCATCTTCCATGCTTCTTGCCCCCTCTCCCGTCTCAGTCCATCTGTGCTGTCACTTAGATCAATCAGTCTGATTGATCACGGCCTAATTGACTATTATTGAGGTTAATTCAACTCTTAACACGCTTGCATGCTCACGCATGCACCCACAGAGCTGGCCATCGCAGCCACAAACAACAAAGCGCACACATACACACACACACACACACACACACACTTTCGACAGCAAAGCTCAGACCCATCCATCTGCCTTCTGCACCACTTCTGACAGGCTACAGATGACTTACACATGCAAATCTCCACCCTGCCTGACCCCGTGCTATGTACACCCTCTAATTATATCCAACACTAGCACACAAATAAGATTACTGAGTGTGTGTGTGTGTGTGTGTGTGTGTGTGTGTATGTGTGTGTGAGAGAGAGAGAGAGAGAGAGAGAGAGAGAGAGAGAGAGAGAGAGAGAGAGAATAACTCCTTGATGAAGGTGAAAAGTAATTGTCATGCAGATATGTTAGTGTTGGGTTGCATGTTGAAAAGGTTTTGCTCTCAGTGCTGATGGTAGTTTTGATGGATGGTCCTGTGAATTGACTTGTATCCGTTTCTCTGGTCTGGTGGAAACTGTGTAATTAAGAGAAGCTCTCATCAGGAGCAGTTCATGAAAATGCGGCTGAAATCCTAATGACCGGGGGGAGGGGGGGGACAAAAGTTTGGTGCCTGGTTCACCCGGAGTCTCCCTCTCCCTAATGAAGTGTGTCCATCTCTGGTCCGTGATGGGTTTGCGTGGACAGGTGTGGGCGGTGAACTCAGCCGGGCATGCGGCCAGTGCGTGGACCAGTGGGAGGACGGGCCCTGCACCACCCCAGGGTGTCGGGCCGCCTGTCTTCCTGCGTGTTTCAGCCACCTCGGCCGTGGTGGACATGAAGCCTCCGGCCCAACCAAACGGCGTCGTCAGCCTGTACAGAGTGCTGTCTCTGACCCACAGCAACCAGACTCTGGTGAGCACCACTTTTAATAGCTCACTTAACCAGTGTCAGCTTCCCTTACTGTCCTCATCTCATTTTCAGTAACTAAAAGCCACCTTTCTCTCTCTCTCTCTCACGTCCTGCCTGTAGCTCTCAGAGGGGACGTCCCACCAGCAGACGCTCCACGGTTTACGTCCCTACACACAGTACTGGGTAGGAGTCGAGGTCTGCACCTGCTATCAGGTAATAATCATACAAAGGGTTTCCCGCAGTATATTATGGGCCTTATTTATTTTAAATAGGTTTTTGGAAGTGCATTTAGGTGCGTTCAGGTGCCATCAGAAACTTGGAAATCTGACGGTTACGACGGGTCAAAGCAAAAGTTTGAATCCAGAAAGTAATGATTTACAGGCAGACAGCATTTTGCCTCCAACAGGTTTATGGAGTTGTTACGTCTTTGAATCAGTTTTACAGATTAGTCTGACGAGGCGCTGAACTTCATCCAATCCGACAGGACAACAGAAGTGATTTGGTGGAATATTGTCTGGCAGAGGGCACAGCTGCTTTTTCATGTTTTTTTAGCAAATAAATTCTAATTAATGAAGTTTTTTTTGGAATATTGGTATTTCCCAGAATAATTGGATGCATGTGTATTTCCTGCCTTATCATTGTTCTGTTTATTGCTTTCTTATTGTTATTACCTATTATTATTTTTCTCATATTTTATAATGAGTAAAATAATAACAGTTGTGGATTGTTCATAAGACTTTGGCTGCTGGACAGAATAATTTCCCTCCAGGGATAAACAAAGTACTTATCTCATCTTATATTGTGAGCTCTGTACATTGTATATCCCCCACATCTTTGACCTGTGTGTGTGTGTGTGTGTGTGTGTGTGTGTGTGTGTGTGTGTGTGTGCCAGTGCTGTAGCCAGGGTCCAGTGAGTGAGCTCCACACCCTGGCCGCCCCCCCGGCCCAGCAACCCCCCCCGCGCCCCCTCACCCTGACCTCCCGCTCTGTTCAGCTGGAGTGGGACGAGCCTCTGGCGCCCAATGGACTCATAGAGAGGTGAGGGTAAAATATGAAACTCAGTTTTGATACAGCGGGAGGGTGCGTGAACATGTCACCATGTGTGTCCCTCATCTTCACTCTCTGCTTCCAGCTGTGAGCTACACCTCAGGTCTCCCTGTCCGCAGCCCTCCCAGCCCGTACCTCAGGCCTGCGCGGAGGAGCCGGCAGAGATCTGCTTCTTCGGCAAGAGGCGGAGCTACAACGTGACAGGTGGCCTCATGTTTTCATCAAGTCAGGACGGCTTTGAAATGCTGAATCTGAACCCTGTCGTAGAATAACAGTGGGGAACAAAGGCAAAAGCAGGTGTAAAGCCAGTTTTAATAAGAACCGAGAGACAGCAGAACAGGATGAGTGAAATATGAGAGCCAGGTAGAGGCGTTTCAGCGTGTGCTGTGCGTCTGTGTCGTGCTGTTCTGCCTAATAAACCACGGCACCGCTGTGTCCAGGCCTGCGACCGTACTCCACCTATCAGCTGAGAGCCGCCTGCTTCAACAACATGGGCAGCACTGCCTCCAACTGGACGACTGTGACCACGCTCAGCGAGGGTAACCACACGTTATCTGATCCCTGAGCTCACAGCGCTCAGTGCAGGAGGACTGAGCCCCCTCCTGTCTCTCTCTCTCCCTCCCTCCCTCCCTCCCTCTCGCCATCCCTCTCTCTCCCTGCAGCCCCGCAGTACGTGTCCCCCATCTCGGTGGACAGCAACCTGACCGTTATCTGGCTCGACTGGTCGGCCTCCTTCTCCCTCAACGGCTACCTGAAGGAGTTCAGTGTGACTGAGAGCCAGCTCAGGGTCTACACGGGCTTCTACAGCTTCCTCTACATCCCACGCACCTCACAGAAGAGTGAGAGGGCGCGCACACACACACACACACATATACCCTCACCCCAGTTGCTACCCGTCAGCTCCATTACCTGAGTTTGAGAAGGTAGTCCTCTGGTATCTATTCTATCCTCCTATAGTTATATATCACATATAATGGAACATTTTAATTATTTCAGTAGCCTTTAGATTCATTACACACTCTTGCTGTTCAGCCTTTATTTGTTTTAATTTAAATTTTAAAAAATCTCAAAACTCAACATCTCAGAAAATTTGGAAAACGTGAAAAAGTTCATGATAATCAACTCCCAGTGTCACACTCAACCGTATCTATCAAAGTACATATTTGTACAGGACGGTAAGCAGCTGCAGCAAATTAAGTGTGTCAAAAATGTCAATAATGAAAAACATATTACTAACAACACAACATGACATGTCCCATGCTGTGAAAGGATCAAATGTTGTGGTCATTGACTCGAAGAACACCTTTATTCATATAGGTGTTCATATCATATTTATGAGTCTTTTAACTTTCAATGTAAAATTTCCATCAGGTTTCTTATCAATATCAGTGGTAACGAGAGCGTCTTTATTGTGTGGGACGTCCTGCTGTAGCAGCTGTAACGCTAGGAATCCACCAGCACTGGGTTGTGAGTTGACACAGTTGCAGAAGCAGTCGGTTTCCTTCAAATTATGCTGAATTAATACAAACAAATTCCAACCAATGTGATCTGATGTTAGAACAAGTAAACTAAAACACTTCCTCTCTCTCTCTCTCATCTCTTCGTAGCTCTGTCGTTTCAGGTGACGTGCACCACAGACAGTGGCAGCGCCAGTACTCCCACTGTCAGATACAGTCCTGCCACAGGCATAGGTAACACACACACACACACACACACACACACACACACACACACACACACACACACACACACACACACACACACACACACACACACACCTGTTCCACTTCAGTAAAACTTTATCACAACAATGTAAACAAAATGCAACGCATGCACCTCCAACACTTTGACTGGAGCATGTAGTCGAACTCACTTGTTCCTCTGTGTGTCTGTGTGTGCGTGTGTGTGTGTGTGTGTGTGTGTGTATGCAGCTCCTCCTGAGCCTGAAGACAGTGGCACAGAGGGTGTGAGCGTGTCGGCCACGCCGGTGTACTCTGAGCTGTGGTTCATCCTGCTGCTGGCTCTGCTCGGGCTCTTCCTGCTCGCCCTCCTGCTGGGCCTGGTGCTGCAGCGGTACGTCACGCACACAGCCAAACTTCAGTCTGAGCGAGAACAGGCAAAATGATGAGCGGGACTTTTCTTTTTTTTCTCCCTCTCGTTCTCTCTCAGAGCCTTGAGGAAGAATCCCTCAGCCAGAGAGCGCCCCCCGCTGGTCACCCTGCAGAAGAGCAGGAAGGCAGGAGGGGAGACGTATGCGGTGAGAGGAGCAGACTGTGACAGGATGGTTTACAGGGGAGAGAGAGAGGGAGAGAGAGACAGAGAGACAGAGAGAGAGAGAGAGAGAGAGAGAGAGGGAGAGAGAGAGAGAGTGAGAGAGTGGCAGGGAGGGAGAGAGAGACAGTTGGAGAACAGTAAACATGAAGCAGCAGAAGTGGAAGGTTTGACAGGAAGAAATGTAAGAAAATCTCTATCTTTTCTTAGGTAGAATCACCAGGCACCTTAATCCAAATTCATATATTGTGACAGTAAAATATCTTTTGCCAGAGCAGCTGTATGTGTACTGCAGCAGAGGGGGATGAGACCCTGACCTATTCTCTCATAGTTTTCATATCAAGCCAGTGATATTATTTACCCTCACATGCTTTGACATTAGGTCATTCTGTCATTTGCGGCTCACATCTCTTTTAGTAGTAATAATACATTTATTTATGTAGCACAATTAAAACGAAAATCTAAGTGGTCCACAACAAGTAAAAAAAGAAAAACATTAAAAATATGGAACAGGAAAAAGCAAAAATAATGATGGTAAGAAATGAAGGTAAGAAATTGTAATAAAACACAAAATGAAATCAACATAAGATCTCAAAGGAACACTCCAAGCCAACTAATAGCAAATTGATATGACAGATATGTTTTTTAAAGGCTTCTCTGGAGGCTGCACACTTCATGTTCAGTGTCAGTCGACCTGTGCGACTGTGAAGTCATGTGGCTGTTTCTCCTTGTTTAACTTTAACAGGAACAATTCATTCATGTGGTTGTTTGGTTTAAGTAAGGACATCTCTTATCTCTGTGTGTCAGTATCCTTCTTAAGTTTCCACCTTGTCCATCCACTTACTTCTTGTTTTATTTCCGTTTTATTTTCTCATCTTGTGCATACGTTTTTCTCCTCTAGTCTTTTTCTTTCATTTTCTGTCAATCTTACTTGTGTTTATTTTCTCCTCCGGCTCTATCCCATGCTACCTCCCACTCTCTCTCCCTCTCTCTCTCTCTCTCTCTCTCTCTCCCTCTCTCTCTCTCTCCTTCTCTCAGAGGTCCTGTCCTGAGCTGTGCTCTAAGCATCACTCCAGCTCTGTGCTGCTTCCCGATCGCCCCACAGTAAGAGCCTCTCTCCTCTCTTGAAAGTCAAAGCCCTAAACGTGTATCTTGTTGTCCCCTGCAGTTTGACACTGTAGCAGACTGTGTTGAGATCCGCAGCGTTATACTTAAAAGCTACACTGTTTACACTGAGGTATGAGACTGTGGACTGCTTTGGCTGCTTTTCACACGCATGCCTGTCTCGTCTGCCTGAGCATGCCTCCTGTGTGTGCTGTATATATGTGTGTGTGTGTGTGTGTAAACCACTGGACATCTTGAGATTTTACAACTGACTGTGCTGCAGTTCAGTTTAATCGTCTTGAGGCTCGAGTTGCATCGCTGTCTGCTGTGTTTTTGTCGACCGTTGTTTGCTGAGGAAACAACAAAACGAGCACTTGTGTGTGATCCTGCGGCCAACCGTCGCTGAACAGCGCCCCCTGCTGATCGTGGATATTGTGACAGTCACCAGCACTCAGTTGCACTCTACGTCAAGTCATTTGGCAGACGCTTTTATCCTTACCGCTACATCAGAGAAGAGAGCAAACTGTAGCAATAAATACTGCTCTGCTTAGTCCAGATACCAAGGGATGAGAGTGCAGTAGTGTAAGTTAGTACTCATGCAAGGGCAGAGGTCAAATATTGAAGAGGAGATCACAGTTGGAGAAAGGAAGGGAGAATACAAGCCATATTTCTCCAGCTCAGTCAGAGCAGGTCAAAGGATCCTGCTGAGTTTGTTCATGTCAGTGGCACCGTGCAGGTGCATTCAGTTGATGTCATGTGACGTAATGAGTGCAGATCTAAAAGAAACACGATCGGGAGGGAAAAACGCGATGTTTTCCAACGTCTCCAGGGTCTGACGGACACGAAGATCGTGGGCAGCAGCTCGCGCTACAGCCCCATGTCGGTGCTGCGCGTCCCCAGCCAGACGGAGCTGAGCCAGGCCTACTCCCAGCACTCCCTGCACCGCAGCGCCAGCCAGCTCATTGACAGGAAGTCGCTAATGATGGAGGAAGGAAGCTGGGACAATCCTCTGGGACAAGATTCAGGACTGGTGAGGACGCCTGTTTGTTTGTACTTGCATGTGTGTGTGTGTGTGTGTGTGTGTGATGATTCCAGCGAGATAAGCAGCGAGGGAGCAGGTCGGTCATCCCGAGGATGTTCGTTTGGAGGGGAACCCTGAATTGACCTGATGTTATCCTTGTCAATGCGCTAGTGGCTCCAGATATCCAGGACAGTCTCGTTTTAAGCAGCTCACCGTGATCTCCCGCGTTCTCTTTGCAGTACGTGGAGGAAGATGAGCTGGTGGACGCCATCAAGGCCTTAAGTTCTGTGAAGAAGGAGCACACCATGTTCACCGACACGCATCTTTAAGATTAGATCCATCAGGTATCAGGACCCGCAGCCAGAGCCGCTGTCAGGCCGAGAACCCAAAACATTCAGTTTGTTGTTGTCCGGGTGGTTGTTAGTGAGGAGAACCAATCCCAACGCGGCCAGAGCTGTGAGGAAATAGTGAGTGGACTGGTTCTGACATAATGAATTCATTCATCCCATTAACAGACTGGTTCGGCTACCTCACTCCAACCAGTCACACACGTTCATACACATCTTCAACCAGAGAATAATTTGACTGGTACAGAACCACCGACCGTCTGATAGGTGGACGACTGTTAAAAGTTAAAATCACTTGACTCAGAAAGTCCTGAAAAATATTGTAACTCTGAGTGCAAATCTCTTTGTGACCCAAGAATTAGATGTGAGGATTCATCCTCATCGTTGATGAAAGAGGTGTTTGAAGGTCCAGACGTAGAGCCAGTTTTTTGCAGCCTGTAGTTACAAGCCGTAGATTGGAGCTAAGTAGATTACACGGCACGGTCCGTGCTCCGCTTTAGATGAAGTGTTTCGATAACTGTCAGGAGACTGACTGAATGTTCTACAAAAGCGTCGCCGTCCATCGTCTCCGTTTGCCAACTGTCTGTAGTGAGCAGGTTTGTTTCTCGGCTGAGCAGAAGCAAAACCGGCCTAGAGATGAGTTCCGGCCTCCTCCTGCTTCAGCCAGCGATAGTGCCTAGAGAGCGCCCCCATGCCGAGCAGCAGTAGTGTTTCTATACTCCAACAAATGGCCTTGGTGTTAAGTTTCATGACAAAAGAAAAAAGATGCCAACTTTTCTTTTTGTAATGTGTTAAACGTGGCTGGGAATCACACGTGTTGTCTGATTGTTGTGATGAATTGTTCTGTGAAATGTTGATGGGTTTTTTTTTTGGTGTGTGTAAAATAATGTGAACCTATTGTATTGTTGTAAAACTTGTTGTTTTTTTTACACTGACAGTATTATTTATGATTTATGTACAAAGTCTTATTTATAGATGACCCGTTGATGTTGACTGTGTTACTCTGGCAAAGTGATAAATAATGACCAGTGAACAAACTCATCGTCTCACTTTTTGTTTGTCTTTCACTTACAACTATTATTATTATCGCAATTACTACAATGACCTAATTGTTATGTGTTTTGACATTATGTTGTCAAATCTAGTGCTTTCACCTCACAGCAAAGCCAGTTTACCTTTATTCTAAGTTATTCATTGTTGAGATACATCTCTTTCCCATACAAAAACGAAGGCAGAAGCACATCAAAAACAGCTTTGGAGTGTTTAATAATATTGTTTCACTCATTTCAATCAGAGACGTTTTGTATGTAAGAGACACAAAATCGGAGCATGGGGACGTAACAGCTTCAAAGGTTCAGTGAAACTAAGCTCAGTACCTCACACAGCAGCATCATAAATGATACGCTGGTTTATCAGAGCCGCTGATCTAACCCAGGATGAGAGGCCACCTCAGTCCACCGTTTTGTGCTGAGTGGGCCAAACCACACACAGCTAACACACACACACACACACACACACACACACCAAAACAAATGCGGTGGCGCTATCTCGGTCAGAACTGTGCGGCGGTAATTCAGTTTTGCTGCGCGTCCCTCAGGGGAACATCACGGCAGGTCTGAAATTAACAAAGTGGCAGTAACAAGCGTGGCCCCGGCCCAAGGACACCAGTCTGACAAGGGCACTTCTACCACGTCCACGGCCACATTCACAGCTATTGTCAGCTGCGCGGGGAGGGAGGGCCTGTGAAAAGAAAGCTGCTGGAGTGATTGTAAGGGACAGTATGGCCCTGAGCTACACACACACACATGCGCGCACACACACACGCGCACACAGAGGGTTTTATTAAACTCATAAATCACGATGACGACAGACAGCGTCTCAGAGAGGAGACTGTCTGAACGGGAAGGTTAGTGAAATGAAAGTGCCGGGGAGACGCACACGCACACACGCACACACACACACACACACACACCTCTGTGTGACGCTAAAACAAAACAAAAACCGGGAGCCCTGTCAGGGCGTCCACACACAGCCCGCAGTGATGGTGAGTGGCAGCGTCAGGTTTCTGCCCGTTTTTCACCGCCTCGACTTTTAAAGGTCAAAGCCGGAACTGTTATAAAATCACCGAGTGTCGGTGTTGTTGTTTGGTCTCATTTTGTCAAAACTGAGGTTGATCCAGACACGTAAAATACCGCCACAGTTTCAGTTACTTTAACTCAGTCATACTGATGCTTATATTTCCATTATCTCAGTTCCAGGAACTACCTGCTGGGGGGCAAGGGGCAATACAACCTAATGGGCTTTTAGTTTTCTGTTCAGATAAAGAGGGCTTAATCTTCTTGTGTGAAATGTGTGAATGCTGGTTGTCAGATCAATGTACACTCGAGCCGTTCTCACACCAGATGGTGCGAGGGACTCGCTCCCAAGGACTGGAGAGGGTTCCCAGGAACTACGAGGTTCAGTGGGACAATTTTAGTTTACACTCACACCTCCAATCATACCTCTGGATTGACATCCATGCTGTGTACCATGTTGTGGGTCTTTTGACTGCTTCAGTTCTGGACTCCAGTTGTAGGAACATGCATGAAAGGGGGACCTCTCTGCAAAAGGTTCAGGAACTATGGAAAGTCCCGGATTTAATTGCTTCCTGCTCTGCTTGAAAGGAGCTAAAAACGTTCTTGAAAACGGAGATTTGGAACTATGTAGTTCTGAAACACAAAAGTGGGAACTTTCCTCGCTTCGGTACAGGCCGAACCAGATGTGTTAGAACCAGGTAAACAGTTCTACAGACCCGCTGGGTGATATGACGGACTCTGTGATCGTCCTCTTCATTCAGTGCTACTGCGTCTAACTTCAGGAGAGGAAAGAAGGAGAAGAGTCCGGTTTTAAAAGCTTTTAGTGAACACGGTCAGACATTAAACTGCATCGTTTGATCAGACAGACAGAGTCAGCACTATAGGCAACAACAAATAATATTACATGAACATAAAGCAGCATTTCGAGCATACACCATGTAAAACGGGGGCAGTTTAAACAGATATGCAGATATGTATTCTCCTTTGAGCTCGCTAGCATCCGGCCGCAATATAATGTAAACATAGCCAGAGAGGAACTGAGGGATAAAGACAGACAAATAGTTATGTGCTGAAATACACATTTAGACTTATATATATATATATATATATATATGTGTGTGTGTGTGTATGTATATATATATATAAAATAAACACTAGCAAGTTAACTTCTGATATTAGTCTTCATAGTGCAAGTGCAAATGCAGTTAGGTCCGATAGCATGGTAATGTCAGTACAGGCAGTAAATGATTATCGACAACACGCAGAGAACGACGGAGGGAGCGCGCTCTCATGTGGGAGCCATGGTATGCAGCGCGACCAGGTCTAACTCGAGGAGAGGTCGTACAGCTGCTGGATTTGGCAAATCATACGAAACATGTCACTTCTAAGTTCTTCTAGGTTTTGTTTTTGTTTTTTTTTTACAGTTGTAGTAAAAAAAAGTACCGTAGGCGGAGAGCTCGCCTGGGTTCTGTGTCATCTCCAGGGTCTGAGGGGTCACCGTAGTCGTAACTGCACTACGTGAGGCTGTTTTCCTAGAGAGGAACCAGCTGCAGGTGTAGAGGAAGGCTCTCCAGTTTTAAGGTTATGTACAGTCCAGACACAGACGCCCATAATCTTCTTGGACTCAAGGAGACGGGCCTTTGGTCGGACACCTTCCTTTCTATCTTTCTTTTCTTTTCTTTTCTGAGTGAAAACACGCAGACTGTGAATTCGAACCCCGGCACCGGTCAAATAAGGCACTGCAACAGTCACCGGGAACAAAACGAGACACGTGACAAGAGGGGGTAAA
Organism: Karalla daura; assembly: GCA_029224185.1. Taxonomy (NCBI): domain Eukaryota; kingdom Metazoa; phylum Chordata; class Actinopteri; order Chaetodontiformes; family Leiognathidae; genus Karalla; species Karalla daura. The sequence continues at coordinate 14,053,989 of CM055190.1, forward strand.
GTGATGTAGTGTAGGTCCTGTTGAGTACTGAGTGTAGCTGAGAGTGCGATACTGTGTGAAAGATATAAAGAGTCATCTACGCGATCGGGCACAGCTTCGGGCAGCTGTAAGACCAAAAAAAAAAAAAATGTGTACCGGGGCGTTTCTCTCCGTTCGGGAGTCGTTTCCTGCCAGCTGAGAAACCTTCAGGAAAAGCGGAGAACGTCTGAACTGCTAGCTTCCAGTTGGCTTTTAGCGTCTTCGCCCCAGCAACAACCAGCCGCTGAGTCCCCGGACTCCAGTAGCTGCCGCGTCAGAGCCTCTCGCCTCATCGTGAGGCCTGGGGCCGATCCGTCCAACTATCCTCGATCCGTGACAGCGTCGCGAGAGAAGAAATGACAAATGTGTCGTTCCTGCGTCTTCAAAGTGATCATTTTCTTCATTTGCGGCTCGGTTATCATGGTAAACGTTCTGATAGATTACTATCAGTGTGACTTTTATGTGTCTGTTTGAATAATTTACGTATACTTCCGGACACGTTCGTCCATCTTTTATCTCTTCAAATCGATAAAAAAAACGCGTGATATATCGGGTAAACCGTTAGTGTGAATGTATCGGAGGATGACGCGCTGCCTGGGTGTCGTCCAGACTTCCTTCATAGACCCTGACCCGTTAGTGACTTTGACATTAGCTGGCCGGGCAGGTTTCACCCCGGCCCGGGAGATGTTTGCACGTCTCTGGGGAGCAGCCGAGTGGCGGGAGCTCCAGTTCAACCCCGGCTGGAAGTCCTCGTTAAGGGCACCGATTCAGACCGGATCACACAGAAGCGAGGCTGGAATGAACGCCTGTCTTTCGGCCTACGCGGAGGAGGCCGGTCCTGAGACGTGGACCCCCCCCCCCTCCTTGCCGGCCGGCTGAGGTCACAGGCTGCTGTCCTGATTGGACAGCTCGGGCGCCAGCTTCCTGTGGCGCGGCGAGGTGGACGAGGCCAGCTTGGTCGGGGAGGGCGAGGCGTTGGAGGAGGAGTCGCTGCCTCCTCCCTCCGACCCGGAGGGGAGGGAGGAGAGGTGGGGGACGGGGGGGGCCCTCTTCCTCCCCAGGAAGCCTCCCTCCAGCACCCCCCTCTTCCTCGGCCCCCCGTCCGGCTTCGGCCCGTCGCCCTCCGCCTCCTCGGGCGGCGGCGGCTGCACCTTCCTCCTGACGTCGGCCCCCGGGACGGGGCTGTCGGGCGGCTGGCGTGGGGACTCGGGGCCCCCGTCCGCCCTCGTGTGCGCTCCGGGGGAGGAGGGGCCCGCCGCCTGGCAGGCCCAGGGCTCCACGGCCGACGCTCTCCTCTCGCCGTCCTCGGGTCCAAAGTCGCAGAGCGAGCGGCGGGCGTCGGCGGCCGGGCCCAGGCCCTGAGAGGACATGTGAGCTGTGCTGTCCAGCATCCCCCGACTCAGGCCGAAGTGCTGGAAGTCCCTGTGGAGGGACCGGGATGACAAGCGTGAATAAACAAGGTGTTCAAGATGCTCTGATCCTAGTCATTTATAAACCAGGTCAGTCCTGCCTCTGAAGCCTCAGCTCTACAGCTGAGACACATGACTGTTTTTGTAGTCCATTAATCTGTTCACAAAGACGTTGAAAAGTATGCTTTCCATGGTTCAAAGAGGGCAAGATAAATCTCTTAAGTTTTTGTTTTGTCCATAACTCAAAGACATTCACTCCGCTGTCACAAAGCACTAAGGAGATCTGAAAATCTTCAAATTTGAGAGGCAGATATCAGAGCAATGAACCCAGAAACATTGTCTGAGTTGCAGCTTTACTCAGCAGTGCACATTGTATTCTGGTTACTCAAGTATTTGAGTGCTCAAGATTTTCAAGCATAAAAAAACAGATCCACAGAGGCCGCTATACCGGTCTATGGTGGTGAAGAGGCAGATGAAGCCACAATGCAAAACTCCAACCCTCAACTTACAGTCATGAGCTGTTGGTAGTGACCAGTGAAAATGAGATCACAAATACAAGTAGTGAGAGAGAGAGAGAGAGAGAGAGACAGAGAGAGAGAGAGAGAGAGAGAGAGAGGGTGAGGGGCTCAGACAGCCGGGAGAGGCTCAGGGTAGAGCTGCTGCTCCTCTGCATGGATGTAATGAGCAGTCAGGGCAGTGAGACGACGTGTGGATGTATTTCACCTGTAGCTGTGGAAGGACTCTGTCCTCCTGGCGCGGGCCAGCAGGGGGCTCTCTCTGTAGGGCCGCACGGCCCCGTACGTGGCCTGGCTCTCAGGAATGGGCTCTGGGGCCTGCAGCTGAAGGCTGAGAGACGAGAGCGTGGAGGAGGCTCCGCTTAGCGACCTACCGATCTGGAGGCGACGTCGAGGCCGCTTCCTATCTTTCTGTGTAAGAGCACGCGCGGAATGGTGCGCCCCTCACCTGGAGCAGGACTCCCTGAGGCGTGTGTGGTGCAGCACCGAGGGGGCGGGGCTAATGTTGGGCGTGGCGCAGCGCGAGGTGCTCAGGTCACACTGGTCCAGCAGCTGCAGCAGCTCCTCCTCCGTGGGTCCGCCCACATCTGTCCAACACACGAGCCGCCCCGGGTTCAGTTCGCTGAGCGTCTCCCCACCCCCCCCCCTTCCCCCGTCGTCCTCCCTTCTCTCCCCCCCCCCCCTCACCGTCTTTCTTCTTCTCCTCTCCTTTGTTGGCCGTGTCCATGGCCGTGGTCAGGTCCCACATCTGGATGCTGCCGTTGCCGTGGCCCGTGAACAGGTAGCGGCGGGGCCGGGAGCCCATGCGGCTCGAGCCCTCGCACTCCCGCACCATGAAGCAGGAGATGGTGGTCCCGTCCACAGACTGCACCTCGCAGATCCTGACACACACACACACACACACATGAGCACGGAGCAGTAGTGAGAATGAACCATCTTCTATCCGAGGAGCAAGAAGGAGATTTCCCCACCTCTTGCCAGTGGACGAGAGCCTCACGAAGAGTTTGTTGGTGATGGGGATGACTTTCTGAATGAACACCTGCTGATCGTCTCTCTCTCCAAATGGACCTGAGAGCAGCAAACATGATCAGTCTGGAAACAAAAAAGAGCCCCTCTGCGTCTTTAAGGCCTCGGCTCTGGGACTCAATGCATGACGTGGTCTCTGCTTTATCAGTCAGCTGATAACACACATCCAGACCTCCACAGTGTCCCTGTCATCTGCCACATTTGAATACAAAACACAGAGATGAGATCCACTACTTCCTCCTCCTCCTCCTCCTCGTCTCCGACCATCAGTCCTATGAGTCAGCGCTCCCAGCTGCTGTTCTCTCTCCTCTCTCTCTCTCTCTGTCTCTCTCTCTCTCTGTCTCTCTCTCTCTCTGTCTCTCTCTCTCTCTCTCCCTCTCTCTCACCTATGTCGTTCCCGGAGCAGTAGCTGCCGTGACTCTCCGTCTCCTCCAGGGACAGGATCTTGAAGGAGGCCAGAGGGGTGGAGCCCGGCTGGGTGGAGATCATCCCCCTGAACCGGGTCACCGTCCACGTCCGGACGTGGTTGTTGTCCGCACACACTGACACACAGAGACGCACACACACACACACACACACACATACAGTATAAGGGGTGGATCACTGCGTCCGGCGCGGGTCCGGGGACGGTCAGGCTCGGCAGGCCGCTCTCTACCTGACACCAGGTGCTTCTCCGACAGCATGATCTTGGTGACGGGGCTCCTGTGAACGGTGAAGGTCTGGAAGAGCTGAGGGCCCGACCCCACCGTCTCCGGGTGCTGCACGATCACCCGGACCGCGCCGCTGCTGGTGCCGTAGGCGATCTCGATCCAGTTCCCGCTCACACCTGAGAGCAAGGAGGCGCGGGTCACTGGGTGGGACGGGCGCACCGGGCGACACTGAGGCTGCACTGGCATGACTCGATCTGAGTGTGGAGACCGCTCAACAAAAAGGCTGGAGGAGTGGAAGTTATCACAGTCATAATTTTGTCTCCTCCTCCTCCTCTAGACCTCTCTAGATATCATACTCAGATAGACAGATGACGTGAAGCCTGCATGCCTTCTGTTACTGCTGTCAGAAACACGAGAGGTAGAGGGGTAGGGTTTAAGAAATGCTGACTGACTGGTTTTGGGCGTGAGGTAGACGGACAGCGCGGTGATGGCATCGTTGGAGGGGTCGTGGTAGAGCTCCGTCACTAGCAGGTCGTTGTCCTTCATCCTCAGGGGAAACTTCTGCATGTCTGAGAAGAAAGAAGGCGATTCGATTTAAGCGGATCTGACAAAATGAATGCAATGATCTCCACTACTTTTTTCTGAAAGTTCAATAAGGGCAGGTGAGAGACAGATGTGCACCTATGTAGTAGATGGAGCCGTTGTTGCAGCCCAGGAGCAGGAAGGATCCAGCGGTGTCACAGCTGGTGATGGGAACCACGTCCTGGACCTGGACGTGAACACAGACGGCAGAGTTGGTCGGGTTCCCGATACTAAGGGACGCACGCACACACAGCGAGGTCTTTGTTCCATAACGTCGGGTAGCGTCCGACCTGCCAGTGCTGCGTGACGGCATTCCACACGCCGACCTTCCCCGTGTGGCTCGTGGCCACCAGCTGGTTCCCGATGAAGAAGAGGTCGTCCACCGGGACACCCAGGCTGAAAACACCTGGGGGGTGGGGGAGAGGACATGGAGGCCTTTATATCCTAACCTTAAACCCAGTCTGCTCTGGAGAGGATAGAAGGCTCTCCATTCAGACCTGAGCCTAACATCAATGCTTCAGCTTTATTTGGTACAGTCCTCGGTATGTATTAACCTCCCATTCACCCTGGTTCCAGACATGCCGCTCGGGTTCAACTTTTTACGGTCCGGACCTGAGCTCGCAGTGACTCCGCTTACCGATCTCGTTGCCGCTGCCTCCGTCCTGGATGCTCCAGAGGATGATGCTGCTCTCGGAGGCGGCGGCCACCATCTTGTCCTTGTCTCCGTGCGGGCCGCCCACCACTTTGGCGTTCAGCGCGATGCGCTCGATGGTCCAGTCCAGGTAGGGGGAGGAAAACACCTGCTGCCACCCAGACGACTCCTTAATCCTGAGGTGACATCACACACACACACACACACAGATGAATTATTCACCCGTTCGACTGAACCTGCTTTGAGCTGAGGATGACAGCTTGTGTTCCGACCCACAAGCATTTAGCGGGACATGTGAGACTCCCCGGCTTCATGAATAATCCAGCTGATGGCCTACTGTAGTGGCGGAGTTACCTGTAGCAGATGACAAAGTGCGCGTAGGCTGCTACGATCCAGTTGTGGTGTCCAGCTATGATCAGCACCTTCCTGGGGTCGACCACGGGACCTGCACGCACACACACACACGCACACACACACACACACACAGTACAGGCTCAGAATATCTCACATTACTTTTGTTTTGTTCCAGATCTCCCGACGATATCACGCTCCCGTCCTGAGCTCTCCTCCGGGTCAGGAGGCGCATACAGTGCACTCTCCGCTCATCACGGCTCACCCCACTCTGTGATGTCATCCTGCACAGAGAGCAGAGCGGGGCTGCCCGCGGCCCGCACACTGAAAGGAAATGTCAGGTCACATTAGCCGCAGCATTAGTGCACACTCACAGAGACGCGCACTCGCGGCCATCAACAGCGTATACGATACACCGTCCCACTGTCTGTCTCTCTCTCACACAGACGGAGAGGTTACACCACGCTGTGGAGACTGATATACTACCGAGCCGAGGAGGAGGGGTCGCTGGTCTGCTGCTTTGCGCTCAGATGGAACTGAGGCCGAGCTGGCTCAGTGACACCTCCCGATGATCACTATGGGAGCTGCGCCCAGGCTGCTCACCCAGCTTGTGCGTGTCGTCGTCCGTCCCGGGTGGGCCGGCGAGGCAGGGACGGGGAGGGGGGCCCACCCGGGCGAAGCCCTCCGCTCCACTGGGCCCTGGGCGCTCCTCGGAGGAGGAGGTGGAGGAGCCCGAGGCTGCGGCGCCGGCGGCCGGGCTCGACTTGCGGGCAGGGACGGCTGCCGAGTAAAGAGAAATTACGAGACGCTGCGATAAAATGGAAACTCGCGTTGTCTGACAGTCGGGTGGTTTTCAGAGAGGAAGCTTGGGTGCCGGTACCTGGGGGCGGCAGGTAGCCATGGAAGAGGACGCTACCACAGGACGAGCGATCCAGTTCCTCACAGAGCAGCAGCCTCCGCACTGTGACACACACACACACACACACACACACACACACACACACACACACACACACACACACACACACACACACACACACACACACACACACACACACACAGTGAGGCCTCATGACCAGAGTAACATGATAGGATAAGTGCTATTAACTATTTAATTAGTTTAACACAGCAAAAAGATTGTGATTAGAACATGTGATGGATGATTAAACTGTGTGATCGTGTTGTCTCCTCTCCTCTTCTCTCCTCTCCTTATTCTCTTTCGCCATTTGTTTAAACTTGAAAGTGCTGTTTCAGTCGCATGGAGCAGCTTTGCTCTTTTGATTACAAGCAGGTGATCGGTGGCCACAAAGGTAACTTTCCCCCATTCATACGCACAGACAATGTGAGGAAGTTACAAACAGTGAAACGGGAAGTGAAATAGCATTAGAGTACATGGAAGTAGAGCAGTAATGAGGTTCAGACTCTGGCCAAGTGGCATTTGAAGCTAGGGCAGCATTTGGCCTTTCAACACTCGCACCAGAGCTGCTCACTCTGAACATAAAGCTGATGCGGGGTTTACAACGTGTCTACGTTCTCTACAAAGCAAAAGTCAGCAACGTCTCTGGACTGCGACCTACCTAAAGGAGTTATCCCATAGAACTCTGCTTCATGCCGTAGGACGCTGATGTTCACGCCCCTACGGGGAAGAAACACACATTGTTCTTGTGGCCCGGTAAAATGTCCTGAAACAAACAGGTCTTCTGACCGCTTTTATGACTCCTTACCGCAAGTCCAACTCTTTGGTTCGGAGGAAATTCAAGATTGGCGCGAAGGCTGTCGGGTCCCTGTCGATAAATATCTGGAAGACGTCGACACAAGTGTCATTACCGTGTATACAACAAGGGGCGACACTCAAAGATAAGCTCACATATGTAGGCGATTGTGTATGTAGGCACAACAAAAAATCTTTCCCAGAATGTTTAAGATGCAGATTCTCCTCCACTTTTCAGAAACTATACTCACAGCTCCAGTTTCATCCCGCAGGGTGGATATCCTTCCACTCAGCAGACTGGAAACACACACACACACACACACACACACACACACACACACACACACAGTTAACTCCGGCTCGTCTCTGTTTCCATTTCACCAGCATCACCTGAGGAACGCTGACGTGTGGCGTCCACCACCACCAGCGTGTGATCCGGTGAACGCCTTTTGAGTGCTTTAAGTGGTGGGCAGGATTGCATGGACACAGTCCATTTCCTATGGAGCCCACTTACCTGAGGACTGTGATCCACGGCATAACCTAATACTGAGAGCACAGCTCACGCAGATGGCGGCACCGAGACTGAGAGGCATTTAGTCCACTCTGTCAGCTGTTGTCAGACTGTGATCTGGGCCCACTGTTTGAGTTGCATGGTATGTGCCCTGCCCCGATCAGCTGTTTCTCTGGATTCCCCCCCCCGAAGAGCAGGAATCACACCGAATTACCTCAGCCAGGGTGTAATTTATGCATCACACCGGTCGTTTCTGCACCCCTGAACACTCTTACAGGCGCAGTCTGTGCTTGCAACAAAGGATTGTCACAGCGCTACCTCTGAATATTGGATAATTGTGTTATCTGTCTTTTTTTCCTCCCCGCATCACAAAAAAAGATGAAGAAACGTCATGGCCTGATTTGGATCGCAGCGGACTGGAACTGCAGTCCCCTGACATCAATGGAAGCAACATGACGCGGGGCAGACACGAAATAATGGCACATCCCCACTTAACATGAATTATAGAACGCTAATTTGGCTTGTCTAAGTTGCAAAGGCCTAAAAGCATGTTCAACTGAGACTTTGACCCCGTTTCTGCTGCACGGTAACAGTACTAGTACAGTTTAATTAACCTACTTTCGGAGGGGCTTCTGCAGAAGTTAAATTTGCTCCATCTGAGTCACATGTTCGTATGCGTTAGAATGCTGGATCCAGCTCTGGTTTCACACCATAGACAGACAAATGTCCCCTAACAGTGCAGTTTTGTTGCTGGGGAGCTTTGATCCGCCTTTGTTTTGCGGCTGAATAACACACAAATAACAACCACATCACCTGGATCACATTCATGTGACTTCTCATTAACTGACACTGGCCAGTCCAGATCTATCGTCTGCTGGAGGAGAGGGGAAAAAAAGACAGTCCACAACAATTCACAAACCTCGAGAAGAAAGAGTCTGGGATCCACATCAGGGTCTGTCTGGAGGTGCTGAACCTACAGCAACAAAAGAAACAAGAAGCACGTTTATTACACTGGGACATGCGATGGTTTGTATATTTAATGAGAAAATGGTGGATGTTTGTAACTGTCTTTCACTGTGTGTGAAAGATATAGAGGAAATTGTATGAGGGAAAAAAAAGAGCTGCTTTGGTCTCTTGTAGACATCATCATCATCATACACACATACGTACACACGCAGCCGGACCTCATAATCTCTCCCATTATCATCTGTGGATCCGTCCTGTTGGCGAATCTTACCTCGTCCCACCGACGTTTAACTGGATGATGTCTCCTATCCCTAGAGTTAAACTGGTGCTGTTCGTGGCCATGATGGAGACCCGGACCCAGTGGTTCTGGTACAGTTCAGCTCGCTAACGTCCTCCTATCGTCCCCGTTTCCATTAAAACCTCCACTATGTGGATGCAGCTCCACTATTGTCGAGCCTCCGCATAGTGTGAAGGGAAGGAGAGAGACACGCAGAGGTGTTTTTAAGCCAGAAGCTGGGAACACAAGAGTCCCTGTTGTCCGCTGACATCACTGTCGTGGATGTAACTAAATCGTGGATCAAGATCTTGCGCAGAATATTAGCAACGCAAAACAGCTGTACGAAGACCCTGCAGGCGGAGCGAGAGATGTCTCCTCCTGGTACTTCCGGCTTCGCTTTAGAAGACGGAAGTTTTAGTTTAAAGACTTGGTTTGACCAAGTGGTTCTTCTTTACAAGATAAGATACAATTTACAAAATATTTCATTTTGTTATTACGAACCAAGTCGTTTTCCATATCGCTGTGTGAGCTTTCGAGACATTTTATGGGGATATTTGGCGCTTTCGTGGGCCGTTACTGGGAGACTCCCCTCCTGCCATTTCCTCCGTTTGGAGGAACCATGCAGTTTGGGTCATTTATAAGACAGGCTGAAGTAATTTGTAAAAATCAAAAACAACTAATAAACCCATTGACATACGGACATTCTGTGAGCTATCTACACATTGTACACAATTTTTGAGTCAACTTTGACTCGTTTTTTTTAATCTGAGTGAACTCTCTTGACCTGCTTTCCGTTAGAATCTTTAGGTTTTATTTTCGACCATGAACACTGCTGCTTATTTCCTAAAAATGACTGAACAGATGTATCCTTATAAGTCAATTAATCTTCACAATTCACAAGACAACAACCTCGTTTAGACTAATTTCATTAAACACACCAAAAAACGTGTGGCCGACTAAGCACCCGCAATATAATATGTCGCTGTGTGTTGTAGCGAGTGCATCGAGTAAACTAGCGATAGTGCTTAAATGCGCTAGCCTTTACTATGGCTATATAATATTATTTTTCTTTTTATTGTAATAACTGCGCAGTGATGCGTTTTCTGTGCGCAGACATGTCCTCCCTGAGCGTCTCTGCGTCCCTCCCACTCCTGCTACAGGAAGGTACCTGAAACAACACAGTTTATGACTAGCACTCTGCTTCTTTTTCTTACATCTAAGAGACTATTTATACAGCTCGATCATCAATATGTAAACCAGGAGTACTTATTCTGAGGTAGATGAGCCCGTTCTACGGTAAGATGCTGCTAGAAACTTTATGTGAACTCGCATTATTTGTTTATTTACTTCCCATTAGCTTGTTAGCCGGGGAAAAGTTAGCACAGGAGTGAGAGACTGTTTCCTTTAGCTCACAGTTAGTTTATACGTGCTCAGCTAAGTTTATAACAATAGCTAGTGAGTATGAAATAGTGTGTATTTAATGTCCTATAACAGAAAAAGCACTTTAGAGTCAAACTTGAAACAGAAGTTCGTCTAAAAGTTGGGCCAAACCCAGGTACGACTCAGCGCCAGACAGACAGGTTGATACTTGCTGGATACTTAGACATCACGTCTCTTATTTTACAGGCATCTCTCCTTTCTGCTCCATTTGATCTAAAGCCAGGCCTGGGGAGGAGGAGATGGACGAGTGATCGGCACCATCGCCCAGGGTAGAAAGCAGTGGAAAGGCTTTCTATCTATCATTAGCTGCGGCCTGTGAGGTGGAGCACAGGAGAGGAGAGGAGAGCCAGGTCTACAAGTAGGGTCATGATGTCGGGTCCACAGGGAAACGAGGCTCCGGGTGAAGGAGGGAACATGTCTGGTGGCAGTACTCAGCAAGGAGAAGCTGCCATGTCCTCGCCTGTCGCCTCCATGCAGCCTCCTGTCACCACAGAGACGGAGGATGAGAGCGAGGACGAGTCGGAAATACTGGAGGAGAGTCCTTGTGGCCGCTGGCAGAAACGACGAGAGGAGGTGAGGGCTGTGATGTGTGGCCCCCAACACACTTCACACCCACCCGTCCTTTATTTTTCACCTGTTTTATACCTTAATGGTGAAGGGTGAAGACAGGAAATACACCCTGGACAGGTCTCATACTATTCACTCTCACACTTACAATGTGGAGTCTCCACTCGACCTAAACATGCATGTTTTTAGGTTGTGGTCATACCCATAGAAAGCTCACTTAAGACCATTTACCGTCTTGCTATGAGGTGATAGTGGTATTTACAGCTCCGCTGTGTGTCATACCCGTATTTCACAGAATAATTTCCACGTCATAACATGTGCCTGGTTACTGGTTACACAGTCACATCAATGCCGAGTCTGCAGCGATTTATTAGTCATCACTACTATCACCCAGCGCTGCATTCCACCTACAGTAATCCCACAGGTTTTGTTGAAAGCACTACTTAACGTATACCAGTCCATTGTAGGACGCATACAACATTCAGTCTCACATTCACACCTCAAAGCAATTTAGAGGCTCCAATCAACCTTCATGTTTTTGGACTAATGCAGCTGGGATTCAATCCAGGGAATTTCTGATTTTGAGGAACGAATGTAACATATGCGTAAAATAAAAAGAGGCTTGGTCAGCACAAGTAGTCTCAATTTAAATAAGTATGTGTCGCACAGAGGGAAAGATGGAAACTATTACACTGAATTGAAGTCGGAGTCAAAGGCATGATAGAAAGCCATGAAACGTCACATCATATCAGCAGGGTGTATGCAGTACAAGTGTTTCTGTTCATGCTGTTCAGAAGTTTTTTGTGTTGTGTTTTCTTACTTCAAAATGACAATATCTCATATTCTCATTGCATGTTCTGTATGTACTTGTGCTCTAGGTGAATCAGCGTAATGTCCCAGGGATAGACGCTGCATACCTGGCCATGGACACAGAGGAAGGTGTGGAGGTCGTGTGGAATGAAGTCAGGATCTCAGAGAAGAAGAACTTCAAAGTGCTGGAGGTGAGGTCCTGTGTAGAGAGCAGGAAATATGTGCCGATTATCAAACAATCTTTTTTTGGCTGAGATGTAATTTTGTCTTAGATATGATGAGTTAATAAGATTTGCTCTATTCTGGTCGTTTAGGAGAAAGTGAAAGCCGTATTTGATAACTTGATCCATTTGGAACACGCAAATATCGTCAAGTTTCACAAGTACTGGGCTGACACCCAGGAGAACCGGGCTCGGGTGAGTCATCTTTAATGTAATTATTGCTGAATTGTGTCTGCCCAACAGGTTTCCTTTAATTCCTTCTTCTCTCTCAGGTGATTTTCATTACTGAGTACATGTCATCGGGAAGCTTGAAGCAGTTTCTGAAGAAGACAAAGAAGAATCACAAAACCATGAATGAAAAGGTCACATCTTACTATACATCATGTTATGAAAATCTGTCTGCACATGACCTGTATGTGAGTCAGAAGAACTGATAATCTTGCAAACGGTTGGCACGTTTTGTGCTCATATGCAAAGTGAAATCACACCTTGTCAGTCCCAACTGCTCTGTTGTGTTAAGGAATTATCAATGACTCTGATCGTGCGTCTGGTCCTACAGGCTTGGAAGAGATGGTGCACTCAGATCCTGTCTGCTCTCAGGTCGGCTCCCCTTCCTCATACAGAAACATGGGCTGTTATGCAAAACAGTCTGTTCCACCGTTCATATCGTTTGTCTGTGTGTGCCCGCAGTTATCTCCACTCGTGCGACCCTCCCATCACCCACGGCAACCTGACCTGTGACACCATCTTCATCCAGCACAACGGGCTCATCAAGATCGGATCAGGTATACAGTTACATGAGTGTATCCTAGAGGCCGAGGCAGCAGAGCTGTAGCATTGTTTGATGGAGTCAGATCATATGAATTATAGATTTACAGGTGGGGAAAGTATAGATACGATTGTATAGAGTCTCCATGGTTACACAACAATTAAGGCAACTCGTACACTCGGGTACCTGAACATGTAAGATGATATTGAAAACGACTGTTGTCTGTTGACTCCAACTATCAAAACTTTTGGGCTTTGTTCCATCTTTTGGATCTGTGAACACACGGCTTCTAAGCTCACGACCTAGCTCTTCCACTTCCTCTTCCCTCTGTCACACACTTTTTTTCCCCCCCCAGCCTCTCTCTCGACTTCCTTGATCTGTGTTAGTGCTCCGGCCGTAAGCCTTTTCATGCTCATCTCTCTCATTGTTGTCCGCCACTTTTCTCTCTCTCTCTCTCTCCCCCCTTCTCATGTGAAGTCGCTCCGGACACCATCAACAACCACGTGAAGACGTGTCACGAGGAACAAAAGAACTTGCACTTCTTTGCCCCAGAATATGGAGGTAGACCCGTGACGAAAATGACACTTCACAGATACTTTTTCAATTCACAGAGGTGGAAAAAATTACGCGTCATTGTTTCCACTTGTCTTTTCCATAAAAATATGTATATTTTTTATGAAGCCTTGTAGCATTTAGGACAGAAGCAAGCACAACAAAATATCCAATCAAAGAATAATTAAAAGACCGAGCATTACATTCCAGCAAGAGTATTTCATCGGTATTGATCGGTATTTAAAATGTCCTCATCAGGATTGATACCTCTCGGCACTGCATTGAGACTGCAGTGTGAAACTCCACCTGTACATACTTTTTCTGTCTTTCATTTTAGCTGTTGATGATGTCACCACAGCTGTAGACATCTACTCATTTGGCATGTGTGCCTTAGAGGTGAGACCCATGAAACATGATGGAAGTTATTTCCCAATGCAGCGTGTTAACGGCGCCCCTCATTTGTTCTAGATGGCTCTCTTGGAAATCCAGGGGAACGGGAAGTCCTCGTACGTCTCCCAGGAGGCCATCAACAGTGCCATACAGCTGTTGGAGGATCCGCTGCAGAAGGTACCGTACCCGGTTGTATCCACCTCTGAAGGTTCCTCGTGTGTGGACAAGCTGTTTGTCCTAGAGTGTGTTTGTTTTCACAGGAGTTGATCCAGAAGTGCCTCGACGCTGATCCCAGTACGAGGCCGACAGCCCGGGAGCTGCTGTTTAACCAGGCTCTGTTTGAGGTTCCGCAGCTGAAGCTGCTGGCCGCGCACTGCATCGTCAGCCACCAGCGTGAGTCACGAGGCCAGGCGCGCAGGCAAACGGTTCAGCCCGTGGCGGTGTTTCTAGTTGCCCTAACCGGCAAATGCTAACGAGCCCCACCTGTTTACCATCGCCTAGATATGATTCCGGAGAACGTTCTGCAGGAGATCACCAAAAACCTGGACCCCAACCTGGTCATCGCTGAGATGAGAGAGGACGTTCAGCTCAAGTAAGGACCCGGGGGGGGCTGCAGCCCACGCAGCTCGATTCAGTCCAAACCGAGAGTAGCGCTATTTTAGAGGGAGTTATATAGGAGCAGCAAAACATAAATATCCGTTTGTACACATTACTGTTGATATTGTAGATACATTTGGTTAAACAGCAGCAGCCATTATATTATTCTTTCATTATTATAATGAAAGAAAACACCATTATCAGTATAATGTCAGCCCAGGAACACTAGTTTCATCGGTTGTTCTTTTGCTTTTGTGCATTTTCAACAACTTCACAAACTTGTCAGAAACTGAATCCTCTCATGTTGTGAACGTTTAAAGGACGCTGTGGTCTCGTTTTTTTTTTATTGTCTGAAGGCTTTCCCAGTTTCCTGCCTTGGAGCTGGATAAGTTCCTGGAGGATGTGAGGTAAGAAGCATGATCCGTCCATTATCCTAACGCTCGCCGGTATCCGGTGAAGCTCTGGGTCCTGAGTGTCTGAAGGTCCCCGAGCAGCTTCACCATGTGGCCATGTGGTGGCAGTGTTGGACCGTCTGAGGACCGTGTGGCATTCCCCCATCCTCATACGGCTTCTCTAAATATTATGCCGCCCTAAATCATTTTCCCTGGGATTTCAAAGACTGTGTTTAAACGACTGTCTCTCAGAATTAACAGCAGCTTTTGTTCTTTGCTGATTTTGGATGCCTTTAATGGAGCTCCCAAGTATCTCAATAGCCACCGTGTTTTACATGAATAACTTAGTGGTGCATGTGTGTATGAAATAAGTCATTGTGAAGTCAAAGTTGAGTCGGTTAGGTGTGAGAATGTAACAGAGGACGCTCTCCGCTTTGGTTTTTGTGTGCTGCATCAGGAACGGGATCTACCCCATGACGGCGTTCGGGCTCCCATGTCCTCGGCAGCCTCAGCAGGAGACGGTTAAATCTCCTGTCGTTGTCCCCTTGGTCAAGACCCCCTCCCCTGAACCTGCGGAGCTGGAGACACGCCGGGTGTGTACAGCATGTCAAACGGCCAATGCATCCACAATGGCGGCGTCTCATTTTTAGCCTAGTATCACTCTCAATGCCTTGTGTGCCATTTTCTCCCTCACTCGTGAACCAGACTGTTCCTCTGAATCCTGTCCATCTTTCTCCTGCAGGTCATTCATATGCAGTGCAGTGTTGAAGCTGTGGAGGAGGGAGCAAAGTATCATGTAAGTGTCAAATAAGACTTTGAGAATCACTTTGTTACTGAAGCAATCAAGCATGCAGAATGACGGTAATCACAACTCTTCCTGTTTTCCCCCCCCTCCCTCTTATTAGTTAACATTACTGCTGAAACTGGAGGACAAACTGAACAGACATCTAAGCTGTGACATGTTGCCTGGTAAGACCACCTCTGCCTTGTGCTCCCAGTCGTTATCATTCCCAAACGGGCGACACTACTATCTGATATCGCTCAAGGTGTGTCCCGCAACCGGGAGTTAGACTTCGCACTCGCGGGGGCCCGGCGTCGAGGGAGGCGTGTGCGTTCACGTTTATTTAGTTCGACACCGTCTCAGCGGGACGTTTCTGACGCTCGCCCGCCACTGCGTGCTCAGACGCACAGCTCGGCTTCACGCCAGAGCTCAGCCCGACCGGGGGCAGTGATGAACGATCACGCCGCGTCTGTCCGTGCGAGGGCCCAACGCTGCCCCCCCCCCCTCCCCCGTCCCACCTCGTAAATTTTCAGCGGCCCCCGGTATGTGTGCGGGCCGAGGCCGGTGGGAAAGTGAGAGTGGGACTCCAGACGGAGCGCCGAGCCCGCGTGGCGTCAGGACGCACGGCGCGGTCGACTATTTTAGGCCGCCAGCCTCTCAGCCTGTCGCTCAGGTGTCGTGGCAACCAGGCACCAGTGGTTTGCACCATCAGCAACCTCTGGCACAAACTCAAATCTTTCTATACTTTTTAAAAAAATCAATTTCCTTCAAACTGGGGGTCTTTTAACCTCAGTGCCGTCGCAGGGGATGGGGCCTGTCTCCAAGGGAAGGCAGTTGAGATGTGGACAGATGAGGCAACTGCCGGAGTGATGCAGGAAGTACGCTCCGGCGTGCACGCGCACCCGCGGGCACGGCAGGCATGCGCGGCGTTGCAGGCGTGCGGGGAATGCCTGGCCTGCCCAAAGGCTGCAGCTGACAGCTGTCACCTCCCGTGTCAGGACCCGGCCATCTCTTCCCAGGCTCTCATCTCCCTGCCTCTCACTCACTCAAACACTGACACGCGCTCCCTCACATCTCACGCCTGTCCTGCACACACACACACACACACACACACACACACCCTGCGCGCTTGGAAAAAAAGAAAAATCATAAATCCTGCCGATATGAAGGGGCTTTCTTCAGGCTCCCTCCTTATCTGCTCTCTCCAGTCCAAAGTCGCTCTCTCTCTCTCTCTCCCCGCTGAGACGCAGGCGGGCATTCCTCACTCAGGCCTTTAGCACAGCATTCATAATGAACAGCAAGTAAAGAAGTCTGGTTGTTTGTTTTTTTTTCTTTGTTACTGTCGGTACTTTGTGTTTCTCTGCGCTCCACGCCACAGTTGTGAAGTGATCCGTGCCCCTGTTTGTCTTGTTCCCGCTACATTCCTCGCGCAGGTGAAAATTGACAGCCGGGTTATTAAAAGTCAGCCGACCGTGAACGACAACTCTGTTCTCCTACTATGGCCAAATGTTATGTTAATTCGATGAGACGGTCATAAAAGTCACAGATACTAGTGCTATCCATTAGTTTAGAAAAGAGAGCAAAGGAGTTTTTAAGAGTTAATATACAATAAAACTTTTTAAAAAGTTCTAGGATGTAACAGCAGTTCGCTGGAACTCACTACACTCGTTTTTTCCTTTGCCCTCGACCAGATGCATGTTTTCCCTGCTTTTTCTATTTTTCAATGTAGCGTGAAGTGAGAGGTGACTGGCACAGTCATGATTAAAGGCCACCGATACAGGCTGTATTGACACTACTGAATGAAGAGTGAGCAGCGCCGGGCTGTGAAACAGTAAAAGAGAGAGTGGGACCGTGACCGTCCATTAAGTCCTTCAATCATCTTTTACCAGCGGAGGAGCGGTGATAAGGCCAACACGTTGGAACAGACAATACCCACGGAACCAACATGCTCGCTGAAGCGTATTGACGTTGTTCCACATTTGTCCTCTTCCTGCCCGTTCAGCTGCACTTGATATCGCTGTAGGTGAAGCGATTTTTGCTTTTGATACGCAACGGGAACGTAACGGTTTGATACGGTTAATGGACGAGTCCTCCTGGAGCCCTCCGTTCGCCCCCAGTCACACGCTGAGCGGTGGCGGTAGCTGCTCTTTGGCAGTGTTTCCGTGTGTTTTTCCTCAGCCTTCCCCTCTGCAGACGTGATGTGAAGGTGCTGACATGTCTTTGGATCCCCGTCGCAGCGCTAACCGAGATGTTTGTTTCAGACGAACAGGTTCAAGAGCTGACTGGAGAGTTGGTGGAGCTGGGCTTTATCAGCGAGGTGGGTACTCTCTGTGTACGTGTGTGTGTGTGTGTGTGTGTGTGTGTGTGTGTGGGTG
Organism: Karalla daura; assembly: GCA_029224185.1. Classification (NCBI taxonomy): domain Eukaryota; kingdom Metazoa; phylum Chordata; class Actinopteri; order Chaetodontiformes; family Leiognathidae; genus Karalla; species Karalla daura. Next base: position 14,071,551 of record CM055190.1, read on the forward strand.
TGTGCCAGGTGAGCCTGCTATTTCCGTATCTGTGAAACCGTGAAGTTTCTGTTGTTTCTGTAACGCCGGGGGCGACTCCTCGCCCTCCCACATGCGAACTCGCCCCTTTCAACAGAGCTCTCACGTCGACGCGCGCGCTCCCAGCACTCGCCTACGCATGTTAATGCCGCACACGCTCCGGCTCTCTGTGGGAGAGAGCACACAGACCTCCTCGGTTCGGTGGATTTCAGTTTCATGTTTTGACTCGGACGCGTTGGGCCGCTGGGGTCCCTCTCCCACCTCTGTCACTGTCTAACGAGATGAGTCAACCTCCGTTGAAAGTGTTGTCGCTCTCTTTGCAGGTGGACCAAAACAAAATAGCCTCTCTCATAGAAGACTCGTTCAGCCAGGCGCTCCACCAGTGACACTTCCATCGACACATCGTTATCCCCACAAGACGACACTCCCTTCATCCAGTTTCACCCTGTGTTCGGTTATTTAAGTCGATGACTGTATTCAGTTTTTTGTTTTTTTTTATTTTATGTTTTTTTTTCTACCGAGGGTGGGATTTTCCTCTGCGTTGGGGATCGAAACTTAAAAGCACACAGAATCGTTGACACAAAGCCAATTCATAGTCAGGATGACTCCAAAGATGCCGGAGGAGGAAGGAGACGTAGGAAGAGAAGAAGAAGAAGAGATTCACACCTTATTTTGCAAGTCAGTATATCCTTAAACATAGTTTGCGTGGGATTGTTTTGAATGAGTTGGCCGCGGCGACAAACACCTGATCGCAACAGAGGTTTGTGCTGCGTCCATTAGCACAGTTACGGTAGCGGTTTGCGTCAAACCTGACCCCCAGCCCCCCCTCCCACCCCCACCCCCACCCGGTCAGACACGACCGCCTCCTGTGGCCTGGCTCCGCTGACACGAGTTGCCTTCGCCACGGCATCCGTGCACGTTCTCCTCAGCACTTGTGTTGGCCCGTCATCGCAGGCATCTCCTGCACCACGTGGACGTCCGCTCGTCCTTCCGTTAAAGCACCTTGAGTCCATCCTTGACAGAGTAACTGCATATTGCAGAGCTCCCGCTTAGAACGCCGTTGAGATCGTGGACTTTTAAAATGTTTGACGACTATCAGATGAAATGTATGCCGTTTGGAAGCGGGATGGCAAACGTGTAACTTGCTCTAATTTATTTTGGAGACGGACACCCAGGAATATTTTTTTTTGTTTGTTTTTTTTTTTCAAAGGTCTATTTTTAAAGAAAGTGTGTTTGCACCACCGCTCATCCCTTATTCTAGCAGGGATCGTGCCAATTCTGTCTGGAATTAACGTATACTCGGTTATTTTGAGGTACTGTGAACTCAGTGTTACTGAATTTCCATTCTGTGTGTACATATATACACGTGTGTTTTTGATATTTTGCTCTTCGCCTTGTCCTGGGCCGACGCACTTGCTTTCAAGTCCTCTTTACTCAGTTCTTTTTTTTTTTTTCCTCCTCCCCTTCACTTTACTCATTGTTTTTACAATTCATTTGCTGCTTGTTGGGTTCACACATGGTACTCCGCCTTTAAGATGTATTCTAGTGAGACTTGTGTACCGAACCCAGCCGCCATACGCTGTGGAAAGAGGACCCATTCCTAACTCATGTGTGACAGTGTCATATGTTTTATTTATGTCACAGATACTTTGTGTCATATGTTGTTGTTTTTTTTTGTTTTCATTTTCATTTTGTTTACTGTGATTTCCCAAAAACCACATTGTGGAGATTCTGAGCCAAAACACAACCTTTTTTTTTTTCTCCTTCTTTTTCTTTACCATTGCTATTTTAGTCATTATATCTCCATCTTTTATAACTGGGACCTAGTGGGTTGATCTTATATCCTTCACGAGTGCCGAGGCCCAACACACTCTTGCGTGGTTTGGGTCTTGTTCAAACTAATAATGAGACCAGAGCATTGTCATTGTTACAGTATGGCTCATAACTCTTTGTGGACTACTGGTACTGCTGTGTCTGAAGGCTCGTACAGTTCGGGATGTTAAACAGGTAGTGCAAACGCAAGGAGAGACAGAGTTAGAGATGCACCCTGTTGAGAACTACCAGTTCATGACTGTATGGGTTTGCAGACGAGAGGTTTTCCTTTTGAAGCTGGACGCAGAGATGAAATGTCAAGTGACTCGCCTCACTGGTGGGTTCATATTAATGCATTGTTTACAAAAATATATGAGAAGTGTTTTTAAAGTCATCCCGGGGAATGTAACTGCACCAGCTCTCACGCAGAGAATTGGTGAAAATCAACCAATGTGATCACCAGTGCAGCTTTATCTCCCTCCCCTCACCCTCTCTTATCCCCCCACCCCCACCCCCCCTCTCTCTCTCCCCCACTCTGCCCTAGGTATTGCTGGTGTTGTATCTGGTTATTAAATAATCATATGGGGTGGGCATTTTAAGCCCATCGTTCAGTGATGTCACGGTTACATTTTTATAGTCTTTGTATGCTACATGAATGTCAATAAAAAAGTGAGTGTTTTATCTGAGATGGTTTGGATTGCTCTTTCTCATTAGCATGTGCATGAATAAGCCCCCCCCCCCCCCCCTTTCTGTGGGTTTTCAGGTTTGTTCGTTTTTTTTTCTTTTTTTAACTGGTGCAGCGCTGTAGGGAATAATCAGATACAGCTACTCATCTTCTGGCACTCTACCAGTTCATTGTATGAGTTTGCAGATTTCCCTTTGAAGCTGGGTGCAGAGATTAAATGTTGTATTACTCATCTCACTGGTGAGTTCATATTGGTGTATTGTTGATGAGAATTAGAGAAGTCAGCCAGGGGAACGCAACTGCACCAGTTCTGCACCAATCACTGACTGTATGGAGAACTGATTAAGCCTGGACAGGTCACCAGCTCACCACAGGATACATACTCCATCCACACTAGAGGCAATGACCTAAACAAGCATGTTTTTGGGCTGTGGGAGAAAGCTGGAGTGCCACAAAGAAAGCATGCTCAGGAGGACCCAGAGTATGATCCCGGGGTGAAACCCAGGGTCCAGGATATGAAAGCACTAACCACTTATTATATCATCACTTATTGTAGGGATATGTGAAAAGATTCCTGCAAAATGAAATGTATTAATTCTTAATTAATGGGCATTAGTTTAATTTTCCAGGAAAACACAAACCTCAATGAATCACCTATGAATAAGACTTTGAACAACCGCTGTGCCACGCAATTCATTGGTTGCTATGTGATGACTAGTGAAGCTCTCTCTCTCTCTCTCTCTCTCTCTCTATTCCTGTGTATTGCTCTTACTGTATCAGGTTATTGTATAATTAGTTTCGGTGGCTATTTTTTGCTTTGAGAATTAATTAACTCATCGCCCATTAGAAATGTTTAAAAAATAATGTTTTGTCCGAAAGACGTAAACACTGTTGTTTCAAGAAGCCATTTTACGCAGGTATACGGGAGTTTATCGATGGATTTGAGTGAGCTGTCTGGCATTCGCAGCGGTCGCAGAGGTTGTCCACTGCCGCAGCTGCAGCGCCCCTCAGCGTCCCACCGGCCGCAGGTATCAAGGTGAGTCCCGTGACGTCATGCAGGAAGTGGACGCGGCGACGCCGGAGGTGTTGTTGGAGCAGGTGTCCAGATCCTGGTTTAACCCGAAGCGAGAGAGGAGATGTGCAACCTAGGTGAGTGATCTCCCTACGGTACGGTCATGTTGCTAGCGGAAGACGCTTGGTTTCTTCGTCTTGGTGTGTGTGTGGGGGAGAGAGAGAGAGAGAGAGAGAAAGAGAGTATGTGTGTTTGCCCCCCCATCAGTCTACCCTCAGGGCTGGAACTGTCCAAAGGCCTGCTGCTATTGCTGCTGCTGCTGCTGCTGCTGACAGGATGATTTGCTTTCACTTTGATTTTGTTGCATCTGTGGGATCTGTTCGTGCGTGGAAGATTTAGAGTGTGTTTTATCCTCGGTGCGGGTGGGCTGCTCGATTTACAACACTGGCAACAGATCAATAATTTGAAGGTTTAAAAAGTATTGGCTGTTTCCCCGCTCCCTCCTCCCACCTCTGTGACTCACTCAGCTCTGTGTTTGAGCGTGTGTGCGCGAGCGCGCGTGTGTGTGCGTGGCCTTTGTATGCAAATCCATCCGTCCATCCGTTCAGAATAAACTGAGAATAAACAAATATTCAGGCGTTTATGGAAAAGGCGACCTGCTTTGGCTGCGTATATATTCGTATGTGTAAAACTGGCAAACGAAAAAGAATAATTCATGAAGTTTGTGTTTGATGAGAGTGTATGTTCTGCATAGTTTGATGCTCGTGTGCATAAACTAAGATAAGATCTGAGTCCCTTTCACAGGCAGATCATAACTTTGGCAGGCGGACGGACTCTAGTTTTGTCTTGCTTCAGTTTACACAGTCATAATCGGATTGAGGTGCATTTGCATCACAAATGAACACATTTGGGTGTCAAATGGTGCTGGTAGTTGCTTATTGCAGGTGAATCGATATCTGCATATGTGTATTTGGGAAGAAATGTTTTTTGACTTTCTTTTTTTTTAACTGTTCACTGCAGAAAGATTACAGTGTCACTTGGACTATAGCAGAGAATTAATGAATGTATAATGAGAGTGCTTGGACTTGGGCCGTTCTGTTTGGAGTTTGCATGTTCTCCCCATTTGTGCGAGGGTTTCGTTTGGAAATGAGATTAATGTTTTTAGACGAGTTGTGCAAGTCTTGTGTTTCTGTCGTCCAGCGAAAGACACAGTGGCGAGGAGGCTGATGAAGAAGGGGTTAACTCTCATCCTCGTCGGCCACATTAACTTCATCATGGGAGCCATCGTCCATGGGAACATCCTCCGTCACATTTCCAAACCCGACAAACACATCACCACAGAATACACCGCAGCCAACATCATCTCCGTCACGTCTGGCCTGCTGGTGAGTTCACAGACAGGAGAGATTTCAACTCAGATTGCAAAGTGGCATATTTAGCAGAACCTGATCGACCGAACTGGTTTTCCACTCTATTTCTCAGCAATCATGACTGAACGTGTCTGACACAAGCTGGTTTTCCAAACTCCCAGCAGCTGCTTTCGGGCAGGTCTGATTACAGTGGAGTATCAGATAATCAGCTGAGCTGTGGATGATGTTTATCACATTTCTTTAATGTGTATTCCACACCGGGTTCTGTAGTTTACAGGATTTATTACAGGAACTAGAAACCATACAAAAAGATGATTTCCTGCCTCAGTCGGCATTAGTGGGTGAACAATCTTTGCCTGGCACTGGAAATGAAATATGTCTACATCCTTGAGGCCAGGATTATCACCCGTGCCACCTTCTTTAATAACCGTGCCAAGTGAAGCTCAAATGATTATCCTGTCGTTTGAATGTCTCAGAGCATTTCCAGCGGGATTATTGCCATCCTGATGTCAAGGAATCTTCAATTAAAAAAACTGGTAAGAACTGAATTGGTTTTTCAACTCATTTATGCTGCACTGCACTGTACTGTACTGTGCTGTGCTGTGCTGTGCTGTGCTGTGCGTACTCTCTACACTGTTGTCTCCGTGTTTCCAGCAAATAGGACTTCTGGTCGCATCGTTCCTGAACGCCTTTGTGTCGTTAGCGTGCTGCATTGGGCTGCTCTTGGCCATTAGCATCACTGTTGCCCACAACGGGGCAGGTTTGATGGTGGGATGCAACGACACGGAGGTGCCCATCAACGCTCGGTCGCCTGTCAGTGCCCGATGCCCGTTCGATACGACTCGAATCTATGTGAGTCTGAACTTCACCCCTCAGGGTCATGTACCGCCCTTACTCTTTCCTCTGTCTGATTTGACTCTGTGTTACTTTATTTCCTCCTCCCCCTCCCAGGACACCACTCTGGCGCTGTGGATCCCATCGTCTGTGCTGGCAGCTTCGGAGGCCGGACTCTCTGTCTGGTGCTTCATTGTCGGATTGGCTCTCAGAGGGCTCGGCCCCTTTGGGGGCCACTACATCAAACAGCAGGTGTGTCTATGTGTATGTGCGTGCGTGTCTGTCTGTATGTGCATGTGTGTGTTTGAATGGGGGCGGGGATGCTCGAGGGCTAACTGCGGTGCGCCTGATTCTCTGTCTGGCTCAGACTTGCGTGCATGCACACTTGGGTCTAACTAGCACAGCTTCTCCACACTCCCTCTGGGATTGTTGTGCTGTCTCGTAAAGCCAAAACAACATGCAAACCCTGTACCGTAACATGATTTTTTTTCCCCCCTCTCGTCTAGCTGGATGAAGAAGCAGAGAGCTCTACCCACCACAGCCAACGCCTGATCGGTCGGCGTGTGAACCCTGATGCCTAAGTGAGCAAGAAAAAAAAAACAGGGATGGGTTGGCAAATGGATCCATGTGCACTTGTTTCTTAACCACCAACTGCCAGTTTTCTTCATGCCAGTGCATCTCAACCATCAGCATTGAATCCCATGAACAGAGATGCAGGGTGCTGTACAAGTGTGTGTTTAAATGTTTTTAGACGTCATATCCGTCAACCTCTGGTGTGGATGTTTTAGTATGAAGGATTCTTTTGTTTATGATGAAAGTAGGTTTTTATACACTTCCAAGCACACTCGCCAAGAAGAAGAATTTTATCCACATGAAGGTATTTTTTTTAGCTTTTCTCAACTCACATTTCAGTAAAAAGAAAAAAATTTCATTGTTCTTAGTTTTTTAATACATATATTTTATTGTTTGTCCAGAATTTAAACCACTCCACGGCATCTTAGATTCTTTCAACAAGTACAGGTTGTACTTGTTGTTTGCCTACATACAGATTTAATGGTCCCACATAATTATGGTTCTCAAGCTTCTAATGGAAAATGGTACATTTTGAAATTAATGAATATAATGGAAATTATGGAATGAGTTGGTTCTGAAATATCAAATAATCTTCTAGTCTATGCATATTGGCACAGTATTTCTCATTACTGAAATAGAAATGGAACATAATTGATATAATAAAATAATCCAGTTAAGGACATAGAGGCTAAAGAAGCCATTAACATTGATGGTAAAGTAAATCATCAACTGATGAATACACAACAGGTAAAGCAACTGTACTACATTGTGTATGTCTTAATTTAGTTCTTTATTTCTACTTCCTCACTGGCCACATTTTTGTCAGCTGTGAATGTCCTGAAAATATTCTTTCAAATGTACCTTAGATACTTTCTATTGCTTTTGCCAAAGACCTGTGTATTGCTAAAGTGAGAGATGAATTTTAATCTTTATTTTGTGTTCTCCTAAATATAATGTAGATGGGAAATAACTCGGTGTGCAGCACAGTGGCATTTGGATTGTGTTGCTGCCAGTGTACAGTATACTGCCATTGAATGGGCTCATATTAAAAGGTTAAAGCAGTATGTAGGCCAGCTGCCTCTCAGCTGTCACAGATCCCCCCACAACTTAGTGACAGGAGATCGGATCAGCCATGAAACGGTTAATCTAGTGCCGTGCTCAATTGTGCGGAAGGGAATCGCAGCACGCAATGTTAATCCTCGGGCTGTAAAGGATAAATATTGACATGGTGTTGATTGATACAATCATAACAAGTCAATCTGGCCATTTCAGCCACTATGACATATATGTAACCCTCTAGTTAAATATATACTTGATAGCAAATTGTAAAAGTATAGAGAGATCCTTCTCAATATTATGGTATCAGGACAAAAGAAGTGAAAGTATATGTTATCTTTTAATCTCAGTGGTTTATGTGGATTATATTCCTATCTTTCATCCCAAATGTGATTTCTGAGGAAATTGTTTAGATAGAAATGAAAACCATCTAAAAGAACAGTAACAAATTATTAATTTGTGAAAGGCTGTGTGTTATTATTGAGGGTAAAATAAAAGAGCTTGTGTTTATTGTTTCAAAGGGAATTGAAAATGGTCAAATCTGATTGGAAAAGCTCTTATTCTCCTCAACCCCCTCTGCTGTCTGACTCGTTGAATGTTATGTATCCAGAAAAATCAATATGACATTTTATCGTTTGCATTTTTAAGACACTAATGTCTCACATAATAAATTGAAATAAAAAATAAAGTTAGTGACTCGTCAGACCAAATTGCAGCTCCCGAACCACAACTTTGACTTCCTTGTTCGCTTGTTCTTTAATTAACGTGAATGTACTGAACATTTTATCTCTTGCATTATGCTGGTCCCGCCACACATGCATATAATGTGCCATCGTTTTTAATAAAGCTTTTTGATAAAGTGACCTTTTTGTTTTTATTTTTCCATTATTTTCACGTTTTATGTTTGCCACACACGGGGAGACACGGCCTCTCGCGGTGCACGCGCAATGAGAATATCCCTTACCTAACCTAGCTATGCCGGGTCCCCGGTCTGTCAACACCGCCATGCGTTTTCTCCCCGGCCGCGTCCTGCGGGAGCAGCTTCCCCCCGTCTGCGCGCTCGCGACCACTCCGCGTGCACGAGGACGCTGCTCGCCCGGAGCAGCCGCGAGCGGCGAGCAGCAGCGGCAGCGGCAGAGGCGCTGCGGTGATCCCGGGAGCTCTGCGCACACGCTGAAACACACGCGAGGTAAAGCATCTAGTATTTTAACGCCAGACGAGAGCAGCGATGGTGCGACTCCTTCAAATCCAGATAGAACGAAGGATAGATTGATAGATAGATGGACAGATGAGCAGGTAGGTGGGAAGGCTGTAATGGGATCCAGGCTGCGGTGACAGGGGCAGACGCGCACACTGCGCCCAGGATTGACAACGCTCCGTCGGTGTGTTTGGCTGACGGGAGAGACTCGCTTTCTTTTATTTCACCAAATGTTCGCGGTGTTTAAAACTAACCCGCCGCCTTTTCTCTCTCTTTCTCTCTCTCTGTCCCGGGCTTGTAACGCAACGCTACGTTACTCGAACATCTAGCGTGTCGCGGTCGTCTAGGCAATGTTACAGGTAACGGACGTTCTACGTCAGCTAACTTAACGCCGTTGTCTAGGCAACGTTACAGGTAACGGCCGCTGACGTAACGCCCCGGTGGTTTCGACGCAGGTGTGGATTAAAAAAGTCGTCAAATATCCAGTTTTAATAGACTTGTCTGTCCGTTTGTGTATTTAAACTTTGCTCCGGAGCGAACCACATAGGGGGGGAGGGGGTCAGGGTGAGAAACATAGCGGGGGGACGCCACTGTTGCCCCGCCAACCTCACACAAACATGGGAGGAGAGGAGCGTCTGATCCAGACCTGCGCTCTTGTGTTGTGGTTTGCTTTGAACACGCTCTGCAGCAGTCTGCAACACAACCTGCGCCTGACCCCGCTGACACAGCCCTCACAGGTGCTGATCCCCTGACACTGTTGCCCCCCTCCAGGCAACGCCAGGTAGCTTTGAAGCTCTGTGCTACCTACCACCTGACTGTGATGTCCAGGTGTGGCTTTCATCAGATGTTTTAATCCTGACTTGTACAGGGAACAAGGGTGTGGCCGATCAGACACAATACCCTGATGCAGTTCAACTTTATCCCGAGCAGGGCCTACTTTCGCTCTCTCTCTCTCTTTCTCTCTCTTCTTTGACCGTTCTTCTTTGTGTGTTTAAACCTGCAGGACCTGCTTGGATGGATCCTCTCCAAGGCAGCAACTGACTCTGAAAGACTGGATTTTGTGCCTCGGAGAGCAACCTGTGCAATTGTTTGGAGGATAAAGACCTTGTGGAGCTGATTCTCAGACAGTCATTGCTGGAAATGCAGTGAGAGGAGACAACAACAGTGCGTGAGAGAAAGGAGGAAGGAGGCGCACAGCAAACCCCCATAGGAGACCTGCTGGAGCTGACGCTATTATCTCGGGGGCGTGTCGAGGATGGAACAAGGAGAAACTGTCCTTGACCAGGGCTTTGCCAAAGGGTGGAGGGGATCCACATAGTTTTTTTTTCTTTTTTTTTTTCAATAACAAGCACTTCAGACTCGTGTCTCTGAGACACAAAAGAAGCACCTCCTATTGCATGTAGATGAAGTGGGATCAGATGCAGTGAAACAGCCTTGTGGATGTCTGGATTTTACCTCACCCACTCACATTTAAAATGAACACCTCTGCTTCTGATGTTAAGAAGCTTTAAAAACCGATTCCTGCATGTCTAGGCGATGATACAGTCATCAGCCTGAGCCACTGTGGAGAAATGTGCTACATGAAGAAACAGGCAGCTGTCGGAAGGGGATGCGAGATGCCGTTCCGCCGCGGACGAGGGTTTCCTGATCTGTGGAGTCCCGTCTTCCTCCTGCTCCTCTTCTCCCTGCTCCCACCTGCTCGCTCCATTCACATGGAGTACGCAGAGAGCCACAGCGAGTTCAGCTGCGAGCCCATCAGACTGAGGATGTGCCAGGATCTGCCTTACAACACCACCTTCATGCCCAATCTGCTGAACCACTACGACCAGCAAACAGCCGCACTTGCCATGGAGGTAGGTTTGTTGTGTGTGTGTGTGTGTGTGTGTCGGACAATGCACGTTGAAATTTGATAGCTACTGTCGTGAAGGAGACAGAGGTGGAATTACATATTGTTTGTAAAACATGTACATGCACTGAAGTGCATTGAGCTCCATCCATCCATTCATCATCCTACTCGCCTTTGTACCTCAAAAGTGCCACAGGGTCTCCAGTTCAACACAAGACACACACACATGCACCATTCACTTTCACACACACACCCAGGGGGAATTTAGAGTCTCCACTTAACCTGAACATGCATGATTTTGGACTGTATCTGTAGAGAACCCACACACACGTAAGGAAAACATGCAAACTCCACACAGAAAGATCCTCAGTCTGACCCGGGAGTCAATCCCAGGTTCTGCTGGCTGTGAGGATGAAAGCACTAACCACCAGATGACCGTGTCACTGCGCCTCCTACAGCTGTGCCGTTTTTGACAGGAATCGATCAATCTTGGGGCTGGGGACGGGACACCCCTCAGAGCAGATGCTCGGCCTTTGTTTTGTCGACAAGGTGTGGAAACTGTAAACCACTACAAAGCAACAACCTGCTGCAGAGTTTCACGGTCCGGTGTCACACACCTGCTCAGGACACACAGACTCTCCAAACACTGTGGAGAAGCGGTGCCAGAGACTATAGAAATGCAAGTATCTGTATGCAGAAATTCCTTACCAAATGCCATCAGAAGTTCACTGCTGCCTCAGGTTATGAAATGCTGCGGCGTTGTTAATAAAATATCTTCATGAAAACACACAAACAAGAGGGAAACGTGTCTCTGGAGAATAAATACATAATTAGCGTCCATGAAAGGAGTTGTTTTGTCTCTGGTAGTCATGTATTACTCATACCATCAAGCACAGTTTATAAATAAATCCATAATTTATATAAGATGCGTTCTTCAACAACAGGACATCCATTCTGCCCTTTTCCGCTCACAGTTAATAAGACCTGGATCATTTCTTTGCACTGTACACTGTATCTACAGCTAAAGAGCTCATGCAGAAACAATGGGGAGGCCTGTGTTTGATACTGAGAGGGAGCGCTTGTAAGCATGTCGCTCCATAGTAATCTGTAAGCTGTGGCGGAACGAATTGTACGCACAGAGCCGCGTTAGGGAGGGAAGCGGCTTTCACACAGGCCCGGGATGTGGAGGAGCAAACAGGAGCCCTGACAGAAAAGGTAAGCTCCTCGAGTTACAGCTCTGCCACACGTTACTGTTCCATGGAGACACAGAGGAGTGCGTGTGGACGCACACAGACGACACTCTGAGCTGGAACACATGGATAGACAGATAGATAGATAGATAGATAGATAGATAGATAGATAGATAGATAGATAGATAGATAGATAGATAGATAGATAGATAGATAGATAGATAGATAGATAGATAGATAGATAGATAGATAGATAGATAGATAGATAGATAGATAGAGGCAGTGGATGAAGCGTGAGTGTTTCTAGGGGTGGTTGCACACTGTCCGAGTGCAATAGTAGACATCCACCATCCATCTATCTCGTGTTACCTCCCGTCTCCTTTGTCACTCCCCGGGGAGAGAGAAAGAGCACAAAGAGAGGTGTTGCTCAATAACCAGAGTGTAATTACCTGTTTGCAGCGAGCATTTGTTAGTATCAAAGGCTACGTATTGCTCTCCATTCAAGACTTTGGCATGTTTTTGTTGTGGCAGACTACAAAAACTGCTCCTGGAGTACCTCGTAATCCCCTGTAAAAGGCTTATTTCTTCCAAAGAAGGATGTAATGATCGTCGGTAATGATCCCCCCCCCCCCCCCCCGTGTTTCGGCGACCATGCATAAACTGTGGTTTGCACTGTGAGGGAGAGCGGACGATAACGAGTACACACAGTCTCGTTTAATGTGCCTCCAGCTGCTCATAGTCGACATGTTAAATTAACCCTGTTGAAAAGCAGACGGATTTGGACGAGGCTGATGTTTGGCCGCACACACCGCTCGTCAAGTCTTTTGGGGGGGATTTTTATTTTTAGTTGAAAGTTGACTTAACGTTTTCCCATGTCACAACCAGATGAATGTCAGCCAGAGAGATCAAGCCAAAATTATCTGTGCTGCTCCCTGAATATTTAATCACAACGAGGCAACGTTTTTCTCATGTCGAAAATGCGCATTGCAGGAGACTGCTGCTCCTGCTGCTGTCAGACGCTCCTCCACATAATAGGGGTATTAAGAAAAAGCAGATTGACAGGCATGAATTTTGAATTTGCTCAGTGCATTTTTAATGGATGATAATACCCCAGCCAGTCTCGGGATTCTCTCAGCACCTTGAGGACCATGCAGAAAACTCGGATCGAGTCTATTCCCCGGTGTCATGTCAAAACACGCTGCGTCAGGGATTGAGAGGAACGTCTGTTGTTGAACTTGATTTGACCCAGATGAAGTCGGAGCCAAGTAACCGACACCCTCGGTCTCCCCTCCAGTCATGGAAGGAGACATCTTTCTGAAGATGGTTTTAGCTGGGGCAACATGAGCCCTGTTAGTTTGTGCTGCTCCGGTCCCGCTCTGACCAGGAATCGTAGCCCTGGTGGGAACCCTCCGCAGGAAATTTAATAATGTCTCTCATGGGACAGTGGCCGGGTAATACCAACTGGTGTGTTTGTGTGTGTGTGAGTGAGAGAGAGAGCGAGCGTGTGTTTTCAGAACCATACAACCATGTGAACGGCTACAAGAGTCTGCAAATGAATCTGTGACCCTGCTGGAGACTGCACAAAGGCGCCTTTTCCCCACCAGTTGAATTGCATTTACATTTAGTCATTTAGCGGATGCTTTTATCCCAAGAGACCTGCATTGGAGACAGGGTGCAATAGAAACCTGGTGTAGCAATAAGTACTGCCCCACATTCTCCAGACTACCGAGGGATGAGAGTGCAGCACAAGTGACGAGTCTAAGCACCAGTTAAGAGGAGAGAGGGGCAGGGGAGGGAAGAATAAGGGCCACGTTAGGAAGGCAAATTAGGATATGTGAGGCAGATATTTTAACTTGAGAAACACTGAAATGAATCAGGATCGATGCGATCATAAAGGTCTGTCCGAGATGTTGCAGCGGTCTGTTGGTTTCTCCATCTCACAAGGGAGATTCATTTCATCTTTATTCAACGTGCCGGATCATAAATATGTTATCTCAGGAATCTTTTAACAGTCAAGCAAACTGCACAGGCAGTATGAGCAAGCTGTGCACTTTCTTGGTCAAAAACCTCAAGCAGAATCAAGCTCAGGGATGGCGGTCGTCTGTCTCAACACAGAGCAGTGGCAGGAAATACACCCTGGACAGGACACACACACACACACACACCATTCACTCTCATACTCACACCTAGGGTAAATTTAGAGTCTCCAATCGGCCTAAACGTGCATGTTTTTGGACTGTGGGGGGGAACCAGAGACTGGAAACCACAGAAAGTTGACACAGGGAGAACATGCAAACTCCACACAGAAAGGCCCTTGTTCCAGCACAGATTTGAACTGGAAACGCTCTAGCAGCAAGACGACAGCACTGTCCGCCAATTCATCACGTCGCCCTGAAATTGCCACATACGATCATCTAATTTTTCCCGTTTTGGGGCCACAGTAGGGATGAGCATTAGTGAAATACAGAACTCTTTCTCCCAGTTGAAATTAAGATAATGAGTGATTCATCCCTGTGGGACCATGTGTGTGCACGCGTGCGTGTGCGCATGTGCATGTGCATGTGCATGTGTGTTTTGGGGAATTTTACCCGTAACCAAACGTAAGATAAACAACTGTTGCCGAATCAGCGCAAAGTGCTTCAGATGCCAGAACTAAAGAAGAGTCGTTGTCGGCAGCTGTCGTTGTCACTTTTTGGGTCATATCACATGATGGATGTTTTCTCTGCCTCGGTGGCGGAGCTCTCCCGTCTTGGCTTTCTCACAAAGTGGATCACTCTTGTGAGCTGTCATGTTGCTTTTGTTTTTGTTTGTTTTGTTTTTTTGAGGGTTTTCCTCAAGTCATAGGTAGTGACATTTTCAAAAGCATCTTTATTCCCTGTCCTACTTGGAGTAGCTGTGCAGTCCTGCTCTGGGCGGTGAGTCCTCCAGTTTTGACTGACGATTGAAATTTCCTCCCTTTTTTTTCCCCTCCATAGATGCAAAAGCCGAGCCAAAAAGGGATTATCCCCAAGTGTATGTGCACGATTAACATTTCTTCAATGTTTCGATGACAGGCGTGCGACACGGAGCAGTGTGCGTCATGTGTATAATTGCCCAGCCTGCGCTAACTGCATGCTAGCACTTCCTGTGTGTGTGTGTCCGGGCATATGAGTGACGGGGGACGTTAACGGTGCCAGCTGTCATCTCTCACTAGTGCTAACTAGCTGCTAATCTGCTTTTTAGTCCCACAATGAAGACATTGATTCCCGGAGACCAACCGCCGTCCCATCTGCCACAATAGGCAATTAAACCTGAGGGAAGGGGCCGAGAGAGGAGAGTGAAACACAAGAGCAATGGGGGAAGAGGGAGAAAGAGAGAGAGAGAGGAAGGGGAAAGCAGGGAGATGAATTTATAATGGGAGGCTGTGTGACGACTGAAATTATTTCTGTGGGATTATGTGTGCGTGTGTGTTTCACTCAGAGATATGGACCAGACTGCCCATCTGCCACGGTGTGTCACGGTTCCCAGAGGACGTGCTGTACAGGTCCGTGACATTGTCCGAGGCTCACGCGTGTCACACACTGATTTAGATATATTACATCATCAGGATTGTGTGTCAGCACCCAGAGCCAAGGCCAACCAAGGCCTCAACTTCACTCCATCCATCCATCCAACCATCCAACTATCCGTCCTCTCCCTTACCGTACACACCGAGGCACCATACAGAGTCTCCAGTTGGTCTGTTTCTGTGTATTTTTGAGCTAGGAAGTGAACCAGTAGTTACCCACGTAGTCGCTATGCCATCGTTTAACAGAGTTGTGTCCAGGTCGCCAGTCCATCCAGGATTTAGCGTTTACTGTGGGAAGAAACCAGAGCGCCTGGAGAAAACCCACAGAGGCACTGGGAGAGCATGCAGACTCACTCAAAAAGGTTTCGACTGGAGTTCAGACCGCAGACCATCTCGCTCTGAGGCAACGGCGCTAAACCCGTGTTCACACCATGTTCACAAGTCCAGTCCACCTTAACGGTGTTTTTAAAGTGATATCAGAGAGACAGCTCTTACAAAGGAAGCCGACGGGGTGGGGCGGCTGTTTTCGCCTTCAAACGGAGCTCATCTGGCCAGATTTGTTATTTTGTCAGAGATAAAACTCAGTCGCATGCATCATGCAGGAGCTGCTGCGCCCGAGGCCCCGGCAGCCCAGACGTCTGCTGATCCAGGGAGTTCCCCTCCCAGTTAATAGGTAGATATTTGGCTTTCTGCTCCGGCGCTTTACTTTGGTGTCTGTGAGACTCAGGGAATGCTCAGCCTTCGTCATGGAGGACATTTAGACACACCGCAGGTGGAAATAATGAAGTGAATTGAACTGCCTCTGTTTCATTGTTCCACTCTGCTCTCCGCATTGTCATTAGCACCTTATCCTGTGATAATACGATGTAGCCTTCATAACTGTCGCGAAAGGATTACGATTAGCTCCTCTCGTAAATTGAATTAAGTTTGGCGGGGTGAATTTTGGGCTGGTGCTGTGTCTGCCTGACAGCGCCAGAGTGGCCTTTGTCATCCGCATGGTGGAGTGACGGAGATTAGGGAGGCCGTCGTCTAACGGGCGGCTAAAGGAGGGCTCATTTTGGCCACAATAGAGCACAGTGTTTGTAAAGCAAATAGACTCTAACTCCGAATGATAAAGAGCTGTCGGCCTGTGGGTTTACATGCCAGCCACAAAACCAGGTCATGGGGAGAAAATCAAGGTCCAGCGTGGACTTTATCAGCGCGCTTATACCACATCGCATTACATGGTCTGTATATAAAACCCGCCCTCACGCGCCGTCTGACCAGTAAGGACATAACTTATTTTGCCAGTAATCACATTTGTCCCCCAGTGCGGCGCGAGAGGTTTTTCCTCACTCGATCATGTCTGGAGTCAACAATGGAAACCAGCTCCTGTAGACTTGTCGCTCCAGCTGCAGTCTCAGTCTTTATTGAAAAGGACGCATCGTTTTCTTGCATTCTGCCTCAGCGCTACAGGCACAAACAACAAGGTTTCTGAAACAGACAGCCACATTCACTGCCTCTCTCTTCGTCTCTTCACTCAAGGAATGAAAGGAGGTCCTTAATTGTTTTTGCACCTAACACCAAATCAAATTCCTCCTCGGCGTATAACTAAGTTGTATATATGCCCCGATAAGCGCAAGTCAGAGGTTTGTTCCCATACATTTCAGAAAAGTCTTGTTAGCTAATCAGCTAAGTACTATTCTTCATTTGAAAACACTCAAACTGTCTTCATTTTGATTGCATGCCTCGAAGCCTGTTGTCATTCATAGCTTTAAAGTTAATCAGGAGAAGAAAGAGTCCTCCATATTTTTCATCAATATAGTGCTTTGGCAAAGAGGAAGAAAAATCTTCCAAACCAATGGTGGACAGTGATGACTCTTACAGTAAGTGATGCCCTGAGGACTGCAAGTGAAAAAGAGAACAGTCACCTCTCAGACTCGTCCAGCTGCTGGAGGACACGTCGTTCCCAGGAACTAATCATTACTGCCCGGTTTGAGCCTGTGGAAAAAAGTAAACAACTACATGCGTGAAATGTATCCAGAAATAGTGATAAAAGTTCAATTTAAATGGGACGAACTTAACTTAAAAATTAAAAAAAAATGTGAACAGAGATTTCATTTGCAGTGTAGCTGCTTAAAAAGCAATTTCCAAATAATCACTTAAGCCCATCTATAGACCATTGGTACATTATCATTTATCAAATATATATTTATATATTCAAAGCCATTTGGGAGGATTGGAGATTATACATTTCCCAGAAATGCTTTTATTTTCTTTTATGCATTATAGAATTTTAGCCTTTTTCCTCTTCTTTTTTTTGTGCTTTGTGTCTGCTAGTTTTGTTAAAAATGTGGAGAAAACAAATCTTGGAAGGTGAAAGGGCAACTTGAAGTGACTGAAGGTGAACTTGCAGGTTGATGGGTTCATCTATAGGCGTCCAAATGGACAAAGTCAGAGGGTTTAAAGTTGGAAAACGTGCGTCGCAGTGGAGCAGACGAGGGAAACGCTGACAGAGTGACAGGTCTGTGTGGAGTCTTTAGACCCCGCTGTCTCCGGCATTTGTGTTGCCCCCTCTATGGGGTCCTGTCCTTCAAAACGAGACTGCTCTGTTCAAGGAGGGCCACCGTGGGGCCACCGGGTCCCCACCACAGAGAGCCAGTGTGTGCCAAATCTGGAGAGTCCGAGGCTTGTCCTGCTCAAGAGCGCTCTGGTTTTTGTTTTGTTGTTTTTATCCTCAATGTGAATACAAAAAGGGAGAATTAGCTTTTATAGACATGTGTTTTGTGAGTGTGTGTGTGTGTGTGTGTGTGTGTGTGTGTGTGTGTGTGTGTTTTCATGGTTTTCAGTGCATCTGAAGAGGCTGATTACTCCATTCACTGCAGCAGAGACGGACAGGTCCTCATTCAGTGTAAAAGTTCCTGTTCATTTCAGCTGAACTCTTGATTAGCCCGCTCGCTCCTGCAGGGTCCGCTGAAGCCGCCGCGGCCCCAAAATGAAGCAATCATTTATTTATGCGCTGCCGAAGAGACAGGCACTGCCTGGCGCTGGTTTTTTTGGCACAATGTCCCCATCAGCGTGGCTGCTGCCGCTGCTTATCCAGCCCAACAATGCAGAGAAAAAAGGGATTTGAGGAAAGATTTGGAGGGGAGGTTTTTTGCATTGCTGGAACGCCGCTTACAACTGCACAGCACAGCACCACAGGTTTTCAGGAAAATGAGAACCCCGGGACCGTTCTCTCTCTTCCACCTTTGATAGGTGGTCGGGCATAAAAGTGTCAGAGAGTAATTGAAAATGGCTGGAGAGATGTATGTCACGCCACAGAGGTCACGGGTTATTGTTGGGTCCTGGTTGGACTGAGGCTTTTCTCTGGGTTTTCCAGTTTACTCCAGCAATCCCAAAACATACATGTTTAGGTTGATTGGAGGCCCTTAATTGGCCCCTGGCATCAGTGTGAACGTTGTGTGCGTGATTTTGCTTTCTCTTTTCATTTATGTTCTCCGGAGCTGATTTTGAGTGATTTTTGCGTCACGCCCGTTCCCTCCCTCACTGTGCGTAGCAACGTATTGTGGGAGCTGTGCGTTCTGCTGCCACGATGGGGCTCCGCTGTATTTGACTCTGACAAAACACATAAATATAGGTTATCCATGTCTTATGGTCTTAATCTCAACTCATGACCCCGCCTGGGTGAGTGTGTGTGTGTGTGTCTGGTGATAGATGTTTAACCCTCACTGTTAAGCCCAACTTCACACAAACACACACACACACACACGTACACATATACACGTCACTGATCCCCTTCTCACGCAAAGCCACTCAACGCTAGACAGCGCCAGCGTTTTCAGGACCAGCATCAGCGTTAGTGCTGCTAATTGTGCAGATTTCGCCCCTCCCCAGAAGGCTTTTCAGTTTGTCCTGATCTCCAAACTGGTTCCATCAGTTCGCCTGACCTCTAAGATATTCCCTAGACCGCTGCCCCCGACAGCAAACCTCAGGCACGGCCTCTGAAGTCACGTTAGCGTGCTTCCGGTGGCTGTTTTGTCAAATTTTCTCCCGTGGTTTGATCAAACCGAAGGACGTGTTGTCTGGTTACCAGGCAACGAGTAGCCTCACTGCAGGTGGTGCCTGCCTGCTTGTGTTTATCGACTGTATAGCCTAAAATACCTCGACATGCCACTGGCATGGCCTATTAGTCCAGGCCTCCCTCCTCCTCTTCATCAGTGACTCCCGCACATTTGTACTAGAATCAATCACTTGTCTTGTAAACATTATTGCCTCGTCTGTTTGTTCTACATGGCTATTAACTTTATATTTTCTTCACAAGTTATGCACTATGAATGTTCTAAAACTGGATGTAGTGAAAATGGTGTATAGAATCCCCCAATAAACCCTAGAGTATATGATTTTTTTTTTAAAATTGATAAATGTATAAGATAAAAGACGATATGAGCATTTTATTTATCCCAGATGAGATTTATCCCATTAAGAGAAGAGAAATAAATCAATTAAGTAATAATAATAACAACAAGTAAGTGATAATAAGAATTAACATCATAATTGAAACAGGAAAAACTAGAAAACTGGAGAGTATGGGACAATAATGGAGAAAATATTATCACAGGGACACAAAATCTGGCACTTAATCCTATTAATGAACGTGTGGGCCACTCCTGTAAGACGCTGGTGATTCCTTAAATGCTGGGAAAGCTCTAGGTGTTTATTAGTCCGCCTGCGATGGAGCGGCTGTGCAAGTGTTAAGCAGATGGATCTACTCAGGCAGCTCGCATGGTGTGAGGACGAGTGGGCGCTATCTGTTTCGGCTCCATTGTCAGAGCGGCAGCTCCCCCCACCACCACCACCACCATCTACATCTCTATCACTTCACTGTGACCTTCTCCTCCACGCCTCTCATTGTCATTTACTCTCTCCTCCACACAGTCGGCCGTGTTCCTCTTTGTGCGGCCCCGTGTTCGCTACACTTCGGGGACGGTTTTACTCATCCAAAGTCCCACCACAATGCGCTCGTAGGGCGCAATTGTGCCCCGCGCCCGCGCGCACACGCACACGCATGTGCGACGCCTTGTTATCCTCAGCGAGACGTGTCCCTGCGAGAGCCTCCACATCACCTGTTGCCATGGTAGTTAAATAGGCAGGGAAGGAAGGGGAGGAATGGAGGGGAGGCAGACTGGCAGGGGAGGGGAGGGAAATTGGATGATGAGTGTATGTTCTGGACTCAACCCCGGAGAAGAGGAGGAGGAGGAGGAGGAGGAGGGAAGGACTGGTAATAAAAGGGAAATAGAGGGAAGAGGAGATTCATACTTGCAGCTAAGTCAACGTAGTATTATACTTGTAGAAGAAAGAAACTCTACACGTGCTGCAGCGTTTACAGCTACATATAATTATGTTGAAACTTGGTTAATATGTCTCTCCACCCACACTAGGCATCTGGTGTTGACATAAAGCGTGAAGTTGAGATATACTGTGTAGCGGCCAGGACAGCCGTTCTGTTCATGGTCTGTCGTTGGGCTGCATGTTGAAGTGCAGTTGTTGGAACTATCCAATTGAAACCAGTGGATACACCATAAAAAAAAACAGGTTGTGTGTATAGTTGTCTGTCTGCCACAGTAATATGTAGCCACTACCGAGGTTCAGGAGGAGACTCAGTTTAGAGGCTTCTGTCATCTAAATTGCCTTCATGTTCGCTGATAGGGCTGGCAAATGTCTAACCGTGCCAGAGCATTTCCTCAGAAGTGTTTTCAAAATCCTAAATCTGAAGGAAAACTCAGCTTGTGAGATCTAGTGGGTCTCTAAGGCGCAAAAGCCAGGAAACAGTACAATTTTAGTTTCAAAGTGATACTAAAGGCAGATCAAAGGAAGAGTGATACAAAGAGTGATGTAGAGTTAATGAAATCTGAGAAATAATAAATGAGAACGTTTGAATGCGTGAGGAAACGCGCGAGAGGAGTGAGAAGAAATCAACAGATGAGGACAATGGAGACAAAGATGCAGCAGGGGAAGGAGTCAAGGTGTTGCTGCTTAATGGTTTTGTCGAACATGAAATGACAGGATAAAAGACGGGGGGAAGTCCATGAATGCTGATGTTGGAGGGGGGAAAAAATGAGAGGAGTAGACGGCGAGGAGGAGGACAAGTGCATGTCAGGGTAATTGCCGGCAGTAAATGGGAGGCAAGGAAAATAAGAGATGAATACGGCAGTAAGAAGATAGGAGGAGAGGAGGAGGGGAAGTGAACGTGAAGGGGAATGCCATTAACGGCTTTGTCCGGTTCCTCCCGGCCCGGCGACGGACGGACATGGATAAGCGAACAAATGAAAGGAGGAGGGAGAGAGTGTGAGAGAAGGGTGCCCCTTTCTTAACTGTCTTTTCAGAGATTAGGGGGGGGGGGGGGAGCATCGCGGTCCGCTCAGTTCATCTATTCATGGCCGACGCCTGTCTCTCTCTCTCTCTGGAGGGAGAGGGGAGAAGAGGCAGGCATGCAGCCAGAGAAGACGTGGCTCTGTGTGTATGTGTGGGTGTTTTTTCCATGAACACATTTATCATTACGTGCATAACGGAGCGACAAAGTAGAAAAACGTTGCCTGAGATCAGATGCAGAAGTGGAGGCAGCGTCAGCAGGAAAACAGTGGTATACGCAAGGAGAGTGAAACAGAAAATAGGATGTGAGCTGTTGCTGAGAGAGAGAGAGAGAGGCAGACGGAGGTGGGGGGGGGGGGAGTCGTGTAATTGCTATATGATTGTGAACTGAAACAGTGGGCTTGTCTTACATCGCACACACGCACACACACACAGGGTAATTTACTGTAATGTATGGGTACAGGGAGGAGGAAGGGTGCAGCTAATAGTTTGAGTGCGAGGAGGGAAAATGCAGCAGCAAACACAGAGGGACTCACTGTTATTGTTTCGCCGCGCCGAGAGACAGACTGAGATTTTGGGATGGGAGTCGTGAGGGCCGAGCGAAGAGGGAGCGGGGAATGCTGCGGTTACATTTTGGCCGGTCAGCGGTGGCAGAGCTGATGTGCTCTGACAGCATCTGTGCTGCAGGGCCCCAACCCCCCGATCTGAGAGAGAGTTATGGTGTGAGATAGAAATGGCACAAGAGGAAGAAGAAGAAGATGAGGAGGAGGAGGAGGAGGAGGCGGAGGAGAGGGCATGCGGGGTGGTGGACCTAGACCGCGCTGACCGAAGTAGCTAAAAGACACGCCTCACCCGTCTGAATTTTTCTCTGTCCATTTTGTCTAGCTGCACTTTGAAAGATCCACATTTTGGATATTGTGTATTAAACCTCACAATAAACATAAGCAATGTGGAGTGCAGCAGCATGGACAATACTATATAAAAAATTAAAATTAAGAGGTGCATGTATATGTATATATGTATCTATGCATGTGTGTGTATGTGTATAAATAGTAGTCATTTCATTCAAAGGGATTTAGATTTCTAGTTGTTTCTACACAGACGAGTTATTGTGCATAAATTACCCCATTGAAACAACAATCTCTTAACTAACGCCACTCAGCATTTCTAAAGAATACACTGGACCTAAGAGCAGTTTAGATGATCTGAAATAAACAAAATAAAGTCAGATACTAAATGAAGTTCCTGAAAGCTCCCGGTGCAGGAATTCCAGGACCTGGTACGGTGCGTACTGTGACGCAGGGCCTCGCTGCCGGCCCAGGAGCAGTTTCTTTGGCGTCTCAAAGAACCTAAAGCCTGTCACCTTGATCTGACCACAACACAAAGCCGCTGACAGATTCAGGAAGTGAGTGTGTGTGTGTGCGTGTGTGTGCGTGTGTGTGTGTGTGTGTCCGTTTCAGATTCTCACACTCTAAATGCTCCTTCCAATCCATTTGACTCCCTAATCCACCGGGAAAACTTTCCGCCATTCCACTAAAGTTTTTCTCCCCCTTTTCTTCACAGCCCTCCCCCCTCCCCTCCTCCCCTCCTCCCCCTCCTCCTCCTCCTCCTCCTCCTCCTCCTCCTCATACACTGAACAGTGTGCAGGAGCTTTTTTTTTTTTTTTGCAGAGTTTGCTAACTGGATTTTCTACACTGGTTTTAGGCAATAAGGCAGACAAGCACACACCAACAACTCACTAATTCCCCCCCCCCAAAAAAAATCTCCTAGAAAGTGTTCAGCCACTTCATCCCAATACGGGAAAGGTTTTCACACACGCAACGTGTCCATCCTGTTTCAGAGAGCACGCTCTGCCTCTCCATCACCTGTTCCCTGTTATCAGTGGCCATCTTCCGTTTGCTGAGAGTGTAATTTGCCTGCCCTGTGTGACTGTTAATCATATGCCTCTTTCTTTCCATCTGTCCGTTTTTTCTTTGTTGGCTCTCTCTCTTTCTCCCTCTCTCCCTCCCCCTGGGTTTCTTTGCGGAGAGAGCGAGTGAGTAAGGGAGTTAAGAGAAAGAAACTTAATCCCTCCATTGAACAAGAGGTGGACCAGTCAGGGGCTTTCTTTTTTTTTCCCCCCCTTTTCATTTTCCTCTGTGTCAAAAAACCCACCCTGCTCCCGAGTCCCCGTCCGATTCTCACTGCTCACCAGTGACACACACACACACACGCGCACACGCTCACAAAATAGCCATTTGTGTGATTTTCATACTCATACGTTGGCTGTAATACGGCTGTTTAGTTTGAGCGGTGACGTGTGTGGCCGCTGCACACGTCCTCCACTTTGTTGTCGAAAAGCATTATCTTAATCGGAGACGTTTGAGGTTAGGGGTATTGCCCGGCGCGCGTCCATTATGCCATTAGGACGCGGTAGTTCATGATGGATGGACGGTCGGGTCGGCAGCACTCACGCTGCAGCGAGGGCACTCGGGAGAGATGCTTTCGCCGAGGCTGAAGCGCTTCTCCGAAATGACTCTGGCGGATGTGTCCGCCAAATGGCTGAGGTCAAGCTACCTCGCAGCATCACGCGCCGTCAGCGCGTGGCGGGGTCCGGCCCGAGCTGGGGTCGCTCACCTTTAGACGCGTCTAAAGTGCTCAGACTGGACGATATTTTTTCAGTAATGCTGATGTTGACCTGGCTTGAGCGGTTAAAATTCACCTCTGGTGATCAGCATTTTCTAGAGCTTTCTCTGCCGTCCTAGATATTTTTACATTTACATCATAGTTATCGTTTGATTCATAAAAATCCTGACAAATGTTGATCTGCACCTGGTGCCGAATACCTTTTTGCTCACATGTCAAGGATATTCAAAGCACAAGGAAATATTCAAGATAGATTGATAGATAGATAGATAGATAGATAGATAGATAGATAGATAGATAGATAGATAGATAGATAGATAGATAGATAGATAGATAGATAGATAGATAGATAGATAGATAGATAGATAGATAGATAGATAGATAAATGTATGGGATCTATCTGGTTGATAAAGAACTAGTGAAAGAGAAACGGGTAGAAATTGACTACGAGTAGTGCAGTGCATGTCTCCATCTTCTCCATTTTTTTCTTTCTTTTTTTTGCCTCTCAGCAGCAGTCTCCGCCCTCGGGCCTGGTTCGGGGTGTTTTTGACTCTCCTTTGCCTGCTCTTCCATCACAACCGCCTCCAAAATGCCGGACAATTGAGCGCGCCCGTCCTCCACAGAGCGCCGATCGCCCTCCCCCCTCCTCTCTCAATGGGTGGCACAGTTAGGCCACTTAATATCAATATTCTCTTTGTGGTGGGCGGTGGGGGGGGGGGGGTGGGGGGGCGATCGCCCCCACTGTCAGAATAATCGCTCACAGACATCTGCACATGTGCGCTGCCCGCACACCGAGGAGCTCATAATTAGGACATACAGCAAGCGCACGCGTAACCCCGCGCGCACGGGAGAAAGGAGCAGAATCAGGACAGGCTCGTATTTGCCGTTGAGTCGGCACGGGGAGACGTGAAGAAAGGCTCCATTCTGCCGGGCGGCAGAGACACACTCATGCAGAAAGCAGCTCTGGGTAGAGTGTGGCCTCTGGCCCACACCCGCACTCAGAGTGGCGAGCGGACAGGCAGACAGGCAGGGACGGGACAACGCTCCAGTGTTTCTCCAACAAAAGGACATTTCCCCAATTCCCGATTGATGGGAACAACTCGTGATTACGCCCTGCTCAATGTCCAGTAACCCCTACGTGGAGGACTTCACAGTGAACTCAGCTGTTGCATGGGGAAAAAAGCCTTTAGGGACACTTGTATGCGGCACATCATTATAGTAGCAGATGTAAAACATGGCAAAGGGGTTTTCACATGTGCATTTTTATGTGCATTTTTACAATAAGTCCATATTCTGCTGAGTGCATTTCTCCACATTGATTTCAAAGAATAGTAGTGAGATGAATCCATTGTAGACCACAGACAGTGCTTGGTGAGTGACCATCTGTGACCAGTGGATTAGTATTTTTCATAATCATAATCAGAGTGGTTTATTTATGCCAGGGGAAATTGTGTGGTCGTAACTGCTACTTGACAGTTTAAGAGACGTGAAGTTACAAGACGGAAAATGTGAACATTTTACGAAAGATAGATCTAGTACACCACAAAAACAGAGCATGGCTCTTATATAGTAAATGCAGGGTGAGTAAAAATGAAAGTAGAATACCCCCAGTGAAACGGGGCAGTACATACCAGATAAAAGCGTCATTATTGTGATAAATGAGACCATGGGTGGTCGTTGCAATGCATTGCGGGACACTGCGGGCCCACTGCAAAGGGCAGAATAATCCTCTCTACACACTGGGAGAACATTCGGGACGCAGCCAATGTCACACGCCGTAAACCCGTTATCGGCATGTGTGATGGCGGGCCGGGCTCTCCTATGACTCATTCGACTCTCGGAGCTTGGCTCGGTTACAGGGCACGTCGAGTCGCATCTGAACCGCGCTCAGTCGCCGTCCTCTCCCACCGCACCGAAGTCCTCTGAGCCGCCGTCGGATCGGCTCTCTTTTGCAGGTGGAGAACTGAGCGTTCGCTGAAAGCAGAGACAGTAGCGGATCAGATTATTGAGGTGCTTTGTTACTCTGTCTTTACATATAAAGTGTTTAATTGCCTGTCGGCTCAGGAGGAGGACAGGGTCGCAGGCCCCCACGCCAGGAAAGAGTGGGTTGTAGAATGTGTGAATTATTGAATGGAGCTTGAGTGTGTGTGTGTGTGTGTGTGTGTTGTGTGTGTGTGTGCGCACGTATGTGTTTCTACGCCAGCGCTCCAAACTGTGTCACACAGTTCATGCACCGCTGCACCCATTTACTGGTGGAACATCTCTCCAATGTGTAGATGTGGAACGCAGCAATTGAGAACGATCAAAACATACTCACACAGACCGGGTCTGCACAGAGACATGCAAACATCGCACGCACACACACACACACACACACACACACTCACTGATGCATGGACATCTGAATCAATGTGCTCGTATAGTGTATGAGCCTATACCGTGGCTTTTGTTGCCAGTTACTGTAAGTGCACTGTTTGTATCACATGTGCACATATGGCCTGAACACACACACACACACACACACACACGTATAGTACAGCGGTGTGTGCGATGAGGCAAAATGTTTCATTCCGTTGCACCGGTCTGCAGTTCCTGTTGTCACAGTTCTGCTCTGATTTGTCTGTTATCTCGTGCACTCAAAGCTCAGCCTAAGTGCAGCCGGATGACGTGAACTCTCAAGCCACCGAAACGAAGCAGGTCACTCTGCGTCCATAAGCCCGACGGATATTGTGCATGTGCTGGTGAACATATGGATGGCCAGGCGAAGGGGTGAGAGGGAAGGTTTAGGCAAAGCCGCTACCCAGTTTGTGTGTCGGGCATCTGCTGGAGTCCTCATCTCCATAGACGAACCATTCACACTCACGCTCACACCTAGGGGCAGTTTGGAGTCTCCAGTCGACCTAAACATGCACGTTTTTGGACTGTGAGAGGAAACTGGAGTACCTGGAGAAACCAACGAGTCACAGAAAGACCCCCAGTCTGACCGGGAGTCGAACCAGGGATCCTCTTGCAATGAAGCGACAGTGTTAGCCACTCATGCAGTGTGTGGTCTCAGACTGAATCACATCACATGAATTCAAAGCGTCACCCCACTGATTGATCAAGTCTCAAATGGCACTGGATTAAAGCGAAGTAGTTCTCAAAGCGAATATTATAAAATGTGCAGCGCTTTAAAGTATTCATTCGCCCGCTGCGCAACGAGCATGCACGAGCGTTTTCGTCTATGCAGTAGCTGTTTGCAGAAACACTTTCTGGCCTGTCCGTCACTTGCATCTTTGAGGATTTGAGCCAGTGGCCAGAAGGCCCCACGCATGACTCTTTAACCTTTGAGAGAAGCACTGCGGGGGGGGCAGAGCCTCTCCTCTATAATGTGTGGAGCGCCCCGCTGTTTGTTTACCCAGCGTGTTGACACATGGCTGCGGCTCAACCTTCAGAGGTCTGTCTTTACCGTCCCCCCGACTTCAAAGGCGCGTTGGGTAACGCGACTGCAGCCATACATATTTCATGCGTCCCACATATTGACGGAATACCGAGCGGTATAAGTTGCAGCCGAGGAGTTAGGACACATTAGTCCCGCCTCGCATCTCCTCTGAGGGCTATTTCAGGTTAAATATGAGCCTTCGCATGTGTGCCACTGTGTGTGTGCGTGTGTGCGTGAGTGTGGAACTGGTTCCCACAGATGATGCGATGAATTATTAGAAAGATGGAATTTCATGGGCTTGGTGGCGCGTGGTATCATAAATGATCATGAAGTGAACTCCCTGGCTCCCCGCTCTGGTCCTCAGCCCTTCCACCCCATGGTGAACCTGGTGTGCAGCGCTGACCTGAGGATGTTCCTGTGCGCCCTGTACGCCCCCGTGTGCACCGTCTACGGCCAGGTGTCCATGCCCTGTCGATCCCTCTGCCAGCGGGCCAAGGAGGACTGCCACAAGCTGATGGAGATCTTTGGAGTGGCTTGGCCCGATGACATGGAGTGCAGCAGGTGTGTGTGTGTGTGTGCGTGTCCGATCATACCCACAGTGTCTGTTAACTGTTAAACTCACCCACCCGGTCGCTCTTCTCCCAGGTTTCCGGACTGTGACGAGCCGTATCCTCGTGCCGAGGACCTGGAGACGGACTCGGACCCCACCGACCAGTCCTCCATGACGGTCCAGAGGGACTACGGCTTCTGGTGCCCCAGAGAGCTGAAGGTGGACCCGGACCTGGGCTACGTGTTCATGGGAAGGAAGGACTGCTCCGCCCCGTGTCCGTCCATGTTCTTCAGTCAGCAGGAGCTGACTTTGATCCGCTACTTCATCGGAGTGGTCTCCATCGTCTGCCTGTCTGCGACGCTCTTCACCTTCCTGACCTTTCTCATCGATGTCACCAGGTGCAGAAGAAACCTATTCAGCACGATCGCCTCCAACATAACTCGAAACTCAAACTTCCTTTTTCTTTCACTTTACCCCACCCGGGCAGGTTCCGATACCCCGAGCGGCCGATCATCTTCTACGCCGTGTGCTACGTCATGGTGTCGCTGGTGTTCTTCTTGGGCTTCCTGCTGGAGGACAGGGTGGCCTGCAACACGGTCAACCCTGGCCAGTTCAGAGCTTCCACCATAACACAGGGCTCACACAACAAGGTGAGAGCACGTCCCATCCAGAATGTCTGTCTAAAGAAGCCTGCGTAGTTTATCATGATAGCATGTGTTTTGCTTCTTGTACAATAAATGAAGACA
Organism: Karalla daura; assembly: GCA_029224185.1. Lineage (NCBI taxonomy): Eukaryota > Metazoa > Chordata > Actinopteri > Chaetodontiformes > Leiognathidae > Karalla > Karalla daura. The sequence goes on from CM055190.1 coordinate 14,100,385, forward strand.
GACACTATTCTCACATGACTGATTTGATTTGATTGCTGAAGTAACTGAGACAGCTGAAAGCCCAGCATCGGGGGTCCCGTTACCCCACTAAAATTAGCCTCATTGATCAAACGGCTGTCAGCGATCTGCTGATATCTCCCCCATGACTGATCACAAACATGCCTGTGATCTCTCCCCGTGTCAGGTCTGCACCCTGTTCTTCATGGTCTTGTATTTCTTCACCATGGCCGGCAGCGTGTGGTGGGTCATACTGACAATCACTTGGTTCTTGGCCGCCGTCCCGAAATGGGGCAGCGAGGCCATCGAGAAGAAAGCGCTCCTCTTCCACGCCGTGGCCTGGGGCGTCCCGGGGGCCCTGACTGTCACCCTGCTGGCCCTGAACAAAATTGAGGGAGATGGGATCAGCGGAGTGTGTTTCATAGGGCTGTATGACATGGACGCCCTGAGGTGGTTTGTTCTGGCACCACTCTGCCTCAACGTGGCGGTGAGTACAGTCGGAAGATAAATGGGTGGGTGGGTGGATGAAAGAGGTGATGAGTAAGTGGATAGATGGCTGGGTAGATAATGGGTGCTGGAGATTAGGGGATGGTAAATTGATTGGTGGGTGGTTGCGCGTCACTCGTCAAAACGTAATCACTCACTGTATTTTATTTGTTTCAATATTCTGAGCGTCTGTAACCGAGCCTGGCCCTCTTCCAGGTGGGCGTCTCTCTCCTGCTGGTGGGCATCGTGGCTCTGAACCGGGTGCGCATGGAGATCCCGCTGGAGAAGGAGAACCAGACCAAGCTGGTCAAGTTCATGATCCGAATGGGGGTGTTCTCGGTGCTCTACCTGGCGCCTCTGTTCACCGTGATCGGCTGCTACCTGTACGAACACACCAACCGCGGCGTCTGGGAGACCACCTGGATGGCGGAGAACTGCAGGCACTACCACATCCCCTGTCCATACAAGGTAGGGGGCTGGCGATCACTACTTGTAGGTGTTTCCATCCCATCCCATGATTCTCATCTCATCCTAAATAACCTCACTTGGAGGAAGAATAACATTCAAATCATTTTGCGTTTCCATGGTTGTATTAGATATTTCAATCAGATTTGGAAAAGCTCTGGCATTCAGACTGAAGACCTATGTGCTGTGAGGCAGCAGCATTATTCACAATACCGAAGCATACCGCATGAGAAAGAGACCTGTTGAGTAGCTCAGGTTATTCTTCGACCTTCTGTGTGAATTCTGAGGCCCCTGCCGTCAACACAGCTGGACAGTGAAAACAAATTTGCAGTTTTGACAGGATCTCTGATGTACGGCTCTCACATGCTGCAGCATGCAAACGCTCCCACCACAAATAGTTACCTGGAGCGAAGAGATCAGTCATCCACTGCGTTTCCTTTCCCCCCAAGAAGTTACTGAGATGCCTCGTCTGGGTTTCCCAGGGGCCGAGAGGAGTAAAGACACCAGGATCAGTGGTGCACATGATCCTCTCTCTACTGACCGCACCGCTCTGAGATGCAGATCTGCTGAAAGACAGACAATTATTCCTTTTAAGAAGTTTGAGAGAGAATCAGATTGTTATCAGATTGTAAAAATGATGAAAGGAGTCAATCCTTGTTTCACAAAGGCCAAAATAGTCTCACCTCAATTCTCATCAGACAATTCTCCAGAGACTTAATTGCTTAAAATCCTTCTCAGAAACTATTTTAAATGCCTTAATTGCCTGTTGCAGTTCGAGTTGCTACAACAAACAGTTGATTTTTTTTAAAGCAGAGTAGCATTTAGGGTTGCTACTTAACTTAAAATGTAAAACCTGGTAATCATCCTGTAAGGTGCTTTCGAAAGTTAGGGGAGCTGTTTTTTTGTCTTTCTTTTCTCTGTCATACGAGTTTCACTCTCACCGAGAGTCCACGGCGGGCTAAAGGAGATCAAACTGCATAGGATGCGTGAGAGTAGTCAGTGTGTGTGTGTGTGTGTGTGTGTGTGTGTGTGTGTGTGTGTGTGTGTGTGTGTGTGTGTGTGTGTGTGTGTGTGTGCGTGTGCTTATTTGCAGAGGGGAGGGACCGGAGCGCAGTATGCATCATTAGCTCAGCTAATACAGCTCTCAAGACCATTTCGGCACAAAGCTGCCATCTCTGCGCGACAATGTTTCTCTGTCTCTTTGTCTTCCAGTGCGTGCAGGTTCTCACACACTTATTTCTTTCTTCCTGGCGGTCTCCCCCCCTCACCCCACACACACACACACACACACACACACTGCTCCGTCTGTCTGTGTGTCTCTCTCTTAGGGCTTGCTCAGTCACGCTCTGCTGCCTGCGCTCTATGACTTCTTTGTGGCCGTTATGAAGAGTGGTGGGAGCGCGGCGCTTAATCAACTGCTCCGGTGTAAGATTGATAACCGAGCGTGCAACAGTGTGGACGCCGCCGTCCCGGCCGAGGCCGCCCGCCCGCCCGCCAGGCAGCAGCAGCAGCAGCAGCTTTTCATCGCTCTCTCGCCTCACTCTCGCCATTTCCCGTGACTGCGAAGGCAGAGCGCGGTGATTTCGTGCCGATGATAGAAAAGTGTCAGCTAATTTGTGCCTGTCAGACCACATAAGAAGGCGTGGAGACAGGTGCAAGTGCTTAGGTTACTGCTTAGTGTATATGTACATGCATGTGTGCATGTGTCTGCAGCTGTGTGAGAGAGACAGAGGGAGACACACACACACACACACACACACACACATGACCCGACGAAGCTGTGGAATCTCAATATTACTGTGTGTCATATGATCTCAACCCCGGGGAGTTTTGCGTGCCAATATTGGAGTGTGGAGCGGGATACAGTTTCACATTTACGGATAACTGAAGAGTCTGCGGGCATTGTTCGAGCCATGTTATTTTGTCTGTGTGCGCGGGAGGTAATTTACAGTAGGCCCGGGGCGTCCGGTTTCTACTCGAGACCTAAATCTGTGAAATGTAAGCCCTGGCGAGACACACTGAAGCTAATGAATGCGGATACAACTTCCCAGAGTGTGTCTCGGTTATCCATATCCCGTGTTTTACCTTTAAAAACTCATAATGCGCTCCGCTGGAAATGCATATAAAAACTGATTTGTTCATGTGTCTTTTAGATCATATTATGTTACTTAAATTAAGGAGAAAAATTCTTCTGAACTCACTAATTCACACTTTGTGTGTGATCTTAGTTTAGACAGTGTTTTCAATTCCCTCTCTTAACCCCAGCAATTTGTTTCTCCCCTCCCTAACCGTTCACCAAGTTCGATGGCACTATGCGCTGTAACCTCCTGCCCTCTGCTGGGAGACGGGGCACTGCATCCATAGAGGGTTCATGAGCCGGCAGGGAGGGGGCAGCTGCTCTGCGGCCCAGCTGTCCGAGCAGCTCCTTCCTCACCCGGCGGATGAAAAACACCTGCTCCTCGGCAGCTTGACGCACGCGCCGGGATCGTTTTTTATTTTTCCCCACCGCGTCGCTCCCTGTTGTCGACACCCTCGTGAGGCCGCGATGTTAACACGCCGTGCCCCTGTCCCGCCCAGGTGGAGCAGACCAGCCGGCCAATCATGGTGCTGTTCCTCGTCAAATACCTGATGATGCTGGTGGTGGGGATCCCGTCGGTTTTCTGGGTGGGCAGCAAGAAGACCTGCTTCGAATGGGCCAATTTCCTGCAGGGCCGCAGACGCAAAGAGTAAGAGGAGAGAGCAGACGTTTGTTTTTCTGTGGGACTGTCGCCCCATGTGCAGTGGTTATGAGTCAACGCTAAGTAGTCTGTTTTTATTTTTTATGTTACATGCATTATTACAGTCTTTATGGTCACATTGTGATCATAATGTAACAATTGAGCTAATGATACTGACACTTCCCACATGAAAGCATTGCATCCCCATGACACCAGTGAGTAGAAAGCAGGCAGGATGATGGATGGATGGATGGATGCATGCACCGGGTGAGGGATCACTGTCTCCCCTTCTCCACCTGCAGCAGTGGGGTGAACGAGTCTCGCCAGGTGCTGCAGGAGCAGCCGGACTTTGCTCAGTCTCTGCTGCGTGAACCTAACACGCCCATCATCAGGAAGTCCAGAGGAACCTCGACCCAGGTAGCGTAACCCAGTAGAGTAACTACTAGAGGAGACAGGAGGTGGAGCTGCAGTATCAGCAGCTCTACGTCTTGTAGCAGTGTTGGAAGCAGTTCACTATAAAAGTTGCCATTTGAGGATGTAAAACACCAAAGTTATTTGACTCTCATGAGGATTGAATTTTTTCTGGCATTTCTGGCATCTACCTGTTCATGCCATTGTTTCTGCATTAAAAGCTGGTATTTAGTAGTTATGTGTCATTCCACTGTAGGGCACCTCCACCCATGCATCCTCCACCCACTTGGCCGTGGTGGACGACCTGGACGAGCCAATAAGAACGCACCACACCCACCCGGCCTCCACCAGGAGCAAGGCCAGCAGCGTCCACAGCAAGGCCAGCTACCACGGCAGCCTGCGCCGCACCCGGGACGACAGGTGCCGCATCGCATCCACAGCCTGCTGTTTGCTGTCTAGAGCTGGGGATGCAATTAAATCCCCCCCTCTCTCTCTCTCTCTCTCTCCCCCCTCTCCCTTCTCCCTCCCTCTCTCTCTCTCTGGCTCGCTCCCGTCTCCCCAGGAGCGACACCATGGTGTGCCGCGGCGGCGAGGAGCGCAGTTTCCATGGCAGCATGCCTCGTCTGGACCACCCGCTCTCCGCTCACAGCAGCCTCCATCAGATGGACAGCCAGTCCCGGCACGGCAGCCAGCGCGACGTGTCCGAGGCCCCGCCCACCCTCATCACCCACGGAGCCACGTCCAGCAACAGCCCGGCCGCCGACAACGAAGGCACCAGCGCCTGAGAGAGGGAGGGAGGGAGAGAGACAGAGGTTTCCACGCTGCAGCTGGTAAAGGAGGTTTGGTCCGCTCCCCACCCGGCAGAACAGCCTGTCACAAGCGCTGCCTTCCGATCAGACGGAGAGTGTGCCAGTGAATGCCGTTTGTCCGTCATCAGCGTGGCTGAGTGCAGCCGACACGGTTCAGGCAGCGAACTCGACCGGCCTCCCGCTGGGGAGACCGCTTTGTTTACTTTCATCGGGCTGAGCCGACAAGGACGACTCCACCTCCTCAGACGCCGATCGGGCGATCGTTTTGGTCCTGCTGTGAACTCCAGGCAGCACCGGAAACGCTGATCTGTGATCGTGGACTTGGAGGCTGGGGACCAGTCTTTCACTGGCATTACTTCCCGAGCCCGATCTTTCAACATTTTCGCAGGAACGACATGAATATCAACGCCGAACACTGCCAGTTATTGCTCCGGCAACAATCTGAAAATGCTTCCGCCCACTGTCTTGGTCGTTGCTCTCAAAACGCAGACAGATTTCAGTCCTGGTTTTGGCTGAGACCTGATCCCCGATGCTCCCCTGCAGCCGTTAAATGGACGACGTTTATCTTCGTGTGGCTTCAGCGCCCAACAAATGTTGGCTTAATATGAAACTGTGGACCTCTCTGTGGTTTAGTGAAATATTTTTATACTGTGAAAATTGTCTGTCTGCTGCTGCAAGCTGCATTTGAGTGCATGTCTGCCCGTGTGTGTGTGTGTGTGTGTGGGTGTGTGTGTGTGAGAGAGAGAGTTTTAAACTTAATTTCTCCCCTACGGTGGTAACACAGAAATCAAGATGGGGGGGGACCTGAAAGTGGAAACCTGTGTAACCCAGAATGTAAAAGGGTTGTTTCAGTGTCAGATATGAATGCAGGACAGGGAGGAATGAGCTGAACACTTATTCCAGCTCAAACACCTTTTTGGCCGTTTCAGCACTGACTTATAGACACATGGCAGCTCTAGCGACAGTCTACTCAGCCAGTTACAGGTTTGTAAGAGGATCCACACAACACATAGGAGCTCCGAAGAAGGTGAGCCGGATTCAGGCCACAGGTCCATCACTGCTTTCAGGCCTCATCGCCACAACACTTCTCCTCTGAATGAGCCGAGTACTCGTTTTACAAAACAAAAGTGTTGTGTTCTCTAAAGTATTCGTCACCACTGTACTTGATATCTTCACAACCTGCTACTGTACATGCTCTTAGCTCATGCCCTGTGTCTCGTTCAGCCATGAAAACGGCTGGCAGTAAAACCACAGGAAGAGACGCTTGCTCACCGCTCACTGACATCGTGTTGCATCTAAGTAAATGTCACAGGAAGTGTTTTTTCTTTTGTTTTATCGCTTGTGTGTTGATCCTGATCCCTAAACACCCGGTTAACCTACCTCACCTGTGCCCTCAGCCTTCTCTGTACATGCTGTGCACACACACACATACAGTACATAAACTGTTGGGTGCTTTTTGTAATTCAACACAGAAATAGTGGAGAAATAGTGGCACTTGTTCCTCAAAAATCTGCTTTCACATCCACATTCCTGAACCAAAACAACCAACAGCTCTCCATATTCAACAAGTCTGGTCCTTTGGAAATGATTAGGAGGTCACCACATGTTGTTTAAAGTGTCCACAGAGATCATACCACATACACACACATACACCGGGCATACGTCTGGATTTTGTGTTCCTCCAGTCTACCTCTTCAGTTCGAGCGAACCTTTGCCAACTCTCTGGCCTTCTCACCGCTGCCTCTCTCATCCTCTCATCCCAGCCTTGACCAGCTCGCTTCCCCCAGCCCATCTGCTGTATATAGACTAAATGTCCTACCTGATGACTAATCTGCCTCACATCTGCCTCCTCCGTCTCCTCCTGTAAATTGTGCCCACGCTGATCTTTTTTTGGACCTACAGCAACAGTCTGTACTGTGCGATTCACCACTGCTCACACACACATTAACCATTGTGCTTTTACCTCTGAACTGGACGTGATGGCATGTCAGCGATCTCTCCTTTGCAGCTATGGAACATCTCATTCTTGTTGGCTTGCCTCAGTCTGTGGCCACAGCTCAAGTCGAGGGAGAAGCTCCCACTGTGGCGCAGCGTCAGTGGGGACAGCAGGACCTGAAAACTACTGTGTCTCATCATCACTGATATGTTCAAAGCATAATAATGTTGTGAATTCTGAAACTTGAGTTGTATTTGCCTTTTAATTTATTTGCAGATGGTGACTGTAACGACTTCTTTTACATGCAGTCTAATAAACTTTTTATAGACTTTATAGATTTCCCTCACTGAACTCATTCTTGCAGACATATTGAGCGGTGAATTAATGGCTGGTCCACAGGTTTAACAGACTGAGGGTCTTTCTGTGGGGCCTTTGCATGTTCTCCCTCTGTATGTGTGGGTCCTCTGTACCTCCTCCCACAGTCAAAAAACATGCGTGATATTAGAGTGGTTCCTATGATGGATTATCAAGCTATACAGGGTGTATTCCTCCATCAGACCTGAGACACTGTTGTGGTACAAATCCAGTAAATATTAATGGATGAATGATTTTTTATTAGTACATTCAATGATGGTCTAGTAGTTAAAACTGATGTATGTTGGGACTGCTACACTCATATGGTGCAGAAACAACAATGCATGTGATTTTACAAACAACAGCCCAGGTCATAAATTCCTGCTGCAGCCGCCCTGGGGATCAAGTAACCAGAGGCGCCTGCCAGACGACCCCCGGTGGGTCTGCTTCCCCGACGTTAGGTTTCAAACCTGCCCGGGAACCTATGGGCCGCTGGTGTGAAACCAGCGCACCAATCACCCACACCTAACCTGGTGACACGGGTGTCATAAACAAAGGGGGGTAAGGAGCCCTCTGGGGATAAAAGCCCCAGAAACCAGCTCCTCACTCTCTGCCGCCGCAACTCTGCCTCCACTCATCTTCTTCGCTACAACTCGTCAGCTGACCGCCCGGAGCTCCAGCCGCCGGACATCGCCGCCGCTGCGCCAAGACGCACAGGAGCCGCCGCAGTCCGACCGCTCTCCACGGCAGCCACCGGTGCCACAGCCGCTTCGAGCGCTGCACCACAGTCCTTTTCAGGACTAAAAGAGTTGATTCCTGAGTTTGATTCACCACCCGGTGATCAAACCCGATCCACCCGGATCGCGAGCAGACGGCAGCCAACTCCGCGGGGAGTCTGCCGACAGGATCACAGATCCTGAGAGGATAAAAGAGTCGAAACGCCCGTGCCAAGAGAGCACCAAGGGGCTGAGACTCGCAACCTCACTGCACCAACCGATCCGTGTCCGGAGAGGTGAGGCACGCCCGTGCAAGAAGAGCACCCAGGGTCTGAGCGCCTCACCCTCCCCCAACTCCGAAACCCACGCTGCAGCAGAGGCAGCGAGAGGGCCAAGTCTGCGCCGTCACAGGGACGCGCAGCACCAAGGAGCTACACTGAGCTGGACCACAGGACAGAATCGGGACCGCAACACGTGGGACACGTAAGGGCTCGATTCGGGCAGAGACTGTGACGCAGTAGCATCTCTTAAGTATTGGAGCCTACATGAACTTTAGGTTAATGTATGACAGTGTAGGGCGCACGGCTGAGTGAATCAATCTCTGACCGGCTCCTATCACTTCCTCCCCTTTGTTCTCGTGCGTCCGAGCGGACCACGTGATCACATGCACGCGCACTCACCCGTGCACGCGCACACACCCGTGCGCACATACGTACACACCCAGACATACGCACACACACACACACACACACTCACACACACACACACAGAGGAATGCTTGGTTGATTGTTTGTTTATTGTTTGTTTATTGTCTGTTCAGTCTGTCTAGTCAGGAATGCATGTTTCTTGTTAGGATAATAAACAGTCAATGATAACCTTAATGCACTAATTGTAAAATTGATGTGTCATTAAAGTGTGATCGTTGTACTAAGAAGTGTGTAATTATTGAACCTGCACAACCGTTGCTAAATCCAGGTCAGTGCTCGGATCTCACCTCCTTCAGAGAGACTAGAGGTAATTTAAGATTTAGACTGATTTACTAGGCAACTTGACGAACCAGATTATTGGTCCCTGTTCGCAGGGTGGTGCCCCGAAATTCATAAATAATAATAAAGCTAATAATCTAGGTTTACGATATTTGGTCGACATAAAGTCCCAACATGTATTACAGGATCCTTGCAGCTACTCTTAGTCCTTGCAAATACAGTATAAACACCATGTAAAAGCAAGTTAATTTATTAAGTTTGTCACCAGAAGATTGGACTTTTTTCTTTACAGCTCACACACAGCAAATCAAAAATGTACTGTAATGTGATATGTCAAACATTGCGAAAAACTGCAAAACATTCATATTCTGTAGACGTATCGAATAGCATGCCAAGTCAGATCAAGAAGAAGAAACATGAGCAGTAGCAATGACAAACTGAGAAAATGAACATAAAGAGTACATATGGTCAAGACCAGGTGCCCGATCGCTCTCGTTTGCGGCGGACGATGGCGGCGACGTCCTGCTTGAGCGTGGAGACGCTCTGCTCCAGCTGCTCGGAGAAGTCCCTGAGCAGGCAGCTCTGCTCCTCCACAAACAGCCTGAGCCCCAGCAGGTCAGAGTCCTCCTGCAAACAACACCAACACACGTCACTGTGCGGCCGCTCCACATAATTAGCCAGCGTACAACCACCAATGTGGAGACCTGGTTGTCAAGTCCATGACCTACATTTGCATCTCGTTTGCTCTTCGCCAACGTTTCTTCCACAACTGGTTCTGTTTGAATAAAACAACACCTACAACTAAACTCTTCCTCCTCCACGTCAGATCACATTCCGAACATACCGAGCCCCGATGAAAATCTTTGTTTTAAGCAACCAAAGCAGAGAAACTCCTATAAACCCCAGACCTCACTGTAATCTTACTAACAATGTTTCCTGTGCCAGGTCATGTACATGCCTGACTGTGTATTGTTCTCCGCGGCCCCTCGCAGCTTTCATGCTAATGCTGCGGCGGCACGTGGACACTTACGCCGGGCCGGTGTCTGCGCAGGCGCTGCAGCTGGGCCCTGACTGAGGTCATGCTGTGGTAGAAAACCTTGAGAGAGCGGGCAAACTCTGCATCGCAGCTGGGCCGCACCGAGCGACCTCGCACACCCTCCCCACCTAAGACACACACGCACACACACACACAGGGAGGGAGGGAGGTGTGTGGGAGAGAAGACATGTATTAGTGACACTGTTCAAACTTCACATTTGATGCAACTTGGAGCAACTACCTGGCTGGGAATTACTCTGAAAATCATTGAATCTGAAAATGTAGTCTTAATGAGCAACACATATTGTGTGGGTGTGTGTGTGTTTCTGTTACCGCTCCTGGCTGTGTTGAGTTGTTCTTTCAGGCTGTGATTTTCTTTTCTCAGTGAAGCGTTGACACTCTTCAGTTCCTCCAAATCCTGTTGCAGAGCTGCCAGTAAACAGCTCAGCTCAGAGGAGTTTGTAGGCTGCAACACACACACCTTTTTCCTTAAATATTCTTCAAATTATACTAAGTTGTACTGTATGTATTCCTACTTTTATCTGAATCCATCGTATATTATGATGCATTGCTGCGACAGTGACAAATCTGGATTCAGCGCCATCAAACTGAGAAACTGACTGGACTCACTGCAGAGTCTGTCGGCTTTGCCTCCTCGATGATGAAGACGCCCTCGGTAGTCATTCTCAGTCCCTCCAGAGATGAGGTCAGGTCACTGCAGCCCTCTGAAACAGAAAGTCAGCAGCCGCAGTGACACTTAAAGTGATGACATAAAATGTTTTTTTCTTTTAAAAGGTGCAGGATGAAGACTGGTGTCAAAAAAATTGATTAAAATGTCCTGCCCAATTAATCTCAGCAGGTCTTTTATTTGCTCTTTGGAAAATAACAGCCAAATGTGGTCCTATGCATGTCCTCGTCCTCACCTTGGAGACCCCAGAGCTCCAGCACCACCGCGCTGCTCTGCAGGTAGTCGAGCAGGCGCTGGGAGGTGTGGAGGGAGGCGAAGTGAACTCTGTGATCCAGCAGGGGGTTGACGTTGTGCCACACAGCCGGGGTGTACAGAGGCTGGCTGCAGTCAAAGAGCCTGAAACTGACCCACAGCCGAGAGGAGACAGGAGCCGCATCAGCTACAGGTCTGTACGGGTCTGTACGGGTCTGTACGGGTCAGAGGAGACCTGGGCTGCCTCACCCTATCTGGACTCCTCTGTTACGGGCCTCCCTGATCCAACGGAGGCCACAGCACTGCTCCAGGACCAGCTGGAAGTCCAGACGCCGACCCAGTAGCTCAGAGGGGTCGATCAGGATGTCGTCCTCCCCCAAAGGGCTGGAAGGTGAGGAAGAATCCCAGTTCTGTGATTGTTTCAAGTGTGTGTGCATTTGTGTATGTGTGTGTGTGTGTGTGTGTGTGTGTGTCATACAGTCCAGTGGAGGAGCAGGGAACGAGCTGTGCTTGTAGGATGGCCTCCTCTGTGCCCTCTGACCCCAGCACCTGCAGACAGAATGAGCTTCACATCATCAAAGCGTTCACTCTCAGTAGCGTCAGGCAAGTGTGTATTTATGTGTGTGTGTGTGTGATGCTGTGTGCACCTCAAGCTGCTCTTCCAGAGGGATGCGGAAGGCCAAGGACTGAAGCCAGAGGTGGGCAGATCCCAGGAGCAGAGGCTCCACAGGATCCCAGAACGGGTCTTTGTCTCTGGGTAACGTTGCTATGGACAGCCCCCCGGCTCTCTGACAGATCAATCCAATATTAAAAAATATATATATTAAAATACACCCAGTTAAAGTACAGCTAGGTGGTGTTAAGCAGTCAAATGTTTACAGTTTTACAGGATATTGCTGGGATAACCCTGAGCAATTATGGCCCCTCTTTCTCAGTTTGAAGTTGTCAGTTACCTGGCAACTGACTCTTTTTCAATTCGTGCCAGGATTTGCTTACAAACATTTTGTCTCTATGCTTCTCTACCGAATTACATTGTCTTCGCTCCTCTCTGCCTCGTGTTGCTGGTAAACTTCTTCCATCAGGAATTTACGGTTCACAAACTTGGCCTTGGACCACATCCACACCTGGGGGAGGAAACATAAAATTGAAGTCTGAATAATTCATATGAAAGAAGGCGTAATAACCGGAAGAGAGGGAGAGTGACCTGTTTCCTCTCCAGCGCTGTGACTCGGACCACAATGTCCTTCTCCAGGTCGTGTCCTTTAGAATCGGACAGAGCTAGATTCTTGATCTCCAGCTTAAACTCAACACCCTAAGAAGGAGAGAGTAGAGCAGAATTCATATCGTACAATAGGATGAAAGTCATCCTGCTATTGGTTGGCAACTATAGGGAGACTGTGAGTCTTTATAAATTGGTGATACAAACCACAACTTATACGAGCTGCATGTTCTGTTTGTATGTGAGTGTGGATGTGACCTTGTTCAGCTCCTGGCTCATCTGGTTGGCCTCAGCCATCATGGGCATCAGCTTGATGTAGTCGTAGAAGACGGCCAGCAGACTGGGGTCGGTCTGACAGGACCCGGCACTGGACTCACCTGACGTATTCACAGTTTAGCAGTGCGATAAAGTCTCCCCTAGGCATCAACTCTCTGCGGGGACTCGTCCCACTCACCCAGGTGGATGCCCTCAGCCGCAGCCAGCTCAGACTGGAAGTAGTCGTAGTCGTAGCGGCTCCAGTCGTCCCCTCCCCTCTCTGAGGGATAGCCGATGAACAGGTAGGTGCAGTTGGAGCCCAGAATCAGACGATCCTGAGGTGAGGCAGGAAGGAGATGCAGGTATCATTGTGAGTGTGCGGGGCTGGGCAAAATTCAGAACTGCAGATTTGGAATTGAACCGTCTCCAACATGCAGGACATTGGTATGGAAATGAATGGAAATGGATGAAATTCATATCCCTAACCCTAACCCTAACCGTATTGTAAGAAATACAACAGAACACAAAAGAAAAAAAAAAGAATTTGAGTTTTAATTGAATTTAATTCAACTCAATTCAATGAATTTGATTAAATTCAATAAAATATAACTTAATTTAATTAAAATCCAGAAATTGTAAATCCCCGCTGTCCTTTAACGCCACGTCACACACTCTGATCATGCGGTCTGCACCCGCTGAGACGCACCAGGTGCTGCAGCTCCAGTGCCTCTGAGACTGTGTTGCCGTTCACGATGACCTTTGACCCCTCCAGTGGTGTCAGTGTTACTCTGCGCTGTTCGTTCCTGAACACAGCATGACGCTCCTGGATCCTGAGGGAACACACATAGGCAAACATCAAGATGAATATAAACGTAACTTTTTTTAATCCAAAAGTCAGCCATTTGGTCCCCATTCCCTTGCATTAGTTGTACTGTATTAGTGATCCTCTGTCACTCACCCTAAGCCCTTGATGGAGATGGATCTTGGGGAGGAGTCACACAGACCTATGTCCCATTCACCTGGAGTACACAACCTTGCTGATGAACATGCTGAGGATTGACCTCAGATATGATAGACATGAACTCAAATGCTCACACACCCTCCTGAATGAAGAGCTTGACCACTCCGGACAGCTGAGCGTCCTCGTTGATGTTGAGGATGTAGGGATGCATCTGCATCATCCTGCGCTCCTGGAAACGAGGGAGACATGAGAGACATGACACACACAATATTCTGTGTTGGATGATGTGTTTGTGTGTATGTGTATGTGCACCTGTGTGATGTTTGCATACTGCTGCTCCCAGTCCTTCAGTGCCTCCTGCAGGTGCTGCTCCCACAGAGTCTGAATGGCTCTGATCTGGAGCTCATTGTGGGTCAGCAGCTGTCGAAGCTCCTCTGGCACACACACACACACACACACACAGACAAGACATCAGATGCTTCCCAAATTATACAGAAGACCCAGCCTAAATCACCATCTTGACTCAGGTGAAGAGAGTTACAGGTGATTCTTCATTTCCTGTCTTACTGGTCTCGTCGTTGGCTCTGCGGCCCTCCTGGCCCATCCGGCTCAGCCGCTGCAGCAGCCGTGCGTTCTCCGCCTTCAGCTCTTTGACCAGACGCTCAGTGGGGCTCTCGTTCACCACAGCCCTGTTCTGGATGCGTTTCGCCCTGCAGGGAGGAAGCTCCACAGTGAGGACAAACAGCAGCGTTGCTCACAGCAGGTCGCGCTGTGTCTGTGTGTTGTACCTCTCGGCGTAGCGCAGGGTTGAGAGGGATTCCTCGTAGCAGATATCAGCAGGGCTCAGCGTGGCAATCTTGGGTTATTGAAGGAGGTCCAGAATTAGGAATAACCACAGTTGTTTGTGTATTCGGAGCACACAGAGGAAAACAGGACATACCATGACGGTGCGGCTGTTGCCTCCCAGTGCGGACTGCAGCAGCTTGGTGAGGATTGAGTCTCTATAGGGAACGTGGACGACCTTCTTGCCCAACGCCGCATCAGCGAGGGAGCTGCAGGACAGTGGAGAGGCGTAAGACATGTCGATGGAACAAACCTGAATGACTTCACACACACACACACACACACACACACACACACACACTGACCTGATGACGTTGCCCAGCGTGGTGAGGCTCAGGTTGATAGCTGTGCCCTCCTTGAGTCTGTCGGCCTCCAGACCTGAGGACCGCTGGCGTTCGCTGCCCGCCAGGTCCACCAGGTTGATGTTGGACTGCTTTGTGATGCTCTCTTTGGAGAAGATCTAGATTTAGAGAAGGGAAAGGTCACAGGAGCACATACGACAAATATCTGAAGAGGAAACCAGTGCATCCATCTTTGTTCTTAACCCACCAAACAATGCTGCCAGGGTTTGCCATATTGTGCCATAGTGTTTGTAGGACATACACACACACACACACACCACCCACACACACACCCACTATCCACTGACCAACCCTTGGATCTTTTTATTATCTCCAGTGTTACCTGTTTGAGCTGGAGGATAATGAGCATGTGTGAGCGACTGCTGTTGGCGTTCATATGCGTGGTGGCGGTGGTCCGGGTCCTGGTCCCCTGGTCCATCAGCTGCTCCACCTACGTTTGTAAAAGTCATTCTTTAATGAGATGCCAAGCACAATACAACAATATTGGAGGTCTGACACTACTTGGAGCTCTTCATCCTTCATCATTTTTGTTTTTGGAGCTTCCAGGAAAAGCAAGTTGGCCTTATGGTCTTAAAGACTTAAGGTGGTCTCTGTGAGCTGACCTCCTGTAACTATACCTGTGCTGCGCTGTCACACGGGACTGTTCTCAAACCCTCCACATAGAAGCCTCTTTGCTGCTCCTCTCTGATTTTGAGTCCTCCTGGAGGCCGAGACCCCCGAGACAACAGGTCAACCACCTGGACAGAGACAATAAAGGAGAGGGGGAGGGCGATTTTGATGAAGAAATGAGTGAGCAAAGATGACAAGGGCTGTTTTCTCTCTTTTGTTACCTGTTCATTGTAGATCTCCAGCATACTGAAAAACACCTGTATAGAGATGAACAAAGACGTTAAACGTTTCAATATCCTTATGTGTCACGGACGAAAGACAATGATAGACAAGCTCTTCACCTGACACTGTCGGCTCTCCTGGTTTTCTCTGATGGCCTGAAACAGTCGCTGGCAGAGCTTAGGCACCAGACCTTTGTTGGGTCCGTAACCAACCATGGAGTAGCTCTTCCCTGAGCCTGTCTGCCCGTAGGCCAGCAGTGTGGCATTGTAGCCCTGCAGGCATCGGTTCAGAGGGAAAAGACAGCTCAATGTTGAAGAGAACAAATGAAACATTTAGCTGTAAGTACAACACATGTCGATAAAATATAATATTCCAGTTCTTGGACAACTTTCACAGATATGAGAATACTTGCTTCCTTAAGTCAGACTCAAACAAAACTGGTTAAATTGTGCTAATCATTGGAGCAGTTTTTACCATATTTTGCATTTTTTATTTCCTTTACATTCACAGATGTTTTCATCTGAGCTGACTTAATTCAAGCTACATCACAAAAGTAGAGTAGTGTGAAGATTATTCATGAATGAGAGTGCAGAAGTGTGAGTCCTTGTACAAGCACTAGTTAAAAGACAAAATTGTTGTTTTAATGGTTGTTACCTGCAAAGCATTGTGTAGTATTCCCTCCCCCAGGTCCTGGAATACACAGTCCTGGAGAGGGAAGAAGTCAGATGAGCTTCTGCAGTGTCCTGGAAGTTTATCTTCTGCTCACTTCATATGGATGATTTACTCCAGGTCTCACCTGGTCAGCATATCGTCCCCCAGGCTCCTCGGGCACAAAGAGGCCGCTGGCGTCCCGTGTGAAGCCACTGTGGGACCAGTAGGCATAGTCGAAGCAGAAGGAGCGCCGGCTCTGGGAATCCCGCGGGTCCTGGATGGTGATGGAGCTCGTCACCATGGAGACGATGCAGCGACTGCCTGCATCCCTCTCTCTCTGGGTGGAGGACGGCGAGGCAGGACTGAAACTGTCACTTCATTCAGGCGCATTTTAAACTGATTTATACTCATGCGGAAATTGAATTTGTTAGTGTGCTCTCCATTTTTATACACTTTTTTCCCTGAAGTGGAAAAGACATTCCAGCATGCAACCTTGTGCACTGGTGTGCTCCTTTCCCACTTCCTCAAATCCCATTTCCAAAAGCACACACAAAAAAAAGAGACTACACTTTTCACCTATATTTCGCATCTGAATTTTTATTATGCATAGAATGTTATGCTTGCAAAGACTGTTGGCATGAGGGAAAAAACAAACACTGAAGAGGTTACCACTGACATTGTTCCACAGGGTGGGCTTCAAGTGTCACATATCAGTCCACAGAGCACGGCACACGTCATATCGAATCATTTGGAAACACGATTTCAGTAAAAGAGACTTGAGAAAAAGACCTTGCGTGCGCTCACCTTGTTGAACGGTCGGACTCTGACGGCCACTTTGACGCAGTCCTTGCTGTGCATGTCTGAGGCTTTAGCCCTCATGGTGCAGGTGACAGGCAGATATCAGCGCCGAGCCGCCGGCTCCCCTCACACACAACGAGGCAGGAGTGGCTCAGGTGACACACCGACCCGGACACAATCAGGCCACTGTGACTGAGCCCGCATGGAAAAAGTTCCCTTTGAATGGAGAAACCGATGGAGGAACGTGTTTCACTAGTTAAGGTGGGTGATGGAAAACCATCAGTGCAACACCACAGTTCAGTATCAAGGGTCATTGCACGTTATTCACTACTTTGTGTTCCTGGTCAAAAATGTTTCATATTTCATATAATTACCTATCTTTTTATCATCAAATGTCAAAAAAAAAATCTGATCTAAATATTATTACCTTATGGTGATCTCACAGGGGGTAAATTCTGGGCTAGAGGCTTTGTTTAACATGGCAATAAATTATTAGAATTTTCTGTTATGTTTTATTGAACTGATACTCACTCTTGGAGTTTCTAGTCAGAAATAGCAGAGCCATTCGAGATGATCATAAATATGTAATGATACACACATTATCACTGAATGTTGTCATTCTCAGTAGGAGAACCAGAGGAAATGAACTGTTCTTTTGGAGAGCGATGTGACTGGAGCGCAATAGGAGGGTTAATAAAGCCTCATTAGAATTTCATAAAGGAGAAGGTAATATTGCTTTCCCCACCCGGCCTTTTTATGAAGTGGAGCTGCAGAGGTAAGGTTGCTCCACTTTCACCTTGTCAGCCATCATCAATTATAAAGGAGACACTGAGCCCATGGACACTGGAGTCAGATTTCTAAAGTGAGGCTTCGCATTTGCGGCTCCATTTCTGTCGACGTTGTGTCACTTTCTCTAAAGTCTCAGACAGCAACAAACATGTCCGATATTGACCCTAACCTGAGGTGACATTTTAAAAGCACTTTGATTTTGCCTGCAGCACGTGATGTTCCTGTCATGTATCTGAAGCCAAAACGGACCTCAGACATGAGGCAGCAACAGGACTGTTGGGTCTGTTGGTGGCTACTGCTTAAGTTTGGAACCACTGTTCCTGTTTCCACTGCCAAAGAACTGGCTCTGACCGAGGTAGAAAGTGCAACATCTGAGGCTGGGGGAAACAACATATTTGCTATGCGAGATAAGTCACAGACATGAAGGCAGCAGATTAAGAAGCTAAAGAAAGACTATAGGGACTGAAAAAGTCGTTTTTGAAACCGCAATGGGTGACTGAGGACAAATTCACATTTTGGTGTCCTGGACAGACGTAGCTAACATACTGTACAGGGTAGAATGACGCGGCTCTCAAGTGGTGGAAAAGCAACTGGTTCAACATTTACTGACCCTTATCTTTTTTTATCAGATTATCTTACATGAAATGTCTGCCAACCCACATGTCCAAGTAAAGTGCCCCTTAACCGGTACAGGTTGAGCAGACAGGCTCTGTAGAGAAGCCTCTGTCAACAGTATGAATAGGAGTGAAGGGGTGATTGTAAAGTGCTTTGAGTGGTCAAAAGATGGAGAATTAGCATCCAGAGAACTGAATTGAGACACTCCACACCAGAAGTAAAGGAAGCTTTACCATATTTATCAAAGAGCAGTCATCAAAAATAAGACATTCTACATACATTCATCAGAAAATAGCCTTGTTTGTCAAATGGTGAACACAAATTTAAATAAGCCTATTAACATTTCCCAAACAACTCCAAACTGATGTGCAAGTGTTTTGTTTCTTCCGCTTCATGGAAAATTTACAATAAAAATCAATTGAAAAATCCAAGATTATGGCATAGGCAGTCTCGTTAGATGAACAGATGCATTCCAGACACACTTAAAACTTCAAAATGAACATACTTCTTTAGTATTTATTTATTAACTTTATTTGGAACATAGCAAAAAAAGACTATAAACAAATTTTTATCAGTAGAAATGTTTTCTCTCCTCTGGGTCTGTTGCTTTTCTTTCTCTCTGTTAAATAGAAAAAACAGCAGGCCTCGAATTCTTAAAAGTAAACACCAATGGAGGGGGGGGACGGGGACAGTTAAAGAATATAGTCAATAAAAGCTCTGCATGGGAGGCAGGATCAGTTCAGCCTCGCTGCTTTTCTGAGCGCCGGCTTCTACGCACCCACACTGATCGGTGTCACGACGAGGAACGTCCAACGACCGCGGATACGATATCGAGCGAAGCCGAGAATGGGCGGGACATCGAAACTCAAACACTCAAGCACACATTCTCTCTCTCTCTCTCTCTCTCTCTCTCTCTCTCTCTCTCTCTCTCTCTCTCTCAGACACAGTCCTAATTGTCTGCTTTCGTGCCTACGTGGCTCTGGTTTGATCATCGTCCTAGAGACTGTGAGGCGTCGGAGGGAGCAGAGGGGAGGGGGGGGGGGGGGTCGAGTTTCATCCCGCGGCTTTCCGACGCGCTCGCTTCCACTCCGGTCCCGTCCTCAGAGCTGCTTCCTCCGCGTCACCGGTTTCGTGAAAACTTTGTCCATGATGCGTTTGCGGCGGAGGTTTGTGCTGGGGGGGGCGGGGTTCCCGTCCGTGGCCCTCTTCTGGGCCCGCGGCTCGGCCGGGCTGGCCATGGGGGAGATCTCTGCAGCCACAGCCTCGGGGGGAGGCTCCGAAACACTTTTGGATCTGGAGGAGGATGCAAAAAACAAACAAAAAAAAAAAACATGTCAAATTATCACTTGGAATTATTTGCATATGACTGGGAATGTGGGTTGAATGAAGTGTTGTGTGGTCTAGATTAAAGGGGATGAATGGAGCAGCTATGGAGCATTGGTTTCCCCTGATTCGTCTGTTTTGCCATCTCTGATTGGCCACCTTGTCTGCGGACCACATGAATAATCGGGTCATTGGAGTGTTCCAGCCTTTGTACACTGACTTTACTCCAGAAACTTTACCTCAGTCATGAGCCTCGATCCAGTGAGGTGCCTAAACAGAGTCTGGTATATGCAAATGAACCTGGTCGGTGTCACACTCACATTTCAGCTGTGTTCACATTCTCCAGTTGACTGGTTTAGCTAAAAATATATGTATATATATTTCTCTTAAGGGAATGAGGATCTTACTTGACTGTTCGTTTGCTTGTTTTCCTGGGCTTGGAAGCACCTGCTGCTTTCTCCTCATCCATGTGATCCTCTTCTGAAGCAACATCATTCTGGAAAGAGAGAACAGATTTCAATGCCTCCTGTCTACAAATGGTCCGGGTAGATAACACCAAAAAACAGGTCTGCAAAACTCATGTCTGAATCCAAAACGACAGCACTGGTGTCGCTCTCTCTCTCTCTTTAAGACGGTATAAACGTGACACGTACCTGAGGAAACACTGGGGCGTCCTGCTTGACCTTCCTCCTGCTGCGAGTGACGGGAGTGGAGGGCGGCTCGCTGGGCTCAGGGGACACTGTTCTCTTAGCTGACACACACAGACACACACACACACACACACACGCATCTTCATGTTAAAAGAAGCACGCGTGAAGAAGCAGATGGAGAGACGTGCGAGGACAGACGCTCGGCTCACCTCTTGTTCTTCTGCGGGACGGAGAGTAAATGAAGGAGGTGTCTCCCTCGTCCGGCTCAGACTTGGGGAGCGGCTCGCTGTTCTCAGGAAGCAGCGACTGCACCTGCTCGGCGGCAGACTTGCTGCTCTTCCTGCTGGTCCTCACCATCTTGGTGACGACTATTCCACCTGGAGGACACGACCATCATCATCATCACCACGTCCACACATCGAAGCTCCTCTATCGGAGAGGAACATGCCCGGGGCATTGGGAATCGTACCCTCCTGCTTGCCCTCCTCGTCCTGGAGCCTCTTGATGAGGGCGTCGGCGATGGGGGTCTCGGAGTGGACCTCCAGCGGCGTGTCCAGCAGGGTGAGCTCCTCCTCGGGGTGGTCCCACAGCTTCCTGCTGGCTCGCTGCAGGGGCTTGGCCTGAGCGGCGCTGCCGTCCGGGGCCTCGGCGTCCGCGACGCCGACGGACGAGGCCTCGCTCCTCGTCCTCCGGCCGCTCTGAGGGAACGACACGGGAACCAGTTTCACCTGCGAGCGTCACAACGTGGTCAATGGAAAGCATGCGGCATGGAGTGATGAAGAGGCGCCAACGTGAAGTTGAAGCACGTGAGGAACAGTTTGCAGAAATCAAATATGAGAAGCAAAAAGAGAAGCTGGATAAAACAGATTCATATGGAGGATGGAGATGCTTATGAAGACAGATGTATGGATATGGTAGTGCTGAGATGTATTGCTAGATAGTGGGATGGACCTGCAGATGTATGGATAGATGTACAGACAGTAGACAGATGGATGTGGAATCCTCACCAGTGGCATCTGTGTCTGAACACTTAAGGTGACCCTGTTGGACTGTCGAGTCGTCCTGCCGGGACTGGAGCGTCTCTGCCTCTTCACTTCCTCCTCCGCCTCCTCCTCCTCCACCTCCAGCAGCACTGGCTCCACCTCCGGCCGCTCCGACCTGGTCTTCCTGGAGCTGCGTTTGACGGGGGCCAGGAAGACCTCGTCGGGCTGCTCCTCCTTCTCCTCCAGCAGGACGTCCAGGGGGGCGGGCGTGGCGGTGGCGGCGGCGCTGGCCGCCCTCCTGCTGGACCTCCTGGGCGTGCCGGCCTGCGAGCTCCTCTGTCGGCCCGGGGACGCCGTCCTGGAGCTGCTCCGCCGGGACGGCGTCGGGGGCGCGGCCTTCTCCTCCTCCTCCTCCTCCTCCTTCTCCTCCTCGGGCTCCTCTTTGACCGGGGCAGGTGCTGCCGGCGTCTCCTCCTGAGCCTGGCCGCCGCTCCTCCCCGGGGCCGCTCTCTGGGGAGGGCGGCGTCTGCCGGGAGAGGAGGCCTTGGAGGTGGAGGCCTCTGCGGGAGCGACCTCCTCCACGGCCACCTCCTCCCTGGGCGTCTGCGGCTGAGCGTTGCGGGCGCTCCGGCGCGGCGTGGCCGCCGGGGCGCTGCTCTGCCGGCCTCGTCTAGGGGTGCGGCTGGGCGAGGCCCGGACCACTGGGGCGGCCTCCTCGGCCTCCTCCACCTCCTGCGGCTCGGCGAAGGTCACGGAGCTGGCTCGAGTGGACTTCCGGGTCGGGGTGGACCGAGCCTTCTTAGCGGC
Organism: Karalla daura; assembly: GCA_029224185.1. Taxonomy (NCBI): domain Eukaryota; kingdom Metazoa; phylum Chordata; class Actinopteri; order Chaetodontiformes; family Leiognathidae; genus Karalla; species Karalla daura. Next base: position 14,122,325 of record CM055190.1, read on the forward strand.
GGTCGTCTCCGTCACCGTCTCCTCTGGCTGGGTATCTGACACGGGTTTCTCCTCCTCCACGCCTTTGTGTTTTCTCGGCCTTCCCCTTCCCCTTTTGGTTTCAGTCTTCTCAACAGCTTCCTTGCTCTCCTCTCCTGCCTCGGGTGCCTTGTCCTCCTCTCCTGCCTCGGATGCCTTGTCCTCCTCTCCTGCCTCGGATGCCTTGTCCTCCTCTCCTGCCTCGGATGCCTTGTCCTCCTCTCCTGCCTCGGATGCCTTGTCCTCCTCTCCTGCCTCGGATGCCTTGCTCTCCTGCTGGTTCTCCAGCACGTCGGTCACAGCCTCTGAGCTGGGAGGAACGTCAGGGTCCATGTCGACAGGCCCGTTCTCTTCCACCTCAGCGGGTGAGGGTTCGGCCGGGGTTGGTTCAGGAGATGTTTCTTCAACAGGTGCCGGCTCAGGATATGTTTCTTCAACGGGTGCCGGCTCAGAAGGTGCCGATTCAACAGGCGATGGTTCAGGAGGCTCTGCTATGACAGGAGTTGTTGGCTCCTCGGGTTTCTGCTCAGGGGGTGTCTGTTCGGCAGCGTCGTTCTCTTCTGGAGCGTCCACATCTGTCGCAGGCTCACACACCAGATTGGACCATGCAGGCTCCTGATCCTCAGCCAGCATCACTACGTCCGCCTCCACCCGCCCTGCGGCCTCTTCCGACTCGTCGTTCATCTCAGCGCTATCGGTCTGCAGTTCGGTGGATTTGACCAGGTCGGACTCCATCACTCCCTCCAGGTCGTCCAGGATCTCCTTCCTCTGCTCCTCCTCGAGAACCTCTCCCAGGAGCGGATCCTGGAGGTCCTGGTCTGAGCCCAGCAGGATTACCTCAGGCTTGGCCTCCACCGGCGCAGACAAGGCGGACGGCTCTGCGAAGTGCAGCTCGTTCTCCATGGCGAGGGCGTTCACCTCTTTGTCCTCGTCCTCGTCCATGTCCATGTCCAGCATCAGGGAGAAGGTGCTGGGCGCGTCGGGGCTTGGCTCGTCTGTCACTACGGCTTGAGTGAGGTCGGGGAGCCCCAGCTGAGCGCTGTCCATCAGGCCGTCCTGTCCCTCCACCAGCTCCAGGGGGACCAGGAGGGTGGTGGACGGCTTGAGCTCCATGTACGACGCGCCCTGATCCTCCACCTCGTCCGCCTCCATGCCGGCCTCGCTGGCCCCGAGCCGCACCATCACCACCTCGCCCTCCATGTCCTCTTCCAACTGTGGCAGAGGGACACAAAACATCAGGTCACCGTGAAAACGGTAAAACTGCAGTACGGAACAAATACAGAAGCATCCCTATGCACGTCTAGTCACCTTCATCTCTGCGTCGGGTGCGAGGAGAGAGAATTCTGCAGCTTCCTGCTCTGACAGACTTGGCAGGAAGTGTGTGTGCCCCTGCTGGACAAACACCGAGCTGTGTTGTAACGGTGGCAGCCTCCCATTGCCCTGGACCTCCTCAATGATCTCCACCTCGCTACCAGAGTCCTCCTCCTCCTCCTCCTCCTCCTCCTCCTCTTCTTCTTCTTCTTCCTCCTCTTCGGACTCCTCCTCTCGGTCTTCTTCCTCAGACTCGGGGCTGGAGAGCTCCTCGCTCTCGGTGAAACTGACAACAGCTGGAAGACGAGAAGAGCGAGTGAGCACCTCGGAGCAGGTGTGAGTGAGAGAGAGAGAGAGAGAGAGAGAGAGAGAGAGAGAGAGAGCGAGCCAGAGAGGGCGAGTAAAGGAGCGTGCTGTGGCCTGTGTGCTCCTCACAGTTGGAGTCTGTGCCCGTTGGCTCCGAGGACGTGACGGAGACGGCGGACTTTTGGCTGGCGAGCGCTGTGGGAGCTTCAGCGGGCGGCTGCTCCTGCTGCTGCTCCTCCTCCTCCTCCACCTCCTCCTGTTCATCCTTGCCGAGCACCTCGCTGGGAGAAGGCAGAATGTCGAACAGATGAAAAAAAACACACACACACACACACACACACACACACACACACACACACACACACACACACACACACACAAAACAAGCACAGAGGGAACATATGGGTGCAATATTCTCACTTTTGGGAGTTTGCTCACGACCTGCACAAAACTTGGCAAACAAAGCAGCAGAAACCAAACTAAGAATTACAGAGAGAGAGTCTCACTCAGCTTTTAGGCCACCGGCTACTTCTGCTAAACTACATTCTGAGATGTGCCTATAATAAATAGTGAAGGGTCTGGTTCTTATGCAGATATCTAGCCCTACACTCCCCTACAATAATAACCCAGCATCGGGGGCCAGGATCTGAGCCATCGACACACAACCTGCTCCTCTGAGCATGGCCGTTTGGCACCACTTCCAGCCCCGTTTGCCGACGCCTTCTCCCACTGATCTCCTTTCAGATGTCACCTAGTCACGGTTTCTATGGAAACACGGAGCCGTCTCCGAGACTGGAGCGCCTGCCGTACGCACCCCGACGATGAACCTGCCTTTCAAGCTGCTCACATCCTTTTTCTCTTGATGTCTTGATACCAAATCACAAGCCACTACTGGGTCAGAGTAGGGTTGCAGAGGCATGGGATAGTTAGTCACTGGGGTAAATCTATCCCAGAGCTGGCAGTGACGTGCTTAACTACAATTTCATTTGTCTTCCCTTTCGCAGCCAGAAGACACCCTCTGTTTAGACTGCGTTTGGGTCATTTCAGAGCTTTCAACGGTCCTCCCAGATTTGTTGGTTGGGGAGAGAGAGGCGCGTACCTGGTGAAGGACGTCCGCGTCTCGTGGATTCCTGAGCGTGTGAGCGGGGTGGATGGACTACTGCCGAACAGGTGTCTCTCCACGAACTCTGTCAGATCTGTCACGCGACACAACCAGAATCACCCTGAAGTCAGTGACTACAACCTCCACATAATGACATGGGGTTCCCAAAAAGCAACATATAGGGGGTGGAGCCTCTGATGCATTGGCTTGAGACAGACCTGCCGACTGCTCCAGCTCTTCCAGCTGATTCGCAGCTTCGGTGGCTTCGTCCGACTGCAGACACTGTGTGATTTCTGTGGATTCAGTGGCCTCTGGCCGGACGTCCTGTCCGGCTGCTGGCGCCGGCTCATCCTGAGGTTGGGCCTCGGCAGCGGGGTCTGTGCTCTCCGGTACCTGGTAGCAGACTGGCCCCACATAATGTCGCCGTTAAGCACAAACCTGTTGCGCACACAACACAACCTTAATGACATGGCGCGGGCGAATCACCTTGGATGTAACTCGAGGTTTCCACGTGTTGAACAATGGCAGCCTGCCCTTGTTGGCCGTCTGCCTCGTCTTCCCGCTCGGCCTGCTTTTCAGACGCGGCTTCTTCCTCATCCTCAGCCTCCTGCCGGACACCGGCGTCCGTCACGTCCTCAAATATTTCGCTCTCCGTGACTTCCTGCTCCTCGCCCTCTAGCGTGGGAGCAGGAGCCTGCTGGGCTGATGCCGGGGGCTCCTCCTCAGGCTCCTCCTCGTGATCGAGCCCTCTGATGTTAATGGTCACTATGTCGTCGGTGTCTCCGTCCTGCTGCTCCGACTGGGGGGCGTCGTAGTACTCTAGTGTGGTTTCTGTGGAGCGGATGGACTCCTGCGTGGTGTTGGGGCTCAGGCGGAGGCCTAATCGTGTCGATTCCGACGGGCCACCGTGTGCCGCCACTTCGGGGATGTGGGAGGGCTCGCTCTCCATGAGCCTCAGCTCTGGGGAGGGAATGCCCCCCTCTGGAGGCAGGAACCTCACGCTGGGCTGCTCCACCTCATCCTCATTCCCAGCGGCGTCTGAGGACCAGGCCTTAGGAGTAGCCTTGGTCGGCGTGGGGCCTAAGCTCAGCAAGCTAATCTCACTGTCTGCTGCCACCTAGAGGGGAGAGAGCAGATTCAGAGTATGCTCTCTTCAATCGGTGGATTCACACAGATTTGCGCTCGCTCACCCCGTTGGTCCACCGGATGCTTTTCTCTGGTTCGGGAGACTCCGCCTCCTCCATGAAGGTGATGCGGCTCTCTTTGGTGCGAGGCGGCGTGATGGAGCGCCCCGGGGAGGCAGACGGAGTGGCGACGGGCGTGGGCCTCAGGCTGCTGCGCAGGATGGACTGCGGGGTGAAGGCTGAGAAGCCCCGCACAGAGGCAGCCAGCGCCCGCGCTCGCTGAGGGAGGGGGCGAGCAGACAGCAACAACATAAGAGCTCCTCCAAGAACGCACGTTCACTTATGGACCAGTCTGCAATATGCAGACGATATGAAGAGTAACCGTCGGCCCTTCCTCACCTTGACGACCTGCGGCGTCTGCAGCAGGGAGAGCTCGGGCGCCTTGCCGTTGCTCTTGGGAGACACCCAGGAGCTGGGGGGTCTGGGGGGGCTGAGCAGAGGGCGCGGGCTCTGGCAGGACGGCTGGACCACCAGGTCCATCAGCCTGGGCACGAGGAAGCAACAAGGCGCAAACAGACTAAATGACACAGCCAGACTGGGCTCGTCCCACTGGACACACTTTCTGCAATTTACTGGTATTGTAATGTTGATGTCATGACGTCCAAAAGGACTAAATTGCTGTATTCTGATTGTAATTACAAAAGAGTGAGATGAGGCGCTCCTCTCAAAGTTGATACAAAGGGACGGAGCTCTTGTGTCACTACCTTGACTTCAGTTTGGAGGTCCTGGTGATGGGGGTTCCCAGGAACGGGTCGAGGGGGGCCAGAGAAGACGGCCTCGGGGTTTGAACGTCGGCTGCCCGGGGGCTGGTGGACACAAGGTGGGGAAGGACCACGTCCAATGAGAACTCGAACCCAACACAGGAGATGCTTCGCGCCTCGGGTGAGTGCGTTTTGCCCACCTCTTGGCTGGGGAGCTCTGTGGCGTAGCTCCTTTGCCCGACCACACCTCCTCGATTTTGACCAGGACGTTGTTGATGAAGCCGGCCCTGGACATCACCTTCTCGTTGGCCGAACGCTTGGTGATGGTGGACAGCGGCTGCGGCCGAGGAACTGGAGAGCGGGGAGCGGACTTGTTAAGACACGCTGAGCGTACAGAACGGGCTTGGCTTCGCCCACAGAGACAGTAGTAAATGTGAAGTGAATGTGAGCAGCCCCTCACCTTCTCTGTGGATGGCATTGGGATGCTGGTAGGGCTTGACTTTCTCCATCGCCAGTTTCCTCTGGACTCTGGGCAACACTTTGCCATACTGATCCAATATGGCGTTCCTGGTGTTGGATCGCTCTTTCACCTTTGAGTCTCGCTCACTCTGGGAACAAAAAAAAGACATAACAGTGTTGTCATTAGTCTTTTGATATTCAACTAACTTCTCATACATTTGCGAGGAGACACAACTGTCATATTTAGATATAGCTGATCAGAATTTGAGAGTGACACATGCGAAGCAGAAGTTCAGAGAGGAGGTTCAAAGAAATGCAGATTCCAACACCGATCTAACGTCTAACCTCTGGAGGTTTCACTTTCAAAATGAATGCATATGGAGAGAATATGAGGATGCTAAAGCTGCTGTGAGAAATGCTAAAGCTAATGAAAGAGCAGCAAGAAGGTGACAGGACCTGCTCTTCTGGTTGGCTGTTAATGATCAACACAGCTAAATGAACCACTAATTCTCTCATCGTGCTGTCATACAGAGTTGAAACTAGGTGTGAGGATGTCAAACGTACCACCAGGGACATTTTGAGGCTCTGGTTGAGCTGCAAGGCGGGAATGTAGTTGGCCTGCTGGAGGTAATGGATCATGAGCAGTTCTCTGTTGCGGAGTCCCCCCGTGCCCTGGAGGAACTTCTCCAGACACTCCTGAAACACCAGCCCCAGATACCAGCGTTCAGGCAAAGAAAAGTCAGACAAAACACAACAACAATCAGCCACCCAACGCTCGCTACCTGCTCGTTGAGGCCCAGGGGCAGCTTGAGCAGCTCTCTGATGAGGCCCAGCTCCTGGCAGCTCTCGTACAAGAAGCTCAGCAGCTCGTCCATGTTGAGCCTGTTCGAGTGCTGCCGGATGAGGGACCACGCCTCGATGAGACTCCTGCAAGACGTCGACACATTTCCCTATTTTCAACATACCATGGCGGGAAACGACACAAACAGTGAGGCAGCGCGAGGTTCGCGCCTCTATACTGAACAGCCCGCTCAGTTCCCACCTGTTGTGCAGCAGTACAGACAGGCAGAGTTTGGCCTGAGAGGTGGAGGAGATGGGGGGCTTCATCATGTGAAAGTAGCGCAGGGCCACCGCATACTGGCCCTGGCACATCAGTGCCTGCAGGACCCGCTCGTGCTGCCACGCAAACTGGCACTGGGAGGCTGCGGGATGCAGGAGCAGCTCGAATGAGCTCTGTGGGACAGCGTGGTGAGAACAGGTCACACGGGCCGCATTCACAATGATCATAGCGGACAAGCAAAGGGGGAAAATGACATTCCAGCGCATCTAAAACTGTATTCAGTCAACTATATGCACGCGTGTGAGTACCTGGTGGTCGTCGTGATCCAGCAGCCAGAGGCCTTGTACCAGTTTCACCAGGCCAACGGGAATGGCAAAAGCTGTGGGGAAAGACTCCACAGATGCTCCTTCCTTGTTGTGGAAGGAGTACATGACGTCCAACAACAGGTAAATCACCTGGGGAAATGGGTCAAGGCTCATAGAAACTTCATCTGATGGTGACAGATGTGTGAACAGAGGCTAAACGAAAAGGCTCTGATCTAAAAAAACAAAACGAAAACAAAACTGAAGCCCAAAACTCAGTCAAAGGATACGATGGCATGCTTGACATTTTCATCAATGTTGTCCAGCAGGTAAATGTCCAGCAAGGCCTGTTGATCAGCAGGTAGAATGTAAAGTATGAACAAAAGGTCGCAGGTGAAAACCAAAGCCGTCAGCGCAACAAACAATGCAAGACCAACTTGTCGCTTACATGCAGCGACAGTGGCGGGTACTGCCCCGTTCCACCCTCGTCTCTCTTCCACAGGTTGGTTAAGGGCTCCCCGCACTGGCCCACCAAGCCATCGATCATCAGGCAGTCCGTGCACCACTTGCCCCTGGGACGGAAACGGCACAGCGTGAGCTCTAGACTGACTTATAGCCGCGTTCTCAAAGTTCCTCCAGGTCTTCTTCAGATTCTTGAAGACATGTCACCTGCCTCGTCCCAGAGGCTTTTTCAGTTCAATTGACAGGTTTAACCATTTGGCTGCAGTTTCAGATCTGTAACAAAGGTAACTATGAATGGCAATGACTCACTTGGCGAGCCGGGCCAGCTCTTCTCTGCGCATGGTGTAGTAGCTGCTGATGGCTGAGTGAGTGTAGACGGGCCTGGAGATCTGGAGAGCATCGTCATCTGAAGGAGAGGGAGAGAGACGATGTCTGACAAATCCTACGAATCCTGTCAAATTCATTTCTGTGAAATAATATCTTGTCAAAATGCATGTTCACGCTGCGTAACTTAGTGAATTATGTCAGAGATCTGAATCTGCCACATTTCACACGTTTACAACAAGTCCAAGAAATACTGTTTCGGGTCAAAGGTGCCAGTTAATTGCCAGTTTCTGAGAGCAACACTTTACCTGATCCCTCGGGCAGGAGTCCAGTGCGACAGAACCAGAGCACCACCTGAGCGTACTTGGAGATCAGACTGGAGACCAGGTTCTTGTTGATCAGACCCACCAGGCCTACAACGTCAAAGAGCAAAGCGGGACCCATGAACAACGTGCTGGTCACGAGATGAGCGGACACAGAGCTGCGGGCCGAGCAGGCTGCTGACCTTTCTGCGTGAGCTCCTGGGCCTCGCTGAGCAGGCAGTGGAAGATGGTGCTGAGGTTGCTGAGCAGCCTCTGGCTGTGCTGCAGCAGCTGCATGGTCTGAGGGTCTGTGAAGTTGGAGGAGCTGTCGAACAGCGGCGCACCTGGGCAGCACAGGAGAAGAGATTAGGTTGACATACACGCACGCACTGAAACAACCCTCCAAACTGCAGAAATGGGATAAAAACCGAACAATTGAATAAGTAACTAATAACTGAAACGTCACAAGGACAAATTCTGACGAACTAGTCATCGGCATAAGGGATTGATTTACCTGGCAAACAGTTTATTTAAAACATTTCTGATCTAATCTGATGTATTCAAATGTGTCCTAGTTACCACCATGTCTGAGCAGCCCAAATCATCACCACTCTTACAAACAAACAAACAAACAAACAAACAAGTACAGACGTACAGATGCCATCCAGTTCCTCCTTGGTCTGGACTACTTTGTTCCAGGCCCAGTCCAGGATGTAGCGCAGGTTCAGTGCAGAACCCGGTTGCTCTATTGTGGAGAGAGAACATCACATGAGACCGGGTTGAGCGGCTCCACAATCAGTTTTGGCATGTATTCATGTTTTCTTGTTCGTTCTTGTTCATTGACGGGGCCACAGTCTCACCTTCTGCAGTCCACTGCTTGATACAGCCAGTGATTAGTCCCAGGGAGCTCGTCTCCACGGCCGTGGACAAGATGGCATCCAGCTGCTCCTCCTGGGGACGTTAAGTCGTGTGCAGAGACAACCATCAACACTTCATCATCCAAAAAAATGTTTCTGTGTTCTTATCTGCATCACATGCAAGGAGAGGGAGAACATAAGAGATGGCTATGTGGGTCTGTGTGACATGTGTGGGTGTTGGTGTGTGTGTACCTGAGAGAGGCTGGAGGCCTGGGTGTCAGACAGGCGAGACGAGAGCAGGCCAGACATGAGGCAGCGGGAGTAGCTGGTGGAGATGATGTCACTGGAACAAGGAGCAGCTTTCTTCAAAAAGCTCAGGGTCTGGTGTCGGGGACAAAAGTCAGGCGTCAAAGAAACGTCCCTGTCAGTCATCGCCCTGACTTAACCCTCTGAGAGGTGAACACTCTCCAATACTGCCGTTAGTCAAGCACTGGATTACACAAGTCAATGTTGAAATACACCATGAAAGTACAGTTCTGCATCCATTCATTGTCAAGTGTCCACTTGCCTCTTTCTGATACCCAGAGCAGGTTAAGTGCACGATTCCAGAGTTGAGCAGGCAGGTAGCATCTGTGACACATAAGTAAACAGTCAACATCGGCATCTCGCCTCATCTCATGCTATGTCGACTCTACAAAACCCACCAAAGTTGTAGGTGGTGGGGTTGAAGTACTGCTCCGGAGGGGGGCAGGTGAAGGGCAGACCCCTGCTCAGGCTGCGCTCGTGGACCACGACATCCAGCAGCACGTGAGACGCCACCATCTGCACCACGGGGTCCAGAGACCAGACGGCCAGGTAGGGGCAGTTCTGCAGCGACTCCCCGCTTCTGAGGATGAGCGAAACGCAGCGTCACAGCCCACGCAGCCGCCATTACCATGTCGAGCCACCGGCAAGAACCGCAGCAACAAGAGTCTCGTCCGCACCTTAACGAGTCGGGCATCTGTGCGTGGTACCAGCGGTTGATGTCGAAAACTCCAATGGAGGTAGAGGGAGCTCTCTGGCCGTAGGCCTTCACTTGCCAGCTGAAGATGGAGACGCTGGTGTCGGGAGAGGCGGCTGGAGGTGAGAACAGGTGTTAGTAGACACAAGCGACGTGAGATGAAAATGAGTCCTCCCAGGTTCCACTGGTCACCCCAGCTGACCTTCATTGATGCTGTCCTCCCTGTCAGGATGTGGTCTGAACTTCTCGATGGTCTGACAGCTCAGGAGGCGCGTGTTGGTGGCCTGGGCCCTGAGAGGAAAAGCTGTGCCGCTTAATTCCTGACTGTATCGTTCCTCACAGTACTCCAGACCCTGAGTGATAGGAAGCGAGAGAATGAACAGTGAAACTAAATATAGACGAGTAAAGAAGTGAAATGAACAGAGGAAACATTTCTGTGGCGGGTGTGTGAGTGGAACACACCTCGTAGAGGATCTTCCCAGAGGCGAGACACTTGCGTTCACTGAAGGCCAGCTGAAGCAGGTGGAGGCTGACCATGTCTCCCTCACTGCGTGGGAAAGAGAGAGGTCGACAGGAGGGAGTGGAAAAAATGAGACCCTGGGGGGGCGGAGACATGTTCCCGGGATGGAGTGCTTGTGCGATTGTGGACGAGACTTACAGGTCCTGAGAGGACTGAACAGCCCAGAGGTAGCAACAGTTCCTGGGGTCATTTTCTGGCTCCTGGAAGGTGAAGGCATGCACGGGCACCCTGCCACCTTCCAACTGGGAGTGGTATCTACACATGAAGCAATGAAATACATTTAGGCATCGAGGAGATATGAAATACACCTGAATAAAATCTTCTCACACTTCTCACACAAAGATGACAGGAGTCTGACTCATGCAGAGGAATCCTGTAAAGACTCACTCCTTTTTGAGTGCCTTCATGTTCCACAGCTGCAGGTATCCGTCGGAAAAGCCCACGGCCAGCTGGTTGGTCCTGGAGATGTACTGCAGAGCAGTGACTCCGACTCCACTGGGCCCATTGAGCTGGAGGCAAAGATGTCTGCCTTGTCTGGTGCTGACTTCTCTGAGCCGGGGGATCTCTGCAGGAGACTTGGTGACGACCTGCAGGTCTGGAGACGGGAGGTAAACACAGAGAGTGACGGTTTTAGACCGAGAAGGAGCCGTGAAGGGTGTGTGGGGGGGGGGGGCTGGGGCAGCTTCACTGTGTCTTCTTACCTGAAGCCTCCAGTTCACTCTGGCTGCAGGACAGGTCGTCCAGGCAGAGGTCCACCAGCAGGACGTGACCCAGGTCCGTTACCACGGCAGCGATGCCAAAGAACCAGCGCAGGCTCTGGTGGAGATGCTGGGTCAGCGTGCTGGCTCCGCCGTAACTCACCAGCGGCTCGATGGCCGTGATCTAGACAGGGGTAAAAAATAAGACAGATATTACAACAGGGTGAATATTACCTCAATTACAAAAAGCCAAAATCATACCATGACTCAATATGACTTTGCAATAACATCTTTGTTAGTTCCCCTAGAGTTCGAGTTATACTTTGACGTGACTGCGCCGTACTTCACTAAACTACTGCAAGCCACAAAAAAAGCACAACATACACAAGTGAAAAAGAAAGGTGCCGAAAAAAGAAACTGGAAGTACTTCACACGAGTTTCATCCTGTGCATACTGCCGACATGATGGAGTCGGCACAATGCAGGGAGGAGGCGAGTGCGAGAGTACGTGTAGGTGTGGTAACAAAGCTCAATACGTACGGGGCCCCGGGGCAACACTATTTCAGGCCGCAGTGCGAGATTGTGATGCACTGACACAGAGCATTCGTTTTACCGAGGGGTCGGCTCGTGCGTTAACGCGTCGAACGTCCTTTTATCGGTCGCCCCGCCACAAATTCACAGTTAGGCCTCCAAATGTGAACGACAAGAAGACAGCTTGCGCCTCACCCTGCCAGGTATCACCACAGCTTTGACCACCCGTGACAGGCCCAGGTCGTACAGGCACAGAACGCTGCCCTCCGCCTCCTCCAGACCCACCAGCAGCCCAGACCTGGAGGGACACAAGAGCAGAGGAGTCGGCATTCGCTCTCTCTCTCTCCGACGCGGCCGTTGACCGCGCTGGGACGGAGCTCTGACCGTTTGAGCCAGCTGAAGTCTCGGGCGGCCAGGACGGTGGGCGGGTGCTCGCCCCCGCCGCTGAAGCAGTAGGCCGACAGGCGCTCTCCGGTCATGGCGTGGACCACCTCCAGGTGGGGTCCACAGGCCAGCCAGGCCAGCCCAGCGCGGCCTGCACACGCACACACACACACACACACACACACACACACACACACACACACACAGAGCAAGGGTTAGCATCATTCCAATTTAAACATCTTATGCTTATTATATTTTTTGTTATGAGTCGCCTTTCCACAAAATGTTAACCAAGAAAAGATTTCACAAGCTGGGCTTAAATTAGCAGGGCAGTTTAGTAAATCACCCCATGGCACCGTTTTCTTGCTTAACGACTCTTATTCTATGATTGGCTGTCCCAACTGCGGATGAGAAGATGTCATCTTACCGACAGTGAACCTCCCATGCAGGACAGAGTCGAGGGTGATTTCATCTTCGCCCAGGGCGTCTGTAGTCACTCCCGGGAAGGGCAGCAGGCTGCTGGTGACTTTGGCCGTCAGGTCGTGCATTGTTCACTTGTATAAAGAGAAGGTACAGCGCGTCAACAACAGCCCGTTCACCCATCACGCGGTCCGCGCTACAGTAGCAGCATTGCAATGTGATTTTACTTCCTTCAGTATCACTTTTGACTTGATTGAAACAAAAAGAATCCCTCCGACTCCACTCCAAAATCCACTCCGGGCTTTGTCCGCTCTGCTGGGTATTACAGTACAAAAGAGGCCTTTCTTTCAAACACACAGTCACACCCCCCGGTTGTCGGGAACTGTGCTGTCAGCAAACGTGCTGACAACTGGTGCCGCAGCTGGGTTTGTCTTGCAGTCGACACGTGGCCCTGCGCAGACACAAGTCTGCAGCCAAGTGCTCAAGTCAGAGCGCACCGGGCAAGGAACACCCATTTTTGAGCTCTCCCAACACTAATTGACAAGATATGTTTCTTGGCAGATGCAGGCCTTTGAAAAATCATATGAAACGATCTTTAGTCCGGGGTCCACTAATCAGCGGTTAATCGTTAATTATATGGTTAAAGAGGTCAGGGTCCCAAGAACTGTTTTCAACTAGATTACATGATGTAGATGGAACAGATCAGAGGTGATTCCCTGTCCTGTATGTTTTATATGATTCCTGCTTCATCACACCTGATTCAAATGAGTGCCTAATTACCAGGCTCCAGCAGAGTGACTGAAGTTATGGGCCAATCACTAAGCGCTGCTAAAGACAGAGGCTCAGAAGAAATAGAATCTGCTAGACAACTTAACTAATCACCAGAGGGGGGAATTAAAACACTGTAGTAGCCATACATTAAGAAAAAACAAAAACAAAACAATAGGCATTTGTGTTTGATAAACACCGTGGACCAGGGGTTACATATGTCTTGACAAAAGCAGAGATACGTCGCCCAGTACTGGACCATCTAATGTGGTTTAGCCACACAAGACAGCAGACCTGTTAGGAGGGTGTTGGCGGTAGGCTAGGTCAGTTTCTCAATCCGGTTCCTCAAGGCCTGCGTGTGTCCTGCTCCAACACACCTGATTGGAACGAGTGCCTCGTCAGCAGGCCTCCGCAGAGCTGGATGATCGGCCGATCGTTTCAGTCAGGTGCGTTGGAGTGGGGAACGGCTACAGTATGGAGGGCAGGGGACCAGTAATATTGGGTCTAGGTGAGAGACCAACCAGGTTTGTACCGGCACCTGGGAACCCTGTTGGGTAAGGTGGAGGCATGACTGGGAGACAGGCAACATGACACAGCACCTGGGACAGAGCAAGCAGGACTGCCCACAATACATAGCACACTATACACCCACTTTATTAGATATTTAAAAACCCACCCAAGGATTTAAACAGGACTACTGTTCCTCTTAAACAAGTGATCCAACTGCTGCTATCCCTGTACATACAGTGCACAAATGCACATAGTCTTTGCATTCCTGCATTGACTATTCAGTGCAAGGATATTCCCCTGACTTATGCCATTCCAACCTGGGACCTGAATTTCCTGGAGGAAACCAGAAGGTTTGCATCCATCTACTGTCGGACTCCTAGATTTCTGGCACTCGATAAAGAGTGCAGACACGTTTCAGTGTCCCTGATGTGAGTGTAGGGCTGCACCAAATGGTTACTTTTGCAGGTGACCGAAAAAGCAGAAAACCTTCACATGTTTAAGGCTGAGATCAGAGAACTTTGACTCATACTCTTGCAATGCTACTCAATCTTTTGAAATGCTTAAACCGACTGAATGATTATAAAAGTAAACTATTTAATTTAGTCCACAAATAGTTGACTAACTGCTGCAGCTCTAGAAGCATGTGATTAAATCAAATTCATAAATAAATAAAAGTAGAGTGAAGAAATTGGCAAAATGCATCTGAAAGCATCTCAGGAAAACATGGAAAAGAGTGCTGATCATATACATACATATCATCACTGACCCGGGTCTGTCAATGTTTACACTGTTTACACTGGCGCTGCACCAGTGCTCCAAAAAGATAATGTTATCTGGGACCATGTGCGACACACAGAGAGCAGCTCAGCCTAAATAGACACCTCTGACTGAGCGTTTCCTGAATCCGGACCCAACACTGCCCTCTGCGACCATGGTGGAAAACACACTGGATTCAAGTGAACTCCCGCGCAACCACCCTGTCACTAGCCCAGCCACATGCCAGGACATGACAGCAGGCAGAAACCCGCACACAGGCTGCGAGAAACCTCTGTTACTGGTGCATTCATAATTTAAAAGCACATTTCAAGCACTCCGACAACTGAAAACAAGACGAGTCGCAAGACTGATCTTATAAAATCGTACACACGTGTTGACGTTTTGTTGCTTGTGTGTAACCAGTGGTCCGATTTCTGCCCCTCGCACTTTGTTATGAGCTAAAACATAACCGAAATGTGTAACGATCGCTTTCAATTGGGGTTTTGCGGATGTTTTGACGTGCCCCGGTCACTAGCAACAGCAGAGCAAAGATTAGTTAGCTCGGCTTAATGTAAACAAACCCGTGATTGCCCTCTCTTCGCGCTATGTAAACTTCAGCGCTGTAGGCCACATATCGAGGGTACGTAGTTGTGAATAAACTTTTAATAAATGATGCTGACTGGGGACTAGTTTCCACACTTTCCTCCACATGTGTACATTAGCAGGTTAGCTTGCAAGGTCATGTCGGATCACAGTTTATCGCAGTTCACGGTTTAAGTTAAGCAAGCTAACCTAGCATGCATTAGCCTTAATGGGACTGGAAACACGTACTGGGCACTGACGGGACGTGTAACAGCAAACGACAACCTTATTTATTATGAGTGAGTTGTTGTGCGAACGAACCTAACGTGGCGTCGTCACTTTCACGACGGTAAACTAAGTTACAGCCGCCTGATAGCATCGTCTTTAGCATCGCACTGTGCGCCCTACGTAGTTTCCTGAGGCATCTACATCAAGGTTTTGAATCACAACTGACAAAATGATTCATATTCTTGTAATACAGCATCTCGGTGCTGGCAACGAGTCTCGTATTTTACTTGATTATTGGAGTTTAGCTTCTTTAGCTTTAGCTCTAACGCCGCGAACGCACTACAGCGTAATAGCTCGGGTGTATGGGCGGCGAGGCTACGATGTGTATTAAGTAGGGAACAGCGGGGATCTTCTGAACAATCGTTGTGGGGTAAGAACAGATCAACAGGGTCGAGTTTCCAGAGCTAGCCACGTTAGCTCTCCAGCAGCCCGGCTGGAAAACGTGATGCAATGTGCCGCTAGCCGCGGCGGCGTTACCTGCGGGATGCTCACGGCTTTCTCCGATCCGTGGATGTTCGGGGTTTCTTTACGAGTCTGTCGGTCCTTTCGTTCCTCTGTCATAATCCGCTGTGTGTCGAGGTGCGAGTCATGTGTAGGAGCCTTCAGCAGCCACGGGGAAGCCTCTCCTAAGCCTCAAAACGCCATTTCCACAGTGGAGAAGGGAAGAAAGTGCTCTGCGCGGGTCTTCTTCGCTGGGGTTAGGGTTTTGACTGAGTGGACCCAGCGCATACACAGTGCTGCCCCCTTCAGGCCGGAGAGGTGGCCTGCAGATAGAGTCAGGACCCCAGAGGGGAGCTGCTGCCCCTCCTCTGGTCCAAGGGGATACAGCTAAAGTGAGGTGGTTTGGAAATCTGGTAAATAGCTGCCGTCGGCCGGGATCGAACCAGCAAGCTCCAGATCCATGGATGTCTGCACTTTCCCATTACCCGGGGAGGTGTGTCAGACACAGCCCTGTACATTTGCCATTATCCAAAGTAAAAATAAGTAAAAAACTGCTGAGTTTGTTAGTGTATGGGTATTAACACAGTCATATTATGTTCAAAGTTGAACTGCTTCTTAATTGTATTCATTTAACGCTGAGTAGCCTAAAATTCTATTGAGTTTGTGGGCCTGTGGATCGACACCAAGCAGTGAAATCATCACAGATCCATTGGTTTTGGACTGTGGGGTGAGCACACTGCTTGGTGAGGAGAATGGCATATTGGCTGGTGTCATAACTTGGGTTGTGAAACACCAGCACCACACTTATTGCAAAAAAAGTAAAGATGAAAATATTGGAAAAAAGTGATGCGTTAAATTAATCCAAAATTAAATAGCAATGTGGTTTAAGAAGTATTTTTTTCCCTGAATGTTTTCACGTGTTCTTGGCAAATGGAATTTATGAACAGCTTACCCAAACCACTGAAGATTTCAGGACTCTTTCCATTTTTCAGAATTTTCTATCAAAAAATGAATATACATACACTGAAACGGCCCCTTTATTTTGCAGTGTTTCTGTCAGAGCAGACCCTCCAATGATCAGTCATTGGGGTCAAATTTAACAAAAAAAAGTACAGCAGACCATGTCAGGTTCAACCTTTTTTATTGAGTTTTTGAGACTTTAGCTCCCCAACTATACTATTGGGCATGTGATTGTACATGAGGAAAACTGCAGAGGGATGAAAACACAGTGGTAGAGCCCTCACCTCACTGTGACATCTCTGTATTAGAATAAAAAAAGATCGAAGATTCATGTCAGTTCTTTAAACAGGACAGATTATCTACCATGTGCTGGAACAATAGATTAGCAGTGGTCATGTCTAAAATGGACAGCAGTAATTCCACCTCGTCACATCTGAAAGCATATCTCATCTAATCTTGTTTGAAAAAAGACTAGGCAGGAGGTAAGGCAAGGTAGATTAAAAATAAACACAAATAGTGGGAATTTCTGATTAAGTCTTATTTTTTTTTAACCCAAATACTTTAATACTGTAGACTAGTGCATGAATAAAATCTGATTTTTTCCAAGTTGACTTATCTGTCATCAAAGTTACATTCGTGTTGACTAGACATGATGACACAACACTGCAAGCAAACAATTGTCTTCAACTGAGCACATTAATTGAACATTTACAGTCAAGATGTAACATTGCAACAATCATGTTCAAAAAACAAGATTCAATATGATGAAGAAGGAGGCTTTTATTTTGGTAGGGATCACAATACACAGAGAAATGGGAAACAAAACTCCTGACCCCCGTCCCACCCCCAGGTACCCCCGTTCACATTTATTTATTTTCATTGAAACGTTGAAGACATAAGATGAAAAGATGAAGTCACAGCGAAGACACACAAGCTGGAAAGGACTTGGGAAGCTTCTCCAGCCATCAAGGACTCTCAGTAAAGCACCACAAGTTGGGAGAAAAAGCACACATGGAGCACGCTAGCAAACCTGCAATGAAGATAACAGGTTAATGATGCAAAAGCACAAGTTGCAGGTGATCAGGGTGCGACGTAGCACAAGCTCTGTGTGCAACTGCACCCATGTGCAAACATATTTATTCCCATTTATTTCTTTTTATTCAAACATTTCATTGAAAAAATAAAGTCACAGCAAACACACACAAGCTGCGTTTCCATTACAGTTTTTCACAAAATGACTCATATTGTTGCCATATTTGAGAGGTTTTGGGGATTGCAGGGCTTTCCACTGCCAGTTCCTGATTGCGATTGGTAGGATTGGCACATCTCTAGAGGCAACAGAAAGGCAGCTTTTGGGGGGTTATGCATCTTATATCGCGAGTTCACTGACAGCACTAATGGTACTGTCAGCGCCGCCACCTCTATCGCTCGGCACTTTGGCACGTAAGCATCAGCTGCCCGGTCACGGACACAACCACGAGGTGGCAATGGAAATGTCGATGTCGGCCGTAAAGCTCTCCACCACGTAACTGGAGCCATTAGCTCCTTATACCAGTCATGCGACAGACGGATCCAGGGTGGGTGATGCTGTGGACCACGCGCAATGACTGCCCCCGATATCACACAATCACACAGTAGCAAGAAAATGAGAGAAGAGAAGAAACAACAAAGCTCTGGACTCTTCTACAGGACCCCGTCGTTCTTACGCTCATCTGGAACTGACAAATACCCTTCTCCTACGTCAGGAATCTGGACAGGAGGGTGGTCAAGCTCTTGGGCAGCTTCTCCAGCCATCAGGGACTCTCAGTAAAGCACCGAGCAGAGTCCTGAGGACAAAATAAAAGCAGAGAGAAAACTGAGATCAAAACATCCAGTAGAAGACATCCAGCACAGTGAGGAGAACAGGTCCTCCAGCTTTTGTCACTTCAGCAACAGTGCTGTGGAGTTTCTCCCCTAGCGTATCAGTATATCAGCACGTCTCAAAGGATCATTTTGGGAAAATTGTTGATCTTGTCAAAGCTCAACCTGGCTAAACGTGACATGCAAGAATGAAAGCATATATCACTCTGTTTAGCACATGGGCTGAAACCTATGTTCACCCATCAGATCTTTCATGCAACTTGACTGCTGGCCTAGAAGTGGCTGGAGCTGCTGCCGAGTCTGGGTGAGGACAGTGAGCTAGCGTAGCGTTCCTCACATATCATACAATGAAATAACGTGATCATTTCACCTGAATATAATGCAAAGCAGCTCAATATTTTAGTATTACAACCTGAACGAATCATATCATGAGATAACATGAGAATGTCATAACCTGAAAAACATATCGTTAACATAAAAGTTTCACTTTTTCAAGCTCTGCTCACCTTCTTGGTCTTGTTGATGTCGGGGCAGCTTTCCCTGGACGTGAAGCCCCTGCATGGTGCTGGTTAGCTGCCTCTTGGAGTGAATAGCAATAAAGTTGATATTCATGGTATGCATGTTCTACAACATGCTTATCATGAATATCAACTTTGCCCATCAGTTACAGAGGTCACACCCAAGTTCCAGCATACAACACCACAAGTTGGGAGAAAAAGCACACATGGAGCACGCTAGCAAACCTGCAATGAAGATAACAGGTTAATGATGCAAAAGCACAAGTTGCAGGTGATCAGGGTGCGACGTAGCACAAGCTCTGTGTGCAACTGCACCCATGTGCAAACATATTTATTCCCATTTATTTCTTTTTATTCAAACATTTCATTGAAAAAATAAAGTCACAGCAAACACACACAAGCTGCGTTTCCATTACAGTTTTTCACAAAATGACTCATATTGTTGCCATATTTGAGAGGTTTTGGGGATTGCAGGGCTTTCCACTGCCAGTTCCTGATTGCGATTGGTAGGATTGGCACATCTCTAGAGGCAACAGAAAGGCAGCTTTTGGGGGGTTACGCATCTTATATCGCGAGTTCACTGACAGCACTAATGGTACTGTCAGCGCCGCCACCTCTATCGCTCGGCACTTTGGCACGTAAGCATCAGCTGCCCGGTCACGGACACAACCACGAGGTGGCAATGGAAATGTCGATGTCGGCCGTAAAGCTCTCCACCACGTAACTGGAGCCATTAGCTCCTTATACCAGTCATGCGACAGACGGATCCAGGGTGGGTGATGCTGTGGACCACGCGCAATGACTGCCCCCGATATCACACAATCACACAGTAGCAAGAAAATGAGAGAAGAGAAGAAACAACAAAGCTCTGGACTCTTCTACAGGACCCCGTCGTTCTTACGCTCATCTGGAACTGACAAATACCCTTCTCCTACGTCAGGAATCTGGACAGGAGGGTGGTCAAGCTCTTGGGCAGCTTCTCCAGCCATCAGGGACTCTCAGTAAAGCACCGAGCAGAGTCCTGAGGACAAAATAAAAGCAAAGAGAAAACTCAGATCAAAACATCCAGTAGAAGACATCCAGCACAGTTACAAGAACAGGTCCTCCAGCTTTTGTCACTTCAGCAACAGTGCTGTGGAGTTTCTCCCCTAGCGTATCAGTATATCAGCACGTCTCAAAGGATCATTTTGGGAAAATTGTTGATCTTACCAAAGCTCAACCTGGCTAAACGTGACATGCAAGAATGAAAGCATATATCACTCTGTTTAGCACATGGGCTGAAACCTATGTTCACCCATCAGATCTTTCATTCAACTTGACTGCTGGCCTAGAAGTGGCTGGAGCTGCTGCCGAGTCTGGGTGAGGACAGTGAGCTAGCGTAGCGTTCCTCACATATCATACAATGAAATAACGTGATCATTTCACCTGAATATAATGCAAAGCAGCTCAATATTTTAGTATTACAACCGGAACGTATCATATCATGAGATAACATGAGAATGTCATAACCTGAAAAACATATCGTTAACATAAAAGTTTCACTTTTTCAAGCTCTGCTCACCTTCTTGGACTTGTTGATGTCGGGGCAGCTTTCCCTGGACGTGGAGCCCCTGCATGGTGCTGGTTAGCAGCCTCTTGGAGTGAATAGCAATAAAGTTGATATTCATGGTATGCATGTTCTACAACATGCTTATCATGAATATCAACTTTGC
Organism: Karalla daura; assembly: GCA_029224185.1. Classification (NCBI taxonomy): domain Eukaryota; kingdom Metazoa; phylum Chordata; class Actinopteri; order Chaetodontiformes; family Leiognathidae; genus Karalla; species Karalla daura. The sequence goes on from CM055190.1 coordinate 14,142,660, forward strand.
CCATCAGTTACAGAGGTCACACCCAAGTTCCAGCATACAACACCACAAGTTGGGAGAAAAAGCACACATGGAGCACGCTAGCAAACCTGCAATGAAGATAACAGGTTAATGATGCAAAAGCACAAGTTGCAGGTGATCAGGGTGCGACATAGCAGAAGCTCTGTGTGCAACTGCACCCATGTGCAAACATATTTAATCCCATTTATTTCTCTTTATTTAAACATTTCATTGAAAAAATAAAGTCACAGCAAACACACACAAGCTGCGTTTCCATTACAGTTTTTCACAAAATGACTCATATTGTTGCCATATTTGAGAGGTTTTGGGGATTGCAGGGCTTTCCACTGCCAGTTCCTGATTGCGATTGGTAGGATTGGCACATCTCTAGAGGCAACAGAAAGGCAGCTTTTGGGGGGTTACGCATCTTATATCGCGAGTTCACTGACAGCACTAATGGTACTGTCAGCGCCGCCACCTCTATCGCTCGGCACTTTGGCACGTAAGCATCAGCTGCCCGGTCACGGACACAACCACGAGGTGGCAATGGAAATGTCGATGTCGGCCGTAAAGCTCTCCACCACGTAACTGGAGCCATTAGCTCCTTATACCAGTCATGCGACAGACGGATCCAGGGTGGGTGATGCTGTGGACCAAGCGCAATGACTGCCCCCGATATCACACAATCACACAGTAGCAAGAAAATGAGAGAAGAGAAGAAACAACAAAGCTCTGGACTATTCTACAGGACCCCGTCGTTCTTACGCTCATCTGGAACTGACAAATACCCTTCTCCTACGTCAGGAATCTGGACAGGAGGGTGGTCAAGCTCTTGGGCAGCTTCTCCAGCCATCAGGGACTCTCAGTAAAGCACCGAGCAGAGTCCTGAGGACAAAATAAAAGCAGAGAGAAAACTGAGATCAAAACATCCAGTAGAAGACATCCAGCACAGTTACAAGAACAGGTCCTCCAGCTTTTGTCACTTCAGCAACAGTGCTGTGGAGTTTCTCCCCTAGCGTATCAGTATATCAGCACGTCTCAAAGGATCATTTTGGGAAAATTGTTGATCTTACCAAAGCTCAACCTGGCTAAACGTGACATGCAAGAATGAAAGCATATATCACTCTGTTTAGCACATGGGCTGAAACCTATGTTCACCCATCAGATCTTTCATTCAACTTGACTGCTGGCCTAGAAGTGGCTGGAGCTGCTGCCGAGTCTGGGTGAGGACAGTGAGCTAGCGTAGCGTTCCTCACATATCATACAATCAAATAACGTGATCATTTCACCTGAACATAATGCAAAGCAGCTCAATATTTTAGTATTACAACCGGAACGTATCATATCATGAGATAACATGAGAATGTCAGAACCTGAAAAACATATCGTTCACATAAAAGTTTCACTTTTTCAAGCTCTGCTCACCTTCTTGGACTTGTTGATGTCGGGGCAGCTTTCCCTGGACGTGGAGCCCCTGCATGGTGCTGGTTAGCAGCCTCTTGGAGTGAATAGCAATAAAGTTGATATTCATGGTATGCATGTTCTACAACATGCTTATCATGAATATCAACTTTGCCCATCAGTTACAGAGGTCACACCCAAGTTCCAGCATACAACACCACAAGTTGGGAGAAAAAGCACACATGGAGCACGCTAGCAAACCTGCAATGAAGATAACAGGTTAATGATGCAAAAGCACAAGTTGCAGGTGATCAGGGTGCGACGTAGCACAAGCTCTGTGTGCAACTGCACCCATGTGCAAACATATTTATTCCCATTTATTTCTTTTTATTCAAACATTTCATTGAAAAAATAAAGTCACAGCAAACACACACAAGCTGCGTTTCCATTACAGTTTTTCACAAAATGACTCATATTGTTGCCATATTTGAGAGGTTTTGGGGATTGCAGGGCTTTCCACTGCCAGTTCCTGATTGCGATTGGTAGGATTGGCACATCTCTAGAGGCAACAGAAAGGCAGCTTTTGGGGGGTTACGCATCTTATATCGCGAGTTCACTGACAGCACTAATGGTACTGTCAGCGCCGCCACCTCTATCGCTCGGCACTTTGGCACGTAAGCATCAGCTGCCCGGTCACGGACACAACCACGAGGTGGCAATGGAAATGTCGATGTCGGCCGTAAAGCTCTCCACCACGTAACTGGAGCCATTAGCTCCTTATACCAGTCATGCGACAGACGGATCCAGGGTGGGTGATGCTGTGGACCACACGCAATGACTGCCCCCGATATCACACAATCACACAGTAGCAAGAAGATAAGAGAAGAGAAGAAACAACAAAGCTCTGGACTATTCTACAGGGCCCCGTCGTTCTTACGCTCATCTGGAACTGACAAATACCCTTCTCCTACGTCAGGAATCTGGACAGGAGGGTGGTCAAGCTCTTGGGCAGCTTCTCCAGCCATCAGGGACTCTCAGTAAAGCACCGAGCAGAGTCCTGAGGACAAAATAAAAGCAGAGAGAAAACTGAGATCAAAACATCCAGTAGAAGACATCCAGCACAGTTACAAGAACAGGTCCTCCAGCTTTTGTCACTTCAGCAACAGTGCTGTGGAGTTTCTCCCCTAGCGTATCAGTATATCAGCACGTCTCAAAGGATCATTTTGGGAAAATTGTTGATCTTACCAAAGCTCAACCTGGCTAAACGTGACATGCAAGAATGAAAGCATATATCACTCTGTTTAGCACATGGGCTGAAACCTATGTTCACCCATCAGATCTTTCATTCAACTTGACTGCTGGCCTAGAAGTGGCTGGAGCTGCTGCCGAGTCTGGGTGAGGACAGTGAGCTAGCGTAGCGTTCCTCACATATCATACAATGAAATAACGTGATCATTTCACCTGAACATAATGCAAAGCAGCTCAATATTTTAGTATTACAACCTGAACGTATCATATCATGAGATAACATGAGAATGTCATAACCTGAAAAACATATCGTTAACATAAAAGTTTCACTTTTTCAAGCTCTGCTCACCTTCTTGGACTTGTTGATGTCGGGGCAGCTTTCCCTGGACGTGGAGCCCCTGCATGGTGCTGGTTAGCAGCCTCTTGGAGTGAATAGCAATAAAGTTGATATTCATGGTATGCATGTTCCACAACATGCTTATCATGAATATCAACTTTGCCCATCAGTTACAGAGGTCACACCCAAGTTCCAGCATACAACACCACAAGTTGGGAGAAAAAGCACACATGGAGCACGCTAGCAAACCTGCAATGAAGATAACAGGTTAATGATGCAAAAGCACAAGTTGCAGGTGATCAGGGTGCGATGTAGCAGAAGCTCTGTGTGCAACTGCACCCATGTGCAAACACATTTATTCCCATTGATTTCTTTTTATTCAAACATTTCATTGAAAAAATAAAGTCACAGCAAACACACACAAGCTGCGTTTCCATTACAGTTTTTCACAAAATGACTCATATTGTTGCCATATTTGAGAGGTTTTGGGGATTGCAGGGCTTTCCACTGCCAGTTCCTGATTGCGATTGGTAGGATTGGCACATCTCTAGAGGCAACAGAAAGGCAGCTTTTGGGGGGTTACGCATCTTATATCGCGAGTTCACTGACAGCACTAATGGTACTGTCAGCGCCGCCACCTCTATCGCTCGGCACTTTGGCACGTAAGCATCAGCTGCCCGGTCACGGACACAACCACGAGGTGGCAATGGAAATGTCGATGTCGGCCGTAAAGCTCTCCACCACGTAACTGGAGCCATTAGCTCCTTATACCAGTCATGCGACAGACGGATCCAGGGTGGGTGATGCTGTGGACCACGTGCAATGACTGCCCCCGATATCACACAATCACACAGTAGCAAGAAAATGAGAGAAGAGAAGAAACAACAAAGCTCTGGACTATTCTACAGGACCCCGTCGTTCTTACGCTCATCTGGAACTGACAAATACCCTTCTCCTACGTCAGGAATCTGGACAGGAGGGTGGTCAAGCTCTTGGGCAGCTTCTCCAGCCATCAGGGACTCTCAGTAAAGCACCGAGCAGAGTCCTGAGGACAAAATAAAAGCAGAGAGAAAACTCAGATCAAAACATCCAGTAGAAGACATCCAGCACAGTTACAAGAACAGGTCCTCCAGCTTTTGTCACTTCAGCAACAGTGCTGTGGAGTTTCTCCCCTAGCGTATCAGTATATCAGCACGTCTCAAAGGATCATTTTGGGAAAATTGTTGATCTTACCAAAGCTCAACCTGGCTAAACGTGACATGCAAGAATGAAAGCATATATCACTCTGTTTAGCACATGGGCTGAAACCTATGTTCACCCATCAGATCTTTCATTCAACTTGACTGCTGGCCTAGAAGTGGCTGGAGCTGCTGCCGAGTCTGGGTGAGGACAGTGAGCTAGCGTAGCGTTCCTCACATATCATACAATGAAATAACGTGATCATTTCACCTGAACATAATGCAAAGCAGCTCAATATTTTAGCATTACAACCTGAACGAATCATATCATGAGATAACATGAGAATGTCATAACCTGAAAAACATATCGTTAACATAAAAGTTTCACTTTTTCAAGCTCTGCTCACCTTCTTGGACTTGTTGATGTCGGGGCAGCTTTCCCTGGACGTGGAGCCCCTGCATGGTGCTGGTTAGCAGCCTCTTGGAGTGAATAGCAATAAAGTTGATATTCATGGTATGCATGTTCTACAACATGCTTATCATGAATATTAACTTTGCCCATCAGTTACAGAGGTCACACCCAAGTTCCAGCATACAACACCACAAGTTGGGAGAAAAAGCACACATGGAGCACGCTAGCAAACCTGCAATGAAGATAACAGGTTAATGATGCAAAAGCACAAGTTGCAGGTGATCAGGGTGCGACGTAGCACAAGCTCTGTGTGCAACTGCACCCATGTGCAAACATATTTAATCCCATTTATTTCTCTTTATTCAAACATTTCATTGAAAAAAGAAAGTCACAGCAAACACACACAAGCTGCGTTTCCATTACAGTTTTTCACAAAATGACTCATATTGTTGCCATATTTGAGAGGTTTTGGGGATTGCAGGGCTTTCCACTGCCAGTTCCTGATTGCGATTGGTAGGATTGGCACATCTCTAGAGGCAACAGAAAGGCAGCTTTTGGGGGGTTACGCATCTTATATCGCGAGTTCACTGACAGCACTAATGGTACTGTCAGCGCCGCCACCTCTATCGCTCGGCACTTTGGCACGTAAGCATCAGCTGCCCGGTCACGGACACAACCACGAGGTGGCAATGGAAATGTCGATGTCGGCCGTAAAGCTCTCCACCACGTAACTGGAGCCATTAGCTCCTTATACCAGTCATGCGACAGACGGATCCAGGGTGGGTGATGCTGTGGACCACGCGCAATGACTGCCCCCGATATCACACAATCACACAGTAGCAAGAAAATGAGAGAAGAGAAGAAACAACAAAGCTCTGGACTATTCTACAGGACCCCGTCGTTCTTACGCTCATCTGGAACTGACAAATACCCTTCTCCTACGTCAGGAATCTGGACAGGAGGGTGGTCAAGCTCTTGGGCAGCTTCTCCAGCCATCAGGGACTCTCAGTAAAGCACCGAGCAGAGTCCTGAGGACAAAATAAAAGCAGAGAGAAAACTGAGATCAAAACATCCAGTAGAAGACATCCAGCACAGCTACAAGAACAGGTCCTCCAGCTTTTGTCACTTCAGCAACAGTGCTGTGGTGTTTCTCCCCTAGCGTATCAGTATATCAGCACGTCTCAAAGGATCATTTTGGGAAAATTGTTGATCTCGTCAAAGCTCAACCTGGCTAAACGTGACATGCAAGAATGAAAGCATATATCACTCTGTTTAGCACATGGGCTGAAACCTATGTTCACCCATCAGATCTTTCATTCAACTTGACTGCTGGCCTAGAAGTGGCTGGAGTTGCTGCCGAGTCTGGGTGAGGACAGTGAGCTAGCGTAGCGTTCCTCACACATCATACAATGAAATGTGATCATTTCACCTGAACATAATGCAAAGTAGCTCAATATTTTAGCATTACAACCTGAACGTATCATATCATGAGATAACATGAGAATGTCATAACCTGAAAAACATATCGTTAACATAAAAGTTTCACTTTTTCAAGCTCTGCTCACCTTCTTGGACTTGTTGATGTCGGGGCAGCTTTCCCTGGACGTGGAGCCCCTGCATGGTGCTGGTTAGCAGCCTCTTGGAGTGAATAGCAATAAAGTTGATATTCATGGTATGCATGTTCTACAACATGCTTATCATGAATATTAACTTTGCCCATCAGTTACAGAGGTCACACCCAAGTTCCAGCATACAACACCACAAGTTGGGAGCAAAAGCACACATGGAGCACGCTAGCAAACCTGCAATGAAGATAACAGGTTAATGATGCAAAAGCACAAGTTGCAGGTGATCAGGGTGCGACGTAGCAGAGGCTTTGTGTGCAACTGCACCCATGTGCAAACATATTTAATCCCATTTATTTCTTTTTATTCAAACATTTCATTGAAAAACTAAAGTCACAGCAAACACACACAAGCTGCGTTTCCATTACAGTTTTTCACAAAATGACTCATATTGTTGCCATATTTGAGAGGTTTTGGGGATTGCAGGGCTTTCCACTGCCAGTTCCTGATTGCGATTGGTAGGATTGGCACATCTCTAGAGGCAACAGAAAGGCAGCTTTTGGGGGGTTACGCATCTTATATCGCGAGTTCACTGACAGCACTAATGGTACTGTCAGCGCCGCCACCTCTATCGCTCGGCACTTTGGCACGTAAGCATCAGCTGCCCGGTCACGGACACAACCACGAGGTGGCAATGGAAATGTCGATGTCGGCCGTAAAGCTCTCCACCACGTAACTGGAGCCATTAGCTCCTTATACCAGTCATGCGACAGACGGATCCAGGGTGGGTGATGCTGTGGACCACGCGCAATGACTGCCCCCGATATCACACAATCACACAGTAGCAAGAAAATGAGAGAAGAGAAGAAACAACAAAGCTCTGGACTATTCTACAGGACCCCATAGTTCTTACGCTCATCTGGAACTGACAAATACCCTTCTCCTACGTCAGGAATCTGGACAGGAGGGTGGTCAAGCTCTTGGGCAGCTTCTCCAGCCATCAGGGACTCTCAGTAAAGCACCGAGCAGAGTCCTGAGGACAAAACAAAAGCAGAGAGAAAACTGAGATCAAAACATTCAGTAGAAGACATCCAGCACAGTGAGGAGAACAGGTCCTCCAGCTTTTGTCACTTCAGCAACAGTGCTGTGGAGTTTCTCCCCTAGCGTATCAGTATATCAGCACGTCTCAAAGGATCATTTTGGGAAAATTGTTGATCTTGTCAAAGCTCAACCTGGCTAAACGTGACATGCAAGAATGAAAGCATATATCACTCTGTTTAGCACATGGGCTCAAACCTATGTTCACCCATCAGATCTTTCATTCAACTTGACTGCTGGCCTAGAAGTGGCTGGAGCTGCTGCCGAGTCTGGGTGAGGACAGTGAGCTAGCGTAGCGTTCCTCACATATCATACAATGAAGCAACGTGATCATTTCACCTGAATATAATGCAAAGCAGCTCAATATTTTAGTATTACAACCTGAACGAATCATATCAGGAGATAACATGAGAATGTCATAACCTGAAAAACATATCGTTAACATAAAAGTTTCACTTTTTCAAGCTCTGCTCACCTTCTTGGACTTGTTGATGTCGGGGCAGCTTTCCCTGGACGTGGAGCCCCTGCATGGTGCTGGTTAGCAGCCTCTTGGAGTGAATAGCAATAAAGTTGATATTCATGGTATGCATGTTCTACAACATGCTTATCATGAATATTAACTTTGCCCATCAGTGACAGAGGTCACACCCAAGTTCCAGCATACAACACCACAAGTTGGGAGAAAAAGCACACATGGAGCACGCTAGCAAACCTGCAATGAAGATAACAGGTTAATGATGCAAAAGCACAAGTTGCAGGTGATCAGGGTGCGACGTAGCACAAGCTCTGTGTGCAACTGCACCCATGTGCAAACATATTTAATCCCATTTATTTCTCTTTATTCAAACATTTCATTGAAAAAATAAAGTCACAGCAAACACACACAAGCTGCGTTTCCATTACAGTTTTTCACAAAATGACTCATATTGTTGCCATATTTGAGAGGTTTTGGGGATTGCAGGGCTTTCCACTGCCAGTTCCTGATTGCGATTGGTAGGATTGGCACATCTCTAGAGGCAACAGAAAGGCAGCTTTTGGGGGGTTACGCATCTTATATCGCGAGTTCACTGACAGCACTAATGGTACTGTCAGCGCCGCCACCTCTATCGCTCGGCACTTTGGCACGTAAGCATCAGCTGCCCGGTCACGGACACAACCACGAGGTGGCAATGGAAATGTCGATGTCGGCCGTAAAGCTCTCCACCACGTAACTGGAGCCATTAGCTCCTTATACCAGTCATGCGACAGACGGATCCAGGGTGGGTGATGCTGTGGACCACGCGCAATGACTGCCCCCGATATCACACAATCACACAGTAGCAAGAAAATGAGAGAAGAGAAGAAACAACAAAGCTCTGGACTATTCTACAGGACCCCATAGATCTTACGCTCATCTGGAACTGACAAATACCCTTCTCCTACGTCAGGAATCTGGACAGGAGGGTGGTCAAGCTCTTGGGCAGCTTCTCCAGCCATCAGGGACTCTCAGTAAAGCACCGAGCAGAGTCCTGAGGACAAAATAAAAGCAGAGAGAAAACTGAGATCAAAACATTCAGTAGAAGACATCCAGCACAGTTACAAGAACAGGTCCTCCAGCTTTTGTCACTTCAGCAACAGTGCTGTGGAGTTTCTCCCCTAGCGTATCAGTATATCAGCACGTCTCAAAGGATCATTTTGGGAAAATTGTTGATCTTGTCAAAGCTCAACCTGGCTAAACGTGACATGCAAGAATGAAAGCATATATCACTCTGTTTGGCACATGGGCTGAAACCTATGTTCACCCATCAGATCTTTAATTCAACTTGACTGCTGGCCTAGAAGTGGCTGGAGCTGCTGCCGAGTCTGGGTGAGGACAGTGAGCTAGCGTAGCGTTCCTCACATATCATACAATGAAATAACGTGATCATTTCACCTGAACATAATGCAAAGCAGCTCAATATTTTAGTATTACAACCGGAACGTACCATATCATGAGATAACATGAGAATGTCATAACCTGAAAAACATATCGTTAACATAAAAGTTTCACTTTTTCAAGCTCTGCTCACCTTCTTGGACTTGTTGATGTCGGGGCAGCTTTCCCTGGACGTGGAGCCCCTGCATGGTGCTGGTTAGCAGCCTCTTGGAGTGAATAGCAATAAAGTTGATATTCATGGTATGCATGTTCTACAACATGCTTATCATGAATATTAACTTTGCCCATCAGTTACAGAGGTCACACCCAAGTTCCAGCATACAACACCACAAGTTGGGAGAAAAAGCACACATGGAGCACGCTAGCAAACCTGCAATGAAGATAACAGGTTAATGATGCAAAAGCACAAGTTGCAGGTGATCAGGGTGCGACGTAGCAGAAGCTCTGTGTGCAACTGCACCCATGTGCAAACATATTTAATCCCATTTATTTCTCTTTATTCAAACATTTCATTGAAAAAAGAAAGTCACAGCAAACACACACAAGCTGCGTTTCCATTACAGTTTTTCACAAAATGACTCATATTGTTGCCATGTTTGAGAGGTTTTGGGGATTGCAGGGCTTTCCACTGCCAGTTCCTGATTGCGATTGGTAGGATTGGCACATCTCTAGAGGCAACAGAAAGGCAGCTTTTGGGGGGTTACGCATCTTATATCGCGAGTTCACTGACAGCACTAATGGTACTGTCAGCGCCGCCACCTCTATCGCTCGGCACTTTGGCACGTAAGCATCAGCTGCCCGGTCACGGACACAACCACGAGGTGGCAATGGAAATGTCGATGTCGGCCGTAAAGCTCTCCACCACGTAACTGGAGCCATTAGCTCCTTATACCAGTCATGCGACAGACGGATCCAGGGTGGGTGATGCTGTGGACCACGCGCAATGACTGCCCCCGATATCACACAATCACACAGTAGCAAGAAAATGAGAGAAGAGAAGAAACAACAAAGCTCTGGACTATTCTACAGGACCCCATAGTTCTTACGCTCATCTGGAACTGACAAATACCCTTCTCCTACGTCAGGAATCTGGACAGGAGGGTGGTCAAGCTCTTGGGCAGCTTCTCCAGCCATCAGGGACTCTCAGTAAAGCACCGAGCAGAGTCCTGAGGACAAAACAAAAGCAGAGAGAAAACTGAGATCAAAACATCCAGTGGAAGACATCCAGCACAGTGAGGAGAACAAGTCCTCCAGCTTTTGTCACTTCAGCAACAGTGCTGTGGAGTTTCTCCCCTAGCGTATCAGTATATCAGCACGTCTCAAAGGATCATTTTGGGAAAATTGTTGATCTTGTCAAAGCTCAACCTGGCTAAACGTGACATGCAAGAATGAAAGCATATATCACTCTGTTTAGCACATGGGCTCAAACCTATGTTCACCCATCAGATCTTTCATTCAACTTGACTGCTGGCCTAGAAGTGGCTGGAGCTGCTGCCGAGTCTGGGTGAGGACAGTGAGCTAGCGTAGCGTTCCTCACATATCATACAATGAAATAACGTGATCATTTCGCCTGAACATAATGCAAAGTAGCTCAATATTTTAGCATTACAACCTGAACGAATCATATCATGAGATAACATGAGAATGTCATAACCTGAAAAACACATTGTTAGCATAAAAGTTTCACTTTTTCAAGCTCTGCTCACCTTCTTGGTCTTGTTGATGTCGGGGCAGCTTTCCCTGGACGTGGAGCCCCTGCATGGTGCTGGTTAGCAGCCTCTTGGAGTGAATAGCAATAAAGTTGATATTCATGGTATGCATGTTCTACAACATGCTTATCATGAATATCAACTTTGCCCATCAGTTACAGAGGTCACACCCAAGTTCCAGCATACAACACCACAAGTTGGGAGAAAAAGCACACATGGAGCACGCTAGCAAACCTGCAATGAAGATAACAGGTTAATGATGCAAAAGCACAAGTTGCAGGTGATCAGGGTGCGACGTAGCACAAGCTCTGTGTGCAACTGCACCCATGTGCAAACATATTTAATCCCATTTATTTCTCTTTATTCAAACATTTCATTGAAAAAATAAAGTCACAGCAAACACACACAAGCTGCGTTTCCATTACAGTTTTTCACAAAATGACTCATATTGTTGCCATATTTGAGAGGTTTTGGGGATTGCAGGGCTTTCCACTGCCAGTTCCTGATTGCGATTGGTAGGATTGGCACATCTCTAGAGGCAACAGAAAGGCAGCTTTTGGGGGGTTACGCATCTTATATCGCGAGTTCACTGACAGCACTAATGGTACTGTCAGCGCCGCCACCTCTATCGCTCGGCACTTTGGCACGTAAGCATCAGCTGCCCGGTCACGGACACAACCACGAGGTGGCAATGGAAATGTCGATGTCGGCCGTAAAGCTCTCCACCACGTAACTGGAGCCATTAGCTCCTTATACCAGTCATGCGACAGACGGATCCAGGGTGGGTGATGCTGTGGACCACGCGCAATGACTGCCCCCGATATCACACAATCACACAGTAGCAAGAAAATGAGAGAAGAGAAGAAACAACAAAGCTCTGGACTATTCTACAGGACCCCATAGATCTTACGCTCATCTGGAACTGACAAATACCCTTCTCCTACGTCAGGAATCTGGACAGGAGGGTGGTCAAGCTCTTGGGCAGCTTCTCCAGCCATCAGGGACTCTCAGTAAAGCACCGAGCAGAGTCCTGAGGACAAAACAAAAGCAGAGAGAAAACTGAGATCAAAACATTCAGTAGAAGACATCCAGCACAGTGAGGAGAACAGGTCCTCCAGCTTTTGTCACTTCAGCAACAGTGCTGTGGAGTTTCTCCCCTAGCGTATCAGTATATCAGCACGTCTCAAAGGATCATTTTGGGAAAATTGTTGATCTTGTCAAAGCTCAACCTGGCTAAACGTGACATGCAAGAATGAAAGCATATATCACTCTGTTTAGCACATGGGCTCAAACCTATGTTCACCCATCAGATCTTTCATTCAACTTGACTGCTGGCCTAGAAGTGGCTGGAGCTGCTGCTGAGTCTGGGTGAGGACAGTGAGCTAGCGTAGCGTTCCTCACATATCATACAATGAAATAACGTGATCATTTCACCTGAATATAATGCAAAGCAGCTCAATATTTTAGTATTACAACCTGAACGAATCATATCATGAGATAACATGAGAATGTCATAACCTGAAAAACATATCGTTAACATAAAAGTTTCACTTTTTCAAGCTCTGCTCACCTTCTTGGACTTGTTGATGTCGGGGCAGCTTTCCCTGGACGTGGAGCCCCTGCATGGTGCTGGTTAGCAGCCTCTTGGAGTGAATAGCAATAAAGTTGATATTCATGGTATGCATGTTCTACAACATGCTTATCATGAATATTAACTTTGCCCATCAGTTACAGAGGTCACACCCAAGTTCCAGCATACAACACCACAAGTTGGGAGAAAAAGCACACATGGAGCACGCTAGCAAACCTGCAATGAAGATAACAGGTTAATGATGCAAAAGCACAAGTTGCAGGTGATCAGGGTGCGACGTAGCAGAGGCTTTGTGTGCAACTGCACCCATGTGCAAACATATTTAATCTCATTTATTTCTTTTTATTCAAACATTTCATTGAAAAACTAAAGTCACAGCAAACACACACAAGCTGCGTTTCCATTACAGTTTTTCACAAAATGACTCATATTGTTGCCATGTTTGAGAGGTTTTGGGGATTGCAGGGCTTTCCACTGCCAGTTCCTGATTGCGATTGGTAGGATTGGCACATCTCTAGAGGCAACAGAAAGGCAGCTTTTGGGGGGTTACGCATCTTATATCGCGAGTTCACTGACAGCACTAATGGTACTGTCAGCGCCGCCACCTCTATCGCTCGGCACTTTGGCACGTAAGCATCAGCTGCCCGGTCACGGACACAACCACGAGGTGGCAATGGAAATGTCGATGTCGGCCGTAAAGCTCTCCACCACGTAACTGGAGCCATTAGCTCCTTATACCAGTCATGCGACAGACGGATCCAGGGTGGGTGATGCTGTGGACCACGCGCAATGACTGCCCCCGATATCACACAATCACACAGTAGCAAGAAAATGAGAGAAGAGAAGAAACAACAAAGCTCTGGACTATTCTACAGGACCCCATAGTTCTTACGCTCATCTGGAACTGACAAATACCCTTCTCCTACGTCAGGAATCTGGACAGGAGGGTGGTCAAGCTCTTGGGCAGCTTCTCCAGCCATCAGGGACTCTCAGTAAAGCACCGAGCAGAGTCCTGAGGACAAAATAAAAGCAGAGAGAAAACTCAGATCAAAACATCCAGTAGAAGACATCCAGCACAGTTACAAGAACAGGTCCTCCAGCTTTTGTCACTTCAGCAACAGTGCTGTGGTGTTTCTCCCCTAGCGTATCAGTATATCAGCACGTCTCAAAGGATCATTTTGGGAAAATTGTTGATCTTGTCAAAGCTCAACCTGGCTAAACGTGACATGCAAGAATGAAAGCATATATCACTCTGTTTGGCACATGGGCTGAAACCTATGTTCACCCATCAGATCTTTAATTCAACTTGACTGCTGGCCTAGAAGTGGCTGGAGCTGCTGCCGAGTCTGGGTGAGGACAGTGAGCTAGCGTAGCATTCCTCACATATCATACAATGAAGCAACGTGATCATTTCACCTGAATATAATGCAAAGCAGCTCAATATTTTAGTATTACAACCTGAACGAATCATATCATGAGATAACATGAGAATGTCATAACCTGAAAAACATATCGTTAACATAAAAGTTTCACTTTTTCAAGCTCTGCTCACCTTCTTGGACTTGTTGATGTCGGGGCAGCTTTCCCTGGACGTGGAGCCCCTGCATGGTGCTGGTTAGCAGCCTCTTGGAGTGAATAGCAATAAAGTTGATATTCATGGTATGCATGTTCTACAACATGCTTATCATGAATATTAACTTTGCCCATCAGTTACAGAGGTCACACCCAAGTTCCAGCATACAACACCACAAGTTGGGAGAAAAAGCACACATGGAGCACGCTAGCAAACCTGCAATGAAGATAACAGGTTAATGATGCAAAAGCACAAGTTGCAGGTGATCAGGGTGCGACGTAGCACAAGCTCTGTGTGCAACTGCACCCATGTGCAAACATATTTAATCCCATTTATTTCTTTTTATTCAAACATTTCATTGAAAAAATAAAGTCACAGCAAACACACACAAGCTGCGTTTCCATTACAGTTTTTCACAAAATGACTCATATTGTTGCCATGTTTGAGAGGTTTTGGGGATTGCAGGGCTTTCCACTGCCAGTTCCTGATTGCGATTGGTAGGATTGGCACATCTCTAGAGGCAACAGAAAGGCAGCTTTTGGGGGGTTACGCATCTTATATCGCGAGTTCACTGACAGCACTAATGGTACTGTCAGCGCCGCCACCTCTATCGCTCGGCACTTTGGCACGTAAGCATCAGCTGCCCGGTCACGGACACAACCACGAGGTGGCAATGGAAATGTCGATGTCGGCCGTAAAGCTCTCCACCACGTAACTGGAGCCATTAGCTCCTTATACCAGTCATGCGACAGACGGATCCAGGGTGGGTGATGCTGTGGACCACGCGCAATGACTGCCCCCGATATCACACAATCACACAGTAGCAAGAAAATGAGAGAAGAGAAGAAACAACAAAGCTCTGGACTATTCTACAGGACGCCGTCGTTCTTACGCTCATCTGGAACTGACAAATACCCTTCTCCTACGTCAGGAATCTGGACAGGAGGGTGGTCAAGCTCTTGGGCAGCTTCTCCAGCCATCAGGGACTCTCAGTAAAGCACCGAGCAGAGTCCTGAGGACAAAATAAAAGCAGAGAGAAAACTGAGATCAAAACATCCAGTGGAAGACATCCAGCACAGTGAGGAGAACAGGTCCTCCAGCTTTTGTCACTTCAGCAACAGTGCTGTGGAGTTTCTCCCCTAGCGTATCAGTATATCAGCACGTCTCAAAGGATCATTTTGGGAAAATTGTTGATCTTGTCAAAGCTCAACCTGGCTAAACGTGACATGCAAGAATGAAAGCATATATCACTCTGTTTAGCACATGGGCTCAAACCTATGTTCACCCATCAGATCTTTCATTCAACTTGACTGCTGGCCTAGAAGTGGCTGGAGCTGCTGCTGAGTCTGGGTGAGGACAGTGAGCTAGCGTAGCGTTCCTCACATATCATACAATGAAATAACGTGATCATTTCGCCTGAACATAATGCAAAGTAGCTCAATATTTTAGCATTACAACCTGAACGAATCATATCATGAGATAACATGAGAATGTCATAACCTGAAAAACACATTGTTAGCATAAAAGTTTCACTTTTTCAAGCTCTGCTCACCTTCTTGGTCTTGTTGATGTCGGGGCAGCTTTCCCTGGACGTGGAGCCCCTGCATGGTGCTGGTTAGCAGCCTCTTGGAGTGAATAGCAATAAAGTTGATATTCATGGTATGCATGTTCTACAACATGCTTATCATGAATATCAACTTTGCCCATCAGTTACAGAGGTCACACCCAAGTTCCAGCATACAACACCACAAGTTGGGAGAAAAAGCACACATGGAGCACGCTAGCAAACCTGCAATGAAGATAACAGGTTAATGATGCAAAAGCACAAGTTGCAGGTGATCAGGGTGCGACGTAGCACAAGCTCTGTGTGCAACTGCACCCATGTGCAAACATATTTAATCCCATTTATTTCTCTTTATTCAAACATTTCATTGAAAAAATAAAGTCACAGCAAACACACACAAGCTGCGTTTCCATTACAGTTTTTCACAAAATGACTCATATTGTTGCCATATTTGAGAGGTTTTGGGGATTGCAGGGCTTTCCACTGCCAGTTCCTGATTGCGATTGGTAGGATTGGCACATCTCTAGAGGCAACAGAAAGGCAGCTTTTGGGGGGTTACGCATCTTATATCGCGAGTTCACTGACAGCACTAATGGTACTGTCAGCGCCGCCACCTCTATCGCTCGGCACTTTGGCACGTAAGCATCAGCTGCCCGGTCACGGACACAACCACGAGGTGGCAATGGAAATGTCGATGTCGGCCGTAAAGCTCTCCACCACGTAACTGGAGCCATTAGCTCCTTATACCAGTCATGCGACAGACGGATCCAGGGTGGGTGATGCTGTGGACCACGCGCAATGACTGCCCCCGATATCACACAATCACACAGTAGCAAGAAAATGAGAGAAGAGAAGAAACAACAAAGCTCTGGACTATTCTACAGGACCCCATAGTTCTTACGCTCATCTGGAACTGACAAATACCATTCTCCTACGTCAGGAATCTGGACAGGAGGGTGGTCAAGCTCTTGGGCAGCTTCTCCAGCCATCAGGGACTCTCAGTAAAGCACCGAGCAGAGTCCTGAGGACAAAACAAAAGCAGAGAGAAAACTGAGATCAAAACATTCAGTAGAAGACATCCAGCACAGTGAGGAGAACAGGTCCTCCAGCTTTTGTCACTTCAGCAACAGTGCTGTGGAGTTTCTCCCCTAGCGTATCAGTATATCAGCACGTCTCAAAGGATCATTTTGGGAAAATTGTTGATCTTGTCAAAGCTCAACCTGGCTAAACGTGACATGCAAGAATGAAAGCATATATCACTCTGTTTGGCACATGGGCTGAAACCTATGTTCACCCATCAGATCTTTAATTCAACTTGACTGCTGGCCTAGAAGTGGCTGGAGCTGCTGCCGAGTCTGGGTGAGGACAGTGAGCTAGCGTAGCATTCCTCACATATCATACAATGAAGCAACGTGATCATTTCACCTGAATATAATGCAAAGCAGCTCAATATTTTAGTATTACAACCTGAACGAATCATATCATGAGATAACATGAGAATGTCATAACCTGAAAAACATATCGTTAACATAAAAGTTTCACTTTTTCAAGCTCTGCTCACCTTCTTGGACTTGTTGATGTCGGGGCAGCTTTCCCTGGACGTGGAGCCCCTGCATGGTGCTGGTTAGCAGCCTCTTGGAGTGAATAGCAATAAAGTTGATATTCATGGTATGCATGTTCTACAACATGCTTATCATGAATATCAACTTTGCCCATCAGTTACAGAGGTCACACCCAAGTTCCAGCATACAACACCACAAGTTGGGAGAAAAAGCACACATGGAGCACGCTAGCAAACCTGCAATGAAGATAACAGGTTAATGATGCAAAAGCACAAGTTGCAGGTGATCAGGGTGCAACGTAGCAGAGGCTTTGTGTGCAACTGCACCCATGTGCAAACATATTTAATCCCATTTATTTCTTTTTATTCAAACATTTCATTGAAAAAATAAAGTCACAGCAAACACACACAAGCTGCGTTTCCATTACAGTTTTTCACAAAATGACTCATATTGTTGCCATATTTGAGAGGTTTTGGGGATTGCAGGGCTTTCCACTGCCAGTTCCCGATTGCGATTGGTAGGATTGGCACATCTCTAGAGGCAACAGAAAGGCAGCTTTTGGGGGGTTACGCATCTTATATCGCGAGTTCACTGACAGCACTAATGGTACTGTCAGCGCCGCCACCTCTATCGCTCGGCACTTTGGCACGTAAGCATCAGCTGCCCGGTCACGGACACAACCACGAGGTGGCAATGGAAATGTCGATGTCGGCCGTAAAGCTCTCCACCACGTAACTGGAGCCATTAGCTCCTTATACCAGTCATGCGACAGACGGATCCAGGGTGGGTGATGCTGTGGACCACGCGCAATGACTGCCCCCGATATCACACAATCACACAGTAGCAAGAAGATAAGAGAAGAGAAGAAACAACAAAGCTCTGGACTATTCTACAGGGCCCCGTCGTTCTTACGCTCATCTGGAACTGACAAATACCCTTCTCCTACGTCAGGAATCTGGACAGGAGGGTGGTCAAGCTCTTGGGCAGCTTCTCCAGCCATCAGGGACTCTCAGTAAAGCACCGAGCAGAGTCCTGAGGACAAAATAAAAGCAGAGAGAAAACTCAGATCAAAACATCCAGTAGAAGACATCCAGCACAGTTACAAGAACAGGTCCTCCAGCTTTTGTCACTTCAGCAACAGTGCTGTGGTGTTTCTCCCCTAGCGTATCAGTATATCAGCACGTCTCAAAGGATCATTTTGGGAAAATTGTTGATCTTGTCAAAGCTCAACCTGGCTAAACGTGACATGCAAGAATGAAAGCATATATCACTCTGTTTAGCACATGGGCTCAAACCTATGTTCACCCATCAGATCTTTCATTCAACTTGACTGCTGGCCTAGAAGTGGCTGGAGCTGCTGCCGAGTCTGGGTGAGGACAGTGAGCTAGCGTAGCGTTCCTCACATATCACACAATGAAATAACGTGATCATTTCACCTGAACATAATGCAAAGCAGCTCAATATTTTAGTATTACAACCGGAACGTATCATATCATGAGATAACATGAGAATGTCATAACCTGAAAAACATATCGTTAACATAAAAGTTTCACTTTTTCAAGCTCTGCTCACCCTCTTGGACTTGTTGATGTCGGGGCAGCTTTCCCTGGACGTGGAGCCCCTGCATGGTGCTGGTTAGCTGCCTCTTGGAGTGAATAGCAATAAAGTTGATATTCATGGTATGCATGTTCTACAACATGCTTATCATGAAGATCAACTTTGCCCATCAGTTACAGAGGTCACACCCAAGTTCCAGCATACAACACCACAAGTTGGGAGAAAAAGCACACATGGAGCACGCTAGCAAACCTGCAATGAAGATAACAGGTTAATGATGCAAAAGCACAAGTTGCAGGTGATCAGGGTGCAACGTAGCAGAGGCTTTGTGTGCAACTGCACCCATGTGCAAACATATTTAATCCCATTTATTTCTTTTTATTCAAACATTTCATTGAAAAAATAAAGTCACAGCAAACACACACAAGCTGCGTTTCCATTACAGTTTTTCACAAAATGACTCATATTGTTGCCATATTTGAGAGGTTTTGGGGATTGCAGGGCTTTCCACTGCCAGTTCCCGATTGCGATTGGTAGGATTGGCACATCTCTAGAGGCAACAGAAAGGCAGCTTTTGGGGGGTTACGCATCTTATATCGCGAGTTCACTGACAGCACTAATGGTACTGTCAGCGCCGCCACCTCTATCGCTCGGCACTTTGGCACGTAAGCATCAGCTGCCCGGTCACGGACACAACCACGAGGTGGCAATGGAAATGTCGATGTCGGCCGTAAAGCTCTCCACCACGTAACTGGAGCCATTAGCTCCTTATACCAGTCATGCGACAGACGGATCCAGGGTGGGTGATGCTGTGGACCACGCGCAATGACTGCCCCCGATATCACACAATCACACAGTAGCAAGAAAATGAGAGAAGAGAAGAAACAACAAAGCTCTGGACTATTCTACAGGACCCCGTCGTTCTTACGCTCATCTGGAACTGACAAATACCCTTCTCCTACGTCAGGAATCTGGACAGGAGGCTGGTCAAGCTCTTGGGCAGCTTCTCCAGCCATCAGGGACTCTCAGTAAAGCACCGAGCAGAGTCCTGAGGACAAAATAAAAGCAGAGAGAAAACTCAGATCAAAACATCCAGTAGAAGACATCCAGCACAGTTACAAGAACAGGTCCTCCAGCTTTTGTCACTTCAGCAACAGTGCTGTGGTGTTTCTCCCCTAGCGTATCAGTATATCAGCACGTCTCAAAGGATCATTTTGGGAAAATTGTTGATCTCGTCAAAGCTCAACCTGGCTAAACGTGACATGCAAGAATGAAAGCATACATCACTCTGTTTAGCACATGGGCTGAGACCTATGTTCACCCATCAGATCTTTCATTCAACTTGACTGCTGGCCTAGAAGTGGCTGGAGCTGCTGCCGAGTCTGGGTGAGGACAGTGAGCTAGCGTAGCGTTCCTCACATATCATACAATGAAATAACGTGATCATTTCACCTGAAAATAATGCAAAGCAGCTCAATATTTTAGTATTACAACCTGAACGAATCATATCATGAGATAACATGAGAATGTCATAACCTGAAAAACATATCGTTAACATAAAAGTTTCACTTTTTCAAGCTCTGCTCACCTTCTTGGACTTGTTGATGTCGGGGCAGCTTTCCCTGGACGTGGAGCCCCTGCATGGTGCTGGTTAGCTGCCTCTTGGAGTGAATAGCAATAAAGTTGATATTCATGGTATGCATGTTCTACAACATGCTTATCATGAAGATCAACTTTGCCCATCAGTTACAGAGGTCACACCCAAGTTCCAGCATACAACACCACAAGTTGGGAGAAAAAGCACACATGGAGCACGCTAGCAAACCTGCAATGAAGATAACAGGTTAATGATGCAAAAGCACAAGTTGCAGGTGATCAGGGTGCAACGTAGCAGAGGCTTTGTGTGCAACTGCACCCATGTGCAAACATATTTAATCCCATTTATTTCTTTTTATTCAAACATTTCATTGAAAAAATAAAGTCACAGCAAACACACACAAGCTGCGTTTCCATTACAGTTTTTCACAAAATGACTCATATTGTTGCCATATTTGAGAGGTTTTGGGGATTGCAGGGCTTTCCACTGCCAGTTCCCGATTGCGATTGGTAGGATTGGCACATCTCTAGAGGCAACAGAAAGGCAGCTTTTGGGGGGTTACGCATCTTATATCGCGAGTTCACTGACAGCACTAATGGTACTGTCAGCGCCGCCACCTCTATCGCTCGGCACTTTGGCACGTAAGCATCAGCTGCCCGGTCACGGACACAACCACGAGGTGGCAATGGAAATGTCGATGTCGGCCGTAAAGCTCTCCACCACGTAACTGGAGCCATTAGCTCCTTATACCAGTCATGCGACAGACGGATCCAGGGTGGGTGATGCTGTGGACCACGCGCAATGACTGCCCCCGATATCACACAATCACACAGTAGCAAGAAAATGAGAGAAGAGAAGAAACAACAAAGCTCTGGACTATTCTACAGGGCCCCGTCGTTCGTACGCTCATCTGGAACTGACAAATACCCTTCTCCTACGTCAGGAATCTGGACAGGAGGCTGGTCAAGCTCTTGGGCAGCTTCTCCAGCCATCAGGGACTCTCAGTAAAGCACCGAGCAGAGTCCTGAGGACAAAACAAAAGCAGAGAGAAAACTGAGATCAAAACATCCAGTAGAAGACATCCAGCACAGTTACAAGAACAGGTCCTCCAGCTTTGGTCACTTCAGCAACAGTGCTGTGGTGTTTCTCCCCTAGCGTATCAGTATATCAGCACGTCTCAAAGGATCATTTTGGGAAAATTGTTGATCTCGTCAAAGCTCAACCTGGCTAAACGTGACATGCAAGAATGAAAGCATACATCACTCTGTTTAGCACATGGGCTGAGACCTATGTTCACCCATCAGATCTTTCATTCAACTTGACTGCTGGCCTAGAAGTGGCTGGAGCTGCTGCCGAGTCTGGGTGAGGACAGTGAGCTAGCGTAGCGTTCCTCACATATCATACAATGAAATAACGTGATCATTTCACCTGAAAATAATGCAAAGCAGCTCAATATTTTAGTATTACAACCTGAACGAATCATATCATGAGATAACATGAGAATGTCATAACCTGAAAAACATATCGTTAACATAAAAGTTTCACTTTTTCAAGCTCTGCTCACCTTCTTGGACTTGTTGATGTCGGGGCAGCTTTCCCTGGACGTGGAGCCCCTGCATGGTGCTGGTTAGCAGCCTCTTGGAGTGAATAGCAATAAAGTTGATATTCATGGTATGCATGTTCTACAACATGCTTATCATGAATATCAACTTTGCCCATCAGATACAGAGGTCACACCCAAGTTCCAGCATACAACACCACAAGTTGGGAGAAAAAGCACACATGGAGCACGCTAGCAAACCTGCAATGAAGATAACAGGTTAATGATGCAAAAGCACAAGTTGCAGGTGATCAGGGTGCGACGTAGCAGAGGCTTTGTGTGCAACTGCACCCATGTGCAAACATATTTAATCCCATTTATTTCTTTTTATTCAAACATTTCATTGAAAAAATAAAGTCACAGCAAACACACACAAGCTGCGTTTCCATTACAGTTTTTCACAAAATGACTCATATTGTTGCCATATTTGAGAGGTTTTGGGGATTGCAGTGCTTTCCACTGCCAGTTCCTGATTGCGATTGGTAGGATTGGCACATCTCTAGAGGCAACAGAAAGGCAGCTTTTGGGGGGTTACGCATCTTATATCGCGAGTTCACTGACAGCACTAATGGTACTGTCAGCGCCGCCACCTCTATCGCTCGGCACTTTGGCACGTAAGCATCAGCTGCCCGGTCACGGACACAACCACGAGGTGGCAATGGAAATGTCGATGTCGGCCGTAAAGCTCTCCACCACGTAACTGGAGCCATTAGCTCCTTATACCAGTCATGCGACAGACGGATCCAGGGTGGGTGATGCTGTGGACCACGCGCAATGACTGCCCCCGATATCACACAATCACACAGTAGCAAGAAGATAAGAGAAGAGAAGAAACAACAAAGCTCTGGACTATTCTACAGGGCCCCGTCGTTCTTACGCTCATCTGGAACTGACAAATACCCTTCTCCTACGTCAGGAATCTGGACAGGAGGGTGGTCAAGCTCTTGGGCAGCTTCTCCAGCCATCAGGGACTCTCAGTAAAGCACCGAGCAGAGTCCTGAGGACAAAATAAAAGCAGAGAGAAAACTCAGATCAAAACATCCAGTAGAAGACATCCAGCACAGTTACAAGAACAGGTCCTCCAGCTTTTGTCACTTCAGCAACAGTGCTGTGGTGTTTCTCCCCTAGCGTATCAGTATATCAGCACGTCTCAAAGGATCATTTTGGGAAAATTGTTGATCTTGTCAAAGCTCAACCTGGCTAAACGTGACATGCAAGAATGAAAGCATATATCACTCTGTTTAGCACATGGGCTGAAACCTATGTTCACCCATCAGATCTTTCATTCAACTTGACTGCTGGCCTAGAAGTGGCTGGAGCTGCTGCCGAGTCTGGGTGAGGACAGTGAGCTAGCGTAGCGTTCCTCACATATCATACAATGAAATAACGTGATCATTTCACCTGAACATAATGCAAAGCAGCTCAATATTTTAGTATTACAACCGGAACGTATCATATCATGAGATAACATGAGAATGTCATAACCTGAAAAACATATCGTTAACATAAAAGTTTCACTTTTTCAAGCTCTGCTCACCCTCTTGGACTTGTTGATGTCGGGGCAGCTTTCCCTGGACGTGGAGCCCCTGCATGGTGCTGGTTAGCAGCCTCTTGGAGTGAATAGCAATAAAGTTGATATTCATGGTATGCATGTTCTACAACATGCTTATCATGAAGATCAACTTGGCCCATCAGTTACAGAGGTCACACCCAAGTTCCAGCATACAACACCACAAGTTGGGAGAAAAAGCACACATGGAGCACGCTAGCAAACCTGCAATGAAGATAACAGGTTAATGATGCAAAAGCACAAGTTGCAGGTGATCAGGGTGCAACGTAGCAGAGGCTTTGTGTGCAACTGCACCCATGTGCAAACATATTTAATCCCATTTATTTCTTTTTATTCAAACATTTCATTGAAAAAATAAAGTCACAGCAAACACACACAAGCTGCGTTTCCATTACAGTTTTTCACAAAATGACTCATATTGTTGCCATATTTGAGAGGTTTTGGGGATTGCAGGGCTTTCCACTGCCAGTTCCTGATTGCGATTGGTAGGATTGGCACATCTCTAGAGGCAACAGAAAGGCAGCTTTTGGGGGGTTACGCATCTTATATCGCGAGTTCACTGACAGCACTAATGGTACTGTCAGCGCCGCCACCTCTATCGCTCGGCACTTTGGCACGTAAGCATCAGCTGCCCGGTCACGGACACAACCACGAGGTGGCAATGGAAATGTCGATGTCGGCCGTAAAGCTCTCCACCACGTAACTGGAGCCATTAGCTCCTTATACCAGTCATGCGACAGACGGATCCAGGGTGGGTGATGCTGTGGACCACGCGCAATGACTGCCCCCGATATCACACAATCACACAGTAGCAAGAAAATGAGAGAAGAGAAGAAACAACAAAGCTCTGGACTATTCTACAGGACCCCGTCGTTCTTACGCTCATCTGGAACTGACAAATACCCTTCTCCTACGTCAGGAATCTGGACAGGAGGGTGGTCAAGCTCTTGGGCAGCTTCTCCAGCCATCAGGGACTCTCAGTAAAGCACCGAGCAGAGTCCTGAGGACAAAATAAAAGCAGAGAGAAAACTGAGATCAAAACATCCAGTAGAAGACATCCAGCACAGTTACAAGAACAGGTCCTCCAGTTTTTGTCACTTCAGCAACAGTGCTGTGGTGTTTCTCCCCTAGCGTATCAGTATATCAGCACGTCTCAAAGGATCATTTTGGAAAAATTGTTGATCCTGTCAAAGCTCAACCTGGCTAAACGTGACATGCAAGAATGAAAGCATATATCACTCTGTTTAGCACATGGGCTGAAACCTATGTTCAACCATCAGATCTTTCATGCAACTTGACTGCTGGCCTAGAAGTGGCTGGAGCTGCTGCCGAGTCTGGGTGAGGACAGTGAGCTAGCGTAGCGTTCCTCACATATCATACAATGAAATAACGTGATCATTTCACCTGAACATAATGCAAAGCAGCTCAATATTTTAGTATTACAACCGGAACGAATCATATCATGAGATAACATGAGAATGTCATAACCTGAAAAACATATCGTTAACATAAAAGTTTCACTTTTTCAAGCTCTGCTCACCTTCTTGGACTTGTTGATGTCGGGGCAGCTTTCCCTGGACGTGGAGCCCCTGCATGGTGCTGGTTAGCAGCCTCTTGGAGTGAATAGCAATAAAGTTGATATTCATGGTATGCATGTTCTACAACATGCTTATCATGAATATCAACTTTGCCCATCAGATACAGAGGTCACACCCAAGTTCCAGCATACAACACCACAAGTTGGGAGAAAAAGCACACATGGAGCACGCTAGCAAACCTGCAATGAAGATAACAGGTTAATGATGCAAAAGCACAAGTTGCAGGTGATCAGGGTGCGACGTAGCAGAGGCTTTGTGTGCAACTGCACCCATGTGCAAACATATTTAGTCCCATTTATTTCTTTTTATTCAAACATTTCATTGAAAAAATAAAGTCACAGCAAACACACACAAGCTGCGTTTCCATTACAGTTTTTCACAAAATGACTCATATTGTTGCCATATTTGAGAGGTTTTGGGGATTGCAGGGCTTTCCACTGCCAGTTCCTGATTGCGATTGGTAGGATTGGCACATCTCTAGAGGCAACAGAAAGGCAGCTTTTGGGGGGTTACGCATCTTATATCGCGAGTTCACTGACAGCACTAATGGTACTGTCAGCGCCGCCACCTCTATCGCTCGGCACTTTGGCACGTAAGCATCAGCTGCCCGGTCACGGACACAACCACGAGGTGGCAATGGAAATGTCGATGTCGGCCGTAAAGCTCTCCACCACGTAACTGGAGCCATTAGCTCCTTATACCAGTCATGCGACAGACGGATCCAGGGTGGGTGATGCTGTGGACCACGCGCAATGACTGCCCCCGATATCACACAATCACACAGTAGCAAGAAGATAAGAGAAGAGAAGAAACAACAAAGCTCTGGACTATTCTACAGGGCCCCGTCGTTCTTACGCTCATCTGGAACTGACAAATACCCTTCTCCTACGTCAGGAATCTGGACAGGAGGGTGGTCAAGCTCTTGGGCAGCTTCTCCAGCCATCAGGGACTCTCAGTAAAGCACCGAGCAGAGTCCTGAGGACAAAATAAAAGCAGAGAGAAAACTCAGATCAAAACATCCAGTAGAAGACATCCAGCACAGTTACAAGAACAGGTCCTCCAGCTTTTGTCACTTCAGCAACAGTGCTGTGGTGTTTCTCCCCTAGCGTATCAGTATATCAGCACGTCTCAAAGGATCATTTTGGGAAAATTGTTGATCTTGTCAAAGCTCAACCTGGCTAAACGTGACATGCAAGAATGAAAGCATATATCACTCTGTTTAGCACATGGGCTGAAACCTATGTTCACCCATCAGATCTTTCATTCAACTTGACTGCTGGCCTAGAAGTGGCTGGAGCTGCTGCCGAGTCTGGGTGAGGACAGTGAGCTAGCGTAGCGTTCCTCACATATCATACAATGAAATAACGTGATCATTTCACCTGAACATAATGCAAAGCAGCTCAATATTTTAGTATTACAACCGGAACGTATCATATCATGAGATAACATGAGAATGTCATAACCTGAAAAACATATCGTTAACATAAAAGTTTCACTTTTTCAAGCTCTGCTCACCTTCTTGGACTTGTTGATGTCGGGGCAGCTTTCCCTGGACGTGGAGCCCCTGCATGGTGCTGGTTAGCAGCCTCTTGGAGTGAATAGCAATAAAGTTGATATTCATGGTATGCATGTTCTACAACATGCTTATCATGAAGATCAACTTGGCCCATCAGTTACAGAGGTCACACCCAAGTTCCAGCATACAACACCACAAGTTGGGAGAAAAAGCACACATGGAGCACGCTAGCAAACCTGCAATGAAGATAACAGGTTAATGATGCAAAAGCACAAGTTGCAGGTGATCAGGGTGCAACGTAGCAGAGGCTTTGTGTGCAACTGCACCCATGTGCAAACATATTTAATCCCATTTATTTCTTTTTATTCAAACATTTCATTGAAAAAATAAAGTCACAGCAAACACACACAAGCTGCGTTTCCATTACAGTTTTTCACAAAATGACTCATATTGTTGCCATATTTGAGAGGTTTTGGGGATTGCAGGGCTTTCCACTGCCAGTTCCTGATTGCGATTGGTAGGATTGGCACATCTCTAGAGGCAACAGAAAGGCAGCTTTTGGGGGGTTACGCATCTTATATCGCGAGTTCACTGACAGCACTAATGGTACTGTCAGCGCCGCCACCTCTATCGCTCGGCACTTTGGCACGTAAGCATCAGCTGCCCGGTCACGGACACAACCACGAGGTGGCAATGGAAATGTCGATGTCGGCCGTAAAGCTCTCCACCACGTAACTGGAGCCATTAGCTCCTTATACCAGTCATGCGACAGACGGATCCAGGGTGGGTGATGCTGTGGACCACGCGCAATGACTGCCCCCGATATCACACAATCACACAGTAGCAAGAAAATGAGAGAAGAGAAGAAACAACAAAGCTCTGGACTATTCTACAGGACCCCGTCGTTCTTACGCTCATCTGGAACTGACAAATACCCTTCTCCTACGTCAGGAATCTGGACAGGAGGGTGGTCAAGCTCTTGGGCAGCTTCTCCAGCCATCAGGGACTCTCAGTAAAGCACCGAGCAGAGTCCTGAGGACAAAATAAAAGCAGAGAGAAAACTGAGATCAAAACATCCAGTAGAAGACATCCAGCACAGTTACAAGAACAGGTCCTCCAGTTTTTGTCACTTCAGCAACAGTGCTGTGGTGTTTCTCCCCTAGCGTATCAGTATATCAGCACGTCTCAAAGGATCATTTTGGAAAAATTGTTGATCCTGTCAAAGCTCAACCTGGCTAAACGTGACATGCAAGAATGAAAGCATATATCACTCTGTTTAGCACATGGGCTGAAACCTATGTTCAACCATCAGATCTTTCATGCAACTTGACTGCTGGCCTAGAAGTGGCTGGAGCTGCTGCCGAGTCTGGGTGAGGACAGTGAGCTAGCGTAGCGTTCCTCACATATCATACAATGAAATAACGTGATCATTTCACCTGAACATAATGCAAAGCAGCTCAATATTTTAGTATTACAACCGGAACGAATCATATCATGAGATAACATGAGAATGTCATAACCTGAAAAACATATCGTTAACATAAAAGTTTCACTTTTTCAAGCTCTGCTCACCTTCTTGGACTTGTTGATGTCGGGGCAGCTTTCCCTGGACGTGGAGCCCCTGCATGGTGCTGGTTAGCAGCCTCTTGGAGTGAATAGCAATAAAGTTGATATTCATGGTATGCATGTTCTACAACATGCTTATCATGAATATCAACTTTGCCCATCAGATACAGAGGTCACACCCAAGTTCCAGCATACAACACCACAAGTTGGGAGAAAAAGCACACATGGAGCACGCTAGCAAACCTGCAATGAAGATAACAGGTTAATGATGCAAAAGCACAAGTTGCAGGTGATCAGGGTGCGACGTAGCAGAGGCTTTGTGTGCAACTGCACCCATGTGCAAACATATTTAGTCCCATTTATTTCTTTTTATTCAAACATTTCATTGAAAAAATAAAGTCACAGCAAACACACACAAGCTGCGTTTCCATTACAGTTTTTCACAAAATGACTCATATTGTTGCCATATTTGAGAGGTTTTGGGGATTGCAGGGCTTTCCACTGCCAGTTCCTGATTGCGATTGGTAGGATTGGCACATCTCTAGAGGCAACAGAAAGGCAGCTTTTGGGGGGTTACGCATCTTATATCGCGAGTTCACTGACAGCACTAATGGTACTGTCAGCGCCGCCACCTCTATCGCTCGGCACTTTGGCACGTAAGCATCAGCTGCCCGGTCACGGACACAACCACGAGGTGGCAATGGAAATGTCGATGTCGGCCGTAAAGCTCTCCACCACGTAACTGGAGCCATTAGCTCCTTATACCAGTCATGCGACAGACGGATCCAGGGTGGGTGATGCTGTGGACCACGCGCAATGACTGCCCCCGATATCACACAATCACACAGTAGCAAGAAAATGAGAGAAGAGAAGAAACAACAAAGCTCTGGACTATTCTACAGGACCCCGTCGTTCTTACGCTCATCTGGAACTGACAAATACCCTTCTCCTACGTCAGGAATCTGGACAGGAGGGTGGTCAAGCTCTTGGGCAGCTTCTCCAGCCATCAGGGACTCTCAGTAAAGCACCGAGCAGAGTCCTGAGGACAAAATAAAAGCAGAGAGAAAACTGAGATCAAAACATCCAGTAGAAGACATCCAGCACAGTTACAAGAACAGGTCCTCCAGTTTTTGTCACTTCAGCAACAGTGCTGTGGTGTTTCTCCCCTAGCGTATCAGTATATCAGCACGTCTCAAAGGATCATTTTGGAAAAATTGTTGATCCTGTCAAAGCTCAACCTGGCTAAACGTGACATGCAAGAATGAAAGCATATATCACTCTGTTTAGCACATGGGCTGAAACCTATGTTCAACCATCAGATCTTTCATGCAACTTGACTGCTGGCCTAGAAGTGGCTGGAGCTGCTGCTGAGTCTGGGTGAGGACAGTGAGCTAGCGTAGCGTTCCTCACATATCATACAATGAAATAACGTGATCATTTCACCTGAACATAATGCAAAGCAGCTCAATATTTTAGTATTACAACCGGAACGAATCATATCATGAGATAACATGAGAATGTCATAACCTGAAAAACATATCGTTAACATAAAAGTTTCACTTTTTCAAGCTCTGCTCACCTTCTTGGACTTGTTGATGTCGGGGCAGCTTTCCCTGGACGTGGAGCCCCTGCATGGTGCTGGTTAGCAGCCTCTTGGAGTGAATAGCAATAAAGTTGATATTCATGGTATGCATGTTCTACAACATGCTTATCATGAATATCAACTTTGCCCATCAGATACAGAGGTCACACCCAAGTTCCAGCATACAACACCACAAGTTGGGAGAAAAAGCACACATGGAGCACGCTAGCAAACCTGCAATGAAGATAACAGGTTAATGATGCAAAAGCACAAGTTGCAGGTGATCAGGGTGCAACGTAGCAGAGGCTTTGTGTGCAACTGCACCCATGTGCAAACATATTTAGTCCCATTTATTTCTTTTTATTCAAACATTTCATTGAAAAAATAAAGTCACAGCAAACACACACAAGCTGCGTTTCCATTACAGTTTTTCACAAAATGACTCATATTGTTGCCATATTTGAGAGGTTTTGGGGATTGCAGGGCTTTCCACTGCCAGTTCCTGATTGCGATTGGTAGGATTGGCACATCTCTAGAGGCAACAGAAAGGCAGCTTTTGGGGGGTTACGCATCTTATATCGCGAGTTCACTGACAGCACTAATGGTACTGTCAGCGCCGCCACCTCTATCGCTCGGCACTTTGGCACGTAAGCATCAGCTGCCCGGTCACGGACACAACCACGAGGTGGCAATGGAAATGTCGATGTCGGCCGTAAAGCTCTCCACCACGTAACTGGAGCCATTAGCTCCTTATACCAGTCATGCGACAGACGGATCCAGGGTGGGTGATGCTGTGGACCACGCGCAATGACTGCCCCCGATATCACACAATCACACAGTAGCAAGAAAATGAGAGAAGAGAAGAAACAACAAAGCTCTAGACTATTCTACAGGACCCCGTCGTTCTTACGCTCATCTGGAACTGACAAATACCCTTCTCCTACGTCAGGAATCTGGACAGGAGGGTGGTCAAGCTCTTGGGCAGCTTCTCCAGCCATCAGGGACTCTCAGTAAAGCACCGAGCAGAGTCCTGAGGACAAAATAAAAGCAGAGAGAAAACTCAGATCAAAACATCCAGTAGAAGACATCCAGCACAGTTACAAGAACAGGTCCTCCAGCTTTTGTCACTTCAGCAACAGTGCTGTGGTGTTTCTCCCCTAGCGTATCAGTATATCAGCACGTCTCAAAGGATCATTTTGGGAAAATTGTTGATCTTGTCAAAGCTCAACCTGGCTAAACGTGACATGCAAGAATGAAAGCATATATCACTCTGTTTAGCACATGGGCTCAAACCTATGTTCACCCATCAGATCTTTCATTCAACTTGACTGCTGGCCTAGAAGTGGCTGGAGCTGCTGCCGAGTCTGGGTGAGGACAGTGAGCTAGCGTAGCGTTCCTCACATATCATACAATGAAATAACGTGATCATTTCACCTGAACATAATGCAAAGCAGCTCAATATTTTAGTATTACAACCGGAACGTATCATATCATGAGATAACATGAGAATGTCATAACCTGAAAAACATATCGTTAACATAAAAGTTTCACTTTTTCAAGCTCTGCTCACCTTCTTGGACTTGTTGATGTCGGGGCAGCTTTCCCTGGACGTGGAGCCCCTGCATGGTGCTGGTTAGCAGCCTCTTGGAGTGAATAGCAATAAAGTTGATATTCATGGTATGCATGTTCTACAACATGCTTATCATGAATATCAACTTTGCCCATCAGATACAGAGGTCACACCCAAGTTCCAGCATACAACACCACAAGTTGGGAGAAAAAGCACACATGGAGCACGCTAGCAAACCTGCAATGAACATAACAGGTTAATGATGCAAAAGCACAAGTTGCAGGTGATCAGGGTGCGACGTAGCAGAAGCTCTGTGTGCAACTGCACCCATGTGCAAACATATTTAATCCCATTTATTTCTTTTTATTCAAACATTTCATTGAAAAAATAAAGTCACAGCAAACACACACAAGCTGCGTTTCCATTACAGTTTTTCACAAAATGACTCATATTGTTGCCATATTTGAGAGGTTTTGGGGATTGCAGGGCTTTCCACTGCCAGTTCCTGATTGCGATTGGTAGGATTGGCACATCTCTAGAGGCAACAGAAAGGCAGCTTTTGGGGGGTTACGCATCTTATATCGCGAGTTCACTGACAGCACTAATGGTACTGTCAGCGCCGCCACCTCTATCGCTCGGCACTTTGGCACGTAAGCATCAGCTGCCCGGTCACGGACACAACCACGAGGTGGCAATGGAAATGTCGATGTCGGCCGTAAAGCTCTCCACCACGTAACTGGAGCCATTAGCTCCTTATACCAGTCATGCGACAGACGGATCCAGGGTGGGTGATGCTGTGGACCACGCGCAATGACTGCCCCCGATATCACACAATCACACAGTAGCAAGAAGATAAGAGAAGAGAAGAAACAACAAAGCTCTGGACTATTCTACAGGGCCCCGTCGTTCTTACGCTCATCTGGAACTGACAAATACCCTTCTCCTACGTCAGGAATCTGGACAGGAGGGTGGTCAAGCTCTTGGGCAGCTTCTCCAGCCATCAGGGACTCTCAGTAAAGCACCGAGCAGAGTCCTGAGGACAAAATAAAAGCAGAGAGAAAACTCAGATCAAAACATCCAGTAGAAGACATCCAGCACAGTTACAAGAACAGGTCCTCCAGCTTTTGTCACTTCAGCAACAGTGCTGTGGTGTTTCTCCCCTAGCGTATCAGTATATCAGCACGTCTCAAAGGATCATTTTGGGAAAATTGTTGATCTTGTCAAAGCTCAACCTGGCTAAACGTGACATGCAAGAATGAAAGCATATATCACTCTGTTTAGCACATGGGCTGAAACCTATGTTCACCCATCAGATCTTTCATTCAACTTGACTGCTGGCCTAGAAGTGGCTGGAGCTGCTGCCGAGTCTGGGTGAGGACAGTGAGCTAGCGTAGCGTTCCTCACATATCATACAATGAAATAACGTGATCATTTCACCTGAACATAATGCAAAGCAGCTCAATATTTTAGTATTACAACCGGAACGTATCATATCATGAGATAACATGAGAATGTCATAACCTGAAAAACATATCGTTAACATAAAAGTTTCACTTTTTCAAGCTGTGCTCACCTTCTTGGACTTGTTGATGTCGGGGCAGCTTTCCCTGGACGTGGAGCCCCTGCATGGTGCTGGTTAGCAGCCTCTTGGAGTGAATAGCAATAAAGTTGATATTCATGGTATGCATGTTCTACAACATGCTTATCATGAATATCAACTTTGCCCATCAGTTACAGAGGTCACACCCAAGTTCCAGCATACAACACCACAAGTTGGGAGAAAAAGCACACATGGAGCACGCTAGCAAACCTGCAATGAAGATAACAGGTTAATGATGCAAAAGCACAAGTTGCAGGTGATCAGGGTGCAACGTAGCAGAGGCTTTGTGTGCAACTGCACCCATGTGCAAACATATTTAATCCCATTTATTTCTTTTTATTCAAACATTTCATTGAAAAAATAAAGTCACAGCAAACACACACAAGCTGCGTTTCCATTACAGTTTTTCACAAAATGACTCATATTGTTGCCATATTTGAGAGGTTTTGGGGATTGCAGGGCTTTCCACTGCCAGTTCCTGATTGCGATTGGTAGGATTGGCACATCTCTAGAGGCAACAGAAAGGCAGCTTTTGGGGGGTTACGCATCTTATATCGCGAGTTCACTGACAGCACTAATGGTACTGTCAGCGCCGCCACCTCTATCGCTCGGCACTTTGGCACGTAAGCATCAGCTGCCCGGTCACGGACACAACCACGAGGTGGCAATGGAAATGTCGATGTCGGCCGTAAAGCTCTCCACCACGTAACTGGAGCCATTAGCTCCTTATACCAGTCATGCGACAGACGGATCCAGGGTGGGTGATGCTGTGGACCACGCGCAATGACTGCCCCCGATATCACACAATCACACAGTAGCAAGAAAATGAGAGAAGAGAAGAAACAACAAAGCTCTGGACTATTCTACAGGACCCCATAGTTCTTACGCTCATCTGGAACTGACAAATACCCTTCTCCTACGTCAGGAATCTGGACAGGAGGGTGGTCAAGCTCTTGGGCAGCTTCTCCAGCCATCAGGGACTCTCAGTAAAGCACCGAGCAGAGTCCTGAGGACAAAATAAAAGCAGAGAGAAAACTCAGATCAAAACATCCAGTAGAAGACATCCAGCACAGTTACAAGAACAGGTCCTCCAGCTTTTGTCACTTCAGCAACAGTGCTGTGGTGTTTCTCCCCTAGCGTATCAGTATATCAGCACGTCTCAAAGGATCATTTTGGGAAAATTGTTGATCTTGTCAAAGCTCAACCTGGCTAAACGTGACATGCAAGAATGAAAGCATATATCACTCTGTTAAGCACATGGGCTGAAACCTATGTTCACCCATCAGATCTTTCATTCAACTTGACTGCTGGCCTAGAAGTGGCTGGAGCTGCTGCCGAGTCTGGGTGAGGACAGTGAGCTAGCGTAGCGTTCCTCACATATCATACAATGAAATAACGTGATCATTTCACCTGAACATAATGCAAAGCAGCTCAATATTTTAGTATTACAACCGGAACGTATCATATCATGAGATAACATGAGAATGTCATAACCTGAAAAACATATCGTTAACATAAAAGTTTCACTTTTTCAAGCTGTGCTCACCTTCTTGGACTTGTTGATGTCGGGGCAGCTTTCCCTGGACGTGGAGCCCCTGCATGGTGCTGGTTAGCAGCCTCTTGGAGTGAATAGCAATAAAGTTGATATTCATGGTATGCATGTTCTACAACATGCTTATCATGAATATCAACTTTGCCCATCAGTTACAGAGGTCACACCCAAGTTCCAGCATACAACACCACAAGTTGGGAGAAAAAGCACACATGGAGCACGCTAGCAAACCTGCAATGAACATAACAGGTTAATGATGCAAAAGCACAAGTTGCAGGTGATCAGGGTGCGACGTAGCAGAAGCTCTGTGTGCAATTGCACCCATGTGCAAACATATTTAATCCCATTTATTTCTTTTTATTCAAACATTTCATTGAAAAAATAAAGTCACAGCAAACACACACAAGCTGCGTTTCCATTACAGTTTTTCACAAAATGACTCATATTGTTGCCATATTTGAGAGGTTTTGGGGATTGCAGGGCTTTCCACTGCCAGTTCCTGATTGCGATTGGTAGGATTGGCACATCTCTAGAGGCAACAGAAAGGCAGCTTTTGGGGGGTTACGCATCTTATATCGCGAGTTCACTGACAGCACTAATGGTACTGTCAGCGCCGCCACCTCTATCGCTCGGCACTTTGGCACGTAAGCATCAGCTGCCCGGTCACGGACACAACCACGAGGTGGCCATGGAAATGTCGATGTCGGCCGTAAAGCTCTCCACCACGTAACTGGAGCCATTAGCTCCTTATACCAGTCATGCGACAGACGGATCCAGGGTGGGTGATGCTGTGGACCACGCGCAATGACTGCCCCCGATATCACAGAATCACACAGTAGCAAGAAAATGAGAGAAGAGAAGAAACAACAAAGCTCTGGACTATTCTACAGGACCCCATAGTTCTTACGCTCATCTGGAACTGACAAATACCCTTCTCCTACGTCAGGAATCTGGACAGGAGGGTGGTCAAGCTCTTGGGCAGCTTCTCCAGCCATCAGGGACTCTCAGTAAAGCACCGAGCAGAGTCCTGAGGACAAAATAAAAGCAGAGAGAAAACTCAGATCAAAACATCCAGTAGAAGACATCCAGCACAGTTACAAGAACAGGTCCTCCAGCTTTTGTCACTTCAGCAACAGTGCTGTGGTGTTTCTCCCCTAGCGTATCAGTATATCAGCACGTCTCAAAGGATCATTTTGGAAAAATTGTTGATCCTGTCAAAGCTCAACCTGGCTAAACGTGACATGCAAGAATGAAAGCATATATCACTCTGTTTAGCACATGGGCTGAAACCTATGTTCAACCATCAGATCTTTCATGCAACTTGACTGCTGGCCTAGAAGTGGCTGGAGCTGCTGCTGAGTCTGGGTGAGGACAGTGAGCTAGCGTAGCGTTCCTCACATATCATACAATGAAATAACGTGATCATTTCACCTGAACATAATGCAAAGCAGCTCAATATTTTAGTATTACAACCTGAACGAATCATATCATGAGATAACATGAGAATGTCATAACCTGAAAAACATATCGTTAACATAAAAGTTTCACTTTTTCAAGCTCTGCTCACCTTCTTGGACTTGTTGATGTCGGGGCAGCTTTCCCTGGACGTGAAGCCCCTGCATGGTGCTGGTTAGCTGCCTCTTGGAGTGAATAGCAATAAAGTTGATATTCATGGTATGCATGTTCTACAACATGCTTATCATGAATATCAACTTTGCCCATCAGTTACAGAGGTCACACCCAAGTTCCAGCATACAACACCACAAGTTGGGAGAAAAAGCACACATGGAGCACGCTAGCAAACCTGCAATGAAGATAACAGGTTAATGATGCAAAAGCACAAGTTGCAGGTGATCAGGGTGCGACGTAGCACAAGCTCTGTGTGCAACTGCATCCATGTGCAAACATATTTATTCCCATTGATTTCTTTTTATTCAAACATTTCATTGAAAAAATAAAGTCACAGCAAACACACACAAGCTGCGTTTCCATTACAGTTTTTCACAAAATGACTCATATTGTTGCCATATTTGAGAGGTTTTGGGGATTGCAGGGCTTTCCACTGCCAGTTCCTGATTGCGATTGGTAGGATTGGCACATCTCTAGAGGCAACAGAAAGGCAGCTTTTGGGGGGTTACGCATCTTATATCGCGAGTTCACTGACAGCACTAATGGTACTGTCAGCGCCGCCACCTCTATCGCTCGGCACTTTGGCACGTAAGCATCAGCTGCCCGGTCACGGACACAACCACGAGGTGGCAATGGAAATGTCGATGTCGGCCGTAAAGCTCTCCACCACGTAACTGGAGCCATTAGCTCCTTATACCAGTCATGCGACAGACGGATCCAGGGTGGGTGATGCTGTGGACCACGCGCAATGACTGCCCCCGATATCACACAATCACACAGTAGCAAGAAAATGAGAGAAGAGAAGAAACAACAAAGCTCTGGACTATTCTACAGGACCCCGTCGTTCTTACGCTCATCTGGAACTGACAAATACCCTTCTCCTACGTCAGGAATCTGGACAGGAGGGTGGTCAAGCTCTTGGGCAGCTTCTCCAGCCATCAGGGACTCTCAGTAAAGCACCGAGCAGAGTCCTGAGGACAAAATAAAAGCAGAGAGAAAACTCAGATCAAAACATCCAGTAGAAGACATCCAGCACAGTTACAAGAACAGGTCCTCCAGCTTTTGTCACTTCAGCAACAGTGCTGTGGAGTTTCTCCCCTAGCGTATCAGTATATCAGCACGTCTCAAAGGATCATTTTGGGAAAATTGTTGATCTTACCAAAGCTCAACCTGGCTAAACGTGACATGCAAGAATGAAAGCATATATCACTCTGTTTAGCACATGGGCTGAAACCTATGTTCACCCATCAGATCTTTCATTCAACTTGACTGCTGGCCTAGAAGTGGCTGGAGCTGCTGCTGAGTCTGGGTGAGGACAGTGAGCTAGCGTAGCGTTCCTCACATATCATACAATGAAATAACGTGATCATTTCACCTGAACATAATGCAAAGCAGCTCAATATTTTAGTATTACAACCGGAACGTATCATATCATGAGATAACATGAGAATGTCATAACCTGAAAAACATATCGTTAACATAAAAGTTTCACTTTTTCAAGCTCTGCTCACCTTCTTGGACTTGTTGATGTCGGGGCAGCTTTCCCTGGACGTGGAGCCCCTGCATGGTGCTGGTTAGCAGCCTCTTGGAGTGAATAGCAATAAAGTTGATATTCATGGTATGCATGTTCTACAACATGCTTATCATGAAGATCAACTTTGCCCATCAGCTACAGAGGTCACACCCAAGTTCCAGCATACAACACCACAAGTTGGGAGAAAAAGCACACATGGAGCACGCTAGCAAACCTGCAATGAAGATAACAGGTTAATGATGCAAAAGCACAAGTTGCAGGTGATCAGGGTGCGACGTAGCACAAGCTCTGTGTGCAACTGCACCCATGTGCAAACATATTTAATCCCATTTATTTCTCTTTATTCAAACATTTCATTGAAAAAATAAAGTCACAGCAAACACACACAAGCTGCGTTTCCATTACAGTTTTTCACAAAATGACTCATATTGTTGCCATATTTGAGAGGTTTTGGGGATTGCAGGGCTTTCCACTGCCAGTTCCTGATTGCGATTGGTAGGATTGGCACATCTCTAGAGGCAACAGAAAGGCAGCTTTTGGGGGGTTACGCATCTTATATCGCGAGTTCACTGACAGCACTAATGGTACTGTCAGCGCCGCCACCTCTATCGCTCGGCACTTTGGCACGTAAGCATCAGCTGCCTGGTCACGGACACAACCACGAGGTGGCAATGGAAATGTCGATGTCGGCCGTAAAGCTCTCCACCACGTAACTGGAGCCATTAGCTCCTTATACCAGTCATGCGACAGACGGATCCAGGGTGGGTGATGCTGTGGACCACGCGCAATGACTGCCCCCGATATCACACAATCACACAG
Organism: Karalla daura; assembly: GCA_029224185.1. Lineage (NCBI taxonomy): Eukaryota > Metazoa > Chordata > Actinopteri > Chaetodontiformes > Leiognathidae > Karalla > Karalla daura. The sequence goes on from CM055190.1 coordinate 14,181,100, forward strand.
TAGCAAGAAAATGAGAGAAGAGAAGAAACAACAAAGCTCTGGACTATTCTACAGGACCCCGTCGTTCTTACGCTCATCTGGAACTGACAAATACCCTTCTCCTACGTCAGGAATCTGGACAGGAGGGTGGTCAAGCTCTTGGGCAGCTTCTCCAGCCATCACGGACTCTCAGTAAAGCACCGAGCAGAGTCCTGAGGACAAAATAAAAGCAGAGAGAAAACTCAGATCAAAACATCCAGTAGAAGACATCCAGCACAGATACAAGAACAGGTCCTCCAGCTTTTGTCACTTCAGCAACAGTGCTGTGGTGCTTCTCCCCTAGCGTATCAGTATATCAGCACGTCTCAAAGGATCATTTTGGGAAAATTGTTGATCTTGTCAAAGCTCAACCTGGCTAAACGTGACATGCAAGAATGAAAGCATATATCACTCTGTTTAGCACATGGGCTGAGACCTATGTTCACCCATCAGATCTTTAATTCAACTTGACTGCTGGCCTAGAAGTGGCTGGAGCTGCTGCCGAGTCTGGGTGAGGACAGTGAGCTAGCGTAGCGTTCCTCACATATCATACAATGAAATAACGTGATCATTTCACCTGAACATAATGCAAAGCAGCTCAATATTTTAGTATTACAACCTGAACGAATCATATCATGAGATAACATGAGAATGTCATAACCTGAAAAACATATTGTTAACATAAAAGTTTCACTTTTTCAAGCTCTGCTCACCTTCTTGGACTTGTTGATGTCGGGGCAGCTTTCCCTGGACGTGAAGCCCCTGCATGGTGCTGGTTAGCTGCCTCTTGGAGTGAATAGCAATAAAGTTGATATTCATGGTATGCATGTTCTACAACATGCTTATCATGAATATCAACTTTGCCCATCAGTTACAGAGGTCACACCCAAGTTCCAGCATACAACACCACAAGTTGGGAGAAAAAGCACACATGGAGCACGCTAGCAAACCTGCAATGAAGATAACAGGTTAATGATGCAAAAGCACAAGTTGCAGGTGATCAGGGTGCGACGTAGCACAAGCTCTGTGTGCAACTGCATCCATGTGCAAACATATTTATTCCCATTGATTTCTTTTTATTCAAACATTTCATTGAAAAAATAAAGTCACAGCAAACACACACAAGCTGCGTTTCCATTACAGTTTTTCACAAAATGACTCATATTGTTGCCATATTTGAGAGGTTTTGGGGATTGCAGGGCTTTCCACTGCCAGTTCCTGATTGCGATTGGTAGGATTGGCACATCTCTAGAGGCAACAGAAAGGCAGCTTTTGGGGGGTTACGCATCTTATATCGCGAGTTCACTGACAGCACTAATGGTACTGTCAGCGCCGCCACCTCTATCGCTCGGCACTTTGGCACGTAAGCATCAGCTGCCCGGTCACGGACACAACCACGAGGTGGCAATGGAAATGTCGATGTCGGCCGTAAAGCTCTCCACCACGTAACTGGAGCCATTAGCTCCTTATACCAGTCATGCGACAGACGGATCCAGGGTGGGTGATGCTGTGGACCACGCGCAATGACTGCCCCCGATATCACACAATCACACAGTAGCAAGAAAATGAGAGAAGAGAAGAAACAACAAAGCTCTGGACTATTCTACAGGACCCCGTCGTTCTTACGCTCATCTGGAACTGACAAATACCCTTCTCCTACGTCAGGAATCTGGACAGGAGGGTGGTCAAGCTCTTGGGCAGCTTCTCCAGCCATCAGGGACTCTCAGTAAAGCACCGAGCAGAGTCCTGAGGACAAAATAAAAGCAGAGAGAAAACTCAGATCAAAACATCCAGTAGAAGACATCCAGCACAGTTACAAGAACAGGTCCTCCAGCTTTTGTCACTTCAGCAACAGTGCTGTGGAGTTTCTCCCCTAGCGTATCAGTATATCAGCACGTCTCAAAGGATCATTTTGGGAAAATTGTTGATCTTACCAAAGCTCAACCTGGCTAAACGTGACATGCAAGAATGAAAGCATATATCACTCTGTTTAGCACATGGGCTGAAACCTATGTTCACCCATCAGATCTTTCATTCAACTTGACTGCTGGCCTAGAAGTGGCTGGAGCTGCTGCCGAGTCTGGGTGAGGACAGTGAGCTAGCGTAGCGTTCCTCACATATCATACAATGAAATAACGTGATCATTTCACCTGAACATAATGCAAAGCAGCTCAATATTTTAGTATTACAACCGGAACGTATCATATCATGAGATAACATGAGAATGTCATAACCTGAAAAACATATCGTTAACATAAAAGTTTCACTTTTTCAAGCTCTGCTCACCTTCTTGGACTTGTTGATGTCGGGGCAGCTTTCCCTGGACGTGGAGCCCCTGCATGGTGCTGGTTAGCAGCCTCTTGGAGTGAATAGCAATAAAGTTGATATTCATGGTATGCATGTTCTACAACATGCTTATCATGAAGATCAACTTTGCCCATCAGCTACAGAGGTCACACCCAAGTTCCAGCATACAACACCACAAGTTGGGAGAAAAAGCACACATGGAGCACGCTAGCAAACCTGCAATGAAGATAACAGGTTAATGATGCAAAAGCACAAGTTGCAGGTGATCAGGGTGCGACGTAGCACAAGCTCTGTGTGCAACTGCACCCATGTGCAAACATATTTAATCCCATTTATTTCTCTTTATTCAAACATTTCATTGAAAAAATAAAGTCACAGCAAACACACACAAGCTGCGTTTCCATTACAGTTTTTCACAAAATGACTCATATTGTTGCCATATTTGAGAGGTTTTGGGGATTGCAGGGCTTTCCACTGCCAGTTCCTGATTGCGATTGGTAGGATTGGCACATCTCTAGAGGCAACAGAAAGGCAGCTTTTGGGGGGTTACGCATCTTATATCGCGAGTTCACTGACAGCACTAATGGTACTGTCAGCGCCGCCACCTCTATCGCTCGGCACTTTGGCACGTAAGCATCAGCTGCCTGGTCACGGACACAACCACGAGGTGGCAATGGAAATGTCGATGTCGGCCGTAAAGCTCTCCACCACGTAACTGGAGCCATTAGCTCCTTATACCAGTCATGCGACAGACGGATCCAGGGTGGGTGATGCTGTGGACCACGCGCAATGACTGCCCCCGATATCACACAATCACACAGTAGCAAGAAAATGAGAGAAGAGAAGAAACAACAAAGCTCTGGACTATTCTACAGGACCCCGTCGTTCTTACGCTCATCTGGAACTGACAAATACCCTTCTCCTACGTCAGGAATCTGGACAGGAGGGTGGTCAAGCTCTTGGGCAGCTTCTCCAGCCATCAGGGACTCTCAGTAAAGCACCGAGCAGAGTCCTGAGGACAAAATAAAAGCAGAGAGAAAACTCAGATCAAAACATCCAGTAGAAGACATCCAGCACAGATACAAGAACAGGTCCTCCAGCTTTTGTCACTTCAGCAACAGTGCTGTGGTGCTTCTCCCCTAGCGTATCAGTATATCAGCACGTCTCAAAGGATCATTTTGGGAAAATTGTTGATCTTGTCAAAGCTCAACCTGGCTAAACGTGACATGCAAGAATGAAAGCATATATCACTCTGTTTAGCACATGGGCTGAGACCTATGTTCACCCATCAGATCTTTAATTCAACTTGACTGCTGGCCTAGAAGTGGCTGGAGCTGCTGCCGAGTCTGGGTGAGGACAGTGAGCTAGCGTAGCGTTCCTCACATATCATACAATGAAATAACGTGATCATTTCACCTGAACATAATGCAAAGTAGCTCAATATTTTAGTATTACAACCTGAACGTATCATATCATGAGATAACATGAGAATGTCATAACCTGAAAAACATATCGTTCACATAAAAGTTTCACTTTTTCAAGCTCTGCTCACCTTCTTGGACTTGTTGATGTCGGGGCAGCTTTCCCTGGACGTGGAGCCCCTGCATGGTGCTGGTTAGCAGCCTCTTGGAGTGAATAGCAATAAAGTTGATATTCATGGTATGCATGTTCTACAACATGCTTATCATGAATATCAACTTTGCCCATCAGTTACAGAGGTCACACCCAAGTTCCAGCATACAACACCACAAGTTGGGAGAAAAAGCACACATGGAGCACGCTAGCAAACCTGCAATGAAGATAACAGGTTAATGATGCAAAAGCACAAGTTGCAGGTGATCAGGGTGCAACGTAGCAGAGGCTTTGTGTGCAACTGCACCCATGTGCAAACATATTTAATCCCATTGATTTCTTTTAATTCAAACATTTCATTGAAAAAATAAAGTCACAGCAAACACACACAAGCTGCGTTTCCATTACAGTTTTTCACAAAATGACTCATATTGTTGCCATATTTGAGAGGTTTTGGGGATTGCAGGGCTTTCCACTGCCAGTTCCTGATTGCGATTGGTAGGATTGGCACATCTCTAGAGGCAACAGAAAGGCAGCTTTTGGGGGGTTACGCATCTTATATCGCGAGTTCACTGACAGCACTAATGGTACTGTCAGCGCCGCCACCTCTATCGCTCGGCACTTTGGCACGTAAGCATCAGCTGCCCGGTCACGGACACAACCACGAGGTGGCAATGGAAATGTCGATGTCGGCCGTAAAGCTCTCCACCACGTAACTGGAGCCATTAGCTCCTTATACCAGTCATGCGACAGACGGATCCAGGGTGGGTGATGCTGTGGACCACGCGCAATGACTGCCCCCGATATCACACAATCACACAGTAGCAAGAAGATAAGAGAAGAGAAGAAACAACAAAGCTCTGGACTATTCTAGAGGGCCCCATCGTTCTTACGCTCATCTGGAACTGACAAATACCCTTCTCCTACGTCAGGAATCTGGACAGGAGGGTGGTCAAGCTCTTGGGCAGCTTCTCCAGCCATCAGGGACTCTCAGTAAAGCACCGAGCAGAGTCCTGAGGACAAAATAAAAGCAGAGAGAAAACTCAGATCAAAACATCCAGTAGAAGACATCCAGCACAGTTACAAGAACAGGTCCTCCAGCTTTTGTCACTTCAGCAACAGTGCTGTGGAGTTTCTCCCCTAGCGTATCAGTATATCAGCACGTCTCAAAGGATCATTTTGGGAAAATTGTTGATCTTACCAAAGCTCAACCTGGCTAAACGTGACATGCAAGAATGAAAGCATATATCACTCTGTTTAGCACATGGGCTGAAACCTATGTTCACCCATCAGATCTTTCATTCAACTTGACTGCTGGCCTAGAAGTGGCTGGAGCTGCTGCCGAGTCTGGGTGAGGACAGTGAGCTAGCGTAGCGTTCCTCACATATCATACAATGAAATAACGTGATCATTTCACCTGAACATAATGCAAAGCAGCTCAATATTTTAGTATTACAACCGGAACGTATCATATCATGAGATAACATGAGAATGTCATAACCTGAAAAACATATCGTTAACATAAAAGTTTCACTTTTTCAAGCTCTGCTCACCTTCTTGGACTTGTTGATGTCGGGGCAGCTTTCCCTGGACGTGGAGCCCCTGCATGGTGCTGGTTAGCAGCCTCTTGGAGTGAATAGCAATAAAGTTGATATTCATGGTATGCATGTTCTACAACATGCTTATCATGAAGATCAACTTTGCCCATCAGCTACAGAGGTCACACCCAAGTTCCAGCATACAACACCACAAGTTGGGAGAAAAAGCACACATGGAGCACGCTAGCAAACCTGCAATGAAGATAACAGGTTAATGATGCAAAAGCACAAGTTGCAGGTGATCAGGGTGCGACGTAGCACAAGCTCTGTGTGCAACTGCACCCATGTGCAAACATATTTAATCCCATTTATTTCTCTTTATTCAAACATTTCATTGAAAAAATAAAGTCACAGCAAACACACACAAGCTGCGTTTCCATTACAGTTTTTCACAAAATGACTCATATTGTTGCCATATTTGAGAGGTTTTGGGGATTGCAGGGCTTTCCACTGCCAGTTCCTGATTGCGATTGGTAGGATTGGCACATCTCTAGAGGCAACAGAAAGGCAGCTTTTGGGGGGTTACGCATCTTATATCGCGAGTTCACTGACAGCACTAATGGTACTGTCAGCGCCGCCACCTCTATCGCTCGGCACTTTGGCACGTAAGCATCAGCTGCCCGGTCACGGACACAACCACGAGGTGGCAATGGAAATGTCGATGTCGGCCGTAAAGCTCTCCACCACGTAACTGGAGCCATTAGCTCCTTATACCAGTCATGCGACAGACGGATCCAGGGTGGGTGATGCTGTGGACCACGCGCAATGACTGCCCCCGATATCACACAATCACACAGTAGCAAGAAAATGAGAGAAGAGAAGAAACAACAAAGCTCTGGACTATTCTACAGGACCCCGTCGTTCTTACGCTCATCTGGAACTGACAAATACCCTTCTCCTACGTCAGGAATCTGGACAGGAGGGTGGTCAAGCTCTTGGGCAGCTTCTCCAGCCATCAGGGACTCTCAGTAAAGCACCGAGCAGAGTCCTGAGGACAAAATAAAAGCAGAGAGAAAACTCAGATCAAAACATCCAGTAGAAGACATCCAGCACAGTTACAAGAACAGGTCCTCCAGCTTTGGTCACTTCAGCAACAGTGCTGTGGTGTTTCTCCCCTAGCGTATCAGTATATCAGCACGTCTCAAAGGATCATTTTGGGAAAACTGTTGATCTTGTCAAAGCTCAACCTGGCTAAACGTGACATGCAAGAATGAAAGCATATATCACTCTGTTTAGCACATGGGCTGAAACCTATGTTCACCCATCAGATCTTTCATTCAACTTGACTGCTGGCCTAGAAGTGGCTGGAGCTGCTGCCGAGTCTGGGTGAGGACAGTGAGCTAGCGTAGCGTTCCTCACATATCATACAATGAAATAACGTGATCATTTCACCTGAAAATAATGCAAAGTAGCTCAATATTTTAGTATTACAACCTGAACGTATCATATCATGAGATAACATGAGAATGTCATAACCTGAAAAACATATTGTTCACATAAAAGTTTCACTTTTTCAAGCTCTGCTCACCTTCTTGGACTTGTTGATGTCGGGGCAGCTTTCCCTGGACGTGGAGCCCCTGCATGGTGCTGGTTAGCAGCCTCTTGGAGTGAATAGCAATAAAGTTGATATTCATGGTATGCATGTTCTACAACATGCTTATCATGAATATCAACTTTGCCCATCAGTTACAGAGGTCACACCCAAGTTCCAGCATACAACACCACAAGTTGGGAGAAAAAGCACACATGGAGCACGCTAGCAAACCTGCAATGAAGATAACAGGTTAATGATGCAAAAGCACAAGTTGCAGGTGATCAGGGTGCAACGTAGCAGAGGCTTTGTGTGCAACTGCACCCATGTGCAAACATATTTAATCCCATTGATTTCTTTTTATTCAAACATTTCATTGAAAAAATAAAGTCACAGCAAACACACACAAGCTGCGTTTCCATTACAGTTTTTCACAAAATGACTCATATTGTTGCCATATTTGAGAGGTTTTGGGGATTGCAGGGCTTTCCACTGCCAGTTCCTGATTGCGATTGGTAGGATTGGCACATCTCTAGAGGCAACAGAAAGGCAGCTTTTGGGGGGTTACGCATCTTATATCGCGAGTTCACTGACAGCACTAATGGTACTGTCAGCGCCGCCACCTCTATCGCTCGGCACTTTGGCACGTAAGCATCAGCTGCCCGGTCACGGACACAACCACGAGGTGGCAATGGAAATGTCGATGTCGGCCGTAAAGCTCTCCACCACGTAACTGGAGCCATTAGCTCCTTATACCAGTCATGCGACAGACGGATCCAGGGTGGGTGATGCTGTGGACCACGCGCAATGACTGCCCCCGATATCACACAATCACACAGTAGCAAGAAGATAAGAGAAGAGAAGAAACAACAAAGCTCTGGACTATTCTACAGGGCCCCGTCGTTCTTACGCTCATCTGGAACTGACAAATACCCTTCTCCTACGTCAGGAATCTGGACAGGAGGGTGGTCAAGCTCTTGGGCAGCTTCTCCAGCCATCAGGGACTCTCAGTAAAGCACCGAGCAGAGTCCTGAGGACAAAATAAAAGCAGAGAGAAAACTCAGATCAAAACATCCAGTAGAAGACATCCAGCACAGTTACAAGAACAGGTCCTCCAGCTTTTGTCACTTCAGCAACAGTGCTGTGGTGTTTCTCCCCTAGCGTATCAGTATATCAGCACGTCTCAAAGGATCATTTTGGGAAAATTGTTGATCTTGTCAAAGCTCAACCTGGCTAAACGTGACATGCAAGAATGAAAGCATACATCACTCTGTTTAGCACATGGGCTGAAACCTATGTTCACCCATCAGATCTTTCATTCAACTTGACTGCTGGCCTAGAAGTGGCTGGAGCTGCTGCCGAGTCTGGGTGAGGACAGTGAGCTAGCGTAGCGTTCCTCACATATCATACAATGAAATAACGTGATCATTTCACCTGAACATAATGCAAAGCAGCTCAATATTTTAGTATTACAACCTGAACGAATCATATCATGAGATAACATGAGAATGTCATAACCTGAAAAACATATCGTTAACATAAAAGTTTCACTTTTTCAAGCTCTGCTCACCTTCTTGGACTTGTTGATGTCGGGGCAGCTTTCCCTGGACGTGGAGCCCCTGCATGGTGCTGGTTAGCAGCCTCTTGGAGTGAATAGCAATAAAGTTGATATTCATGGTATGCATGTTCTACAACATGCTTATCATGAATATCAACTTTGCCCATCAGATACAGAGGTCACACCCAAGTTCCAGCATACAACACCACAAGTTGGGAGAAAAAGCACACATGGAGCACGCTAGCAAACCTGCAATGAAGATAACAGGTTAATGATGCAAAAGCACAAGTTGCAGGTGATCAGGGTGCGACGTAGCAGAGGCTTTGTGTGCAACTGCACCCATGTGCAAGCATATTTAATCCCATTTATTTCTTTTTATTCAAACATTTCATTGAAAAAATAAAGTCACAGCAAACACACACAAGCTGCGTTTCCATTACAGTTTTTCACAAAATGACTCATATTGTTGCCATATTTGAGAGGTTTTGGGGATTGCAGGGCTTTCCACTGCCAGTTCCTGATTGCGATTGGTAGGATTGGCACATCTCTAGAGGCAACAGAAAGGCAGCTTTTGGGGGGTTACGCATCTTATATCGCGAGTTCACTGACAGCACTAATGGTACTGTCAGCGCCGCCACCTCTATCGCTCGGCACTTTGGCACGTAAGCATCAGCTGCCCGGTCACGGACACAACCACGAGGTGGCAATGGAAATGTCGATGTCGGCCGTAAAGCTCTCCACCACGTAACTGGAGCCATTAGCTCCTTATACCAGTCATGCGACAGACGGATCCAGGGTGGGTGATGCTGTGGACCACGCGCAATGACTGCCCCCGATATCACACAATCACACAGTAGCAAGAAAATGAGAGAAGAGAAGAAACAACAAAGCTCTGGACTATTCTACAGGACCCCGTCGTTCTTACGCTCATCTGGAACTGACAAATACCCTTCTCCTACGTCAGGAATCTGGACAGGAGGGTGGTCAAGCTCTTGGGCAGCTTCTCCAGCCATCAGGGACTCTCAGTAAAGCACCGAGCAGAGTCCTGAGGACAAAATAAAAGCAGAGAGAAAACTCAGATCAAAACATCCAGTAGAAGACATCCAGCACAGTTACAAGAACAGGTCCTCCAGCTTTTGTCACTTCAGCAACAGTGCTGTGGTGTTTCTCCCCTAGCGTATCAGTATATCAGCACGTCTCAAAGGATCATTTTGGGAAAATTGTTGATCTTGTCAAAGCTCAACCTGGCTAAACGTGACATGCAAGAATGAAAGCATACATCACTCTGTTTAGCACATGGGCTGAGACCTATGTTCACCCATCAGATCTTTCATTCAACTTGACTGCTGGCCTAGAAGTGGCTGGAGCTGCTGCCGAGTCTGGGTGAGGACAGTGAGCTAGCGTAGCGTTCCTCACATATCATACAATGAAATAACGTGATCATTTCACCTGAACATAATGCAAAGCAGCTCAATATTTTAGTATTACAACCTGAACGAATCATATCATGAGATAACATGAGAATGTCATAACCTGAAAAACATATCGTTAACATAAAAGTTTCACTTTTTCAAGCTCTGCTCACCTTCTTGGACTTGTTGATGTCGGGGCAGCTTTCCCTGGACGTGGAGCCCCTGCATGGTGCTGGTTAGCAGCCTCTTGGAGTGAATAGCAATAAAGTTGATATTCATGGTATGCATGTTCTACAACATGCTTATCATGAATATCAACTTTGCCCATCAGATACAGAGGTCACACCCAAGTTCCAGCATACAACACCACAAGTTGGGAGAAAAAGCACACATGGAGCACGCTAGCAAACCTGCAATGAAGATAACAGGTTAATGATGCAAAAGCACAAGTTGCAGGTGATCAGGGTGCGACGTAGCAGAGGCTTTGTGTGCAACTGCACCCATGTGCAAGCATATTTAATCCCATTTATTTCTTTTTATTCAAACATTTCATTGAAAAAATAAAGTCACAGCAAACACACACAAGCTGCGTTTCCATTACAGTTTTTCACAAAATGACTCATATTGTTGCCATATTTGAGAGGTTTTGGGGATTGCAGGGCTTTCCACTGCCAGTTCCTGATTGCGATTGGTAGGATTGGCACATCTCTAGAGGCAACAGAAAGGCAGCTTTTGGGGGGTTACGCATCTTATATCGCGAGTTCACTGACAGCACTAATGGTACTGTCAGCGCCGCCACCTCTATCGCTCGGCACTTTGGCACGTAAGCATCAGCTGCCCGGTCACGGACACAACCACGAGGTGGCAATGGAAATGTCGATGTCGGCCGTAAAGCTCTCCACCACGTAACTGGAGCCATTAGCTCCTTATACCAGTCATGCGACAGACGGATCCAGGGTGGGTGATGCTGTGGACCACGCGCAATGACTGCCCCCGATATCACACAATCACACAGTAGCAAGAAAATGAGAGAAGAGAAGAAACAACAAAGCTCTGGACTATTCTACAGGACCCCGTCGTTCTTACGCTCATCTGGAACTGACAAATACCCTTCTCCTACGTCAGGAATCTGGACAGGAGGGTGGTCAAGCTCTTGGGCAGCTTCTCCAGCCATCAGGGACTCTCAGTAAAGCACCGAGCAGAGTCCTGAGGACAAAATAAAAGCAGAGAGAAAACTCAGATCAAAACATCCAGTAGAAGACATCCAGCACAGATACAAGAACAGGTCCTCCAGCTTTTGTCACTTCAGCAACAGTGCTGTGGTGCTTCTCCCCTAGCGTATCAGTATATCAGCACGTCTCAAAGGATCATTTTGGGAAAATTGTTGATCTTGTCAAAGCTCAACCTGGCTAAACGTGACATGCAAGAATGAAAGCATATATCACTCTGTTTAGCACATGGGCTGAGAACTATGTTCACCCATCAGATCTTTCATTCAACTTGACTGCTGGCCTAGAAGTGGCTGGAGCTGCTGCCGAGTCTGGGTGAGGACAGTGAGCTAGCGTAGCGTTCCTCACATATCATACAATGAAATAACGTGATCATTTCACCTGAACATAATGCAAAGTAGCTCAATATTTTAGTATTACAACCTGAACGTATCATATCATGAGATAACATGAGAATGTCATAACCTGAAAAACATATCGTTAACATAAAAGTTTCACTTTTTCAAGCTCTGCTCACCTTCTTGGACTTGTTGATGTCGGGGCAGCTTTCCCTGGACGTGAAGCCCCTGCATGGTGCTGGTTAGCAGCCTCTTGGAGTGAATAGCAATAAAGTTGATATTCATGGTATGCATGTTCTACAACATGCTTATCATGAATATCAACTTTGCCCATCAGTTACAGAGGTCACACCCAAGTTCCAGCATACAACACCACAAGTTGGGAGAAAAAGCACACATGGAGCACGCTAGCAAACCTGCAATGAAGATAACAGGTTAATGATGCAAAAGCACAAGTTGCAGGTGATCAGGGTGTGACGTAGCACAAGCTCTGTGTGCAACTGCACCCATGTGCAAACATATTTATTCCCATTTATTTCTTTTTATTCAAACATTTCATTGAAAAAATAAAGTCACAGCAAACACACACAAGCTGCGTTTCCATTACAGTTTTTCACAAAATGACTCATATTGTTGCCATATTTGAGAGGTTTTGGGGATTGCAGGGCTTTCCACTGCCAGTTCCTGATTGCGATTGGTAGGATTGGCACATCTCTAGAGGCAACAGAAAGGCAGCTTTTGGGGGGTTACGCATCTTATATCGCGAGTTCACTGACAGCACTAATGGTACTGTCAGCGCCGCCACCTCTATCGCTCGGCACTTTGGCACGTAAGCATCAGCTGCCCGGTCACGGACACAACCACGAGGTGGCCATGGAAATGTCGATGTCGGCCGTAAAGCTCTCCACCACGTAACTGGAGCCATTAGCTCCTTATACCAGTCATGCGACAGACGGATCCAGGGTGGGTGATGCTGTGGACCACGCGCAATGACTGCCCCCGATATCACACAATCACACAGTTGCAAGAAGAAAAGAGAAGAGAAGAAACAACAAAGCTCTGGACTATTCTACAGGACCCCGTCGTTCTTACGCTCATCTGGAACTGACAAATACCCTTCTCCTACGTCAGGAATCTGGACAGGAGGGTGGTCAAACTCTTGGGCAGCTTCTCCAGCCATCAGGGACTCTCAGTAAAGCACCGAGCAGAGTCCTGAGGACAAAATAAAAGCAGAGAGAAAACTCAGATCAAAACATCCAGTAGAAGACATCCAGCACAGTTACAAGAACAGGTCCTCCAGCTTTGGTCACTTCAGCAACAGTGCTGTGGTGTTTCTCCCCTAGCGTATCAGTATATCAGCACGTCTCAAAGGATCATTTTGGGAAAACTGTTGATCTTGTCAAAGCTCAACCTGGCTAAACGTGACATGCAAGAATGAAAGCATATATCACTCTGTTTAGCACATGGGCTGAAACCTATGTTCACCCATCAGATCTTTCATTCAACTTGACTGCTGGCCTAGAAGTGGCTGGAGCTGCTGCCGAGTCTGGGTGAGGACAGTGAGCTAGCGTAGCGTTCCTCACATATCATACAATGAAATAACGTGATCATTTCACCTGAAAATAATGCAAAGTAGCTCAATATTTTAGTATTACAACCTGAACGTATCATATCATGAGATAACATGAGAATGTCATAACCTGAAAAACATATCGTTCACATAAAAGTTTCACTTTTTCAAGCTCTGCTCACCTTCTTGGACTTGTTGATGTCGGGGCAGCTTTCCCTGGACGTGGAGCCCCTGCATGGTGCTGGTTAGCAGCCTCTTGGAGTGAATAGCAATAAAGTTGATATTCATGGTATGCATGTTCTACAACATGCTTATCATGAATATCAACTTTGCCCATCAGTTACAGAGGTCACACCCAAGTTCCAGCATACAACACCACAAGTTGGGAGAAAAAGCACACATGGAGCACGCTAGCAAACCTGCAATGAAGATAACAGGTTAATGATGCAAAAGCACAAGTTGCAGGTGATCAGGGTGCAACGTAGCAGAGGCTTTGTGTGCAACTGCACCCATGTGCAAACATATTTAATCCCATTTATTTCTTTTTATTCAAACATTTCATTGAAAAAATAAAGTCACAGCAAACACACACAAGCTGCGTTTCCATTACAGTTTTTCACAAAATGACTCATATTGTTGCCATATTTGAGAGGTTTTGGGGATTGCAGGGCTTTCCACTGCCAGTTCCTGATTGCGATTGGTAGGATTGGCACATCTCTAGAGGCAACAGAAAGGCAGCTTTTGGGGGGTTACGCATCTTATATCGCGAGTTCACTGACAGCACTAATGGTACTGTCAGCGCCGCCACCTCTATCGCTCGGCACTTTGGCACGTAAGCATCAGCTGCCCGGTCACGGACACAACCACGAGGTGGCAATGGAAATGTCGATGTCGGCCGTAAAGCTCTCCACCACGTAACTGGAGCCATTAGCTCCTTATACCAGTCATGCGACAGACGGATCCAGGGTGGGTGATGCTGTGGACCACGCGCAATGACTGCCCCCGATATCACACAATCACACAGTAGCAAGAAGATAAGAGAAGAGAAGAAACAACAAAGCTCTGGACTATTCTACAGGGCCCCGTCGTTCTTACGCTCATCTGGAACTGACAAATACCCTTCTCCTACGTCAGGAATCTGGACAGGAGGGTGGTCAAGCTCTTGGGCAGCTTCTCCAGCCATCAGGGACTCTCAGTAAAGCACCGAGCAGAGTCCTGAGGACAAAATAAAAGCAGAGAGAAAACTCAGATCAAAACATCCAGTAGAAGACATCCAGCACAGTTACAAGAACAGGTCCTCCAGCTTTTGTCACTTCAGCAACAGTGCTGTGGTGTTTCTCCCCTAGCGTATCAGTATATCAGCACGTCTCAAAGGATCATTTTGGGAAAATTGTTGATCTTGTCAAAGCTCAACCTGGCTAAACGTGACATGCAAGAATGAAAGCATATATCACTCTGTTTAGCACATGGGCTGAGACCTATGTTCACCCATCAGATCTTTCATTCAACTTGACTGCTGGCCTAGAAGTGGCTGGAGCTGCTGCCGAGTCTGGGTGAGGACAGTGAGCTAGCGTAGCGTTCCTCACATATCATACAATGAAATAACGTGATCATTTCACCTGAACATAATGCAAAGCAGCTCAATATTTTAGTATTACAACCTGAACGAATCATATCATGAGATAACATGAGAATGTCATAACCTGAAAAACATATCGTTAACATAAAAGTTTCACTTTTTCAAGCTCTGCTCACCTTCTTGGACTTGTTGATGTCGGGGCAGCTTTCCCTGGACGTGGAGCCCCTGCATGGTGCTGGTTAGCAGCCTCTTGGAGTGAATAGCAATAAAGTTGATATTCATGGTATGCATGTTCTACAACATGCTTATCATGAATATCAACTTTGCCCATCAGATACAGAGGTCACACCCAAGTTCCAGCATACAACACCACAAGTTGGGAGAAAAAGCACACATGGAGCACGCTAGCAAACCTGCAATGAAGATAACAGGTTAATGATGCAAAAGCACAAGTTGCAGGTGATCAGGGTGCGACGTAGCAGAGGCTTTGTGTGCAACTGCACCCATGTGCAAACATATTTAATCCCATTTATTTCTTTTTATTCAAACATTTCATTGAAAAAATAAAGTCACAGCAAACACACACAAGCTGCGTTTCCATTACAGTTTTTCACAAAATGACTCATATTGTTGCCATATTTGAGAGGTTTTGGGGATTGCAGGGCTTTCCACTGCCAGTTCCTGATTGCGATTGGTAGGATTGGCACATCTCTAGAGGCAACAGAAAGGCAGCTTTTGGGGGGTTACGCATCTTATATCGCGAGTTCACTGACAGCACTAATGGTACTGTCAGCGCCGCCACCTCTATCGCTCGGCACTTTGGCACGTAAGCATCAGCTGCCCGGTCACGGACACAACCACGAGGTGGCAATGGAAATGTCGATGTCGGCCGTAAAGCTCTCCACCACGTAACTGGAGCCATTAGCTCCTTATACCAGTCATGCGACAGACGGATCCAGGGTGGGTGATGCTGTGGACCACGCGCAATGACTGCCCCCGATATCACACAATCACACAGTAGCAAGAAAATGAGAGAAGAGAAGAAACAACAAAGCTCTGGACTCTTCTACAGGACCCCGTCGTTCTTACGCTCATCTGGAACTGACAAATACCCTTCTCCTACGTCAGGAATCTGGACAGGAGGGTGGTCAAGCTCTTGGGCAGCTTCTCCAGCCATCAGGGACTCTCAGTAAAGCACCGAGCAGAGTCCTGAGGACAAAATAAAAGCAGAGAGAAAACTGAGATCAAAACATCCAGTAGAAGACATCCAGCACAGTTACAAGAACAGGTCCTCCAGCTTTTGTCACTTCTGACTCAGTGTAGATGGAGCAAAAATAGACAAATTATTTGTATGTCATGAGATAATCTGGTTATATCATATCATAACATGAAAAATAAACGTTTCGCTTCTTTGTTTTTACTTTGGCAGCAATACCCAAAGCGATCAATAAAGTTAAGTCTTATTCTAAGTCTAAGATTTTTCCAGAGTCTTGTCAAAGTTTCTAGTGATTTCTATCTTACCTATCTTACCTACCGTTTCTTCTGCGTTCATCAGGAGTGTGACTCTGGGGCACAGGTGCAGCATGCATGCAGCAAACGTGGAATATTGTGTAATATTCTCGAACGTGTTCTAGAACTTCTAGAATATGCACGCGGATGACGCCGCACACGCCGCGTCACCACTCACTCCCTCCCGCACACACATACACACGCCAACATTCCGCCCACAAAAAGGGCTGTATTCAATCCCATTAGGTGTATCGTTAGATCAGAAATTCAGATGTTTCTAGCACACTTACATAGGATAAAATCGAAAACCACTATCCATTACACATGTAAAGACACAGGGTGTTCACGTCAATCACTTATTACACCTGCTATTTTCCGGAGCATTTAAAGATCAACAAGCCCGTACAAGCAAATTAAACTTTTCACTGGTACTGTCAAACTTACAAACTTTCCCTGTTGAGTTGTGTATACACTCTTTTGTCCTCAATAGTTTTTCAAAGCATCTAGCGTGCAAGTGTACAGACGTGCTTTGGTGTCGCGATGTTAACTTGGTTAAACAATTTCGCAAACTCTATGCAACTCCAAACACCAAATCGATCCTTTGCAAAACAAAACGCCCTTCGGAAGCTGTAAGCCAGGGGAACCGCTCATACTTACTTGACTGGAAGCGGCGGACAAACCTTTTCCTCGCCTGGGACAAGTTAGCTCGCTCGGCGGTTGGCTGACCTCCACTCCCGGTTGCTAGCTTCTCTTGAAAGATCGTCTTGAAAATGCCCATATCTGGAAACAAATATACGTTTCCCCTCTCCTTCTGCCATTGTGAGTTTTAAAAAAAGCAAGAATATTTTTTTTTTTCTGCTAACGGCCGATCGAGGTTCCTCTGGTTTTGTTGGATTTGCTTTTGTTGATCTGCTGCTTAGCGCTAACGGCGCTCACAAGTCACTATCCAATCACAGGGCGCGTACGTCTCACGTTCAACGTGAGGCCAGCCAATTCGTGATCTGATTGGCTATCGCAGCTATCAATCAAGGATGGCACAAAGCGGGTGTACGTGCATTTTCTGGACTTTGCATCACATTTATTTAATTTCAATCTGAAACAGTACACGAGAAACACTTTATTTCAGTCAACATGTTTGTTTTATGATTTTATTTACAAATCTTGTATTTGTTATATTTGCTTTCATAAATACAGGTATTTCGCTCACACCATTCTTGCGTATGTCGCTGCCCAAGTGCACCTGTGAAGCTCATAAGGTTTGGACAGTGATGGGTTTCCACAATAGACGCAAAAGGCACTTTTCAAATCAAACTGACATGAAGGATGAAAGATAGAAAAAGAAAAGTCCCACTTGTTGCAGGGTAGGATAAGGGGGCAGGACAAAGCAAACAACAAAAGAGTTTGAAATTAAATTAAAGATGAGAAGCATCCATATCACGTATTCAACCGTTCATCACCATCCGAACGAACTCTGCAGAGAGAGAGAGAAAGCAATGTCAGCTATAACATTTTTTTGAAATCTGGTTTGTTTCGCAACTTTGGGACTTTACCTTCGTATTCAACCGAACCATTGGCATCTTCAACCTCCGCTAGAAGAGTCTCCACCTCCTCTTCTGTCATTTTTTCACCTGGAAGACAAATAACTATCACCTTTACCTCGTGAGAAAAATCCAATTCTGAATTCAGAGTTTTCAGCAGCTCCGTTTTCTTGACAAAAATACCTGAGGGAATCTCGCTGTGATGTGCTCAAGGAGGACAGATACAGCTGAGCTTTGTTTACTAAACTAATGACAAAGTCTTATTAATGACCACAGGCTCTTTTACCACTTGTAGTGAGAGCGTGGCGCAGCTCTGCGCCAGCCACTCTGCCGTTTCCCTCCCGGTCAAAGACGCGAAGAACCTCAACAATCTCACTGTAGGAGCCCGGGTTGTTGTTTTTAGCCATGGCCTGGAACATGGGCAGGAACTGCTCAAAGTTCAGCATTTTTGCATCCATTTCTGCAGGTTACATCGAAAAGTGGAGAGAAAAGAGCTGAGTCACTGTCTGTTTCTCATTTGTTTCATTGTATTTTGACAGGGAGCAGCATTGTGGAGGTATTGAGACTCTGCTTTCCTTTACAGAAGTATTGAAAAATTAATTAAAACATGAAATACAAATAAATAAAGTGAGGGCCATTATAATAACTATGTATGAAATGATAGCCTAGATAGATGGAGATATCCATCTATCTGATCTCTTCGGGAGATCACTATACCTGCACTAAACACGCAGAATACTGCAAAGAGAAATGCTTGTGCTGTTTCTCAGATGAGACCAGCAAGCTAAAAAAGCCAGGAGACCGAGCCTAAATCTGCTTGGAAGATTTTGGTCTGTTTTAGTTTAGTCTTTCACTTGCCTTCCATCTTTGGGTTTCCAAGAACTTTAATCACCTCAGCATTGCCTGGGTTCAAGCCGAGGGCCCGCATGAGGTCGCCGCACTGGCTATAGGAGATCATACCTTCTCCTGTCCGGTCAAAGAGGTCAAAGGCCTCTCGGAAGTCTAACATGGGAGACAAAGAGAGAAATAAACATTACTCTCAGATTCTGAGATGGTCTGCATGAGTGCATATCACCATTATGTACATCAGTGAGGCTTTATTTATACAGCTCTGTTCTTTACACACCCACACACCTTCTCTCAGTCACTGCACATGCACAAAACCAAGACACCAAAACAAGTGTTGTTAAAGGGATGTGCAGGCAGGTTGAGATGAACAGGAAGCAATAACATAAACACACACCAGAGTAAGAGAACATGAGGACAAGGAGGTGCGCCATGTTCATGCATAAACTGATGAAAAAAAACTGTGCATATGTGACGACAGCTGAGTCTCAGCATGGGAGGAGCTCCTCCTCACACAGGTAGTAGTCCCAACGGCTGATAAACAAAAGAGGTGTTGAGCAACTCAACTGGAGCAATTTGATCCTGCCAGTTATTTACTAAAGCCTCTCGCTGCATCTGTATGACCTTGTTTACAGTGTACACAGCAGATCCTGGGAAGAAACCGTGCCAAGGGGTTAATCAATAGCCAAAAGAAGGTCAACAATGTTGAGACAATTGTGTCACCAAAACACCATTAAACTGAATCACAAATTACCCAATACTTTCTTCCTCATTCTGTGAAAAATTCTTACTTTCAATTCATCAATTGGTATTTACAGTGCAATGCATCACATCCAAAGAGAAAATAAAGATAGAAAGATTCATTCAAAATAAAATGAAATAGGATACATTTATGCTCCACAGTAGGACTGAATAGTCTAGTTTCCTCTGATAGTCCAAAAACGGGTTAATTTGAGATTTAGTGCTACCAGGTCTGTGAGAGGGTACAGTGTTGGGCTGGTGGCCTGTCCATGGTGTAGTCCCTGCCTTTTGCCTGAATGAAAGATAAATGAATTCTTAAAATGCAGCAGTTCAGAGACTACTCTAGAGCTGCAAACGGCGCACTGATCTGTATATACACGCAACTATCCACATATTTGATACTGCTGTGCTTTTTCGCTTTATCATGCCCTTTGCCTTGTTGCCTTACACCAAATTAAATTCCACGCAGATTTCTTTGGGGGGGAATGTGCTAGACATTTACTAGAAAATATTTCTAGTGGTTAGTACCTCTTGGCCTGGACCCAAAGCGCATTACTTGAAGTTCACCTGGCAGACAGTGACACTCTCGCAGGGACGACATGTTTAAGTTGAGGAGTTTATTCGAGCTCAGTCTGTCAGCGCAGAGCCGAGCAGAGGGAGTTACCTGACAGGATCCAGGTGCTGTTTGCGCAGGCAAGCAGCAGACCCGGCTACCGCAGCGGAATAATAAGGTGGAAATAGAAGCGGAAACAGACGGCAACTCACCCCTGATCTGCTCCTCTGTCAAGGCGGACTGCGTTAGACAGTTAAGAGACAGTGCAGACAGTTATTTGAGGTCACGGCGCTAGCCCTGTTAGCAGCTCCCATCACTGATGGAGGCTGAAGTTGTGCTCGCTAGGCGTCCCAAAGCTGCAGTGATGGAGGCAGGTTAGCAAGGGCTCAAAGCACCTTTCCTTCTGTCTGCAAGAGGCACGGGAAGAGGCAACGTGTCTTTTCAACAGCGCAGCTACTCACCATGTTTGTGCTTGCAGCTGCTGCTCTTGGGTCCAAACACACACACACTGTAATCTCAGCTCCGAGCAGAGACCCTGCTCTCAGCCTCCGAGTCACCGCGTTGCAGCAGCCAATCAAAGGCCGCGATGGCTCAGCCGCATTATTAGCAGGTTTCTGCACGCGGGTGCGGGTAGATAGATGTGCAGCCTAGATGGATAACCAAGGTGTTGTTTCGTCGCTCATCCAGTTTGTAGGTACAAGTACAAACTGCACGTGTAGCCAATTAATTGGAATTAGAAATGGCTTATATTGAATAGATGTGTATCTTTCATTTAGTTTTATCATTTAAGTAGGGTTTTTGCTTGCACAAAAGTCTTGTCACATACAATACAGAAATTATACACGCGTTTATTTTGAATGCACAAGTATGCTACAATAACAAAACATGAATGTTAACATGGTGCACTGAAATAAACACACACACACACACACACACACACACACACACACACACACACACACACACACACACACACACAGAGAAAGTGGTCTTGCAAGACTCATCAGGACTCATTTTCATCTTTCAAGCCTCCCCCTCCATCTTACCTTCCACATGCTCCATAATGTTCATGCCTGGTGATTAGGCAGGCCAATCCTGGAACACCTCAATCTTTCTCACATTCAGGAACTGCAATGTGGAGACTGAATTATGAGAATCCATCCTGCTGAGATGTCTTTGCTACAAGCTTTGGTTTCTCTCTGCTCTCCCATCTTTGGAGTCTCTCATGGTCAAGAAAGACAACATAGTTATATGCTCTTTCGAAAGCCAACTTTATTGAAATACTTACAGAAAAAAATAAACAAAAGGAAAGTTTTGCTCTGGCATAAAAAAAACACACAAAATCTTATTGACAAATCACACAGAAATCATGTTCATAAAGGTGTAGAAAAATTACATGATTTGCACTTCAGTAACCTCTAAAATGCATTGATCCCTTTGTCAAAACTGAAAGCAGCCCCCCCCCCACACTGGTTTCAAGCAAAGTGACAGAACACACACATATGAAGCTGCATTTAGTTTTAGTATGCCATTTCTGTTAAAAACAGGTTTAATTTAGAGGTGGCAACACATAGCAGGATATTCAACATTATCAACGTTATCATTCAACAGTAAAGCAACATAAGCTGCCAAGCTTTGCTGAAGTGTTTATTCAATTAAAAACAGGATGTTGGTCAATCAAACTGACTGGAGGACATAAATGTAATCTGTGCAGTGCTTAAAGACTGTGATCTTCCTTGAAGCGATCCAGCATCAAGTTAAACTCTTGAATCTCTCTGAAATGAAAGAATATCGCCAGTGAGTCGACAACATTCAAAACCCGTTGTGAACTGTGAAAAACATAATTCTATTATTGCGTTATTATCAAGTTGCAGCTGTTATGGACTTAGGTTTATAATGAAGATAATAACTAGTGCTTTAAATCATCATCATCTTACCTGCTACTGAGAGGTCTTCCTTTAAGGTATTTTTCTTCAGCCTTCTCCACAGAGATTTTGTCCACCCCGGCTATGGCGTGGATGATCGCCTGCGGAGGAGAACATCAATGTCACGCGAGTACAACATAATGTAAACCCCAAATCAGAATACAGACTAAACAAGCTTACCTCAGGTAGAAGCACATCCAAGATGAATGGGACAGAATCCATGGATTTCACTACGTCCAGGCAAGAGGTGGTGGCTACTCTGGTTTTGTACAGATCATTAAGGTATCTGTATACCTTATCCAGCTGCTGGTCATCCTCCAGGTATATGTTCACTATCTTTTTGGAATTGGAGAGATTAACCCATTTGGAGTTTTGCTGCCCGCTGATCACAGCCTGTAAAGGAGTGAGGGGTTATTCCACACAAGGACAAGTGCTTATCTTACATTGACTGCTTCAGCACTTCATACAAGGCCTAATAACTTTCAGAAGTAATTCTTTCCCCTACAAGATTGAAATCTCACAGCGGATGTCATCAATCTGGCAGCTCATACACATTTAAATATGAATATGGCATCTGTCCCTTTAATGTCTGAATGTATCAGTTAATCATCACACCTTTAGGTGTTCTTCCACCTTGCGCTGATTCACGATGAAATTCACAAGCTTCATGGTGGTGCGGTTGAAAGCGGCGACGCTGCGGTCCGGGAGGAGCCTCTTTGCCACAGAGCTCTTGCCCAGCTCGTTCTGCTCTTCAGCGCTGACGCTCTCCTCCTTATCCTCTTCCCACTGCGCCTCCAACACAGAGTCGCTGGCGATAGTTACTCTCTTGGAAGCGTCCTGCAGGTACTTCTTCCTGACGGGATAGCCTGCAGTGAACAAAGGCAGAGTACCACACTGTGCGATCTGCTTCTGTTTGCAGTGGCTTGACATATCCTCCCATGTTTGTGAATGAAACTTACTCATGTGATGAGCAAAGTACTCGAAGAAGGAGCCAGAAAACGTGCCACATACTACAAAGGCAGAGCATGATTAATATTTTTCATGGATCAGTGGCATCCGTCAAAAAAATTCTTATGTGGCTGATACTCACCGATTCGTATTCTGTAGTCAGCAATGAGCTCCAAGGACCACTCAACTGCACTCTTATACTCTTCTTTGGCTTTACTCTAAAGATGAATAGATTGTATAGCACTGCGTTAAAAAGCATGGATTATTCATGATATTTTTTAGAAACTGTTACATGTTTTATTTATGAGGGACTCTTACCACCAGTTCTTTTTCGTCATCACAGCCGAAAGGCTTCAGGGATCTCAGAGCGACAGTGAGTCTAACAGAAAACAAGTGTTCAAGTAAAAAAAAAAGAAAAGAAAAAGATATGACAAAAGTTGATTTGAGAAATCACACATGGCAACAACAGCACAACACAGTCTGCAAGAACCATGTCCATGTTTTCCAAGTTCCAAGTTTTTCAGATTTCTTTTCTTACCCCTTGTTTTGGCTCAGTGTTTCATCAATAAACTGGATGCTGGCTCTTTTCCTTTTACGATTTACACTCTTTGTCTGCAGGGCACGAGAATGTGGGCATTAACCATTTTTGAACATGGAAACAGGATTTTTTTTTTGTCTTGACCACACTCTTCATTTCAGGACAGACAATTTTTTGACTCTCTTTACTTCTTAAATAAATAGAGGATTTGCAGATTATGGGATGTAGGCAAAAAATCTTTGCAACAAATATTGTTTTGATGTGTTATCAAATAAGTTATATCACGTAATATCTTTGGAAACTCAAAGGCCAGAGATTTTTAGAGCATACTCACCACAGCAGGCCAGAATGGATAATGCCTGAATTTACACCAGACAAACGTTCCTTCAGTAATCTTTGGCTCTGAAACACAAAACAGTCCACTTAAGTATTAGTGGGCATGCACCTAATCCTATCCACATCTTGCTCTTAAAAATCACTCTTACCTTTGTATGTCTGCATCAAGGAGGCCAAACTTGGCAGCTCCTCCTCATCCTCGTCGGTTTCTTCATCGTCCTCGAGGAGCAGAGATGGAAAATGTATCTTATCCTCCTGGTCACTCAGCTCTATTGACAGTTCTGAAGACAGCAAAGACTCATCTTTTTTTGGAGAGGTTGGTGTGTGCATGTGTCCAGGGAGGGCAGAGAAAACAGAGACAGAATCGGATTATTTTCTTGTATGAACGCTACTGTTGACTACTGCTACTATGCTACTATTGCATCTGGTGAGCTGCATGAAATAAACACAGTGAGCATGAGACTTTTAAGAAAGATTGGAAATTGGATTTGAAGTTGTTTATGTGTATAATCTTAAAATAGTATCGCTATCAATTTATAGAAAATGAACAGATTTCAGCATTAAATTAGCTGGAGTACACTTCGAGGGTTGCAGTAAATGTTTAATTGTTCCATCAAAGCCAAGAAACGTAAACATGATCAGAGCAAGAGATCTGCTTCCATTACAACTGCACCAATAAATATGTAGGACTACATGAGAGCGAGCAGCACAGAGAAATATAGACAATATAGATAATGGGTAATTGAGATGAAATTAAGTGGAGGCTGCTGATTAAATCATCACAACGGCTGCTCTTTGTGACTCTAGAACAACGTCTCATGCTTTGGATTGTGATGCTAAATCTGCAAGGGAGAGATACCACCTTGAATTTGGGTATTAGCCTCCTGAGGTATGAATCTTGGTCTTTGTCGCTGGGATGTCTGCGTGGCGGTTACTCCTGTCTCCGTCTTTTTTGTTTTGCTCTTAGCCGGCCTACTCTTTGATTTGCTGCACGTCTGTGTTGTCTCCTTTGGCACCCTTTTCCTAAGCTGTCTTGGCTGTGGAGACAGACCCTTCCTACAAGTGCTTTCAGGTTCTGAGTTGGAGATGGTTTCTGAGTCCATCTTAGTCATCTACAAACAAAGTAAAGTGAGTTAGAGATCATCTCTGTGGGCTTTAAAATCTGTGGGCAAAGCACAAATCGAAGCACCTTTAATGGAGTGGTGAGCTCAGTATTTCCTCGTTCTATCTGGCGTCCTCCAGGAGCGGACAGGACATCAGTGGAGGAGCGGTGGATGGGTGTGGAGGTCAGACAGAGTCCTTGTCTCTGCCTTGTATGTCCCCTCGTTCTTTTGGGAGTGCTTGCGAGGGAGTCCGCAGTGCACTGAGACGAAGCAGTTTCATTTTCACTGCATGCCGCAGCATTCGATTCCTCGTGGTCAGGATTGGATTCCTCTGTGGCTTGAGATGAAACAGTGACCTTGCTTGCTTGTCTCGTCTCAAGTTTCCTTTTTCGTGTTTCTCGAGGTCCACCTGAAACATCATTCATGGGTCTGTTTCAGTCACTAGATTTAACCAGCTCAACAACATTTAGAAAGTGAAAAGACAAGATCTCAAGTTGAGTCACCTCTCATTGTTGTGAGAGCTGGTGTTGTTCCCTCTTAGGTGAGATTGGAAGAGTTTTGTTTAAGCATGAGACCTTCGTCAGCCCAAGCTCTAGGTAGAAGACTTGACAAGTGCTGTGAAGGAGTGGGACAGGTGAGAGCAATCTACTAATGCTACTTATAGACATTACCATAACAGCAGTGGACAGTGCAAAACAACACTGAAACAAGTAATAGAAAACATAAATACTACCAAAAAAAATTAAAAGCTAGTCCATTACTAGTGCAGCTACCTGTATACTTGCATATAATGTGACATCCCACAACTACTTTCATAAATGGGTCTCTTAAGTTTGACTACTACTACTACAACTACTACTACGGCTACTTTGTACAGAATTACACATGAAATGTGTGTGTGTGTGTGTGTGTGTGTGTGTGTGTGTGTGTGTGTGTGTGTGTGTAGTGTAGTGTACGATGTGAAGTATATTAAGTGAAAGGTGCATGTATAGTTGTGCAAATCCTGCCACTTTGCACATACCACATGCAAATTTTGCACTTTTTGTTTGGTATCTCTTACGCCTGTTTGCTATCTCTGTGCTATTTCTTCTCTTAGGAAGACAAAGCACAGCTCTGCAGAAGCCTGATGATGAGGCACTCATTTGAATCAGCTATGTTGAAGTAAGAAACATGTAAAACTTAGGGGGCGTTGGTAATACCAGTACCGTGAGGAAACACGTACATCTGTGAAACTCTTGGGTGCGAATATGCACAAGCCGCTTTTGGCATGAACAAGCTCAGTCGAGGTGTGAGGTTCCTGTCAGTCTGTCAAGAGCAGGAAACTGACGTGATGGACACAGAAAATGTCCGAGGACATCATGAAAATGTCGCAGGGAGCTAGATATCTCCTTAAATAACGGCCGATGTTGTTCGTGCATGTTACTTGTTATTGCACGTAAAAATGTTCGAAAACACAGACTGGAAGTTGAAACGACCGACACAAGATGATTATTTGCAGAAGCAGCCACTCACCTCGAGTAGTGGTAAACAATGGTTTGTCGATGAGTTAAACAATATTACACATGCACCGTAGCTCTCCGAAGTCATCGAAACGCATTCAGTGTTTCCTGAAATAGTAAGCTGTCACCAGGTGCTGATCGAAACGTTTGGAACTTGTTGACTTCCCGATAACGCCCATCGACTGTATATGCCTAAAACACTGGACTGATGTCGCCAAGCGACCCGAAGCGGTCGCCACCTAGTGGATGGGGGTGGAAGTGCATGTTGTGTTCACTTCCTTCCAGTCACTATCTCAGCCTCCCCAGGGGGCCCTGCTGGAGCCTATCGACAGCTCGCACAGGTTGAACCCTGGACAGGTCTCCAGTCCATCACAGGGAACACACGCACACACACACACACACACGCACCTACACACTCATTCATTATCACACGCACTAAGCTGACATAGAGCAGAGCTGCGCACTTTCGAGCTCCAAAAGGAATAAATGAATGAATAGAAATAAATGTTTTTGTTATTAGCTCTTGAAGGAAGTAAAGTCTATGCCATTTTGCTTCAGGCAGGGATAGATTCAGTACGACTGATCTCCGCATGTCAATCATGCCAGACTGGATCCCAGAAGAGCCTGGTCATGATGCAGCTGTGTCTCCAGCAATAACCTGATGGTAACAACAGATGGCACTGTGTAACCGCTGAAAATCTGCTGTATTCTGCCAAATAGAGGCGCCTCCAGGGGGCCACATGGTGCATGAGTGGTCAGGATGTGAACGTCTTGGGTTCAAAGGCCCGTGTGTGGGCCTTTGCTGTGTACCCCTCCAACAGTCATGTTTAGGGAGATGGAAGACTCTGAAATGCCTCAGGGTGTGAAGGTGAGTGGTGTGTGTGCGTCCTGTGATGGACTGGTGACCTGTCCCTGCCGCTCCATTAATGTACAAAGCAGGTAAAATAACGGATGGATTGTTCTATAAGGACCACACTGATTTAATGCAGGGCTTCATCCTTGTTTCCTGACAACTTGAGGGGTTAATGCAGAGATTTCTGCCTCGCTATTGAGTTTCACACTCTTAATCTTGCACTCTTGTGTTATTTTTTTTGACTTGGCAAAGCACTTAATTCACTGAGATTTTGAGTGACAGTGATGATGCAGGTCACTGCTCCAAAGGGCATGTGGTCCAAGAAAAAAAAGAGGTCCCCAGAAATTAGTTTGACAGCAAATAAATAGATCAGAGACATCACAACATTCGTCGGTCGCCCGATTTGTCAACATCAAAGCAGTCCCTGTTGCAGTTGTGCCCAAACTTAACACAACATCTCTCTGTAACATGCTGCTTTACTTCATCCCACCCCCTCCATCCCCATAGGCTTTCACCTTATCAGTGACCTACTTCATTAAAACAGGACACGCCCGGAGCCATGGCCAGGAAGTCTAAGGTCATGAAACCACGTCCCTCTTACCCTGAAAACTCTGACCAGATAAAAATCTTGTCAATATTTTGGTTGTTTGACATTTGCTCTTTCTTATCTTGCCAGGAAAAATGCTCAAAGAGGGTGACTCTCAATGCTTCATCTTGTGCTGTCTTGTGAGCAGAGACATAATGCAAGTTATTATTGTGTATTAATGTGCCTTGCAAACACTAAAACGTTGCACCCTAAAGGAGGCTCCTGAAGATTTTCACTGTTCCTGTACAATGATTCTATTCTTTTCTATCACAATCTGTTTCTATTTTGATTTTTCACATCCCCCCTTTGTACCTCTAAGATGCAAAAGTAACGTTTCAAATGTCTTAAATGTCTGCACAAGATATTATCAATTGAATAAAAAGATGTTTGAGTGATTTTTTTATTACTCTATACTATACTATTCTACAATATACAATACCACACTCTACTGCGAAGAGAGGGAATAGACCCTGCGCAGGTCAACACACACACACACACACGCGCGCACACACACACACACACACACACAGCTAGGGACATTTGCTATTATATCTTATACCATGCTGTTCTATTCTATTCTATTCTTATTATCCATATGCCTAAACTCACTCTGCGTGTAGGTCTGCGTCCATCTTTCGCCTCGTGTCGGTGAAACATGAAAACTGATGTTTTAAACATCTCGACTAAAACTTCAGATCCGGCCAGCGGCGTGTGTACCTGATGCTGCCACTGAGCTGGAACCTCTGGATGTGCATTGGGCGGCATGGCGGCCCCGCCCCCGCCACCCCCCGCCGTCCAGATGTGCGCCTCTCTCTCCCAGTGCCTCCCAGTGAGTCCCAGTGAGTCCAGTGCGCTGCTGGCTGCAGCAGAGCGCGGAGCTGCGGGAGGCAACAGGAGTGCTCACGGTGCGAGTCAAGCCGAGACGACACTCCAGACAGGCAGACAGACAGACCGGGCTGCGCTCAGCGCGTCGGGACTGTGAGGGATCCGGGAGCAGGAATCTTGTCGGTGTTTTGCGTTTGTGAGTTGTACCTGGATGTGAAGAAGGGAGGCAGCCGAGCCGACAGACTCCACTGCGCCCACAGCATCCTCCTCTGACAGGGAGCGGTCTCTTTATCTCTGCTCTCCTGGCTTTTATTACTGGACGTGGTTCGAGGAAGAAGAAAGAAAAGGGGGACAAACATCATTCAGGATTTTTACATTTATTTTTTTCTGCTGCATCTTGGCTATGGAATGGGGATGTCCAAGTGGAGTGAGGCTCAGATTGAGAAGATCAAACTGTAGGGGCGTTGTGGTTAATTGAAATCGATCCGGTGGGATCTTTTTTTTTTGGATGTGAAGCTGCAGCAGAGCTTCTTTCTCCTCTCCTTTCCTCTCCTTTCCTTTCCTCTCTTCCTCCTCCTCCTCCTCCTCCTCTCACCTCCAACATGACTTCACTGTCGGGGACCAAGGAGAGGTCTGTGAGCAGCCGGAGCCGAAAATACGGGGTAGGTTAATTATTCCAGCAGCCCAGGGGTGGACACACCTCTGTTACCTCTGAGCCTGACGCACATTAAAACTTATCGTCCATTCATGCACTCCACCTCACTCCCATTTTAATGGAAAACCATAGTTTTCTTGCCCTCTTCTCTGGCTGACGCAAGTATGAAACTCCTGAAAGCTCATTAGGAAACACATATGTGTTCATGCTGTTGATTGATTGCTTTCTGAAGATCACATTTCACACACCGCTGCTCTTGGTGTCACAACAGTGGCGTGCGTTTCCACTGATAGAGCTCCCGCATCTCTTAATTATCACCAACTGAGGACCAGGCAGCCAAATCAGGTATTACACTCACACCTGTTCCACTGCCTCCCTCCTACAGCCTTAATTAGTGTTAATTTATAACTCGCATTACACCCACCTCCTCACTCTGAGATGGTGGTGCTCCTCCACCTATCAGCCCGCTCTCTTATTACAGGCCATGCGAGGGAGCAGAGCAGCTCCTCCACCTCCTTCTGGGCACGATGGCACCACCACATCAGTGGGGCTGCACTCTGTGACTGGATTTAACCAGCCCCAGAAGTTCTAATTTTCAACTCCTTGTGGTTCATTTGATGTTTCCATGTGATAGAGGAAAAATAAGGCAGATCTCCTCACGGAATCTGCTCAGATGGCACAGGTCACGTTTGTCCTGTTTGGACTGCCAAGACTTTCACCAGCACAGTAAATGTTTAACATCTCTTCCTGTTTGTGGGGCCTGTATTGTCTGGCATTGTTCATGCTCAAATGTTGGTTTAGACTCCTTGTCTGCCCATTAGCTGAATAAAATATTACAAGAGACATGGTGACTGTCTCCAGTCTGTTTAGACTGAGTTTTCTTCCAAAGATTCACATTGCGTCAATTGCTCCTATGACAAAACATTAATCTACAAATTAACAGGAATGTGAATGTTCTAGGGAGGTTACAGTACAGTACCGCTTCATACAATATGGATACATTTCCAAAGAGTTGTATAGTCTTGAAGATGTTTCACCTCTCACCCAAGAGGAAGTCCATTTGCCAAGGCTTCACAACTCCTTGGATAACAATGACATCGACCTTCAATTTGCACTCTTGTTCTAACCTGTTGTCAGAAGGACTTTAATGTTGGCTCTGTTGCGTTCATTTGTCACTGTAAGCTTCACCACTGAGACAGCATGCATGCTAGCACGACCCAGGAGATACAAAGCCTGTTGGGAATTCATCCATCATTACCTAATTAAAACTAATATCACCCATGTGCTTCTGAGCTGGTGGATACATAAATGTCTTTGAAAAGGGCCTTTTTGTTAGCTTTATTTATTTATTTCCTCTTTTATATCCTCTCCACAGATGCCCGACACTTCCCCCACCAAATCTGCCTCCTTCTTCCCGGACACATGGTACCGCAAGGCCTACGATGAGACCACCCGCTCCAGCACACGTCCCGCCCCGGAGGGAGCCGGATCCATGCCGAGCTCCACAGGGACCCCGTCCCCGGGGTCAGGAATCTCCTCTCCGGGCTCCTTCTCTGGATCACCCGGCACCATCTCTCCTGGGATCGGGACAGAGTCTCCTGGCTCTCTGGGAGGCTCCCCAGGCTTTGGAACAGGATCCCCTGCATCAGGCAGCGGAAGTTCTCCAGGCAGCGAAAGAGGGATTTGGTGTGAGAACTGCAACGCCAGGCTGGCAGAGCTGAAAAGACAAGCTCTGAAACTGCTCATACCGGGCCCGTACTCCAGCAAGGTAGAAACTTGACAGTCTGTGTCCTTGTGTCTTTTGATGTGGTTAATGAATGCATGTGTGAGTCCTTCTCCGTGTGTTTTTATGCGTCCTGCTCCAGTAGCAAAGCCTCTAAAAATAACCTGTTTCTTCATTAACTGTGGCATTTGGACATTGACAGTTATTAACTTGGTTGCTCATGAAAGACTGGGTCGCTAATCATTCCCTTGCTTACTGTGTTGCTGTATAGTCAGAGTTATTGTTCTCATAAATCATAAGGATGCTGTAATTTGTCGAGCCCTCGCCGGACCAGCTGTGGAAAAGAGCAGAGACCAAACCGCCCTTGGGAGTTAGGATAATGATCGTATCTGAAGCTATTAATCAGTTACTGACGCAGTGCCAAAAACAAAATATGGACATGACACAGAAAAGAGTATTTTAATTTGATTTGTAACTGAATGTTATGCCCTATTGCTTTTTTCCGTTCGAGGGAATTAACATCATGGACTACTGAGAGATATTGACCTCTTACCGCAGATATGAAGCCAATTTTCTGTGACAGGTGATTCCTTATTTTTCTGTAGCGTTATCCATATAATCAATTTTAATTCCATCACCGTAGTGATTTTTCAAAAGGGAGACTGTGAGACTCAGAGCGATGTGAGCTGATTTATGATACAGTTTCATATCATATGCTTTGCATATTCATCATCCTGTATGTGTTTTTCGTGTGGTGACATACTACACTGAATGCTTCTCTGGCTCATAAATCGCGATCAATCAACAAAACCAACCTGCACTGAGAACCAGAACTGGCATCTTCAACAACACTCACAAAGAATACATTGTGCTGCAGACCACTCAGTGTGTTTAATAGGGGTTGTGCTGTTGCACTGGGGTTAGATAAGCATTATTGTTACTGCCGCCTAAGTAAATTAAGTTTTCGAAATTGGCTCGCCTCATACAAAAAGCAGCAGTTGCACATATAGAGGACATGAAAAAAACATGCACACACACACACACACACACTGAGAGGCTTTCTGGCAGGACTTTTGACTTTGCATAATTTTTAAAACATGTTGCCTCTGGGTTTGATAATCTCCTGCTGCAGTTGACTGGATTTTAGTTATGAATACAGCAGGGCCACACATCAGACTTAGAGTTAATTGGTAACAAATTAGCATGCATTATGCACCACAGGGCTAATAAAGTGCATCCAGCGAGAGGAAGTCAGATACAGCACCACAGTGGGACAGAAAGAGACGTACTGTACAGAGACAGAGGTGCAGACTGTGGCGTCTTATTAGCTCAGCAACATGACAGTTGGAAGTGGTTTAGGAACCATGCCGGTTAATGGGGGTTGTTGTTGGGCAGACCACTAATTAAAATGTTATTTGTGAGGTTGGGGTAGGTTCAGGCTCATGAAAGCCTGTGGTTAACTCCACTGCAGTGTAGAAGGAGCTCAGACACACAAATTCCAACATTTTAATTGGTGTAGTAGGTGCTGGATGTGGTGTGGAAAAATGAATCCACCTCGTAGCTAAAATGAGTGCACTGTTCAACTGCGCTGGATACCAAATTAAATGTATGAATGGGAGAAATGAGTAAGGAAGTGGGAGTGGCGGAGCTTTGGCTGTTTTTCGGAGGTGCCTACTATGTGAACAGTGAATACTGGTCTGGCCAAGCATGTAAAACTGTGGAATGCAGAAAATACACAGATATATTTTTTATGGAAAAATACCGCTGGTCTCCATCAAACCAGTCTGTTTTAAATGTTGTAAATCCAACCAGTTGGATTGCCAACAACTGAGGTGAAACATAGATGCATTTTCCACATGTGATGAGGTAGTTCACCTGTCTGATCTTTATATTTCTCTAGTATTGCATTTTCCATTGATTTCAAATGACTGGTTCTTATTGTATGACACCAGTCATATTCACCCATTCACTCCCATTCATACTCTGGTGGCAGAGGCTGCAGCTCCTCTTGTCAGCCTGTTTGGAGTAGTCATAGCAGGACACTCGGATCAAACCACTGACCCTCCAATCCATGGATGGTCACGCTCCCCTGAGCAATGTTCATGATGTTGTTGATTTTGTGTAGATCCCAGAATAGTAGCAACCACTTTGTGACACTAATGTAGGTCCAAACACTTTCACATGCACCACATTAGATTATTATTATGATAATCTCACAGTCACAGGTTTATCTCAAATGAATCACATAGCAAGAGAAAATCAAGTGTTGTTGATTTGTGTTGACTTGTTCTGCCACCACTTGGTTCATGATATAATTCATCACTTATTTGCATGAGCTTTCCTGAGCTTTCCTGGCTCCTCCCTCCAGTTCCTCTTACAAGAGTGAACTGACCCATGCAGGTGTTTTGTGTCTTGGAGAAGCCGACCACACGTCCTTGGTGGAGCTGTGTGACCTAATAATCCTTCTCCTTCATCCAAATGTGCCAGAGCAGCACTTAAGCTCAGTGTGTGTGTGTCCCTTCCTCTTGTGCTGTCAGCATGAGACCTCGTGTTATTCCCACAGGATACTGAGACATATGTGACCCCTTGCCGCCAGAATAAAGACACACATCTCCCGAATCATGCAAACAAACACAGACACAGACACAGACACAGACACACACACACACACACACACACACACACACACACACACACACACACACACACACACACACACGTTCTTACACAGGCCTGTTAATGCTATGCAAACAATGACCTTCCTCAGACTCACTGTTGAATACTTGTTGTTTTGATTTTTGCAGTTCAGTGCGTGTGTGTGTCAGAGAGAGAGTGCAAGTGAGTTCATTTATGCTTTTTAGGGCATTTTTAGAGTGGCAATTTGCTAGAGCTCTCTGTGAATGAAGAAACATACATGAACACATACACTTCTGTTGTAAGTGAATTTAGTGTGAAGAGTGATATCTGTATTTCTGGCTGCTGTTTATTAGACAGTCCACATTTATTTTGTTTTTCTTTGCAGTCTGTGTCTTAGAGGAGGCACCTCATTCACTCTCAGTCAACCATTCAGGAGTTAGCCTGCTCCCCAGTGGCTCTAAGCAGATATGACAGTTTAAAGGTGAAGCCATTGAGGGGAGATAAAGATGGACAGAGAGAGTTAGAGTTATTGATGGCAGACACACACAGACAAAATTAAATTGCAATCCATTTCAGGTTCCATTGTCCGTATACCTTTATCCCTGCTGTTACTCACTGAGCTGGAAACTAAAGGATTTTAGCAGAACTGAGAGAAAGGGAGAGAGACACATACAGTATACAGGGATAGAGAGAGAGAGAGAGACAGAGAGAGAGAGAGGCAGGTCATATTGCTCGAGGCAGTATGGGTGGGAGTGTGCAGGGCAAAAGGGTGTTCTGTCGAGGGATTAGAAAGAGCAGAGGAGGTTTTCAGGTTTAGATGCACACTCTCACACAACTGCATACGCACTTGTAACCACTGTACCCAAAAGCACATCTGGCAACACAGCTGCACTCACTTAAGGGCTGTGTCCCTGCTCCGCTGATATGTGTATCTGCGTGTCTGTCTGTATCTGTGTGTGCGGGTTACTCCCATATATCCACGTCCAAAAACGCAGGGTGATCTGCTTTTGGTTGGTCCAGTTCAGCTCAGGAAAGTGGGTCACTGTGTGTTTGCGTGTGCATGATTGTGTGTATTTGCGTGCACGCTTTAGTCCCCGGCAAAACGTCTGTTTCAGATCAGCTGAAAGTCAAAGTCATGTATGTTTATAGAGGGAAACATATACAGTTCCAGTGCAGACATAAAAATGCAACCAAAAAAGGACATGTTTGTGAATATATTCACTCCCAGAGGAGCTCTTACTGCCAGCTTTAGATGTATAGAGATTTATTTCATCAGTGTGTCTACATACAAACGAATACATATCCATCTATATATACATGCACATACATACCATGCACACACAGACGGATGGATGGATGGATAGACAGACAGACAGATATCTAGAATGCCCTTTTCACAAGATAGACTGAATAACTGGCTGATTAGTCAAGCAGGCTGATATTTGGCATTCGTGATATAATCCTCAACAGCTGATGATAGAACTGACAAGGCCAATTAAACATGCCAGTGTCGACAGACACAGCTGAGAAAATTACCTCTGGACATGTATTTAGTTGATAAATGTTTATAATTAAGAGAAGAGCACACTGTTTGTGCAGTAATATGATAATGATGTAATCTGATAGATATAAAGAACACCTATCAGAGCATGGACACTCTTCACATGGTATATGGAGGGTCCAGCAGAGGAAAGATGCTGCCCTGGTGTTGGGGAGAGTGATTGGTCATATCCAGAAAGAAACAAGAAACGTCTTGATGTGTACTAGAAAAAGAGCCCCCGTGCCCCTGAACAATGTGCGTTCCCAGGCTGCAGCAGCAGACAACAACAAAGAGCACTGAAGAAAAAGTAAGCCTCTCCATGGGAGCCACCCGTCGAGGGAGGATGCCACTGACATCAATAAATCCTACAAGTTGCTACAAATGGCTGGATAGAAAGACGGCAGAGTGGCTCTGATAGCAGCAGCACGGCAACAAAGATGCTCGCTGGGCAGGTACACACAGACGAGTTGTGTGCAGACAGATTTTCACTGAATACAGACTGGAGGTTCCCAAGTCAGACCCTGCTGCCAAAGATGGTTGACAATGGCAGAACTAAGACCTGGGCAGAAACGAGCAGGTGCTGGCTCAGACAGACAGACATTGTGCGGCTTGAGAACAGGAGACAACAGACGTGATTGATGTACCAGCGATGTATAGCTATCCAGTAAAATCTGCCGGATGTCTGCCCAAGGATGAAGAGTGGACTGCCTGAAACTGAGAGGTTTTTCTCTTTTTTTTGTTTCCACATGAGAGGGGAAGAAAATAAGGAATGTGTTTCAGTGAATAATGTGCATTACAGTACAACACCAGCAGCCACTATGACCTCAATAATTATATATTCTAGTGCCAAGGGTACAAAATTGTTGACGATTGTCATGGGTTTAAAAAGGCAAACCCCACTTGAGCCTGGTTAGATGCTGGCGCCTCTTCTAGTCCCATTGGTTGAAATTCAGTAAGAGCAGTATGTAGAACTGTGAGCAGAAAAACAAAAGCAGTACTTTTCAAAGCAGCATCAATGGGGCTGCTGTTGTAGTTGATGCTAAATGCTAAATGAGTGATCCTCGTTAACTGGCCAGTTATTGTATATTAACATAAAATTCTGTGTATTCACAGACCCAATGTGAGTTTTTTTAACAGCTGGTTTGAAAAGACCACATTTTTAGTTTAGTAAAATGTGTATGTGCATTTAGTAAAATGTGTATTGTTCATCAAGGATGAAGCTTTTAAAGAGTCCTTATAGAATACCCTCATCCTTTCAATTAGATGCAGAATTACCACCGAACACTGATGTTGTCAACTAAAGCCTTTTAATAACCTAATCTAAGCCTCATTATCAGTTGTAACTCCGACCAGCAGCTGAAATTCAGACTGAGGTTTATGATCTATCTGCTGGTTCAGATGCCTTTCCAATCAACATAAACAAATGGGGCCAGCACCCTTGTGGATGTAATCAGTTTAACTAATACCAAGCTCTGGGGCATTTTCATGCAAAGCCTCTAATTGTCCTGTAATTAGTCTACTTATCAAATCAAAAACTGGAGCATTTCTGTGGTCAGTCCTCAAAGGGATGTGCTCCTGCATCCAGGTAGAAAGCTATTCTGTAATAACGTAACCCCATAATGCCACGCAGGCAGGATGCCGGTAACCACGGCAGCTGGTGTTGCCACGGCAGCGACGTGTGACAGATGTGAGCCGCATACATATCTCCATCAGTGTTAATGGGCTCCTCATAGCTGCGTGCGTGTTGGTGAGAGGCAGAGAGAGGGTAAAAATATAGGTTCACGTGAGTTATGGTGTGCGTCAGTGTGCACGTGGCAAGAGGCAGAGAAGATATATATATATAGAGAGAGAAAGTTACAGTGGTGTGGTGGTGAGTGCGTGCGTGTGTGCATGTGTGTGAAAGGGGAGAGTGATCATGCCCTCCTGATGCCTTTCAGGTGTGAAAGACATTACCATATAAAGAGGTGGCTTCATCAATAACAGCAAGACGGTGTGGATGGATGGATGAGTGTGTGAGGGGAGGGAGGGATGCTGATGCAGGCTAAATTGAAGAGCTTCTCCCTGGGTTTATGTCAATTTGAGGGCTCCTCCCCAGGAGCACACACATGCACACCATCTAAGCGTCAGGCATTACTTACAGCACCCTCTCTATCCCAGATTTGTGTGTGTATTTAAAAAGTTAGAAATTAAGGTATTTTGTATTAAAAACCAGCATAGTTAATGTAGTAGCACAGTGAAGCCTCCCAAACCTACTGGTAGTTCACCTTATCAATGGGAGGTGTCCACAAAGCCTTTTGAAGTGTCTTTAATTTTTATAAACATTTTTAGCACTGCTGCTGAACTCCAGTGGCTGTTAGTTTGGAATTAAAAACAGAGCAAACTGATTTCCCAGGGGCCCAGCATTATCCAATTTAATATTATCCATGAGACAATTTACAATGTCAAGAAGCACGTTGTGTCTAACAGTAAACATAACAGCAACTCTCCCCTCTATTGCTGTCCTGTCTACACAGTTGACAGATCTTAACCAGTGGGGTCCCCTGGGATGACAAGGATCTAACTTGATGGTGCCAGTTCAGATCCCGCAGGAACACATTTGCATGAACTGAGATCCCTCAGGAATTACAAGATATAGATAACATGAAGCACTATCTATGCCTTGAAGAACTGTAGACCGAGATGAAGACAGAATGGACTCAGGTCAGGGAACTCGTAGGCAGCCTGTGTTCATCTAGAGTTTTACGTCCTATACAGTTTTTCCTTCACTCGCTACCCATGCCTTCTGTATGCATGCAAATTGGGGAAAAAAATGATATAAAACCAAAATTCAAACCTCATGGTGTGTAGAGAAAGAGGAAGAGAGGGAACAAATGCAAAGATGGTAGACCACCATCCATCATCTTAAGCACCTTGTACCCAATGGTGCTGCACAGGTCTGCTGGAGCTTATCTCCAGCATACACAGGGCGACGACAGGGAATACGTCCTGGGCAAGTCTACAGTCCATCACAGGGCACATGCACACCTTTCAATCTTCTTCCTCAGTCTCCAATCCACCTAAACATCGATGTTTTTGGACTGTGGGAGAAAACCCACACAGACAATAAAAACCACAGCCAAAGTCTCTCATTCTGACACCTTTTTTACTGTGGGCCGGCTAGTGATAAACACATAGCCAATGTGTGACCTAAGACAGAGGACCACTTTCCCTAATAGTGCTGTCAGTGTCGTTACAGTTTCAGACCAAGAGCCGACACACTTAATTAGTGTGACTATACCAGTGGGCTGCACACACACAGTCAACACACACACAGCGTGTGTACGTCTGTGAAACCTGTCTGTCTATAAAGAGCCAGAGAGGCTTCAAACAGCTTGGCCACTTACAAATGACAGCAGATGATGAATCTTAGTTTGCCAATGTGCATTCATTAGGAAATGTAGAACAAAAACACAAGATACTAGATGTAGTTGGTGGATGTGCAAAGCACCAACTGTTTGCACAGCGGGGGCCATTATCACTTTGCTTTGTTGTGACTCTTGAACTGCAGTACTCACACACTGGCTAATATTAAAAGAAATGAAGGAGCTATTTTTGTCACTTGGCATGATCGACCTGAAAACCTTGAAACATTTGCAGTGCTTTGCTTTACTTATCAAGGTTTCCATTCACTGACCACCTGTAAAAATAAGTAAAATTACACATAAGGTAGATATGGCACTCCGGATGCTGATGTTGGATGGAAAATTTCGCTCTTTCTTTTAAATTTTTGCCCACTTTCCAATCCTCGACCTCCCTTTCTTTATCTCTGTCTGCCTTTCCTGCCTTTCTATTCTGTTTTATGTCAGATAATGGCTGAAATATCAAACGATATGCAGTCAGATCAAACAAACAGCTGTAGCTGACTCAAAGCAGTGACTGCAGAGGACCCAGTGCTACAGTTTCTGCTCCTCTTCATGCAGAGCCCCGTAGTCTGAGCATAGTCATAGTGTCAGTTTAGGCTCCCGCACCCTAAAAACACTCTGCATGCAACAACAGGCACATCACATGCCTGAGTGAACTCACTGGCATGCAGTAGTATGCACAGATACACGCTGGCATGTGTGCACATGTGAACATGCATAGGTACTTACAAACCTGGGCACACACACACACACACACACGCGCACACACACACACACACACACACACACACACACACACGCCCACACTGATGGGCTGTGGTGAAAAATGGCAACAGCACCTGCTGCCATGAGGTCTGTAGCTGCCATGGCAACTGCCTCTCCATCATTTCCTCAAAACAGAAATGAATGGAGACCACATGCCGTAGTTACACATCTGTGGCCTCCAATTCTGTGTGCTATGTGTGTGCGATGACATAGTTCACACAGATATATGCTTTACATCATATATGATGAAGCAGAATATTTTTCTAATAACCTTGTATGAGTACTTGCTATCGGAACTAATGTGAACGTATCAGTTCTGGTTTGAATGGTAATGTGGGAGCTATTGAGTATTATCAGGTGTGCATTAGGGGAAGTGGTTTCCAGGTATGCAGCCACGATAGAGCCTCTTGTACTGCTACAGGTGTTCTATTTTGTGTGTGTGTGTGTGTGTGTGTGTGTGTGTGTGTGTGTGTGTGTGTGTGTCGGGAGAAACTCCACATACTCATTTTGTAGTCGACCTTTGCATTGAAATGACAAGAAAAAAAAGCAAAAGTAAACTGAACAGAATAGGATTATCATCATATGCTGTTACCTTATATGTTATAATGTGTGTATGTATAAATATGAGTTTATTTTGTATCATTCTGGATGCACTAGACACCAATTCCATAGTTGTATTTAACGTCATCACAAAATTGCCTTTCTGTTCATCTTTGTGTTGAATGAAATGATCTTTTTCTTACATCTCACAAATTTGGCAAATGTCACAAAACAAGTGCTCCTCCTGAGGCACAGTCTTTCATCATTACCATCGTCACTGAGCCAAAGGGCATCAACTCGGGTAAACAAATCACTGAAACGTTCTTACATTCTTGTAGACTGGTCAGCAAAACAGCAACTGGACCTTATTCCCAAACACAGTGAGCACTATTAAATGTGCCATTATCTTGGGCTAATGTTAATGTTCCTGAACATAACTGTACACAGTGATTTGTATCTGATGTTTAAACATAGGATAAGCTTTTATACTCTAACTACTCTTTAAAAGATAATGTGTTCTGAATTTCTGAGTTGTTTGTACTTCTCGGTATGAACATTTTGATATGGAAAAGACAAACAGTTCAAGCATTTGACATTCATATCTGTCTGTGTCGGCCTGTCTGTCAGTTCTGTTAAGGGGCCTGTGCCTGTGCCTGACACAGTTTTCCTTCCTCTGTGCATTTTTTCTGTGACTTTTCAAAGTTTCTTGCTTCCGTCATCCAGAGCCAAAGCGAGGAGTGAAAATGTTCCAGTGTTCTCGTAGCTGTAGGTGCCAGATCCAGCACTGTGTGACACTGTGAAGTGTCTCTCGCTGAATGGTTTATTTGAAGACCTGCTAACCACACTTTTAACATTCGCCAAGCTGCTGTCAGAAGCTGATACATCACGCGGACACGCACACGCGGGTTCACGCAAACACACCTCAGGCACACGCGCCTTCACACGCCATCACGCAGTCAGATATAACACATCTATCTTCAGCATCTCTCAGGAGGAAAATATCATGACAGGCTGAGGTGTGACTGACAGGGATGACGTACGTTTGAGTGTGTGCGTCTCTGTCTGTGTGTGAGGGAGAGATGGAGAGAAGTCTTTCTAGGACTGACTTAAAGTTTGCGACTGTCAAGTGAGGATTTTGTCTGCCCTTTTTCTTCATGGGACAATTTCAGGCTCAGGTTTTTTGTTCGTATTAAAATCATTATGATTGTTGATGATTTAAAGCAGATTTCTGTGGTTTCATAAACCCTCAATCTTTGACAGTCCAACTTTATTTCTCAGCACCTTCAACAGAGGTGGATTTTTGACAAACAGATAATAGTACAAGTAGTTAAAGTAATTTTGGCAAAAGGAGAAAGTCATTTGGAGTGACTCGATGCATTTGTGGCAACAAAGAAAAAAGATTGCTATCGGACTGAAGGACTTTCTGTGTGGACATGTCCTCCCTGTGTCTGCCTGGGTTTTATATAAATACTATGAAGGGTGATTCATTCATTTAGTCTGGATGTTGATGTGGGGCGATTGTAAAAGAAGGTCATCATGATAGATCTGCTCAATGCGGGTGAAACTGGAGAAGCTTGAGGTGACGTCTTGAGAGAGGTGGATTGATGTGTTTCCTGTCAAACTCGCACATCCACACACATGCTCAGACTGTGTCCTGCAGCCACGCTGCAGTGCAGTTTTGTTGCAGGTTTATTTGCAGAATATGAGCTCACTCATGTCTGGTGCTGTGAACAACCGCTGCAATGCTTTCACAGCTCATTAAAGGGAAACACTCATGCAGGGTCTATCAAGTGACAAGATAATAACAGTAATCACAAAGAAACTGGAAGATCGTCTCAAAGCTCTTTTCTAAAAGTTTATATCAGGTTCACCGATTTAATTCCAAAATACCATACACCCTGCTCGTAGAGGATTAAGGTTGCCTGACCTGCACTCATTTTATCATGTGCAGAGGAATAATGTGATTTTGTAAATAACTTTTATTTTGTCAAAATGACACATCTAAATTTAGAACAGAGATATTAGTGTTGTAAATACTGTGGAAGCTATAAAAAAAGAGCCAGTGAAAGCACAGACAAGGAGGCGGATGAAGGGAGGAAAGAAATAGAAGGAAAGATGAGTGTGTGGGCAGAGATGACGTCGTTCCTTTTACAATTGTGTAGTGGCCTTGCCCACTTTGTGTGTGTGTGTGTGTGTGTGTGTGGGTGAGTGTTCCTACCGTGGCAACAGACCTACCTTTTAGGGTCAAAATAGAACCAGGGCTATGTCAGTTCGTTGTTCATGTTTTACAAGCACTGTAATGGCATTCCAGCTCAAAAAAACACTACAGCACATGGCTGCACATTTGTTTGTGTGTGTGTGTACATTCCAAGCTTAACTATATAGGTTAAGAGGCTAGCTAATGCCAGAGATAGGATGTGAAAAGATCTCCCTGTGTGTGTGTGTGTGTGTGTGTGTGTGTGTGTGTGTGTGTGTGTGTGTGTGTGTGTGTGTATTTTAAGCAGCACTGTGAGTCCATTGTGTTGAAGCATTGTAAAGGGCAGGAGGTGAACCGAGAACAAGGTTGACATTTAGGCTGCAGTTTCCAGTCTAGTGTCGTGGCAAACTTCACTGCGGTAGATCGGGATCAATTAATGTGGGATATAAAATTGATTCATTATTTTTAATTTGGCTCAAACAGCATCAAACATTTTTTTAGATATAAACTTTCAACTGCTCTACAACTGTAGTAAAAATTGAACACCTGTGTATGTTGAAAATGATGCACTACATGCCGCTACTCTGATTGTACAGTTTCAAACTTGACATTTGTCAATACTTCTAACCTCGTATTGGCCTATAGAAAACTCTGGAAATCCCCCCCAGTTTCTCCAAATACTTGTCATTCATCTCAGCCCAGTGCCCTCCTGTCTGTCTCTACACCGTTACTCTCTCCCGGCTTATTAACAAGGTGGAAAAGGCAGTTTAAAAAAAGAGGGAGAGAGAGAGAGAGAGAGAGAGAGAGAGAGAGAGAGAGAGAGAAACAGGAAATAGAGGTTTAAAATAAAAGAGAAACAATAAGTCATGTTGGCTACACTGAGAGAAGGCATACATGTAAAGAGAGAGTGAGGGAGCCAGATATAGGGAAAAAGAGACAGAGAGAGAGAGAGACAGAGAGACAGAGAGAGAGAGAGAGAGAGAGGGAGGATTAAATTGGATGTTTGTTCCCAGTCTGTGCTTCAATCAGACATAGAGAACAGCCCCTAGCTGTTAAACTTTCCAATTACCTTGAGCAGATAGAGCCTGCGGGGCTCTTTTTTAGAGGGTTTGAAATGGCTGTTGTTGTTTACTGTTGTCTGTTACTGACTGCTCACCAAACCATATGCATTGTCAGGTATGGCATTATACCAAAGCAGGGTTCTCCCTCTTTAATATTTACCCCCAAATATCTCCTGACCTCTACTTCCTATGCCACGCACCCTCTCACCGTATCTGCTGATGGTTATCAGACTGAGAGAACTGGGTGATCATAGAACAACTTGGAGAATTTGTTTGTTGGACTGTTGTCATCTTAAATCTGTGTTGAGCATAGATGAATCAGTTTGTCTTCTCTCAGGGCCAGCTTAACTTCCCAAGTTAGTTAGCTAACTTCAGCAGCTCACCATTGAGAGGCTCAGTGTCTGACAGTGGGGCTTTGTGGCTGCTTCTCGGAGCTCCTGTGTATGAATGAGTGCTACTGTGCGATAAGGACGGCTGGAAAAGAGCAAGCACGCTCTGTTGACTTTAATGGATACAAGACTTTTTAAAAAGCGTTTTATTTTTAGCGCTTGCTGAATGATTTGAGCACACGCTGGGAAGGTTTAATGTTTATGTTCAGCACATAAAACCTCAGGAAAACATGGCTTCAACTGCATCGTATGTTTTCAAATTAGAACAGGAATTTGCGACGTGGTAGATTGGGGTATAGTGCTATTGACTCATTGCAACGACATCCCTGGTTTGAATCCTGGTTTGATTAAAAGCCTCTCTGTTTGCATGTTCCTCCCTTTTTGTACGCATGGGATTTTTCTAGGTATTAGAGTTTCCTTCTACAGTCCAAAAACGTGCATGTTTAGGTCAACTGGAGGCTCCAAATTGCCCCAATGTGTGAGAGTCAGTGGTGCATGTCTGTGTGTGGGTGCGGTGGTGGACTGGTGACCTGTCAGGCTGTATTCCTTGCTTTGATCTATGTGTGCTAGAGATAGGCACCAGCGGACCCCTG
This sequence comes from Karalla daura, assembly GCA_029224185.1. Classification (NCBI taxonomy): domain Eukaryota; kingdom Metazoa; phylum Chordata; class Actinopteri; order Chaetodontiformes; family Leiognathidae; genus Karalla; species Karalla daura. Next base: position 14,225,113 of record CM055190.1, read on the forward strand.
TGATGCCATTCGCTACTAAGCAGCTAGGGAAGGAAGAGGAAAACATATTAAGCAGCATACTGTGTAACAGACGAGCTGCTCTACTAAAAATCCTGCTTCTAATATTGAGCCAAGGGCTAGAAAGCAAATGACAGCATGTTAACAATGCTAAACTGAGGTGGTGCATTTGTGCCAAGGGAACACACACTGTTCCTGCACACACTGTGCTCACACACACCCACACGGTCACACACACGTACAAGTACGGTCACGAGTTGTCAGGCAGATCTTTACCTTCAGTTCCTCCCTGGTGCGCCTCACTAACCTTGGGATGGCAGGATACTGGAGGAAAGAACGACTGGATGGGGGAAAAAAGGAGAAGGAAAAGAGGGCAACAGGGGAAGAGAAAGAGAACGTGTTCAGGTGTGGGATACCACAAGATGGATTACTTGCCCCAACAGGCAATTTATCACTGTCAGAGAGAGAGAGAGAGGGAAGGAAGAAAGAAGCAGAAAGAGAAGGAGGAAGAGAGCGAGACTGAGAGAGAGGGGTTGAGGGATATAGAGGAAAAGGGTAGGATGGAGGGATAAACATGAAGAAGATGGAGGGAAAAAGAGATAGAGGTTAAGCTTTTGGTCTGTAGAAAGCCACCGAATCATAGTTTTTGTGCAAATGGGTCAAGATGTTGTTGAACCCCCTTTTCTGCAAAGAGTGGATTCAGATCTGAGGAAAAACTTGTTCTCATTCCCAGAGCGTCAGATCTCGATGCTGTCAGGCCCCTTTGTGCCTCGTACAGATGAATGTATGAGACACAGCAGCTTTATAACCAACTCCACTGTAAAGCCGTTCACGGCAGTACAAGAGCAGCAGCTGCGGCTGTCCAGCACTCTCACATCCCTGTGACACACACAGAGCCGACCTGCCAGAGAGGATGTCTGAAACAAGTTTGCTGTTTGGGCATCCATCTACTTGATACAGTTCGATGAAAGATTGCTCTCTTTCGAAGTCTCACAGATCATGCACCCGGTGAAGATTTTGAAGTCCTCATTCGTGTATGCATATTGGATATTGAAATTGCCTTTACAAAAATTAGGTGAATATGAACTAGAGCCAGAATGTAACATATAATATAAATAGGACGTAGATCATGTCGCCCTCCACCTCCTGAACAGGTTGTCAATTGAAGCAGACAAAGCAGTCTATTAGGAAAGCCTATGCATGGTTACCAATAGAGTGTGGAATGGGTCTATGCAGAAATGTACTACATATATATCAATCAGATTCCCAAAAATTGAATTGTGAAAGGGCTTGTAGGGCCTGAGGCATTTCTGATGAAACAAGTGTTCATAGCCTCCGTGTTAACACCAGAGAACACGCAGGAACTCTCCATTCAACCTTTTAACCAACTGTTATGTCACTGAACATATATTACTTTGTCACTGTGGAATAAAATTGCAAAGATTTTCTCCTGTTTCCACTTTCCACATTTCTCCTGCCACTGACTGTAATGCCAGGTTTGCCATCTACATTCTGGTGCCAGACAACTGTGGAAATGCTTCACTCACAGAACAGCTTCGATGCATGTGGCGCTCTCTCTTAAAAGCAGGCAGCAGGGTTTATTGCAGTTCACTTACACTCAGGCATCACCATGGGTAGTCGGGTAATTTAGAAGCAGGCGCCAGCAAGCAACATAAAAAAAAAGAAAAAAAGAAAATGGTTATTCATAAAACTATTTAATTTAGAGGTGAGCACTTATGTAGATTCCCAGCTAATAAAGACCAGTGTGCCTCACAGTCACAAGTGCTCATACTGCAACAGGAAGCTTTAAGGAGCTTGGGCAAGAGTCATAGATCAGGCTATTAACAGGGACTGTACAGTGTGTCTGCATCTTAGCAGACTTGCACATTTAAATATACACAAACATGCAAGTATGTTTAGTATATTATTGCTTTATGGGGGGTCTTGCGTAGTTGATCTAATATGTCCATGGCACCTGTCACCTTTTTGGACCCTCTTTGACCAGATTTTATATCTCATTACATACGGACATATCAAATGGTGCTATTTTTGTATGTATGTATATAGGTGACTGTTAAAGGGAATTAAACTTTATGGACCAGAATGGCTGTGAGATAATCCCAACTCCCAGACAGGCATTTAATTGCATCAGTCCTAGGTAGCGGCTCCATGAATTCAGCCAGTCACCAACGTGGTCTCTTGCAGACTTGCAGAGGACTGAGGCACATTTAAACACCTTCACCCTGGCTCCTTGGCTTGATGTGAACTGCTTGAACACAGTCATTTAATGGAGAATTATGTCAAACAGTACAAACATGTATGAGCAACAAAGCATTTGGAGCCACTGTCTGGTCCTCTGGCTGAAGCAGCCCTACTGCAGCTCAGAGTGAGAGCCTTCCTTGGCAAATGCTGCAGATTGTCCTTATAATTCAAGGACATGTGGTGGAGATTTTATGGGACCTTGTGTGTGTGTGTGTGTGTGTGTGTGTATATGCATTTTCACTAAAGCACCAAGAGAAAGACCTGTGTCCCTATGGGTGCCAAAACATTTCTTGGACATTATCAACTCTAACTCATTTAGTTTTGCTCATAGTACAGATACAGGGCACACACACCTCAGAGACATCAACATGCAAGTACGTACACCCAAACACAGTTTAGGTCTCCAGTGAGACACAATACAGCAGGTAATTTACATCCCCTATAGCTAGGATGTTGTGTGTGTGCTAATTAATTTCTGCATCGCTATGGAAACACAAAGACTCTAATGGGTTTTTTTTCTTTGTTATTAATATAGCCTGTCAACATCTTAAGGCCTTGTGTGTGCATGTGTGCAGACGCAAGTGTGTGTCGCATCTGCTCATCTATATGTGTGTGTCAGCCAGTTTACGCAAGCAGGCATGTGTGCAAATGTGTGTGTGTGTGTGAGTGTGTTTGCCAACTGCTTTTGTACTGACTTATCTAACTCCCACAGCCATTATTGGATCATATGGGGGATTGAAAGACTTTTAAAGATGATCAAAAGAGAAATACGTCAGACTGAGGGAGCGAGGTCACGTTAGTGTGTGTGGGAATAGAAAAAGTCAAAGATGGAAAGAGGGAGAAACAAGAGAGACAGAATCTGTTCCTTCAGTCAATGTACAGAAGCAGAAATGAGGAGGTTTGACACTCAGTAACGTGTTAGTAAAGAGCAGTTTCTGCTCGAGGTTGTTTCTGCTTTGTGCTAAATACTAATCTGCCTCTTAGCAAGACTTTGCACCCATGCATCCATGCATACGTTTAATTCATTGTCTTTTCATGTAAACAGTGGTGGTGCATTCATCCACAAATCTGCCCATGCTGCATCAGGAGAGTAGAGCGTGAAGTCTGCTTTGTCATTTCAGCGATCCTTCCTGTCTTCCATTCACCTTTCTTAACACAATCCCTCTCTTCCCATCCGTCCTTTTACTCTGACCCCTCTCGATTTATTTCTTCCATTTCAACATTGTCAGTCATACATGGCCCAGGCATGGTAATGTGCTAATGTCCTTTGAATTGTGAGTGACAACAGCCTCTTAAGAGATTTTTGCTCTCATGTAGAACTGGATGGTGTCTGTCACAGTGATTTTACAAAAAATAAAAATGCAATTTGGCGCTTTAAGAACTTATTGTAGCTTGTGTATCTGATCTTCCTCACACACCAAGCCATCCATCTATCCATCCATCTATCCATCCATCCATCTATCCATCTATCCATCCATCCATCATTGCATCAGCTTTGTCATGGGGACTGTTGGAGGCTAACCTAGGCTGCAATGCATAGTGTACAAATACACCATGGACAGGTCTCCAGTCCATTCAGTCATTTATTGTCACTAGTAAGTGATGGCAGCCTCATTGATAAATGTCAAGTCCATTGAAAGTCAACATGCACAGCACTTGTGTTTGGTTGAATATGAACTTGTGTCTGGACGTGCTACACGGTGAAAGAGTGGTTCACACCGCACATCACTGGGGCAGCTCCATGTCGGCCCAATGTCCTTTCTGTGTACAGTTCAGTGCATATTCTCCCTGTGCATGTGCAGCTTTTCTCTAGTTCCTCCAGTTTCATCCCACTGTACAAAAATATGCATGTTTAAGTTGACTGGAGTGAACTCTGGACTCTGGACTAGAGTGGAGTGACTGGACTTTAAGTTGCCCCGTATAGACTGGTGACCTGTCCAGGGTTTATTCCCTGACCTAGCCTGCTGTGTGCTCCAGCCAACCTCAAGAACACTGTTGAGGTACAAAGAGGGTAAGATAATAATGGATGGATGGATATTTTCAGATGTGTATCCTCATGTCAGACTAAATATTACACACTTGACTGTACAGTCTAAGCTGGGTATGTTAGGCACACACGGCAGTGAGGAACACACAGCCGAAGGCAGAGAGTGAGAGTGACAGAAGCAGTGTGTTTTGGAGAGGTAGACCTGTGCCTGACCTCTGTCAGGGCAACATTTTTCCTCTGTGTGTGTGTGTGTTCAGGTAGGTGCACATCAATGTGTTTGGTGTCATTTATAACCTCTGTGATATTGACCTTGCTCCCGTGAAGACACCAATTCTTCGCATGCACCCACTACGTAGACACACACACTATCATTCTCCATCATGTGGCCAGTGTGTGTGTGATCATGGGCCACCAACACACATGATGGACACACACAATTTATAGTATTTTTTTCTTCGCAGTGTCTCTCTGCTGGTTTCCATTTTTCATTCTCCATCATTCTGTCAAATCCCCTACATCCACTGTGTGTGTGTGTGAGAATGTGTGTGTGTGTGTGTGTGTGTGTGTGTGTATGCCTGTCAGAGCAGGTGCAAGAGACCGTCTGCATCTCTTCTGCATGAATTCACTGATCCCAGACCTGCTGAGAAATGCATGTCTGTGTGTGTGTGAGCGGGTACACTTGTATTAGTGAGGGTACACAGGAGGAAGTGGTGGGGGATTGGATAAGCGGAGAGATGAAAGGAGGTAAATGAGTGTGGGGGGGGGAGGACAGGTTTACCTTCCTTGGCTACTCATCTGGAACTGATTACACACACACATACACGCACATTCTCACACTCACCAATAAACCGGTGTCATTCCAGCTATAATGGACTGAGAGTGTGCTCCACCTCCTCCTCGTCTCCTGTCTTCTCCTCTCCGTATTAAGGAATTAGGCCATGGTCTGTCGTATTCTTTCTGTTCTCTTTGATCCGCCGTCTTCTTGTTTCTCATTGTTGCACAGCATCTGAATGCTGCATCAACTCATCAAAGTCCAGAATCAAAATGAAATTTGACTCCCTACTGAATCTGATCTTATTTGGTTGACTCTTGACCTGTACATACTGCATGTGGTTTTTCTTTTCATGTATGAGCTTTACACACCTCTTTAAATGTTTCCGTCTTAATCCATCCATCCATTAAATGACCCACTTTGTACCTTAATGGTCTTGGGGGTTTGCTGGAACCTGTCCCAGCACACATAGGGTGAAGGCAGTGAACGCACCTTGAACAGGTCACCATGCCATCAGACACACACACACACACACACAGTATTTACTTTCACACCTAGGGGGTAATTTCTAGTCTACCATCGACCTAAACAGACATATTTTTGGACTATGGGAGGAAATCCGAGCACCTGCTAAGAATACGCAGACTGAACATCTGTCTGATCTGGGAGTTGAACCCAGTTCGTTTTAGCGAACAGTGTTATCCACTAAGACCATGCCACGGGAACATAGTGACATTAACATACTCAAATGATCAAAAAAGTATTTTTTCCCCAAAAATTGTGCAAATTTGCTCTGAGGCACAGTCCTTATGTAAATGGGCTTAATTGCTTTCCACCTGGATTCACTTGGTTTCTTTCCTCTGAACTCTAGATAGGGTAATAGGGAGAGAGAAAAATAAACAAAGCTTTTCTCCGTTTTTCTACACACACACACACACACACTCTGAGAGAGACACAGTCATTGCTACAAGCTGCTGGCTGATTGGCAGCACACTAAGAGTCACAGAGGTCACTGTTTAGTTGGCTTGAATGCCGCTTCTGTCTCTCTCCTCTCGTCACTTACTCCATCCCTGCAGAGCAGAGCTCAGGCGGTGTTCGTCTGCCCTTGTAGGAGGAAATGAATCACATGCTCTCACAGACTATCCGTGGTGCTGAGACTGATTGAGTCACTCTCAAAATCCTGATGAAGTCAGGGGGTATGAGATGCCCGCAAGGAAAGTTAGCTGAGATGACAGAAGAGAGAAAGAGGCTCACAAGGATAAACTCTTATCTATCTACAATCACACAAAAGGGTGTAAGAATACGGCTAATCCTATTGTAAATCTGAGACTGAAAAGAAAAAGAAAAAACAGTTAGATTTGCTTGCAATTAGACTTCAGCATGAAACTGCTCTAAATTGTTTTGTCTGGACTGATCTGCCGCCTGTCTGGCAATATAATACCCCTCTAATGAGACAGGGAGAGACAGATACACAACGTGTGTTTGTGTATGTGTGTGTGCGTGCATGTGTGCGTGCGTGCGTGTGTGTTTGGGCTAAGTCAGTGCAACAAACAGAAGTTGTACTTTAGGTTGTTGTCCTGTAAGCTGAGCTGGAAGTAGCCAAAAGGAAACATTAGTGAGGAGAACAAAAATAGAAATGGGGTGAAGGAGAGCACAGAGGAGGAGATAGAGAGAGCATGGGTGTGTGTGTGTGTGTGTTTCAGCACTAGAGTGTCAGGGATGGATGATGGTGTGTGCTTGTAAGCAGTCTCAATGCCCAGTCATAGCAAAACCTCATCTTTCTCAACTAACACCCTTTATTCTCTCAAAACACTCTCTCTCTCTTTTCCTGATTTTTTTTTCAATCAGGCATCTTGGCTGCTTCCCAAAACTCAGCTAATTTGGAACGAACAGACCCTCGTCTCGAGGACTGTACACCGTGTCCACTTCAATGCTCTTTCGGTTGCCTGCCTGCTTTGCCAATGTTTGACTGTGTGGCAGGGAGATACAGAGCAGGTGAAAAATGTGCCAGGAAAAGAAAAATAAAACAGTTTTCTTTTCCTCACAAATTATTGGTGAGGCGTTTACTTGTTTTTTACATATCACAACAAGTAAAGCAGGATTATTGACAGAGGCACTGGTCCAAAAGGAGTCTGCTTTTTTGTAGTGATTGCAAATGTTTTTTTCTAATCATATTCTTCTCTTCACTGAGAGTTTCTGGGAAAATCCATCTATCCGTCCATTATCTCGCCCACTTTGCACCCTTGAGTTGGCAATCCTTTGCAGAGCAGACACATACACACACACACACACCATTCACTCTCAATTTAGAGTCTCCAGTCAACCTAAACATGTGTTTTTCAGACTGTGGGGAAATTTGAGTAGAGTTTGGAGAAAACTCATGTGGACACTAAGAGATAATGCACGCTCAAGCCCCTCAGTCTGAATCAAACTCAGGCCCTTCTTGCTGTGAGACGACAGCACTAACCACCAAGCCACCCACTGCTATCTAATGGTATAAACATCCATAACAGTATCACTTCTGCAGCACAATGGTTTTGCCTCTGATCGTCCTCTCTGCTCCGGCTGAGTTCAGTATTTCTATGATAACGATAAGAGGCTAAACGCCAGACAGATACCTGTTGGGTTTGCAGGTCGGTGTCTGCATTTGCTTGCAAATGATGCAGCAGCGTACTTTCAGACTGTTTCCACAGCAAAGATTTGTGTCAAATGGGGACAAGTTGTGAAGAGCTTCAGAGTCACGGCTCTGTTAGTATTACTGCAACTGCTGTCACCACTGCTCCCCGTCGGAGCGCGATGCAACAAATGCGACATTTCTAAATTTCTGCACCCAGTGAAATTGTGACATAACCCTGAAAGAGGGATTATTAAATGCACACTTACGTACCACATTAGAAATGAAAAGAAGTCAATGTAATGCCCTTAAAGTAATGGAAACCTGAGTCTGTGTGCGTGTGCGTGTGCGCGTGCGTGTGTATCTTGTGGTCTTGTGGTTTGTTGACATAGCCCAGCAGGCAGCTCTCACATTGAGAGGTTGCTTTTTGCTATTAGATGAAATGTTACTTTGTGTGGGAACACATTTGCGCACACCCTCACACACACGCACACACACACAGCTTATTGACTGGGGGAAGGTAACAGCCTTGTTATTGATAGAGGCGTATTTGTGTGGAAGACAGTACTCTACATTCACTCTCCTTCATGCTTATAGCTCTCATTATATCATAAGCATGTGGGCCACCAAGGCCACCGACCACACACACACACACCCACACACACACACACCCACACACATGTGCAGAGAAACGAAGAAAGAGGAGAGATGGAGATTCAAAATATACTGAGATAAACTTGAAAATATTGTATAGGTGGAAATTGAAAGGCATCACTTTAATATTTCTTGAGCTGTTTGTATCTATGTCCAGAGGATAAAAGTTGTTTGATTAGGAGATTAGGATTTGTAGTGTGGTGATCTGAGAGATTCCTGTCCGTACTGTATCTGAATGCTCCTTTCTCCCTGTCAGCACTCATTATTTATCCACTTGTCCCTTTGTCTCGCTGTCCTCTCTGTCAATCATCTGTCTCTCTGTCTTAATGTCTGTCTAAACCTGCTGAGAGATCGCCCGCGTCCATCAGATGCCTATTGATTGGATGCAGACACAATCGCTGCATCTCCATAACCTGTGTATTGATTAAGCTTCACTAGACAAACAGCGCAGAGCCATCACTTTGATTAATACTGTACACAGCAAAGCCTCTTCCCAGCCACTTTGTACCAGGTATTAAAATAAAAATCCTAGCATATTGAACAGCTGTTTGGAGTCACGCACCCACAGTATTATCCACTGTGTCATATATTAGTAGTTAAACTGTTTAGTGTTTTCAGATAGATGTTGAACCGGGAGCAGCTGCGCTTGTTTGACAGCCACTTCCATCGGAAAACTATCGGACCTGGTTGAATGGGAATTTCGGCAGACATCTGCTCTCTGTTTCTGTTGTTAAATCAATCAGATGGAAAAAGCAACCACAAATGTGGAGTATTTACTAGACTAACAATTTGTCCTGATTTTCGAGGATACGATGCGGTGTTAACGATCCAAGAGAAAGCAGCTTCATGCCATCTGTGGCGTTGTCTGTGGACAGAGCAATTTAGGAAAATTCCTTGTTGTAGAGAGAAATCACATTTTCACTCTCTTGTCTAATCCAAGTTAAATTAGCATGACATGTTTTTTGCATGTAACTACCACCGGAGCAGAAAGGAGCGAGGGCAGACGAGGATACCCGTTACAACCTTGTGCTGGTAAAAAGCACAAGGGTAATTACGGTTATCAAGCCATGTGGCACCGCCTAACACAGATGTTTTGTTTTAGTGCTTGCTGATAACACACTGACGCTACACCCACATGTAAGCTCACAGCTTCACACTTGACCATTTTAATCCCACCGTCATAACTGAAGGCCTGGCATCAAGTCAGGTTTTTATACGGAAAAACTATATCTACTTAATGACCCTTTGTCAGATAAAGTGCTTAGTGAAAGCTTTGTAGCTAAAATTGAAAGAGAAAAACATTTCATTAAGGTCAAATGAGGGCTGGACAGATCGCTATCGGGTGTGTGCGTGTGTTTTGCTTGTTAAGTATGATATTCAGACCACAGAGTCATGGCAGGAGATTTACAGTGGCTTTATTCAGAGCAAGTGGCTCCAATTAGTCTGGAAGAAACACACGCACAGCACGCACACACACACACACACACACACACACACACACACACACACACATAATACATACCTGCACATGCACACAGGCAGAGATAACTGTACAAAGAAACTGGACAAGTCTTCAGAAGAAAAACAGCATGACTACTTTCTCTCTCTCTCTCTCTCTTTCTCTCACATGCACACACACGCACACACACCCTCGCTGAGGTGTATGAAGGTATATGTGATTGCCTTTTGAAGCTTTGTAAGTGAGAGCTGAGAGTTTTTGACCAAAAACACAAGGTTTGTGTTTTTAACTCGACTCTACATCAAGAAGAAAACACAATTGTGTCACAATTGACTTTGTGAAGTGACCAATTCATTCCGTGGGCTCTCTAAACTATAATGTCATTTACTAGAGGAGCAGCTCTTTTATTCGTTAAACTGTTGTTGTGTGTCACTGCTTCAGAGTGGTGGGACCAGCGATGTGGGAGGCCTACGCTGTGGTTATTAATCTCTGTGATCTGTGGTCCAGCTCACACAGCCATACTGTGCAGCTGCACAGATGTGAACCAAAATAGCAAATGGGTTTTTGGAGAGACTCACGCATTCTGGATCTGCTGCCGAGCACTTGTCATCTTGCTTTAATGTGGCCAGGCTTGAAAACAATGTGGTGATTTGTTGTTATTTGTTGTTTGACAAATTATTATCTGAGCAGACCATTAGCAGTTACCAGATGAATGGAAAAAGGGTTTTGAAATGATGAAAATGTTAACAATGTCAGGGAATATTTTCTTATTAAGTGCTGTCCCAGTTGACATTGTTTTAGTCATTCCATTTAATTATTAATTAGGGGTGGCAAGATTTACTTTTAATAATTAGGATTCCTTTCTGAGGCATGAAGCCGGGAAATGAATCACCAGTGGTGAGATGGATGATTTTTATTGCCTTTTTGCAGGGGAAATAAAAGTCGGTAATTTGTCAGGGATGGCAATTAACCTATTGAATGAAAGAAATGGCTATTTTATCTTTTTTATACCAGTGGTTATTGCACCAAGATGCTTTCGAGATGATTCAAAGGCACACTCAGTGTCAGACTGCATTGTGACAAAATTCATACTTGGAAAGAAAGAAGAAAGATGAAAAACAGACACAAGATGCTTTCACTTCTGTATAAAAGCCTCTTCGTCCTGTCAGCTGCTGTGACACTCTCAGTATCCAATATCATACATATCATGTCTGAGTGTGTGTGTGTGTGTGAACTTGCTTTTCCTCATCCTTCTCTGTGTGAGTGTATCACTATAAATCTCCCCTCTGGCTATGCAGCACTGTTTCTTGGATTTTCTATAAATATTCATTGTCATGATTTGCTCAACACTTCTATCATTTCTCTCCTTTAAGTTGTCTTTTGGTTATGTTCACCAGTGCGGCTGTTCTTCTTGCCTTGATTTTGCTTCTGCCCCGCTCAGATCTGACTCTTAAACCCAGCTCTCTGTTTCTTTCTCTCCCTGCAGGATCCCTCCTTCTCTCTCCTCCTTCATGATAAGCTTCAGGTGCCCAACAGTTCTCGCCGGGCGTGGAACGAACGTGACAGCCGCTGTGATGTCTGCGCCACACACCTCACTCAGCTGAAACAGGAAGCCGTACGCCTGGTCCTCACTCTCGACCAGTGGGATCTGTCTCCCACCTCTTCTCCTATGGCCCTGATTGGACGATATGGATCCCATGGAACTGCCAGTCCTATGGGAGCATCTGGTGCACCTCCTGGATCGCGGGAATGGCCTCCTCCATTCCTCCCTTCCTCCTCCTCCTCGGCTGCTGCCGCCATCTCACACCCTTCTCACCCGTCCTCCCAATCACCCTCACCTTCACCGAGCCAGACCCCAACACCCAGCCCGAGCCACGGACTATCCAACACTGGCCATGGGAGTCCCTCTGTGGGCCAAACTAACACAAACCCACCACCTCAAGGTCCAGGACACAGACTGGGGTCCAAGCCAAGCTCACTGGGGCTTGGAGGCAGCATGGACAGGAGGAGTGCATCTCCAAGTTCAGGAAAAGCTGGTTCCCAACAACAACAACAACAACAACCAGTAACTGGAGTAAGCAGCCCCAGCAATAATGGCAGTAATAACGGTAGTGCAGCTGGTCTACAGGCCCAGCAGCACCAGAACCGAACTAATGGAGGAGTTACACTCTATCCATACCAGGTAAGACGTGTGTCTCAGGTATATATATATATATATATATATATACATATGTATGTGTGTGTGTGTGTGTGTATGTGTGTGCCTGGAAGTTACAGAGAAATCTGTAAAATTGATCTCCCGATGACAATCTAGAAAATATCATCTGGGGAACTGAATAAATAAATAATCTAGTTGACTATGCCAGAATGCATATTTACATAGATGAACTTATGAACTATGCCTTAAAATTTCCTTGTTAAGGGACAAATAATTTCAGTTTAATACAGTTCAATTCTATTTTATCTCAGTGTGTGTCTGTGTGTCTATGTCTGTATTCTCAATGCAAGGACATGTCTTAGATGTCCTACTCTGATCTGAGGGATCTGGATGTCATGTCCAAATGAGCAGGACAAATTCTACCATACAGTCTGCAATGGTCGAACATTCGTTCTTACCAAGAGCATAGGTGCTCATTAAAGCCACAAACTAAGACAAAATAGTGTCTCAGTTGCTTGCAGGAGTCAGTTAAAGTCACCATCAGCAAAGTTTGTGTCTACCCCAAAAAAGCTTCCATCAAGGGCGCAATTATCCACTTTGGGTTCTTGGATTTGATGACATCTGTATCTAGAGGGAAGCAAAGTGCCTCCTTTAAGTGTATCCAGCTAGGACATAAAGCATGATGTTAATGTGATGCACACCATAAAAAGTGTTTCAAACTGAAAATGGAAGATAATAGAAGAGGTTTTAGGAGACAGGAAGAGAGGGAGTCGACAAGAGAGGAAGATGGTGGGAGGAAGAAACGCCTCAGGTGATCTGTGGTCTAGAGGTGTATAGAGCTCAGACTCCAGGGGAGATCCAGAGGTGTGTGTGTGTGTGTGTCTGTGTGTGTGTGTGTGTGTGTGTTAACATGTGAACGTGTTCTACAGATGTAATAATTCATACAGTGATAATTAGGACTCTGGGGACTCTATGTCACACACCCCCAGTACCCCTTCACTCTTTCACCTTCATTCACTCTCTCTCACACACACACACACACACACACACACACACACACACACACGCGCACACACACACACACACACACACACACACACACACACACACACACACACACACACACACACACACACACACACACATTCTCTCTCCCTGCTTAATGCTGCCTTCTTTAATTCTTTCTCCCCTATTATATCCGCAGTTTGCCTGTTTCAGATTCACCCCGTCGTCTATCTCACTGTGTCCCATCTCTCTTTATTCAGACAATGATTTGGAATAGAGATGGAGATATGGAGTCCTAGGTGGAAATTACTTTGTGCAATCTTTAGAATTGTTTCTTTATCTTGTCCTGCTGGCCAGGAATACATTAGGCATGAGAGCTGTTATGTATTCTGCCCTGTCGCTGTGAAAATGACAGTGGAAGGGGTTTAAATCCAAAGGGACTCGTTTCTATTCTAAAATTATTAGATACAGAATTATGTGGTTCTCCCTTTGCTTTCTTTCGGCTATTATTTTCCACCCTCCATCCACTGGTTGTCTCATTCAGTTTCTTCCCAACATTTATAAATGTTTCGTTTATGTTTCCCTTGAAATCAGCAGCATGTCTGCATGTGTGTGCAACAGTGTGTCAGTGTGTAGGAATGTGATTATGTGCAGGTCATTAGAATGTGCAAGTTGCATATTTCTGTACCTCTGTGATAATTAGGAGCACATTGTTGACTTTTATTATGTCCAAATATCCAGTACATGCTGCAGGTGTGTGTGTGTGTGTGTTTTCACATGGTGGTCCTCTGTGTTTCTGTGAATTAGTGAATTGTGTTGGAGATGTAAAATGTGAGTGACTGTGAGGGATTGTGTGGCGACACTGACAGTAATGGTGTTTCAGCAGGAAAGGAGAAACAGAGTCCGATAATAAATCACCCTTGTTTAGACTCACCCCTGAGAGGGGAGGAGATGGGGTAGGAGGCACAAAAAAATATAGAAAGTGAAGTACAAATAAATGTAGATAAATTAGAGTTGCAGATGGGGAGACGTGGGCAGGGAGGACAGAAAAAAGAGGTGAGGGAAGGAAGAGAGGATAAGAGCAAGAGACACATTCAGTACATGCCATGAATCAACCAGCACGCGGTCCTTCTTCTCGTTGGAGATCTGCATCACCGGCACTCTGCTGTAAAGATTTCTGCTGGAGTTCAAGCATCGCTGGAGCTTTGAGAGGGACTTACAAAGGTAGATGACCTAAAACAAACCAAATGAGAAAGCTCCCCCAACATGTTTGAGCTCCTCGGCAAAGTGAAAGAGACACTTGAGGAGCAACTGCAGGGTCAGCGAGTAGAGCTGGGACACTGCAGCAAGAATCACTGGGCTGCTCACAAATGTCTAATTTGATTTAATTATCCTTAATGAGTAACATCTCCAGCGAAGTCACTTTTGGAGGCAGCACAACAAGACACAGGGTGAGAAAGAGAGGGGAGGAGACAGAAGCCGACCGAGCGGAAGCGACCCCCTTTGACCAATGTAGCTGACAGAAAAATCTTGCCGGGGTCAGCAGTCTAAGAGGTGACAAGCTCCACATTTTATTTTTATTACGCTTTCTTTTTGGTCCCGAACGAAGTCGAGGCCAAATGGGAAATGCTGATTCAGTCAGAACAAAGGAGTTATAGGGATTGCTATTTTACCAGGTAGCTTACTGGGAGCCGATGAAATATTTCTACACAAAAAAAACCAATATGTGGCCAGTAAATACCAAAACTTACAAGACATAACAAAACAGCCTGTATATGTCAGAAGCACAGCTGTGGAAATGTGAATATTTAATGCTGGTCAGCCTGTCCTCTTGTTAAGAAGAGCGCTCTGTCAGAACTGATCCAGGATCCAGCTGCTTGACAGATGCTCATTTCCTGGGTCCAGTGAGTGACCGAAGCGCTGGTGAACTAGTCGCCCCGGCATCAAAACCAGTGACAGCAGCGAGCTTGTTGGTGGTCGCTCCCTCAATTTGCTCAAAGAAACAACACGGGAACACAGAGTCTGTCCCGTTGTAGCACACTGAGCTGCATCCGATCTGACACCGCCTTGTCACAGAAACTGTGACAATGAATCCAGAGAAGTGATTGTCTGTGGCAGTTTTATTCCTGGTTTTACTCGCTGTTCTATAGGCGGATAGGGTCTCCCTCTCACTGTTCCTTTCTCCATCTCTGGCTCGAGAAAAACAAACCTAACATTGTCTCTTTGCCCTCCCTGTGTCCTTCAAGCAGCTAAATGAAAACAGGTTTATACAGTATGGGCGTGTGTGTGTGTGTGTGTGTGTGTTTGTGTGCAAGGACTGATTTCAACAATGGTTAGATAAGCTCTTCTAATTTGCAGTTTCTGTTTGTTGTGCCTAACTGCTGCCAAACACTGTCAGACTTAGCTGGATATCCTACATGATTAATTAAGGAGGCGGTGGCGACCGAAGGGTTAGAGATGCTTGGGAGCACAAGGTCGGTGGCTCAGTTCCCGCTTGGATAAATCAGTGTGGGGCAAGTGAAACTGAGGTGCTCGTACAGCCGTAGTTCCCCCTGAGTAAGGTCTTTCCAGGGTCACTTTACAGGTGCTGTGGAGGACTGCTGCAGGCTAGGATGAGGAGAAAATGTGAGAGTGTTGCAGTCTGGATAATGCAGGTACCAGACTTGAACAGAAGAGTCTAGAAGAATGTGCCAAACGAGAAGCAGATGATATCCCTGGCTCTGCTGCATCTAAACTATAACACTCAGTTTGTGCAATGCTGAGTCGGCGCAGTAATAAATAACTCCCAATGCATAGAGTTTATTCTCTCACATCTCGTCAGCTAAAATAAATGGTTCTCCAGCCAAGGTCGCCTTGAGTTGCCCTGTGAGAGAGCCGTGCTCACGCTCAGGCAGGACCTCAGAGGCTGCTTTATGTTTCTGTGTGAAATAAAATCATGAGGACAGCATGCAAGCCCAGCCTAAAGCTTTTGGAGTTGTAATGAGTATTTTATAGCAAATTTGGAACCCTTGGTGTCAGGCATGTCTTGTTATCTCCGTTAGTCCGTTAGTCATCTGCCCTGCAAAGTGAATGTGCATAAAACTACATTTCTTCCTCTGTTCGTTCACCCTTTTAACTGCTTGGCTTTCTTGTAGGCCACAGTGTGCAGCCTCCAGGCTGTTTCTGATTTGATTATACAACATCCTGCATACTGTATATGAAGAATTAGCTATTACGTTTCACCCTCCTCTGGCTCACTTTTGCTCTCTGTCTTTTTCTCGCTCCTCTCTCTTTCTATCCACTTCTTCTATCTACTTTTTGTTTCTTCGCCTCTAAGCTTCCATTCTCCTCTATT
Organism: Karalla daura; assembly: GCA_029224185.1. Classification (NCBI taxonomy): domain Eukaryota; kingdom Metazoa; phylum Chordata; class Actinopteri; order Chaetodontiformes; family Leiognathidae; genus Karalla; species Karalla daura. The sequence goes on from CM055190.1 coordinate 14,241,355, forward strand.
GATTTAATTTCCTTGTGTGTGTTGTCTTCTTGTCACGTTGTCTTTGTCCCCTGTTCTTTGTCTGTCTCCCCAGCTCTCTTACTCTGTCTATAGTATACATTAAACTAACATTGGTGGAATTAATTTTGTGTATCTCTCCCACACTTTCAACCTCAGAGGGGTTACTTTCTGTCTCCCTCTTCTCTACTGTGTTTAGATTGTTTTACAGATTGTGTCTGTCCCCCAGATAAAAGCAGGCATGAATACGCCAAAAAAAAGCAGGCACAAATACGCCATTTCTTTTCCTCACATAAGGCAAAAATTTCCAAAACAGATTCTCTCAGTAGCCTGTAGCATATGGTTGGAAAAGAAAACAACAAAACAGAATAGATGTAATAGAGACAGATGAGGAAGGTGGATTAGAAGGAAATGGTGTTTGTGTTTTGATGAAGATGAATGAGACGGTTTTTGGTCTTTTCCTAAAGGAAAGACAGGATGTGGGTAAGGGCTGCAGAGCAGAGAAAGTGGGTGAATTAGAGTGACAGAATAATTGTGCAAGTGCTTTTTTTTAATCTCATCTTTCCGGGGAAATCGCAGATCAAATTCATTACAGTCCCAGACTGACAGGTGCAGTCTCAGGAGCAGGTGGAGTATGATGTTCCACAGTGCGGTTTTATCCTCAGTCCTCTTTTTGTCAGGGTATTATCCACAGTCTCCCTCGCTTGCTGTGATGACCTAATATCCCCTTAAGGATCATTAAAGTTCCCTCCAGCGCGATTTAATCCAATCTAATCTAATCTAATCGTGGAAATGTTGAGATAGCAACTCAGCCTTTATCTCGTGGGATAATCGGAGGGGAACAAGTGTCAGGACCTGCAAACAGACACAATAAAAACACATTTCACAGAAATGACTACACCACCAAAAATGTCTCTACACAAGCCAGTTGACCATGAATGTTGCTTTAGAGAGGAATTACCATGCTATCTGTCTTTGTGCAGTTCAGACGCAGAGCACATACAGTAGCTAGTTTAATGAGATGCACAAAGCATAATTACACTGCTGTGTACAAAATGATCGAGTGTATTGTTATAGCGCTGGTCTTGCAACAGCGTGAGGTGCTGCCGAATTTATTGTCTTACAATCTGAAGTGCAAATTGTTTACAACCACCTTTCCTCCAGTTTCCATCCTGCATAATAACCATCTATGGCAGCCTTTGCGCCACAATACGAAAGTAGTTTTTCTCTTTCCATTTGTCAATTTAAGCTAATGTACAGGTTCACTTTTATTCCATTTCTTCACGACTCGTGTTATAGTGCATGGCCGGCAAGCAACGTCTCAGCATGTAAATGCACAAGGAAAAACTATAGCTATAAACTATAGAGGCATCTCATTTACAATAGGTAATTTATCAAGGCGGCGAGCTGTGCGCTTGGACCTCAGGAGCCCCCAGCAGTAAATATACGCACCGTAGGTCTGATTTACACACACACCCACACACACACACACACACAGGTGCAGAGAAGTGCAGACACACGCACACACAGAGGGACAGGTGAATAGACATTCATGCATCAGACATACACGCCAGCAGATTTACTCTCACGCAAGCTGCAGTTCTTTTATTGGAGGCTTGGGTAATGACTTGGGCCGTGTGCTGTCTGGCTGCAGGCAGCACATAAAGAACTATAATCAATAATCCATATCTATTTCACGAATGGGTCGGCACGAAAGCACGCACGCGCACACAAGAAACAATCAGGCATGCCTATGCATGCACATAATACAAACACAACTGCAGACAGTGACAAACTGATGCAACACACGCTCACAGAAAGCAGCTGAATGCATCGTATAAATGCCTCCGCATGGCTTCAGACAATGGCAAACAATGTGTTGATTTGATGATTGTAGACTAACATTTCACACATTTTACAGAGACCCAGACAAACCCTGCACTGTATATACACAATTTCCTATCTTGAAATTCCTTTTGTTGCTCTGATTGGACAGGAGACATTGAAATGTGCTTTCTAGTTCTGGTTCCTCTTTCAGAATTCTTGAGAGACACCTGGATGTGGAGATTTTAACAGGCCAGCATCATATACATTATTGAAAGGTTGAGTTCCTCATAAAGACCTTTGTCATTCCTGTGATTTCCATCCATCCATTATCTGGTCTGCTGGAGCCTATCCCCAGTGCACATGGGGTGAAGGCAGGGAATAGACCCTAAACTCCAGACCATCCCAGGCACACACACACACACACACACACACACACACACACACACACACACACACACACACACACACACACACACACATACACCATTCAATTTCACAGTCATACCTAGGAGCAATTAGACTCTCTAACCAGCCTAAACATGCATGTTTTTGAATGAGGAGGAAACCTGGGTACCTGTAAAAATCTACATGCAAAGTCCACACAGAAGGTCCACTTAAAACCAGGACCTTCATCTTTTGTGAGGCAACAGCACTAACCACTAGCCAACATTATATATATTATTGAAAGCTTCTGCATCTCATACACCTTTGTCATTTCCCTTAATCTTTCCCCATGCTTTGGTCTATATTTTCATACTGTTCAATAAAGACCAAATGGGAACTTTGGCTATCTCTAACCCTGCAAGAATCATAGATTCTTGTGTGTATATGTTTGTGTGTCACACTGTATATGTGAAGGGAAGAATAATATTCATTTCCTCACAAGTTCACAGGTCTCTCTCTTTGTCCTCACTGTCCCCTTTCCCTCCACATGATCTAATAAAGGACAAATGGCATGAAGGATGATCCAATAACAGGGGACAAGTGTGAATAGCTTAAGATGGCAGCCCAGGAGGGCCAAAGAAAATGAAACTGAATAGGTTGGAAGCAATAATAAAAAATGAGAACGAGAAAAGATAGGAATCGAAACAAAGAGAAGTTAAGGGTGAAAGAGGGAAGGAAGGGGCAGGTTAAATGCGGCTGTTGGGTGTGTTGGTTTATTTATTTCTGTCTGTGAGGAACTAACTGTAGACGCTCGTCTGCTGCTGCTTCACAATGTTAGAGAGCTTATCCACTGTCTGTCTGCCAAAACACACACACACACACACACACACACACACACACACACACACACACACACACACACACACACACACACACACAGCTGTTAATTGAATATGCCTTATTCCTCATTGTTGACATCATATTAATGGAAACACAATATATAAAAGTGGAACCCAAAACATGGGATAATACTGATTATCTGGTGACTGTTCAGATCACATGGTTGCCTTTCCAAATGTTGCTGTTTTTCCTTTCCATAAAACGTATGTCAGAAGGATGGATGGAAAGGAATAACTCTACAAAAGTAGAGTGAAAGAGCGTGGGAAGACAGACGCTTTCATGTGAGCATTCATGTGACTGTCTGGGAAAGACAAGGACACAGATATACTGCAGTGTTTCACTGAGTGTGTGCGTGCGTGTGTGTGTGTGTGACTATAATGCATTCGTCATGAAGGACATTTGGCATGATCAAAGTCATCTGGCAACACAGATACTCTCATCACATCTGTCTGGGTGGGCGAGAAAAGAGAGGAGGGGCTTCTTTTTTTAGTTTGTCACATACAAACTAGTTGCGCAACCAGACACGCACACAGACTCAGAAAATGTGTCACTTATTGTTCTGGAGTCATCATGTCGAATCTCTGTCTCTCATCAGATCTCCCAGATGGTGTCTGAGGCCTCGAGAGAAGCTTTGACCGAATCTACCCTCAACCGCCACAACACGCATTCCCCCTCACACACAAATTCAGCCTCAAACACAAACTCCCCGTCTCACACTTCGTCCGGAACCACGACAGCACCGACCGCCACCTCTGCGGCCGCCTCCTTCTTTGCCAGGTAAGATGTGGGTGGACTTTTGTGATCTCCTTTTTCATTTGACCTAAGGAGCAAATTTGTGGGATTAAAGAAAAACCTGGAGTAAAAGAACATTTTTACGTTCGCTTTGTATAGGATAATGGTCTATGAACCAGGCAACCCTCCAAAAAACAAACAAACAAAACAGGATGGATAGGCATGCAAATCCGTGCAGAAATTGTCTGTAATACTGACACACCTGAAAACCACGCTGTAAAAGAGCTGTAAATTAGCATCTGGGGCATTTCTGTTTAAACCAGCATTCCTCTGCTTCTATGTTAACACTAAGATAAATACTCAAGTTAAATGTTGTAAGTCCCCTTTAATAGCATGAAACACATAAAATAAAACAGTATTGCAGACAATGCTGTGTATGGTGTATGGTTTCAGTAAAAACATTGCTGTGAAATAACTCTTGCTTACTCTGTCACGTAAGACTCATTTTTGGGTTTAGTCCATCTTGGGTTTGTCTCATCATCTCAGGAGATGACAGGCTCATCTCCTGACTGCCACATTCATCTCTCACAGTGTCTTCTACAAACAACATCATTGTAAGATGTGAGATGAGGATGTACCACTTTAAACATTATCAAATTACTATTCTTGAGTAAACCTACTTATAATATAGTGATTTTATTTATAAGGCAGTATCTCCAGTCCCCAGTTGTTGATGAGTTGTGTAATCGAATCTGGAGAAATGCAGAGCGACACACAACATAAATAAGACAGGGGTGATATTGGTGAATAATTGATGAATAAACACGGCAGCTTCAAATGAATGAGTGAATTATTCAAGTCTGTGACTGTGTCACAGTGTCTGAAGTATTGCTGGGATGTCAGATCTAATGAGCTGCTTTAAATCGCTTTTTAAATGATACAGATGGTCCTACCCCTCACGCACACACTCACACACGCACACACGCACACACACACACATTCTCCTGTTGTACACCTTCCTGTCTTTTGCCATTGTGTGTGCGTGTTCTCAAAATCTGGAAAATCTAGAGATGATATACTGTGTGTTTGTGTGTGTTTGATATATGACTGACATGGCTCAGCATAGCAGACATGGTGCTGTGTCTTTCAAAGAGCAGTGGACCAGACGTGAACCATAAATTATAGGGGAATGCGCACAAACACATGTGCACACACACTCTCTTTTCTTCAGGTTTCTTTCTCTGACCCCATGAACTGTCAGGTAACAAGGACATTTTACTCCAACGCACACAGACACACATCTGCTTGACATCACAAACGTACAGCCAGCTGTCTCAGACCAGATTTATGGGCATTAACCTTCTAAGTGAAAGAACATGGTTTGTTTAATGGTGCAGGTGTCACTGTCTGCCAGTATGCATGTCAATGTGTGTATGTGTGCGTGTGTGTCAAGCTGTCACTCTGTCAGTCCTGGCTGTGTAATTACTGTAGCTTGTCAACTCTGTGATCTAGAATTTCCTCGTAAAATCAGAGTGTTTGTTTTGTGTGCCATTCAAAACTTAACATGCACAATTTGTCTGTACTTTCCTGTCATTTGTATGTGTGTCTCTTTGTGTGTGTGTGTGTGTGTGTGTGTGTGTTTGTCTGTACCGGAGAGATTCAGTTTAATTGGCAAAAGAAAAAAGAGAAGTCCTCTCTGCCTTTCTTGGTATAGTGAGTACATGTGTTTATTCTTCTTGGTGTGTGTGTGTGTGTGTGTGTGTGTGTGCGTGTTTATGACCGATAGATGCAGCCATGCAGTACAATAAATCCCGTGGTTGTCTTCGCCTTTACTCGCAGACGTGGACTGCATACAGACACTCTTATTACACACACACACACACACACACACACACACAGTCTCACTCTTGCTCACTGTCTGCACACAAAACCCCTGCGTCCACCACATTTCCTCTTACCTGATCCCTGATTCTGCCTACGCACCTCGTCCGCCTACTCCCTCTATCCCCTCTCTCGTCTGCAGTCCATTCCCTTATTCTCCCCTCCTCTGTTTCCCTGTAATTGGTTTCTGTTTTGCTCCCTGCTTCCCTCAACTTGTTTCTCCCTCCACTATTGTTCTTTTTTTACTCCTCTCCCCTCCATGTGAGTCGCCACACTGACCTTTTCTTTACCCCTGCTAATGTGCATGAGAGTAATATCTTTCATTAGTACCGATCTATCTGTGAATATGTCACACTTGTACAGTAGTGCTCCATCTTCCCTCTGCTGCAGTGGCCCTCTGGGGATGCTGGGGTAGAGGATAGAGACATGCTGTACACGCCCTCTGTGTGTGTGTGTGTGTGTGTGCGTGCGTGCGTGCCTGTGTGGGGGACCTTCTCCTTCACTGGGGGGGAAGGGAGTTTCTATCAGTGCAGGAATTTTTTACTGCATGCTCCGAGGATTGGATCTTTGGGGATTTGGCTGTGAAGGGTTGTGTGTGTGTGTGTGTGTGTGTGTGAGTATGTGTGTATGTGCATGAAGTAAATGAATAGGTCCCAAGTGAATTTGGTGAATTGGAAGGCGTTGTTATTTTGGAAGGTTCATGGCTGTGGGAGGAGGGAGAATGCTATTCTTTCTCTACCTCTCCCTTTCACTTCCATTAAAGGATAATTGCCCACCAGTTAGGCGACCATCATATTGCTTGATTGATTATTTCGAGAGGTGGCTGTAGGTGCCACACCGCATTAGGATTTGTTGTTTTTTTGGGCTCCAGTGTTATTTAACAGTAATCAAAAAGTCTTTGTATTGAGGGGCAGAAGCCACAGAGAACCCGTTCAATATTTTCTATTATTGTCTTCCCAGTAATTTTTGAAATTGCATTGAATATATATATATATATATATATATATATTACTTGGTCAGCGCGGGGTGCGGGGCATGCTGTTTTCATGAAATATGATTCACAATTGTAATACATTGTGTGAGATGTCAAGCAGGAAGTGTGGAAATTGGAGGGTATTCTCTGTGTGCAAGTCAATAGAGAGATAGTATCAGTAAAGCCAGTCCTACTGATCCCCCATGACACACACACACACACACACACACACACACACACACACACACACACACACACACACACACACACACACAGTCTCACTGTCTCTGCCCATATCTGCACCCATTGATGGCCTGTTAAAGAGGATGTAATTAGCTACAGAGCCAACAACACAGTCCAGAGACACCAGTCATAAATCAGCCGTGTGTGTGTGTGTGTGTGTGTGTGTGTGTGTCTTAAGCTTATCCTTTGACACGAGTGTCAAGTGGACGTGTTTGTAGTCATGTGGAAGAAAGAAGAAAGCAAAGAATCAACGTGTCGGTGGCTGCACTATTTGTGACCTGAGCTGTTGTTTTAACAAGAGAGAGACACATGAATGGAGAAGAAGACAGGCAGGGAGGGATGCAGGGATCAATACGTGTAAGGAAGGCGGGATGGATGGTGGGATGGTTGACTGGGCAGATGGAGGGCGAGAAGAAGACAGCAAAGGGTGGTGGGAAAAAATAATGAGAGAGAAAGGAAATAAACCAGTAGAAGATGAAGGTATGATTGCGGACTGAGAGGGATTTAGATATACAAAGAACAGGAAGGAAGTGAGGGATGGGTAAGAGCAGAATAATGAAGTAAAGAATGGCGAAAGTGGGCGAAGCAAATAAAGGGACAGGGTGATGAGGAGGTGATGGATAGAGAGATGGAGTAGATGGATGGAAAACAAGTGCCCTTCACTTTAGGGTTAGATTGGAATGGATCCACTTGGACAAATCCCAGGCCACTTGTCATTAAACGCTACCAATTAGGTGTGTGTGTGTGTGTGTGTGTGTGTGTGTGTGTGTGTGTGTACACCATACTTGAATTGCACCATAGATGAAATCAGGCAGAGAACAGACAGAACACAATAGAGCACAATAGATGAAATGCATGTGAACAAATGCAGATACATGGAGCAGTCATTCACTCTCACACTCAGACCTAGGGGCAGTTTAGAGTCTCCAATCATTTTTCTACTGTGGGAAGGAAGTGGAGCACCCAGAGGACATCCACACAGAGAGGGGTGGAATATGTAAACTCCACACAGAGTGACCCACTCAGTCTGACCAGGCTTTGAACCGGTGACCTTGCTCTGAGGTGACGGTTCTATTTAACGATCCACCGTGTTGTAATAATAACAAAAAAATGAAAAAACACATGTTTGCACAGTCAGAAATGCCCAGCAGCAGTGTGACAGTGTGTATCCATTATTTATCTCATTGTGAGCATCTTGAGCCCCAGCAGTTTGTTTGTTTTCTCCACTGCTACATAGAAATCAATTTGAAGATTTCAATGCAATAATGACTCGGTTCTGACTCGTAGGGTGGAAAATGTTTCTCTGTCTTGTCTAAAACCCTCATTATTTTATGATACAGAAAATTCCTGCATTTCTTCTGCAATGTTTGGGCCATTCATGAGACATAATAAGGAATCCTGTAATTGCTTTTAATGGCGGTGTGCTGGGATATAAATGAAAGTTTAGCTTGCACGTAGAGAAAACCAATTAGTGGCCTGCACGTTGAGCCCCGCTTTGTACGGTATATATATATATATGCTCACGCACACACTTTAGCAAACGCACACCCACACACAGATTCACACACAAATCCCCTGGGAGAGCTCGTCAAATGGTGAGATACTTCGTCGTTCCATGGGTCACTGAATTCACATCTCTCTCCTCTCTCTCTCCTGCGTCCCTGCCTCGGCTGTTCCTCTCTCTCTCACTCTGTCCCCCTCTCGCTGACTAACCCCTCCCCACACTCTCATTTCTGTAACCTGCTGCAGTTAATTGAAAGCCAATGGTGTGAGAATATGGGTCTTTGACAGAGAGTGTGTCAGGGCGCAAGGTCTTCTATCTCTCTGTCTCTCTCTCTCTGTCTTTAAAATCATAGGAATATATGTGTGGATAAATTAAAGCAGAACAGAGCAAGGGCTTAGTTTTATAGATCCTCTGTTTCATTGTATTAGTGCTGCTGTGGTGTGAAAATCAGGCTGTCAGGGCATCGGCTTTGTTTGAGTGTGTGACCTCATAAATTCCAGTGGAAGAACTGCATTGACATATGTGAATATTTTTCCTTAATGGCAATAAATCATTTTCCTGCATTGCCGCTTGCAGATTTATGGTAGCTGGGTTTACCCCGAGATCACAATGACTTAACCCCTGTCTGTCTTTTTGCTCAGCCTCAATCACTGTATATTACATATAGATGTTTATACAGGGGAACCTGGAGATATGAAATTAATTCATTCCAGAGGGGCTTTCGTGTCTTAGCATATACGACTGTTTATAAATGTTAAAAGGACACTTCAGATTTTGTTTTCGTGTTTTGAATATTTTTTCGTTAATGGGACGGAAATTTTGTCAAAGCTCAATTCGGAAGTCGAGATTCCACAGTATATATTATTATCTCAGGTAAGACTTAATATCCTTAAACAACATATTACTCATGACATTCTCATGGTCAGACTTTGATGTCAAGTCAGCATACACTTCTTCTTGACCAATAGATTAATGGGCAATAATGATCAATTAGAGCAATTAGTTATCATATAAAAAGATCAAAGTTAAATGAAGAGAAGGCCAATAATGAGACAACAAACCTTCATGTGATTATGCTTAAATCATGCACATAAAAACCTTTGACCATGACCACGTTTCAGCTCATTTTTGACATTATGTGTGCCATGTAGACATACATTTACAATCTTCCTGATCTTCCGAATGAAAAAATCTTTTGCCATTTTAAAGTCTATGTACCTTCAAGTATCAAAAGCAAAAGTACTGAACACAGGTTGCATTTAGGATCTTGTAATTCAATCTTAAAAAACACATGTATTCAATAACCTATAGTCTCACTTTGCGCCTTAACAGTGTCATCAGCGTTTGTTGGTCTATCTCCACTGTGCAATGTGCTTAGGTAAAAAAGCAGGTTATAAAGTAGTTAATACTTGAAGTCTTAAGTTTTATATCTTTGGTTGCTTTATTCTTCTGCTAATAATTGCTTTTATGTTGATTTCTAACTCGTTTCATCGACATGAGAGAGTAAGAAAAGGGAGGAGGAAAAGATTGAATGATGATTATTTCTGTAGCAAATGAATGAAATTTAGAAAGCTAAGAGTTAGAACAGAGTGAGGAGCTTGGAGGATATATAAATAGTATGTGGAAATATGATATTCATTTTCTCCATTTGAGCTGAATGCTACAGGGAATTGAGCAGCAAGAAAGCAAGCGAACCACTCCCCATCCAGATGCCGCTACATATGTAAACAGCAGTGTGAGCAGTGTGTGTGTGTGTGTGTGGGTGTCAGTGTGTGTGTGTGTGTGTGTTGAGCGGTGTGTAAATCTAATTTTATTCTGCAATTAGCATATTTGCCAAGGTTGTGCTGTGGCAAACTATTAAGGTATATTTATAGACCCTATTGCACAGGCACATGTAGCGTCATCCCTTTGGGCCTCCTTCTTCTCATGTATTTAAATTCTAAGTGTTTGTAACTTGTAACAGTGTTAAAGTTGCATGAACAGGTTCAATGATATTCAAACTCCACACACTGACAGACTTGCCTTCTCCTCTTGTCTACCTCGCCTGCCTCCTCAGGGCTGCACAGAAGTTGAATTTAGCCTCCAAGAAGAAGAAGCAGAAGACCGCCGCGGTCACAGCCCCCGTGACATCATCATCACAATCATGTGACCCTCCGCTGTTCCCCACCAACTTCAGCGCGGCTCTGTTGACGTCTCCTCCACCTGCACCACCCTGCCTTCTCCGGGCAGCCAACAAAATCAAAGACACCCCTGGCCTTGGAAAGGTAAAGGCACAAGATCTATTGTTTGACGCTAGTGACCATGTGCTGACATTCATTCACTGCTTTTTCTCTGATTTTGTCCATTTTATTCATTCAAGGCAATTTTGCTATCTTCTAAAGTTTGGTTTATCAGTTATCAGCCCTGATTTGTCTCACTTGTCTTGATCGAAACATGAACATAGAGACAAAAGTGAAATATCCATCATTTATCTCACTCGCTTTGCATCGCTTTGGTGCAGTGGTCCACCAGAGCCTGGCTCCAGGACACACAGGATGAAGACAGGGAAGAAGAATTTGGTTAATAATTCAGTTTTAATCACTCCTTTTTAGAACAGATTAACATTGCAAAGTGAGTAAAATCAATGCATATTATGGTGCCAAACTATTGAGTTGTAATGTTTTACTTTGACCTTGACCGGTTTATCTTAATGTACGTACTGGTATGTGTGTGTGTGTGTGTCACTCCTGCTGCACCATGCTGGAATGCAGCCTAATGGTTACCACGGTAACACATCTCTGGCTGACAAAAGTCATCTGTCACCGTTCGTGTGTGTGTGTGTGTGTGGTGGATGGGGGGGGGGGTTATGCTTCTCAAGTGTGTGCAATATTGATCGTCCATGTAATGAGTTTTTAGTGCCCCCTCCTCCACAGTTTGAGCGAAAGGCTCTCTGAGTGACTGTGTGTGTGTGTGTGTGTGTGTGTGTGTGTGTGTGTGTGTGTGTGTGTGTGTGTGTGTGTGTGTGTGTGTGTGTGTATGTGTATGTGTGTATGTGTTCATGTCCACTGATAGAAAATGAATGACTCTGAAAGACAAAATCAAACAGACATCAAACACCACCATGTCCATTACCCTACACAGAGAGGGAAATGGACCCCGTGGACATGCTGTATTGTTTCTGTGCAGTGTTGAACATGTCTGTGTGTGACTGCATGATAAAACTGATGAAAAATAAGCCAGAGAAGATGTAGGGATCTGGCATATACTGTATATGTTGCAGTCTTTCTGGACTGATCACACTGTAATTTTAAGCACATGCAAAAACATACAAATGCGTTTGGAAGTGTGAGATTTATATTAAAAACCAGATGAGTGGAACCCCCTCCCCTCCTGCCCCCACCTCCACCCCCACTTTTACATTCATCTGAATACCTAATGAGATGTAGTAGTGTTACCATCTGTGTTGAATCCTCAATGACAGTAACAAACTTTAAGTCAGAAAAGCGCAAACATCATACTTGATCAAGTCCATTTTTACTCACATTTTAAAACAATTATTAAAGCTGCAAATATGACAAAGTCTCTACACTATCATATTGTTGTGTGTTTAATATGCTGCATTATTTCACTCTCTCGTCGTTTTGAGCCTCCATCTCCATCTTCCTCCATATGGAGATGACAGATGTCCCCTCAGTTGTCGGGACCACTGATTCACACTCACATGTACAAGTCAGAGTCTAGAGCCAAATAATACTTAAGATGTACAGCCCTACGCAAGAAGTCGCATTTACAGTATATGCCATGAGCTGCATACACATAAACCGCTTTCACACAGTCCATCTGTCTCCTAATAGCAGTCTGGCTGCTGCTTCATCCTGCCATGATCCTCTGTGATCTTAAGAAAGAAGTGATTAGCCTGTCTGCCCTGCTTTGCTGTGTCCGCCAGCCTACCAGCGATACTGCTGTTAAACCGCAGCCGTCAGACGACCCCCGTCGCACAGCCATGTGGACTCCTCACAGCTCTCATTTCCGTGTGATTCCTATTGCGGTGGGACTCTGATTAAGCTGCGCAGTCGTTTTCAGCCACATAACAATTTGGTGGTCCCCTTGCATGGTGGGGAACCTGCCCCATGGAGGAGACAATGGAGGAGACAAAAAAAAAATCAGTTTGAAGAATGTGCATTTCTTGGCATGAATTAGATGAGCAGAACAAAAGCCGGCTTGTATTAGTTATTCATGAGGACATTATTTGCTATACTTTTTCCATTGTAAAATAAATCACATCTAGTTTTAACTCATTCCATTCATTCCATTCGTTCATTTTACTTTCTTTACCCCAAACTAGTGTTGCCAGGCAATTTAAAGTAATCTAAACATGGATGTTTTTGGATCGTGGGAGGAGAACCTGGAGAAAACCCTGAACTAGCCACTAATCCACTCTCTCCTTTTACTCTTACCCAGTTTTCCATGGATTAAACAAACACAATATTCATGTTTTACATGTATTATGTGGCTTTTTCCCGCCGATTCCAATCTAAGCAAAGTTAATTGCTTCCTGGCTTTAACGGCAAAATTCAGTTTGCAAATGAGGACCCTCGCCGTGGTTTGAAATGGGAAATAAAAGAAGGAGAGGACATGGCACCAAGGAAGCAAAGATATTTGGTATTCGGAACATAACAGCCCTCTGCTGTGAAATCAGCCGAGGCTTGCCAAGACCCCTCGAAATAGGCACTCACACCCTACACACATACACACGCCCGCCCAAACATATGGGAAGAAAATGGCTGTGGTGACATTTCTCCAGTAAAAATGTCACCTGCAGTGGGGGTCGGTACCCTGCTGAAATGGCATTTGCACACATTCACACTGCGCTCAGACGTTTTGTGCGCGCGGGCTTGCATGGGATTATAGCGGACAATGAAAGATGTCAGGGAAGCCGCAAAAACCTCCCGGTGGAAGGGTGCACGATACATAACATCCTGCAGAATACATGGGCCTGTCTGCGACTGTGATGGGGGGTTAGTGTTCTCCCCCATGTTAATATGGCCGAAAACAGATTGAGACATCACAGCCAAAGCCAAGGGAAATCAACCTACACAGGTCATATGTGTGTGTGTGTGTGTTACAGAGAGAGAGAGAAGGAGCGCTTAGCCTCCGTCCATCTAGGGATGTCAAATTAAATAGTATCCCCTAGTGGATCCATCTGACTGGCATCTGTATCTCAATCTCCCCTCTGTTTTTTTGTTATGGGTATTGCTCCTCTACATGTTGTTGGTGAGCTGCCTCTCACCTAAATCAAATCAGCCAGCTGGGAGTCTTCCATTCAGACCTCAGACTGCAGGGGGAGATGTGTATCAGTTGAGCAAATTAAGCCGTGCGTGTATTATCGCTGAGAAAACCGACTCGAGAGTGACGCGGTGACTCGCTGTCAAATGAAACTGAAGAGAGATGAAGAATGCCGAGGGTGTCTGTGATCGAGCAAATCAGGTCTCTGTCTGCAACTCAGAACGGCGGCTCGTTCTCTGCTTCCCCCTCATCCTGAATGAATGGTTACAAATTGGGTTTCATTAACTACAGATACTGTCTGTGACAGGTCGGCAACCAATATCCAGGTACGGTGTAATGTCAGGCTGCCTGTCAGGACGTCTGCCACCGCCGTGCTTGATGCATTTAACAAACCAAATTCACTTGGACTGAATTTCATTCAGATATTCGGTCCCCTGGATGATAATTCCTAGCGTTTTGCAGATCCCCTCATTCATCAAGCACTGTCATCTGGTGGTTTAGTTTTACACTCATTCATTGTTTTATGTGCTTTGTACCTTTGTGTCATGGGCAGGGAACACACCCTGGAAAGGTCACCAGTCAACCACAGGACACACACAACTATAACTACAACTATATCTAACTATTGTATATAAAAGGCCTTTTGCTCTGAGCAGAATCCGAACCAAGGACCTTCTTGCTGTTACGTGATAATTCTCCACCAGCAACCGCATCACCTTTACAAATTCAGTTCCTGAAATTATAATGATGCTCATCTGCACACCTGTGCAGTGACTGGATTCAGAGTAGTTCAATGCATCTTAACAGGGGTGAGAACTCTTATTGAAACCTAATAGGAGGAGTTCTATCCCAAACCTCAGCTTCTTTTATCTAGTGTATATAAATCTTATCTCTGGAACTTTATCCCATCCCACTTTGCTCTTCTCCATATCTGAATGGCAATGAAGGATTGAGGGAGCCCCCCCCCAGCCAACAATTTGTACACACACATACACACATACATACACACCACACACACATACACACTCACAGATTGCTGCTTGACCTTGGGGAGAAAATGATACTATGACAGCTAATCAATTTTTAATAGCAGCTACGATCCCTCTCAGGCCACAAGCTGTGTGCGTGTCATGAGCGGGCATGTGCAAGAGCATTTTCCACGGGCATTTGTGTCTCTCATGCCTATCTGGGTGTCTGTGTGTCTTGGATCTAAATGAGTGAGTGAGTGTGTTATGGGAATCCACCAGCCACTTTGTTCCACCTTGTAGCTGAAATATTAATGCTGTCAGTGCTGGCAGGGCTGGAGCATGATACACTCTAACACACAAACACACTATTTGTTTCCATCACTTTCGGGAATATTTCGTAGCCCAACATCCATTTCCCGGGCACTTACCCCGACAATAACCCTACTCACCGTTTGCCCAATACTAACTCAAGTTTTGATACCAAAAATGAATAAATTAACATAATGAGACATTAGGGAAATCATTTCCGTCATGTCCAAACACAGACACACAGGTCTTCCTACTATATTCTGTGTGATGTCCATACACATTGTACATTACTAATAATGCCCACATTATAAAGCCCTCTGAGGTTTAATCTGTGAACTACTGCAATCTACATAAGATATGAATGCGTTGATCTGGCGATCGATATCTGAACCACACAATATATATTTATTCTCTGTGAAGAAGATCAAGTAAGGACGAGAAAATGTTATTACCATGTGAATCACCTTATCACCAAGTGACATTAAATGTCACACTCGGGGGTTCTGACACACACACACACACACACACACACACACACACACACACACACACACACACACACACACACACCCACACACACACACACACACCACTTAATGTGATGGTCTGTGGCTGCCACAATGATACCCACCACTTAGTTTGTTGGGACTGTTTACTCGAATTGCAGTGTTTTGTTTTGTTTTTTTTAAACTGTGCTTAAGATGAGATTGTCTGAAAAAGCAGCAGCTCAACCTTGTTGAATTACACATGAATTCCAACCTCCAAGTTGCAAAGATCTCTGTGCTCCCGCCAGCAGAACAGCCAACGTGGATCTTACAATACTGTGGGCAGAGCTGAAATGAATAAATTAGGTAAAATTAGAATTGATCCAAAGCCTGAACTTTCTATTCCCATATGGTATTTGTATCTATCCCTCTATATATGTTTGCAAGAGCGTGCATTTCTGCCCTCTCTGGGAACCAATTAGAGCTCAGTCTCAGTCTCTTATTGATTTCCCAGCCAATAGTAATGAAGCACTGCTGTGAGGGGCTATTGAACAATTTTCCTCTCAGGTCAGGGTTGGCTGTTGCTGTTTAGCCGAATTCCTCTACTTAAATTGGCTCAAAGGCTTCATTTTGTGTGGTGTTAAGTGGAAGAACAGGAAGCTCTATATCTCAGGCACTGTATCAGGGGTCAGGTCAGTTTCTCAGGGAAAAACCTGACTCTGTGCCTTAACATCTGTCACCACATGTAACCTTTAGCATCAAAATGAACCCTCAAGCTGTTCTCTGCATGATCAAAGCAACCCCATATAGTAGACACAGTGGCACTGTATTGTAAAGCTTACATCAGAACACATATATCAATTGTTCTGAAGAGCAAATACAGGCTTAACATTCCCACACAGTCACTCCGCTAGTTTCTCATCCTCAATTTATTCCTTTCCCCTTGGCCTGTTTCTGCAGCTCAGGACCTTGCATCAGTATTCACAGCTGCATAAAGTGTGAGAAAAGAGGAAAGTACCGGACGGTTAATAGGAGGAGGCTCCGATTTGTTTTGTCGTTGGTCTGTGGAAGAGGGTGAATGTGAGACAAGTGGATGAAAGAGGAGAGTGTTGAAGGAGGAGGATGGAGGGAACAGAGGAAGAGAAGTGGGCAGACGGTGCTTTTGAGCGAAATGATATTTCTCAGACATAGACGCTGAAGGAGGGGGATGGTCTGTCGGAGCTGTCGAAGAGGCCGGGAGAAGAGGAGAGAAAGAGAAGGATAAAAAGATGAGGGATCTACAGGGAGGTAAATCACTGCGGGGTTGTCACCTAGAGAGTATTAGTATTTACATTTATTAGTGAACTGTTTATTTCAATCTAACTGTTTTCAGTTGCACAAGCACCACAGTGTTGAGTGGTTGACAGTGTTGCGTGACAGCAAGAAGACCCTCGGTTCAACTCTCGACTGGACTGAAGGCCTTTCTGTTTGGAGTTTGCATGTTCGACCCATATGTGCGTCAGTTTTCTTCAGGCACTGCTGTTTCCTTCCACAGTCCAAGGACATACATGTTTATGTTTATTGCAGACTCAAATTGCCACTAGGTGTGAGTGAATAGTGTGCATATGTTTGTCTTGTGCTGGACTTGTGACCTGTCCAGGGGGTGTCTCTCGCCTCCACTCCACTAAAGCGGTATAGACTCCAGCAGGCACACTACAACTGCATCTGGAACAAAGCAGATAAAGAAATTTGATGGATTAATGTTTTCATTTGTATCTCCTTTCTAAAAAAAGAAAAAAAACCTCACAGCACGTCACAGTAGCTGCTGTTCTTGACAGTATGTGTTGATCCACCAGTGGATCTGGGCCATGGATCCTCTGAGAATATGCTGGCCTTAAGCTGACAAACACATGACTGAGACAGACCCAAGTTTATACTTCATGAACATAGGTTCACTGTTGAATCACAGCCAGAACAAAATAATGGTATTAACGCTGGTGTAATTACGTTGATGGATCAGACACAGTTTGGAGCCATCCCTGAGTGTCCGCAGCTTGAAAAGGGTGAAATTGATGTCTGTGTCCCTGTAAACAACTCTTCTCCTCTAGTTCACTTGCGCCCTTGGTATTTTGAGGAACACCGGATCAAATATATACTTTAAACACACACATATTGGTGATGCCTCTTAGCTTACTCACCCTCAGACAAGAGGAGGAAATGGGCTCTCAGGGGGTAGGACTTTATGAGTTACGCCTTGTAAAGCGTGCAACGGTAAAATCCTTCCCCCAGGCTCTTACTGATCTGATGGGCTCTTTTATTGGGGTCACGAAAGAGCAAAGCACTGAATCTGAAGCCTCTGTGTGTGTATGTGTGTATTTGTGTGTGTTTACGTGCAGTTCTGAAGAACCCTTGACCTAACATTAAACCCAGCATTGTAGGTTTCCCGGGTCTCAGAGGTTACGTACTTATTACATCAGTCAGCATCTCAGTTTATCCTCCAGCATGATCTGTGGACACGCTTTCAAATGTACACACATTTACAATTACCTTCATCTGGGAAAGAGTTTAATGCAAACTCTCTCTCACACATATTCACTCAGACTTTATTGAACCAAATCTCTGAAATGGCCTTTGGTCATTTAATGATGCAACCTGAGGAAAGCCTGTTAATGTGCTGTATTAGGTGTGTGTATGTGTGTGTGTGTCTGTTTTGGTGAGAGTGTGAGAGAAGGAGAGAGTGGGAGAGAAATGTGCATATGAAGAGCAACACATTAGTCTGTTAATTGCCTTTACGCCCTTTACATGGCAGTGTAATGGCAGTACAAAGCAGAAGGCTTCATACTGTTATTTGTAATGCAACACTTATCACCGTAGGTGACTTTGTTCTAATTGTCCTTGGTTCATTGTCCCACAACCAAAAAACCATTTTTTTCACCACATATACTTTGTTCTTAAAAGGACCCAGATTTTCTCATTTATAAAGTAGAAAATTACTTCGCACACATGCTATTGATCGCACAGCAATATTCTGATATGACAGGGTCTGATTAATTAATAATCCAATTCACTTGAGAAATGAAGCCAAGCACAAATATGAACATGGCATGACAGACTCATCCAAGGATTGTTTTTCCCTCTCGTGTTCATTGTGCATTTTTGGGTTGTGATCACATCCCGGTTCACAGTTAATTGGTCTGGGAGTAAATAAATACTTGTCTGAAGACACTGACAGTCTTCCCTTTATTCCGTGAATCTCTGAGTGCAGTGGGGGTGTTTTGGGATTACTCTGCCATTCCTAATCCCATGGCGGTGTTTAACTGAAAGCGCAGTGTAGAGTCACACTTCAGACAGTGATTCATCTATACTAACAAGCACAACCAGACAAAAGAGCTCTTCTCCTCGCTCCTCAACCCTCTTAGGAGCAACGTAAATGCAGCACGGTGTCCTCATCTCCCCTGCACGTCGGCAAGATCCCTCCCTGTTCGCCAAACGCAGGGTAAACTCAGAAGAATTAGATTTCGCAATTAGGTGGAGTTAGCGCACCTGAAGTCATGCAATAATACAATTTATCAGAGATTACAGGACTTATTCTGGCAGAGGTACTTGAAGGCGCTATTCTCCATCCACCCTTTGATCCTCAACACCATTGTGTATCGGGGGGAGGCAGGGCACACACAGACGCTGCAGTCTCATGCGGGATTTGAATCTTTTACAGTACAGCCTTGTACATTTGTGTCCTTTTGAGAAGTGAGCGGCCAGACTGAACCGCCAGCGCCTTCCCAAATGAGACCGTCTCGTCTCACAGAGGCCAGAACTAATGGTGCATTCATGCGGTTTCTGTCTCCCCATAACATCAGGAATAAGGATGAGGAGAAGCACATCTTCTGCCTGTCAACCCGTGTATGTACACCATCAGCTGCTGTGCAGCACACGGGACATTTAGCTCTTTACATCTGTCATGACTTAAACTGTCTTGTCCAAAACAATCTCATTTTGTGCCGTATAAGCACGTGAAGCTGCAGCTAATTTACCGTGAATTTCTGCTGATTCAGATTTCACAGTCCGGTCATTGTTCACGTTGCTCAGCTTGTTCCATCCTTTGTTTTACATTTCCTTTTGCGGATCCAAAAGGATGCCAGTGGATCCGACTGTCTGTCTTTTCAATTACTCCATTTAACTTTACCACGATGATTACACGACCTGACACTCAGATTCCACTTTGAAAAGAGCACCGTGATGAAATATGACTTGAGCTGTTTTCAACCTGCACTCAGGATCTGAGATGTGAACAAAACAAGGGATTGCTTGAAAAATGGTGTTGGCCTAGTGGAATTGCAGGTGTGATGATGGAGAAGGAAAATGCAATAGCAGATGCTCAAAGACTTTGCCCTTTTTTGACAAAATGAATAAATCCATCCATCTTACCCACCTTTGGTGTCTTTGAGGTCCACATTTAAGGGTCACATTTAGGAAACAGCCTCTTTGGAGGAATTGGATGGTACATACCTTACCATGCAACTACTATCTTCTTTGTTCTCCAGTAAAACAAAAGTCCATTCCTGTACTTTCCAAGGCTAAACATAACGAAAATAAGACAAAAAGAGAGTGATTCATCCGGGTGAGCCAGTGAAGGAAATGAGTGCTATAACAAAGTGTTGGTAAGCAGAACAAAGTTTAACGTGTCTTTTACTAACAGAGAAAAGGCTGTTTATATGTTAAAATGTTCTGGAGCTGGCTCAGATTCGATGACGCAGCACTTTGCCTTCACTGATATCAAAGAAAACAACAGCAGCTGTCAGGCGGTAAATTGTGGGTGCTAACAGTTTGTGACATGAGTGGGAGGAAAGGAAGAGCGCGAGGAGGGGAGACAGCCAAAAAAGGGATTGCTGCACGTCAGGCTTTTGATATGTGAGCTCAAGGTAGAGAGGAGGGGTGAGGAGAGAGAAAGGATTTAGGGGTAGAGGGAGACGGAGATAAGAAAAGAGTGATGGGTAGAGGAGGAGATGGGAGGGGGGAGAAAAGGCACTTGAGGTGAATGCGATGATAAGACGGCGAGAGAGAGAGAGAGAGAGAGAGAGAGAGAGAGAGAGAGAACATGTTCATGTTCACATGAATCCAAATAGAAGTAAAAAGCCGAATGTTTTGACTCAGTGGGAGCTTCTTGTCGCGGCGAAGGTGCAGATGAGTGCAGATGCCCTCTAGCAACAATGCTTCTAGATTAACAAGTTGCCTCACGTTTCTCCATCTGTAGCTGCACTGAATTTGTGAGTGGGTAAGTGTGAGTGGGTAAGTGTGAGTGTGACGCCGACACGTCTGTGATGAACCAAGCCATCAGAAACAAAAGTGCCCTCATCTCAGGGATGTATTATTAAAAGTCAATACAGCCACAACTACAACTTGTGGACTGTGCAGTTCACAGGTGCACTCACTCAGGACTCTCACTTTAATACTGTTTGCATTTATGAAATTGAAAGCATTAAAAAATCCTTTTTGGTGACCTCGACTGAAAAACCACTTTTACCTCAACTTTGCTGAATCACAGCTGCCTTTTCCTAGCCAAAGTCCAAAAACATCATCATGTCCCCATTCATATGGAAATTTCAGAAAAATGAATTAGCAGTAAAGGAACGAGTGGCTGTGAACCGAAATGGAAAGTAACATGAAAATTCAGTGTGACCATATTAGCCCAGACTTCCAAAACAGTTTGCATGTACCAGCCTCAGGTATCGGAGTAAATAATGACTGAGGAAGTGGTAATATTGTTGGTGAAATGTCCTGGTTTTTCCTCAGTATCTGATTCCTCCTCTGATTCTGGATCAAACTTTTTCACCCCACTTATCACTCCACTTAATTGAAGAGAAAGTTTTAAGTCACTTGAACATTCATGTGAATGCCTTGAAAGCCAGCCAGTAAGTTTAAAAGCCTTTGTGGTTGCCAGGAAAGCATCCAAGGGCCCCGGATCTGTGCAGAAATGTCCTCATACCAACAGCATCTAAGACATTTCTGTGATGATTTTGTGTGCAGACTGTGATCAAGCAGCTCTGTTCTCTTGTTCCCCGTGTCTGAATATCTGTCCTCTGTGTCTGACCCTCAGGTGAAAGTCATGGTGCGCGTGTGTCCGGTGTCTCAGTCGGATGCAACTGAGTCCAGCTCCTTCCTTAAAGTAGATCCCAGGAAGAAGCAAATCACCATCATGGACCCCTCGGCCAATCAGACACCAGGGGCTGCCTCCCAGAAAAGGGCGGCAGCCAATCAGGTGCCTCCAAAGATGTTCGCCTTCGACGCTGCGTTCCCTCCTGATGCATCCCAGGTGAGAGGAATATCTCATAGTTTAGCAAACAAAGCAGGGATTTTCACATTAAGTCCAACATCTCACCTGTCTCCAGAGGAGTCAACAGGCTGGTGACAGACTGTCTGCGGAGGCTCCCTCTCTCTGGCAGATCTATCTAAATAAAATCCAGCACTGTAGTAATAGCTTGATGTTTTGTGAGAAAAAACTTTCTTGCAGAGAGATGGAAAGCGAAGTCTGCTACTGTCAAACTAATTATTTTCATAATTTCACATTCATCGCATCAATTTGAAGCCAGCGAGGAGCTAAGAGCTTTTCATCAGCATTTGGTTCAACAAGTTACCAAAGCAAATTAATGCAAATATATCGGGCTTGGTTTTAATTCAGTCAGTGTGGCAAGATAGCAGTGACTACTGGAATGATACACACGCTCTCTCCTCCAAATTGGAATAGCAGGATATTTTCATGGTCTTCTCATTCTGCTGACTTGGTGCAAATGCAGCATCAGTGACACTAATGAGCTGCGCAGCCATTATCTGCAGCAGACTAGCTTGGTTTTGTTCTGGATTGTCTGTCACTCAAATGTAAGCACCACTGATATGTCGGTTATACTTGTAAATGGTGTACACTGAGTGTAACATTTTTGAAGGAGACCTCAAATCAAAACCACTGTTACTTTCTCTTTATACTCATCCATGTGTAGAGTAAAAATTTTGAAATGCAGCTAAAAAAAAGGAGCAAATCTAAAACAAAGACAGACTCGCCCCCTCCTCCAAATTAATTTGTGTATCAGGTACGCAAATAAATAAATAAAATAAATAAATGAAGGCTCACGGCAATGAGATGCCATTTTGGTACAGACCTGGTGAAACTGTGGTGAATGCTTGTCTTGACCCTCATCTCACACCTCTCTGCCCGACTGTTGCTAGGCGGAGGTGTGCGCCGGAACAGTTGCCGAGGTGATCCAGTCGGTGGTGAATGGAGCAGATGGCTGTGTCTTCTGCTTTGGACACTCCAAGCTGGGTAACACACACACACACACACACACACACACGTACAGACAAGCACTGAGACAAAAAAAAATGAGCAAAGTGTGACTCGTGACTCATCCAGCGCGTCAGCGTGTCAGTCTTTCACGTCGCCGTCTCTCCACTGACTCTCGTCTATCAGACGGAGAAAGAAGAGGATTAGTGTCTAGTGATGCTGAAAGCATTCTCGCTCTGCTCCGTCTGTGTTTCTGCCTTCCTTTTCTCTTCCTCTAATCCTTCTGAAGCTGTTTTTTTAGAGAAGCTGTGTTAAAAAGGGTCAGGACCCCTCACTGCACACTGCAACACCCACACACATGCCCAGGCACAATCACCCAAGACAAACACACACACACACACACACACACACACACACACACACACACACACACACACACACACACACAGACACACACGCACAGGCGTGCTCCTCAACCCATGGTCAGGCCCTGTTGTGTTTATCCCTGTATGCAGGCAGCATTATCCTTCTTGGCTTGTGATCTCCGTATATCCAGTTGGAGCCTGCAAGTCCCCTTGACCTGCTGGCAGAGGACAAAACCGGAGAATTTAAATGCTGCAGTTCAGCAGGGAATACTTCTGAGTTAATGGCGGAGCTATTTACTGGAACAAACAGTAATCAAGCTCTATGTGAAAACATGCAAACTGCTGCGCCTCCTCATTGTGCTGCAGGGAATGTGTCCCTCGCCTAAGCTGTAGTAAAAGTAAACTTCTTTTAAATGTCTTATGAGATGTTGTTTTTTTTCCTTTTTCTTGTGGCTATTTAGTTAAAGTGTTCTTGTCATTACCATCAGTCAGAGTAATGACAGAGAACAGAGTGGGAAACATGAGCCATTAGTCTGACAAGTGTAAAAAAAGTAGATTTGGATTATATTTTAGCTTTACTTCGGCATCATGTATGGATCAAGCCTCAGCGTGGCCCATTGTATGTCATATTACCATGAAAATATGCTCTTAAAACCCATTGAACTCATATACAGGGAGCCCTCAGAGTGCACTAGAATGCTAAGCACGTCATCCAATGTTTAACCATGAATGGACATATATATTCACACATATAAATACGTCTTGTTTTATGTTTTAGAAATGTGAAGAGGATGCTGAGAACAAAAGTTGGCCACTTCTTGTAGACATATCAAACAACCAGATGCACATTTAATCAGTGCAGCTCTCCCAACACGTTATCTCCACATGGCAAGCACCCTGGACAGCCTGTCCAGATCATTGTTTCGCACCCCTCCTCAGCTACATGTTTTCTCTCGGCTCTCTAACGTTGACACATGAAAATGCAGACTGCGTCGGGATACGTTATGATGATGATTCACCATGGTTAATATGGGTTTGAATGACACGGCCCAACACACCCGCACAACAGGCTTCTCTCTCATTGCCTATAGTGTCTGACTAAATCAGACGCTATAGCCATAATTGTCTGGCTTTAACACTGCAAGGGGTTTTACACGACCGAGAAGTCCATCAAGGAGAGTTTGCTCTTTCAATCAATTTTACTGTGATTTTAATGCTACTGTAAGAGGCAGCTCTGACCTTGCTGGGTTCTGGTGAAGCGGCTGCTGCTGTATTGTTAGATGATCTAATTCTTTATGACAGAGCTCACCTAGGGCCATGGATCTTAATGAGGCTGCGTTATAACGACATTACCTTTTTCTAATTAAAAAGGGGAAAGTAACACAAGGAGCAATGGTCTTTGGCCCTGTGGCCATTCGCTGTAATTCATATGAAGATGCATTTCGGATGTCTTCAGATGTGCAGCTATAGCCACTGAATACAAAATATGAAAAATACCTAAAAAGTCCAAATAATACCTAGAATATATGGATGAACGTCAAGAATTTAATTGAATCCTCTTAAGTTGGATGGATTTTTACTACATCTTATTACATTATTGGCCTTTGAATGAATCATCTCTTAGTAAGGATGAGGTTTGCAAACGTGTGTGTGTGTTTGTGTGTGTGTATGCATGTGCTCACATACACACGTCCCTGAACTGACGATGCAGTGCTGCCATGTTCTCTCACACTTTCAAACCCTCCTCACTTTCTCTTTGACAGCATCAGCAGTGCTGCCTGATGCAGCCAATTACTGAGAATATACATCAACTACACAGGCACAGAGACACACACACACTCACACACACACACATAGAGTGCTGTATGGCTTGTAGCATGACTGTGCTGCAGTGTTGTGTGAGTCAGTGGAGCAGTCAGGTTGCTGACCAAGTCTTTACTCCCTACGGGACTTGTTGTGGAGGAACATGGATGTGCAGTACACAGGCCTGACAGGAAGGACAAGCGGATTCATAGTGATTTGTTACATAAAAATAAATCATCTGGTGAACTAAGTCACCTAAATGTAGCACATTCTATATTACATTACATTGAACACATCAAGAGCTTTTGTGTCAATGAAACTGAACTCTAAAGACATACATAATCGTTTTCTCACAATGCATGCGATCGGCCTTGCTTGTTTGCTGTTTCTCCTTCAGTTTTTAGAGCATTTTGAACTGAAATCTAGGCTTAGACGTTGAGGAAACACTGAAGAAGAAGAATGTAAAATCACAGTGCAGGTGACAACCTCCCCTCCATCCCATCTCTGAACAAATGCAAACACACTTCTCTCCCCTGCAACTCACCAGCCTGGCTTTTGATGTGGCTGTTTTTGTGTAAATGTTCATGTCAATGTGATTTTTAGGTTTGACGTGTTTCTTTGTTAAAGTGCGTTTGATCTCCGACTCCTGACAGCAGAGCAAGCGTGCGTGCGTGGGAGATGGGTCTCTTGTGGCTCAGAGGGACAGATCTGGAAGCTCACCCAAACACACACATGTCTACTCAGATAAATGATTTGATTCCTGAGATCTTTGTTTGCGGAAGCTCTTATTCCTGTTGACCCGCTCTTTCATTGCCTCTCTGCCTGTGTCACCCAGGTAAATCCTACACGATGATCGGCTGCGATGCCTCCCTCCAGACTCTGGGTATAATCCCCTGTGCCATCTCCTGGCTGTTTAAACTTATCAACGAGAGGAAGGAGAAAACAGGGGCACGCTTCTCTGTCCGTGTCTCTGCGGTTGAGGTCAGTGTCACTGATGAAACTTTCCATACAGAGTTGAACAGGAGCCATCACTCAAGAGGACATGTGAGAAAGGACTGCCACTAATTAGTAGTGGCAGTAATGCAACTAGCAGTGTTGTACTGTGTGTGCCCTCAGTCTTCAGTAATATTGTATCTGTTTGTGTCACAAATAAACTGTGTGCGTGTGTCTGTGTGTGTGTGTGCGTAGGTGTATGGGAAAGAAGAAAACCTCAAGGACCTGCTCTCTGAAGTCGCTACAGGCAGCTTACAGGATGGACAGTCACCTGGAGTTTATCTGTGCGAGGACCCCATCTGTGGCATGCAGGTACACACGTTCATGTGAACACACACAGACGTTCATGTACAAATATGGACACAGTTTCACACAGTGACATTTCTGTATATAAGATAGCTGTTTATTCAGTCCTATGTCTGTGTGAGTGTGTGTGACAATGCACACGCATGCATGCGCAGCCACAGGACTTGGATCATTATGCCATACCTTTTTTTAGTCTCAGGCAGCTCTCAGTTGTCGCTGCTATTGTTAGATGTGGTTACACACATGCACGCACACACACACACACACACACAGACACACACACATTCATCAGTTCATTGTCTTCAAAAATAAACTGTGAATCGTTGAATGTCATCATACTCAGTATGATTAATGCCTCCAATCGTGTACGTACGTCATAATCCTCAAGTGCAAAATTTCCGAAATAAGGAGAAAATTTGTCATTTTGTTTATATTCTAGATGTTTATTTCTAATTAATTTTCTTTGTTTTGTCATTGTTGACTTTTGAATGAACTGATTGCCGAACAAGCCACTTCCATCATCTCTATAATTATAATCATCATCATCCTCATTGTAAAGAAGCAACTCCGCAGCAGTCTGGATAGTTTGTGTATGTAGACCAGTGCCAAAAACAACAGAATGACAGAAGGTGGGCTGGTGTGTGTTTGTGTGTGTTTGTGTGCTTGTCAGTGCGTGTGCGTGTGTGTCTGTGTGTGTGGCTGCAGTTATATGTTTATAGGATTATAGGGTCTGATACAAGAACATCTGCGTAATCCTTAACTAATCTGACATAATCTCATCAGTAATGATATCCTGCAGTACCACACACTCTCGCTCTTGCTTACTGTCCCCCTCTCTCCAACTCGTCTCTTCTTCCTTCTATCTTTATCCTCCATACCTACAGGCGTAGAAGTAGAAAATGCTTTATTTGAACATGACAATCAGCCCCATGATACAGAATCCTCACAGTACACAATTTTATCAGTGTTTGGACACGTCCTGGTTGGTTAAGGAAGCCCCCTCAGCTAAAAACATGCAGCGCCCTGCCTCCTTGTCTGGCGCTTTGTCCTCCTCAATCACGTCTAAAGTTCACAATATTCTCACACTATTTCCTCTTCCCAAACATTCCCCAGCTCCAGAATCAGTCCGAGCTCCGCGCTCCAACCCCAGAGAAGGCAGCCTGGTTTCTGGACGCCGCCATAGCGGCTCGTCACAGTAGCCAGCGGCCCAACACCACCGAAGAAGAGCACAGGAACTCACACATGCTGTTCACGTTGCACATCTACCAGTACCGCATGGAGAAGACAGGCAAAGGAGGCAGTAAGTACTGTTATTATACTATCAATACTATGAACACTGCAGCCACTCATTCTCATGCAGTTATGACAATTAATACCCAACAAAAAGAACAGATCCTTTACCTTACTGTTATCAAATTGCACTGTTAATCCTATAAAAGCAGACACAAACATGCTGTGTGCTGTTGAAATGTCCTTCACCTTTCGAAAAACAAAGAAAGTGTGCACAACAATGATCGACAGATCAATCTGTTTACCTACAGCAACCATGGATAAATTAGATGCTCAAACATCAGTTAATTCATGTGCACACACTTCTTGCTGGCTGAACGATTCCTCTACAGCTTGTGATGTTTGAGTGATCCACTCATGCACATACTGTAGCAATAACCAGCGGAAATAAAGGTGTCAATTCATACAGTAACGTGTCCAAGTTGATGTCTGTCTCATAAAAGCACATTTTGTTGAACATTGATTTAGAGATCACTGTTTCTCCAATGCCTTGCTACAAACATGCACACACACTGTTATTGTGCCCTCATTATTGCCAAGTCCCCAAAAATAGAAACATCTGATATTCGCTAAGTTAGCACATACATAGTGATGCATCCATAGCTATATGAATCAATATAAATATTCTGTTCTCAGACTCAAACCTTTTTTCACAAATCAATTGCAATTTTATTCAAGCTGCACTTACAGAATGATTGTTAAAGGAATGACTATTTTTTTTTCACTTTTAAATCAAATGTTACTTTCCCAGTGTCGGGAGGTCGCAGTCGCCTCCACCTGCTGGACCTGGGCAGCTGTGACGTCAAAGTGCTTGGAGGAGGAGGTGGGAAAAGCAAGGAGAACTCCTCTCCCGGCTCTGCTCCTCTGTGCCTCTCTCTGTCTGCTCTGGGCAACGTGATCCTGGCCCTGGTCAACGGGAGCAAGCACATCCCATACAAGTAAGGTGGTGTGTGCACCTGTGTGTGTGAGAGATAAGTTGCTTTGAATAAAGTGAGGATAAGAAATGCAGCCCTGTGTGACACTAGTGGGGGAAAAGTGGGTAAGATAATCGGTGGATGGAAGAAATGCAGGTAGAAAATAAAGAAGTGGGTTGAAAAATGAGAGAAAAGAGGGGAAATGGAGAGAGATCTCTTAAGTCACTTCAGATTTTGGGACTTAATGTTATAAACAGCAGCAGCTGCTG
Organism: Karalla daura; assembly: GCA_029224185.1. Classification (NCBI taxonomy): domain Eukaryota; kingdom Metazoa; phylum Chordata; class Actinopteri; order Chaetodontiformes; family Leiognathidae; genus Karalla; species Karalla daura. The sequence continues at coordinate 14,270,015 of CM055190.1, forward strand.
TTACATATTCATCACATCCATTTTCATGGTTAACTGACTGACAACAAGAGCAAAGGAGAGAGAGCACGATGAGAGATAACACATGGGCTGAAACCACAGGTAATCAGCTGGGAGGTAGAAAGGTAGAAAATAAACATGGAAAATAAATTCTTTAAAAACATTTCATCTACAGAATGCAGTATGCATAATATATCGGTCATACAGCTTTTTTTCTCTTCCCTCTCAATTAAATTCCTCTTTCCTTCCACACTTCCTGCTTGCTCCTCACCTCCTTGGGGCTGTTTTTCTCTGGGCCACTTGGGTTAATTTAATCACCAGCTTTTGCATTTATATTGCAAAACAAGCTTCTACCCAACGCCGAAGCTGTGAGCAAAGCTGTGCCGAATCTGGTCTGGCACCAGTGACTCAGCGTGTTGTCGCAGTATGAGGGGATTTGCACCGGTTTAACCATGTACACCGTGTCACCGCCACTTTGCTAGAACCAAGGACTGGAAGTAGCAGACTCACAAACCGTTCAGCCGCGGCTCCGGAGCCCGGCTAAGCTGATACGGGTGTCAGTGGAGAAGGGCAGGGCGCTGCTCGAAGAGGCTGGAGTCAGCAGGATATAGAGGACTAACTAATGGCTATTCATTTCAGAAAAGTGGTAGTTGTGGGTGGTTTTAATTACAGATAGCAATCAGCCCAATCATCTTCTTTCTTAAAGGGAGCCACCATTTAGAGACAAAAGGTTACAGATGATACAGTACCTTAAAAATCAGACCAGAGTAAACATTAATGCTGCAAGTTCAGTAAGACAATTCTTCACATGCTCTCAATGGCAACATTAAGTAGATTTGTTTACTTTTTGTGCAGTCTTGTGTGCAGGGGGCCAGTTTACATAGGGAGATATTAGGCTACACCCTGGACAGGTCACCAGTCCATTACACCGCACACACTCACACCTGAGTGAAGTCTCCAGTTGATCTAAATATGCCTGTTTTTGGACTGTGGGAGGACACTGGAATACCCAGAGAAACACACACACATACATGGGGAAAAAAAGGAATCGAACCCTGACTATTCTTGCTGGAACGCGACCTTGCTAACACTATTTGGTCACAAAACAGAGCAGTGCAAAAAGTGTAATTTTTGGGGATCGCTTGTGTTATTACAGTTCCTCTAGTGGAATTCATCATTGCTATTTCATTTTGTAGATGTCTACATGTTACTTGCTGGGAGAATCATTAATGACTATGGACAAAAAGCTGAAACAATAAATTTAACATGTTGAAATTCTGTCCTGCTCTCATGATCCCAGTCCTACTAGTTAGTGGTGCTTCTTTGATGGCTGATCAGCAGAATATCAGACAATATCGTGTATTTGTAGCTTCCCAGTTCCTAGAAGAGAGACAGTTGTCTGTCACCCAAAGTCAAGGCTTTGGCCTGTTTCCCAGAAAAGAATCTGAGCGTTGGAGTCATGAGACAGTCTCACAAGATCCCCATTTGAGTCAGAACATGCTCGTGTCTTTCCACATTTACAAGACATCAACCTTTCTCACTGGCCTGTAGTTCAAAACTAGACGACTTCCCATCTGTAGGCTGCCTCTCCCTCCAAGCAAAAGTGTTTCTGTTGGCACCCTAACATCTAGCTTCTAATCGCAGCAAAAAAAATTAAAAAGTAAAAGTATAGAAATACCAGGACTTGTGTACTGATTCAGTCATACACACAGCACTATGTGGCCTATTTGCGTGCACCGCTTAAAGTCAGTTCAGGTGATAATTGTGATCTAGGGTTTGGATACGCATTACAGTTTTGTTCATAGAGAGGATCATATCACATGCAGTACTTCTCTCTGGTAAGACAAAAAAAATAGCACAGTCGTACAGGACTTGAATTAACATGCAAATGAATACTGCATGAGTCATGAATTTACCTACATTAATCTCAGAAAGAGCTATATAGAGAGCGAGAGACGGACGGAGGGAGAGAGTTTGTTGAAGCCTTAGGCGGCAAATGGAGAAAGAACAAATGAGAGGAGAGAAGTCGAGGAGCGTCGCAGAGAAACAGGAGGAGGTCAGGATGAGAGTATGTACATACTTGAGTGTGTGTTAATGTAGACACACGTGTGTGTGTGTGTGAGTGAGAGAGAGAAAGAGAGAGAGAGAGAAATATGCCTGTGGGCTGTGTTTTCAGAAAAGGGGGACAGCAGCGTGAGGTATTGGGCCACAATGGAGCTTTACTCACCGTCAGCCTGCAGGCCTCAAACACACACACACACACACACACACACACACACACACACACACACACACACACACACACACACACACACACACAGATACACAGGGCTATGAATGATTGCAGCAGCCCACCCAAGAGAATATCTTTTCTTAAACACACAGCCTACTTTCACTCCCACATCTGTGAATATAATCTCTTTGGGACATAGATCATCTCCCAATATTAGACTGCATAATATCCAGAGTGCTACTGTTCAGAAAGTGTTATCTTTCGCCTGAAATGGCAACATTCAACGGGATATGGCAGGATTAATCAATGCACATAATCAATAACTACCGTCAGGCCTTTTTCAGTCATAGGAATATGTTACTTGAAAGCCTTTTCATGATAATGCCGTTCTCCTTAACTTTTAGACCGATGAGCCATAAATAACCCTTTGTCAAATGTTTCATCTGCGTTGGCGGAAAATCGAGTCACGTGTTTGAGTGACTGTGTATATTTCCAGCATGTTTTCAGTTCTCACATCTTAGTCTATGTGCGTGCGTGTGTGTTACCAGGGACAGCAAGCTGACCATGTTGCTAAGGGAGTCGCTAGGCAACATGAACTGCCGGACCACCATGATTGCTCACATCTCTGCCTCACCCAGAGATTTCTCAGAAACCCTTTCCACCATCCAGATTGCTTCCCGTGTCCTCCGCATGAAAAAGAAGAAAACTAAAGTCACCGTGGTGAGTTTGAATCAAACCTTGACGCTTCATCGAATATGAGAGATGATTTTTCTTCATGCCTTTAAACTGAAATGAAGTCCAAGATTAAGTGGAATCACCTCGGAAATACCTCGGAAAGAAGAAACATGCGCGCACATGCTGCTCATAATCTTGTCGTCACACAGCATGCTCTGTGTCAGAGATCTTTACCTGACGTCGTTCCGAATGTTTGGTGCCGGGCTGATTCCCAAATGCCACACATTTTATCACCACCTCTCACTCTCTCCATCACATCAGCCTGCAGAACTGCTGACACCCTTTCTCACCTTTCACTTCTCACACTCACTCGTTTCAGAAGTGCTCAGATGAAGAAGAGAGAGAGAGAGAGAGAGAGAGAAAGAGGTGATGGCTCCGGAGCTCTAAAAATAAAGCTCCAAGTGGAGGAAAATGAGGTCATGAGATACCTTTAAACACAAGTGTATAATAGAAATAGAAATAAAAGTTTTTATTTTATATCGGCTACATTACTTGGCGAGACTGCATGTTGGTCCAGGATCTGTCTGCTTGTCATACTTTTCTCTCTCTATCCTTCCCATCTCCCTGGTGTGAACTGCCAATTAGAGCTTGAGAAGGGAAAAAAAAAATCACTCAGAATCTAAAAAGGAAATATTTTCTCTCTCTCTCTCTCTCTCTCTCTCTCTCCCTCTCACTGCCTTAACTCTGCTTCGTTCTTGCCGGGCTCTGTCTCTCCCCAGCAATACACCTCCAGCTCCTCTGGAGGAGAGAGCTCCTGTGAGGAGGGTCGCATGCGGCGGCCGACCCACCTGCGGCCTTTCCATCACCGCGGCGACACCGACTCTGACCTGCCGCTGCTGCGTCTGTCCAGCGACCCAGACGAGTACTCCAGCAGCGAGCAGTCCTGCGACACGGTGATCTACGTGGGGCCCAACGGGGCTTCGGTGTCAGACAGGGAGCTGACCGACAACGAGGGCCCGCCGGAGTTCGTACCAATCATTCCCGCTTTGCTCCGTGGCAAAGCATCAGAGCAGCAGCCAGTCCAAAATCAGTCCAGTGGAGCCCAGATCAAGGTAATTTAATTTTAGCCTTATTAGGACAATCAGCAGGAATCAGAGGAACGTTCTTCCCTCTGAATCTGGTAAATGAAGAAGCACTATAGAGGTGACTTACAGCACAGTGTCTTCTGCTCCAGCAGGTGCAGCCCCAGCCGGAGGAGCAGCCCAGCGGCCCCGCTCAGCCCCTCCCACAGCCCTCGCAGTCCCTCCTCGGGCAGCCGCTGGCCCCCGTCCCGGAGGAAGGAGCCGAGTGCCTGAAGTGCAACACGTTCGCTGAGCTGCAGGAGAGACTGGACTGCATCGATGGCAGCGAGGAGGTGACCACGGTCTTCTGGCCTTCTTATAATCGGGAGAAAGGTTGAATTGCTCTGTTTGTGTGCACTCGAGGGTACGATGTGACAGATTTTTTGATGAGTTAGATAATTTGATCTATTCAAATGGAAAAATGTCTCTGCCTCTGTTTGCCTAAAACGATCTGCATGTAACCGCAAAACCTTCTCCTTGACGGCGTGTTTGTTTGCAATGGCAATTTTCTGTCTCTTTCAATAAGCATGTGCTGTCAGTTGTGTTGAATTGAAAGCATGTTGTAATCAGATCAAGTGATCTTGTTTACTGCAACCCATCAATATAGAAGAAGCAATCAAATTAAAAATGTAGGTATTTTCATAGGGCAAATGGAGCCTTCTCCTTTTTTTTGCTAATCTTGCTGTTGCTCTTCCTTTGCTCAGGTGGCAAAGTTCCCCTTTGAAGAGGTTCCAGTGAACAAGCAGGGAGCTAAGCAAGAGCCATGTCCCTCTACAACTGCCCCAGCTTCTTCTGCTCCAGGCTCCACCGCTGTGCAGGATGCAGAAACCAAAACAGGTTCACTCTCTGATTACGTAAAATGCACTACATGTATACAGTTCTAGCTTCTTTCACTCCAGGACACAAAAACTGTCCTTCGAGACTTCAATTCAGAGCGCTGTGATAACTGTTAAATCCTGTTTCATACTTTTGGAAAACGTGTCCCTGTCTAACATCTGCAGGCTCCACAGTCGCTGCAGGAGTTAGAGCACAGCAGGCCTCCTTCTCCTCACCCACTGCAGGAGCGTCCAGGAGGAGGACCAATGATCAGCAGCTGCAGGAGATCAAGGAGGTGGTGGAGGAGGCAGAGCTGGCCCAGACAATGATCCACAGTCTGGCTCAGACCTCTGCGTCCCCCATACTCACCAGCACCAGGAGCGTCACAGGAAGCTGCAACATCACCTCCAACCCCCTGCACAGGGCCAAGAGCTCCCACCTGAATGACAGGTGAGGCGATGTGGATTTGCAGGCAGAAAACGCTTCTGTGTTGGAAAGTGTTCAACCTTTTCCTGTCTGTTTCTATGTACAGCCGTGAGAGCCTGAACGTGGGTGCTGATGGAAAGGCTCGTCCTCTAGGGTCTCCACGCCTTGGCATCGCCAGCCTCACCAAAACTTCAGACTACAGGTGAAACACATTCAGACACAAAGGCAATACAAGCAATAATGTGTCTAGTTTGCTCTAATTTCTAAATCAAACCCTAGGCTGTGATAAAAAAACAAAAACAAATATAAAACACTGCATGTAGCCTGATGAAGCATCTAAATTTGGAAAAAGACAGCAGCATTAAAGAGCAGCCCCATAATGTCTGATGGTTGTGTTCGTCCTCAGGCCTCCATCCTCTCCCTCGCAGCGGTGTAAAGTCTACACCCAGAAAGGCGTGATGCCAGCAACGCCTCCTCTGTCCTCTCACACACTGGCACAGGACGGCCAGACAGATGCTCTGACCTCAGACAGTATGCACCCCCTTCCCTTAATTTCACTACAGTCTGGAGATGGATATTCATGTTTCATTCATGCTCATTAGTTTGATTGTTTAGCTGTATGTTCTGTGGTGACCGAATGGACCTGCTAAAGCTTTAATAATGTATAATCAGTCTGTTGTTGAGCATCCCTTCATGTATCTCTCTGTCCTTTAGCTGTCTTCGCTCCTGCAGGGAATGCTATTTCTCCTTAATAGCCACACATTTAAAAAGTGATAGCAGAAGTGTCTTGAGGCACATAAAATCCAGCCACACACTGAGTCACCTGAGCACAACTACACTTTGTCTGTGTGATTACTGGCAGCTCCAAATTGGGATCATAGTTTGGTGCCAATTTTCTTGTATTTTGCTCTTGGAAAGTAAAATCCATTACTATGCCAAATGCGTGTTTCTGATTTTGCAGACAGTTTGGCTGCAGACAGTGGCCGGTCCTCCACAGATTCTGTGCTGTCAAGGACTTCTCCTGTGGGCATGAGCCCACAGGTCCGAGAGCCAGCTCCGTCTCTCTCTGCCAGCCTGGGCTCGGCCGAGACCCTCTGTGATGACGATGTCCCGCCGATACCCCTGGACACACACAGGGATGGTGAGTTTCAGCGAAACACTGTTATTTTTACTCAAGAAAAGGAAAGGGGGCGAGATTCAGAATGAGTCATATGAATCATATGAAAACTCATATGACGACAAATATGCGTTGCACCAAGTGGGGACAGGAAGTGCACAAATTTGGTAACTTGGCTCTCCCCCTCGCCTCCACTTGCTTTCTCAGGAACGACAGTCTCTGCAGGAACAGTTGCAGCTCTCTCGCTCGGGGAGGATGAACTGCCTCCTGGAAGCACAGAGAACCTTGATGTTACAGCTCTCATGGAGACTCAGGGCCTGAGCTGTCGTCCGACCAGCATCATCAGCTTCACCTCAGGCTCTCAAGCTGTCAGTGCTGTCATTGGTAGTGCTGAAGATGGAGGCGAGGAGGATTATTACAAGCCTGCAGGTCCTGCAACTACCTCGGGGGTCACAGAGGTTGTTGCCATGGCAGAGGTTAGTGAGACTGACTTGCATGCACGTTGACTGAAGTCTCATGGAGGGTGGATGTGTGCCTGAATCAAAGACCATAGACTTGGTGTTGCAAGGCCATTGCTGACCTCAACTCTGTCAGGATCATTGAACATCTCAATCAAATTCAGATTAAAACTCAAATGTAAAGTAGATGAATTTCATAGCATGCTTTGCCAAACCAGGTATGTGACAGATGGAGCCCAGGTGTGGGTGTTAGTCTGTATCGAAGTCACACAGCTGGAGCTGTTTCAACATTTTTGCTCCTGGTGTGAATCTAAAACAATCTGTTCTGAATTCTCCTCTAGGTGGCCATGGCCAAGCTACGGATCGATGGTGAGGCCTTGGCCACGGTGATGTCAAACTGTGGCTCGCCCATGTCCTCCTGGATGAGCGATCTGAGCGTGGGCAGTGATGCCGATCAGTCTCTTCATAGCTTCAGTCAGTCCCAGAGCCAGCAAGGAGAGGCCCTGGCTGAGCCAGAGGCCGTCCACAGTCTAACCTGTGGGGTGGAGGCGCTGGCTGGCTACGAAGGCTGCGGCAGCCCGAGGAGAGGCAGCCTGGATGGAGAGGTGGTGCTGTCAGAGGGCGGCAGCGATAAGGGAACTCCGACCAAAGACAGACTGAGGAAACTGCCCCCTTCCATGGCTAAAACCAGCATCCAAATTCTCACAGGACCAAGTAACTTCTCTCCATTCAAGACCACCATCAGTGTCCACCCGTGTGTGGCTGTAAAACCCATGGTTATACAGGAGCCGACCATCCTCTCCTCACCCACCAAGACCAGCTTGATGAAAGAGTCATGCAAATTTAATCCAGCACATTTAGCCTCTATTTCCAGTGAGATGAGCTTTGAAGACCCCTGGTTGAAGCGCGGCATGGAGGAGGGGGTGTCCAGGGAGCTTGTGTGTGAAGTGAAACCAGGGAGGAGGGATGGTAAGAAGCATGAGATGGAGATAATAGAGCTTATGTCAGCCCAGGCCAATTTTCATTCATTTCATTCATTCCACAAAAGATTATGCACACCACATTATATATAAAAATCTATGCCTAGTAAGTCTTCACTGGGCAGCATGGTGTGTTGGTGGTTAGCACCGTTGCTTTCAAAGCTAGAAAAAGCTGGGTTCTCATTGAGGTCCAGAGATATAGGAGTCCTTAGGATTCCCAGGTCAGACTGATAGCCTTTTTTGTATCGACTTGTATAGACTTTCTTGCAGCAAAAATATGACTGGGAACTCTAAATTACCCCTAAGTGTCCAGCAGATACTGAATAGGTATAGTGCAGGTTTAGAAAATGGATTTAGTCTTTATTTTAGTGCATACACATGAAACAAATACCATGCTTAAATTCTGATGTGATATTATTCTTTTGAAAATGAAATCCAATCTTGGGAGGGGAAATGCAGTTTTTTCTTTGGGCTGAACGAGTTTTTCATTCTTATTCTGCTCTCTTATCCTCTTATTTGCCAGGCGGCGATCATGGCAGCTCCAGCTCTGGCGGTGAGCTTGTTTCATCTCCAGATTCCTTGAAGAGAGTGGTGGACGGCTGTGAGATGGTTGCCGTTGTCGCCCAGGGAGAGTGTCTGACCGGGGTCTACAGCTCGGACATCCACCGCACGGCCAGTCTCCCCCGCGGCTGGCACCGCCTCAACCGCCACGACGGTTTAGACAATGGGCTCGAGTATCGTACTCTCGGTCTCACCTCCTCGACTCCCTGCAGCCCCCGCGCCACACTCGACCGTCGAGGATCCACAGGGAAGCAGGGTTTCTTCTCCCACAAGAAAGGAGGGATCCCACCTCTGCCACCTGTACGGAAATCCAGCCTGGACCAGCGCAACAGGGCGGCCAGTCCTCTGCACCAGCTGAACCATGGAGCCTGTTTACCAGGCAGCTCAGTGGATGACGCGGGGTATGCAGGTGTCAGCAGACAGCGGGGCTCCAGCATTGACAGCAGCAGACTATTCAGCGCAAAGTTGGAGCAGCTAGCGAACAGAACCAACTCTCTGGGCCGAGTCCACAGCTCCCACGGTGGTTCCCACCACTATGACTGCTTCTCTCTGGAGAGGGGGGGCAGCCTGAGAGGAGGAGGAGGAAGTGTAGGGGGAGGGGGAGGAGGAGGAGTGAGGGGGGACAGCACCATGCCTCGGACCGGGCGCAGCCTCACCCGCGCTGGATCGGTATCTTCTCCTCCTGGAAACACAAACGACACTGGTTTTGTCAGCGGAGGCAGTGCTCCACAGTCGCCAGTTAAAAACAGCAGCCAGTCAAAGATCTCAGCAGTCAGCAAACTGCTGATGACCAGCAGTCCCAAAGGGAGGAGTCTGTCTGCCTCCAGCACCAAGACCTTGAGCTTCTCCACCAAGTCTCTGAGCCAAGCAGGGAACCGGAGCTCCAGCCTGCCTCCCAATGGAAAGGTAGGGTGACCCTTCTCCGCCTGTGTCAATGAATACACTTTTAAAGCAGAGCTGAATAACAAACTATTTTTGTCTTGGAATGACAAGTCTACTCCCAGACAAAGTTGCATAGCCTAAAACATAGTCTAAACTGAAGCATGAAGCAAGTAAATATAAAAGTACAATGTATAACAGTGAAGTAAGAGGGTACTCATGTGCTTGCTCATCTGATTCATCCTCTGTTTCTGGCTCAAAGATAAAAGGCTGGATGTGTTCATGCTCCATAGCTGTGTCTCTGCAGCTACCATTTGGTTTGTGAAAAAGTTGCTTAACTCCATTGTGAATTTAAAGTTGTGCAATCATTAATTTGCAGCCAATCAGTGTAAGCCTACATGTGATAGGCGCAGGTAATAATAGACTATTCCAACACCTAAAAATAGGATTATTAAAGTGATTAAAAACAGCATCTGTAGTATTTCTGATTAAACTAAACCATCATGGGACAAAGATAAGTACTTAGTTACTACATTTAAAGTGCATGACTCAGCTTACCAGATAAACAGACAAGCATGCTTATTACAAGTAATTCAAGCTGTCATGCCCTCTGTTTCTCCTTCCACTTATCTGCTTCCTCAGCCCCAGAGCTCAGTGCAGCCCATTCCTCAGCAGCAGCATCAGCAGCAGCAACAGGGACCCTCCTCTGCTGGATCCTGGTCCACCCAATCTTTGAGTCGCAGTCGAGGCGGGAGCCTTGCTGCCAAGTTGCCTCTCCGTGCCGTCAATGGCCGGATCTCAGAGCTGCTCCAGGGAAGTGCTGCGTCTCGTTCCAGGACTCACAGTCAGGGTGGAGGCGCAGACCCAGCAGAGGAAAGGGGGGTTGGAGGGGCAAGGTAAGTCCGTCGCTACTTCAATTTGTTGTGCATTTCAAGCATGATGTAGCAGGATATCCTGTATGAATTAAAAGTGCTTCAGGTGATCAGATGATAGTGAACCCATTAGGTGATCTTGCTGCAGGTCATTCTTCTCTCTGCTCCTTTCTGTAAAGGCAAAATACCATGAAATCAGCTCTTATCTTATTCCTCTGTTCTCAGTGGAGTGGCAGCAGGAGGTGGAGGCAGTGGTGGGGTTGCAGGTGGAGGCCTGGGAGAGGAGAGGGCAGCCGTCATCCAAACACTGCCATCTCCCTACAGCAAGATCACAGCTCCCCGTAAACCACATCGCTGCAGCAGCGGCCATGCAAGTGACAACAGGTAGGAGCTCAGGCTCACCGAGGAACGTGCGGTTTTCTTCTTCCGGAGCTGCTCGAAGCTTCAGATGTGTTTTATGTTTCATGTCGACCTCTCTTTGCCTCTCACAGCAGCGTACTGAGTGGCGAGCTGCCCCCCGCCATGGGGAAGACGGCCCTGTTTTACCACAGCGGAGGCAGCAGTGGCTATGAGAGCATGCTGAGAGACAGCAGCGAGAACACAGGAAGCACCTCCTCCGCCCAGGACTCCCTCAGTGAGCACAGCTCGGCCACCACCTCCTCCAGACGGAGCTCCAAGAGCAGCAAGAAGAGCCGGAGCAACACAGGTCACAATCAGACTCATATTATTATTTAATGACAGTTTCACTGACTCATATTTAACCACCCGAATCAGTGAACACAATTCCTGAGCCATTTTCTCCTGTGCTCAATATTTATTCATTTTTTGTTCACCTTTAGCCTGAATTGATTTCTTTTAAGGCTGAGAGAAGCCTTGCTCTGAAATCTTCAGAGGTGAAAGCTGACGAAAATGTGATCAGAGCCAGCAAACGCTGGTAGCAATAGAAATATAAGGAGAGACCTTTTTGAGTAAAGCTAACTACAGACGCTATTATCAGGAGCGAAAAGTGAAGAAAAGCTTCGGTTGCAGAAGGAGCCAGGTAGCGAAGGTGACCCCAACCATCCATCTGTGAAATGGTTAAGGGAATCTGCGGGTGTGCGCTGTAATGAATATGGCTGCTAATGTGCCCCGTCAAATTACAGTCCACTGGTTAACCATGAGGATGGATATGTGTGTAAAATCAGATTGGACAGAGGTGGCTCTCGGTGGCGCGTTTAAATTAGAATGAAGGTTTTCAATCTGTCTGTGCATGAGAGAGAGAGAGAGAGAGAGAGAGAGAGAGAGAGAGAGAGAGAGAGAGAGAGAGAGAGAGAGAGAGAGAGAGAGAGAGAGAGAGAGTGAGAGTGAAGGATGCAGCCTCACCTTCTGCCATGCAGCATAATGTCTGGATTTACTCTCATTTACCTCTGTCCAAAGCCGATTCTGTGCCACAAAGAGAGCCTTTGCTGTCAAAGAGTCACAAGCAAACAGAGAGACAGAGAGGATTATTCCATATGTTGCATGTGTTCAAGACGGATACTACAATCCGGTCCCTGTTCAGACAGACAGAATAGAAATAGGAAGAAAGGGCAGATGTGCTGCAGACTGGAGCAACCAACATGGTAATCACATCTCCAGCTGAGTCTCTCTTTGTGCTCGATTTCCATTAGATTGGATTCACAAGCTCGCCCTCGTTTTTTTTCCTCCACGTACGTCCCCTCTGCTCATCTTTTCTCATCTATTCCTCTCACACATTTTCTCCCTCATTCGTTCTGCTCCATCCCCTTTGCACCTCACACCCCCCCGCAGCCCCTTACTCTTACTCTGTCCCCATAGATGGAGTATAAATGTACAAGTACAAATGTCTCTGCTTGACCCCTCTGTGCCACGGCAAGACCAAAAGACAGTTGCAACCTTATTAAAATCACCACTTTCTCCCTGACATGAATCTTATCTCTCAGTTCCCAGTCAATCTGATAAAGCTCAGTCCTGTTGGCGTGCCTAGCAATCTCTATGCAAAGCACATACGTGTGTGCGTGTGTGTGTGTGTTCAGTCTAGCACAGTGGGCAGATTAGAAAGTGACCTGCTGCTCTTATCTGTGAGCTTCATGAACAGAGACTAAACTTTTTATCTCGCTTCACACTCCATTATCTGTATCAGCACGTTCCCTTTCTGTTTTTTTTTTTTCCCCGATCGCTCAGTTCCTTTATTTGGTTCTTACATGTCTCTGTGTCACCCTTTCTTTCCACCCAAATTGGCAGAATAAATGATGGCAATTTTATGTTTTTGCAAACCTCCCATATTAATTTTAAAAGCCTCGAATTACAGTTTTCAGCTTTAGATTTCACACTGCTAGTCACGCACAAAAACTGGATAAACATCATATTAAAGCTTTTACAAAAACCTCCTTCTGTTGAGAGATTCATTCAAGAGGTATTTTCAAATCTTCACTATGCAACATATTATGGGATCAATGATTAGACATATCTTACCAAGATATTCAACATGTCCATGGTTTTCAGAAATGTGCAAATTCAATCTGACAACATTGTTCCTCGTCGTCCAATATTCTGCCTTTATGACTCTGTCATGGCTTTCCTTTTGTATGTTCCTCCGAAATACTTGGTTTATGGGTTCCATGTTGAGCACAAGGGCACTTAAGTTGTACAGTATCTGCTCTGGCAAAAGCAAGACAACAGGATTTTTATGGCAATTTTTATTTCGTACACCAGGGAACCTCGGCAAGGCAGTAAAAATAGAGAATGAACCAGACAGAATTTGGAAAATACTGTTGTGTTTTGGTGTCAAGATTCAATTTACTGTAAATTGAAAACAATATAAGAAAACACAAAAAAAGCTTAAGTAAAACATGAATGATTTACACTTCTTTCTGCTTTTTACATTTGTTTTAGGGCTTCAGCGTCGTCGCCTGATCCCAGCACTGACCTTGGACTCGTCCACACCTTCGCCGTCTCACCGCTCCTCCAAACAGGCCATCACCTCCTCCTCGTCTTCGTCGTCCAGCCCAGGTGCATGCTGGGTAGATGGCCCACTGGGGCCACCAGCTCCGTCCAACCTGAGGGGCGTGACTGCAACGACAGAGGCCTTCGAGATCAAGGTGTACGAGATTGACGATGTTGAACGATTGCAAAAGAGGAGGGACAAAGGAGGGAACAAGGTGAGGGGGAGAGAGGGAATGTGAAATTGCTCACATACATGAATTAATGATTAGGGTGTTCGTGTGATGGGAGAATGGAACTAGAAATGGTGTAATGGAGGGATAAGGACAATGAGAGCATGAGAGAAAGTGTTTCAGAGGAGGGAGCAAATAAGGCATGAAAGAGTTAAATCGAGAAGAAAGTATGTGAGGAGAATATACTGCTTGATGGCAAGGTGACCGAGAAAACAGCGAAAAGCCGGAGAGCCAGGGGGCAGGAGGGATATTGCACTTGATGTCAAAGAAAAAGATGATCTGGGAAATATTAAGAAGCAACAAGTCTCCTTATGGACACTTAAAATGACAGAAAGAAGCTGGGGAAGGGAGAATATGTTGGGAGTTAAGGGAGAGAGAGAGTATTTTTTAAAAAATACAGTAGTTTTCACAAAATGAGTCAATATTAGCACCATATTCTATTTGTAAAGTGAGCTTTTCCTCCTCAATAAATCTGCCCCATATTTTTACTTCTGTGTCACTTTTAAAGTCCCATTTTAGAAATTTATTAAAAATTCCCAAGATTTAGCAGAATGCAGAGCGGAGTGGGGCCGTAAAATAAATGCAAATTAATGCACGGTGCAGGTTTTTGGGTTTTCCGCTCATAAACCTTTATGTATTCAGGCAGAGGAGCATTGTGGGCTTTGGGAAAGACAGTGGGAGAGAAAACCATGAAAAATAGATTTTCCCTGCAGCGGCCTTAACCAAGCCACTTAACCCCCCGCTGCTGCGGTGGAGCCGCTCAGTGTCCGAAAGTCCTCCACCGCAGTCGCACTGGGAGCCGATGAGGTGTGATTGTAGACCACTGTGTGAATGTTAAGCAGGAGGGGGAGAGCTGATTCTGAACACGCTTCAGGGCCAATGAAGGTGAATAAAAGCCAGAACTGTCTATCTATCTGTCTGCCTGTCTGTCTGTCTGTCTCTCGTCTGTGTGTCAGGAGGTGATGTACGTCAGCGCCAAGCTGCGCCTGCTGGAGAACCGTCAGCAGAGGATCAGTGAAGTCAGAGCCAAGTACCAGTGTTTGAAGAAGGAGCTGGAACAAACAAAACAGCACCTCATGCTGGAGCCACACAAATGGACGACAGAGTGTAAGCTGGCCTCTGGCACGATAAGCATTTTATGTGTGTGTGTGCTTGTGAGAGAGAGAAAGGGTGATGGTGGTTGTGTTAGGATTCATTTGTGTGTGTTAGTAGTAATTATACTCTCAGGTGGCTAAGGATATCAGAACATTTGATCAGAATTAGAATTAAAAGTTACTATCTCCAGTTACTATCTCCGTGCATTTGTCTATATTATTACAGACAAGGGACTTTTTCAGCATATTAGCTAATTGTTGCTGAATGGTAAATGGTTGTTATAAAGCACTTTTGTCGTCTTCAAGATCACTCAAAAGCGCTTTTACAGACACAAGTTACATTCACCCACTCACTCCCATTCACAAACTGGTGGCAGAGGCTACACCACAGGGTCTGTCTGCTCAACTGTCAGTGTCAACAATTCACACACATTCGTACACTGACAGCACAGCATCCTTACAATATAGCGTAGAATATCCCTTTATTTGTCGCACAATGGGGAAATTCCAAAGGACATTGTTCTTTGAATACTTAAATACTAAGGATATTTGCCCAAGCATATTTCGACTGTAGAAGGCTTTGCTACCTTATATATATGTACAGCATTAGTCTGTGTTAGCATGTGTCAGAGTGATGTCTATTTCGGCTAATAAAGTGGACATTTTATGTGTCAGTGGGGTTTGGGCTGCTTGTGCAGCCAGCCTTAAGTGACGGTTTCAGGAACTGCACTTTTTGACACCTCAAGCCAGATTCAATATTCATTCCTAGAGGTTTCTGCTTGGTCCCAGATGAATCAATTTCTCAGTCAAGTCAAGACCATGACTATATAATTGGTACATTCCCCTGTCTCTCCCACTCTCTATTCATCTATCCATATCTATCTATCTCTACTTGTTGAAATAAGCATACAGCTGATCTATGATTTCAGTCTTTAATAGCTTTAAACTCATGGTTTGGCATGTTTTCTCTCTGCCTGTCTCACTGTGTTTAGTTGAGCTGCAGCAGGCCTACGAAGTGGACTCTCTGGAGTATTTGGAGGCTCTGGAGACAGTGACAGACAAACTGGAGACCAGAGTCAACTTCTGCAAAGCTCACCTCATGATGATCACCTGCTTTGACGTGTCCTCAAGACATCGGTAGACAGATGGAGACAGACGAACACAAAGATAGACACATTTTGACACATGAGCTTTGGACCTTTTGAACACCTGATTGATCAAACACCTTCATAAAATACATCTCCTACACTAATGCATCTCATGGGATGACTGGATAGTTGGAGGAGGGGATATAGAGATGGACGAGACTCTTGATCCTGCTCGCTATCCCCCAGGTATAAGATGGCAGAAGAGCAGATGGATGGAGAGTGCAAGGGATAAAAGAGATGGCAATATACATAGACATCTAGCAAGCCAACAGACACATGAGTTCTTAGATCTATGGCATTGGAAACAAGCTTAGAAACAGACATTAAAGAGCTCCTTATGGGCAGGAACTTTGAGTCAGACACATGTGACTGCCTACAGGGGCAGAAAGACAGTTCTGAGACTGTGAAAAAAAACATCAAACATGCCACGCAGTTTCCAGAGAAGTGAATAATTGGACTGCTGAGACACCTCTTCGAAAGAGCTGAACATTTAGCAAAGTATGCGGTGGATTGGAGTGGACAGAGGGGATCCAAAACTGCCATTTTTTTTAAGAAAAGGAGGAGGAGGAGGAGGAGGTACAGGAGAGGAAAAACAACACTCCCATAATTTGAGAAAAGCACTTTGTAAAGTTTACGCAGTTGACAGCGATTGGGTGTAAATACAGTGTGCTGACTTCAGATTGGCTTGGTATTGTTGTGCAGTTAATGATGGAGACGGACTGGAGAAGGACGAAAGGACAGAAGAAAAGCGATTTAGATAAGTGCCTTGTGAACATTTCAACAATACCAAGAGCAGTTCTGTTTCTCTTTGAATTTGTGTACATGCAGTAAGTATGGTGCTAGCATAGAAAAAAACAAACAAACACAAGAGGTCAATGTCTTTGAAAAATCTTCAGTCATAGCCATCTCTAAATGTGATGTTTTACTGTGGGTCTATGTTTCACTACATCCTAACCAAACGAACAAACTATAACTATGTTTAAATGATCTTTGGGTCACTGACAATGGACTAAATTTGGTGGGGATCGCTGATTTGAAAGAAAGTCATAGAAGACTGTGGAGACGCTAAGTCCTCCCCAAAAACTGCTGAAAGGACACAGTTATGTGTGTTTAAAACATATGAAAAAAAGATTGCTAGTTTCTCGTGGTGGTTGTTTTCACTTTGACTTCAGTCATATACGGACCCTCTGGGGGCACATGTGCAGTACATTTGGCCCCTTCTGACACAAGTGTGATGGCTTTTTCATGTTCACAAAGCAGTGAAGCATCTGAGTCGCCTTGGAAAGTGGAAATGAAAATGTTCTCTCTCCGATCCAGTGTGAAGTACATCCATCGATCGACCTGACTGCCTGTCAGACCGACTGACGGACAGCGTGTCTGTTATTTTGTATCCGTGTTGTTCCGCTCTATTCGAAAAGAAACTGAATGATTCGTCTATGTATGTGCATTTTATAATAAGGTATCCTTTTGATTTGTGTGCAATGGGACCATGTAGAGACTGTGCACAGTGTGGCAGAGGGATCATATTAAAGAGATATTTAGGAGTACATTGTGAGGAGGACAGGATAAACGCATTCAGATTCAGTCTTAAAAAGCCATTTTAAGGCTTCTATCATTGGGAGTAGAGAATCTAGACTGGAGCTACTTATCTGGTTCCAGTGTTGTGTCTTGTTAAAAGGACCCAGATGTTTTAGAGGCACATCCAGTGAGATTAAATATATAAATATATATATGAGAAAACTAAAGAAATAAACTAACGACCAAATTAAGAGGCAAAGATCTCTGCCTGGTTCCATTTATTTTATTTCCTTTTGGACAGATAGCAACACTTACAATTTGTTAATATAATTATCTATGGTGCTTGAGATGTTTATGATCTAAATGTTTGTAAAAAAAAAAAATTCTAAATATATGAAAGAGCCTGTTTCCCTCTGGAATACAAAACAATATTGGTCGAATGCTTCTTCTTCTACATTGCTGTCATCACATTGCCATCCTCCTCCTCCCGATGCCTCTTCACCAGCAAGCAGAGAGCATTCTGGGAGATCCTGTTTGTTGTCTAAGAGGTACGAGGTGGAATAGACACCGTCTTTAATGATGTTGTGTGTAATTTGTCAAAAGCGTCCCATTGCTAAATTTATCTTTCTCCTGATGAAACGACTTCAGTTTGCATCTTTTCCACTGGACTGACACAGGAATGGGAAACGCCTTTACATGTTTTGATCTCCTGGTTGTGTGAAGAAGCACCAGCCTTTCATTCACTGTGGCATGCACCTGCAGTGACAGCCACAAGGTAATCAAATAGGGAATTACAGCAAAAACCGCGAAGCATTAGACAGACCGGACCCATGAGTCGTTTTTCACAGGAGGTGGGTGAAGTCGCCCCGTCACATCTCTGACAGTTTCAGCTCACCATGCAAGTCAAGAAGGAAGGTTTTATTTATTTTAGCTCAGGAGAGCCGAGTCGCTTATTATTACGTTCTTATTTATTTACACCTTATGATCTTACTATGCATTAAAGGAAAAGGAACAAAAAAAAACAACTGTACATACTTTGCTGCGCTCATGTCATATATGAATATATACTGTATACTGTACACATATCATATATACATTCATCTTTATTTTATATATTTTCTGTCTCGATTTCAGTTGCTCCTGTTTTTCCTGTCGGAGATTTTAATGAGGTGGGGTTTCCTAAAACATTCACGCCCAAGGTTGTTAATGAGGAGAAAGCACAACAAGAACTTGAGCCACTCAATGGTTACATTTCAGTGCAAAGAGAGCAGTGTTGTTGTAAGTGCCAGAATATGTCACAGTATTACACACAGTGGATGTTCTGGGAACCCCAACCTCCGAAAGAGCTAAAAGGCCTGTGCTTGTTTCCAGATTTAAGATGCTATGTGTGTGGTTTCTTCCTTGATGTGTCACTGCCAAATCTACTGAGGTAGCGCTTTATAATTCTAGCAATAATTGTGACAAATGCTTGGGGGTCTGCGGGCCCTCGTCTTGTTTCTAATAATTCATGTTAACCTTGACAGCAATAAGAAAGCATGTGAAAAGGGATGCATTCTTGACTGGTGCTTTAAATGCAATCATTTACCAAATGCCATCTGTTTTATCAGGTTTGAGGGCAAACAAACAAAACAAACAGAGCAGATTGATGCATGTGTTGCCTGTTGTTTTGTTGGGGGTCAAGAATTATAATGTGTTATCTGGAAACCTGACACATAGCATCTTCAAGTTTGTAAGGAGTGTTGTGAGTTGAAGTCTGGGTCAGACCACATTTTCCAAAAGCAGATTTTATCAGCTGCAGTAAACACAGTTGGATTTTGGCCGCGTCATTGGGGCTGTGGGTAGAAAACGTGGCAGTGATTCAGACCCATCTGTGTCATTTCAAAGGAGCAGAACGAGCTACTTGATATGAGGATCAACAAGTCCTGCAGCACGTGATCCCTGCAAACTACGGCGCACAAAGCGCGTGTCGCCTGCAGTCGTGGCGACTGCTTTTGAGACATGTGGTCTGGCACATTGTGTTGATGGACGCGCACGATGGAGGGATGTAAATAAAGACATGTGCTGAAAGAGTTTCACATCTGATTCCTCATTCTTCGGTCACCGATTCATCGACAAAGCACCAACCGGGCAGCTGGTGTTGCGGTCTGTGGCGATCCTGGTGAACTGTCCACATGTTGCTCAAACCACCTGAAACACACCAGCTGCACCAAGCCGTTCCTCACATTTAATAACTACTTTCAATAAAACTGAGTACAAATTTTATCCACAACAGCATTTTAACATTTTAAGGTTCCTGTGTGCAAGTCCTGAATCTTTTCACACTGGGGTCTCACACAGACTTTTAATTTGACAGAGAAACCTACTTCTCCTGTCTCAGTCAGTGTTGTGACGGATGTTAAGTGAAATATCTATCAAGTCACATTTTCAAGGGAATGTTTGAAGTTTCTTTTCAGAGTGACAAATCCAAGACACGACTCCAAAGATCTTACTCCAACACGTCATTCCTTTGCAGGGATTCTAGGCTGCAAATCTGAAAGGGGAACACTAGGGAGCATTTTGTGGGAGAAATAAAATAGATTATGTTCTCCTTTACATCCATCAGGTTAACATTGAATAAGTCTGAAGAATCCTGTAAAAACACATGCTAACATACTGTACCAGGTGCCTCTAGGAAAGTTGTAAGACTTAGATCCTACACCTGTTTGTGAAATTTGAATTAGTTTCCAATGAAGTGTGTGTGTGTGTGTGTGTACCTTAAGTAGCCTGTAGGCAGCTTTCTAGGTGACATATTGCCCTGTTGAGTTTGCTTTGATCACCCGTGCACAGCAGGGGAGAGGGAGGATTTGTTGAATAGAGGGCGAGAACTGATGAGACAGGAGAGGAGAATAAAGCCAGGAAAAAGGAAAGAGAGCAATAATGTGTGGCAGAGCTGAACCGGTGAAAGAGCAATCCGATGCCTGAGGGTAGAAGGGGCTAAATAGGGAGACAAATGACAAATAACAATAAATAAAAGAGACTAATGCGCTTCTCTGAGCTCAGCAATATGCTAAAATAATTTACCTCAGACAGAAGAAGTGTTTTTCTTCTTCTCTCAGACACCAAAAGTAATTTATTCATTTAACTCTAATACTCTTTGTTGTGCGAGCGAAGTGATTGCTTTGATCATTTCACTTGCCTCGAATCTTCATACTGATCCTGCCTCTCTTATTAGCTAAAATGGCTATTTGCAATCAGGCTTGTGCATGGATTAAGACTCCCTCTTATGTGTGCTGGTTGAAGATAAATGACTAAACATAAAAACTCCTGAGAAGAAAATGAGTGCACTGATGGAATCACCTGTTGAGTGTCTCTTCAGGCATGTTATACTTGTGAATGTGTATCATGTTAGTTCTTCCTGACGACATTTCATGCAACATCACTTTGAAACTAAATCATATTCATGAAGTTTGCATTTTGAAGGAAGCACGGGAACAAGCACAACAGAACTAAACTGCACAGACAGGCCTGCAGCCCTGTGTGGCCGCACATTGGCTTTACATCCAAAGTAGAGCGGAAACAATGTAATGTCTGACCAGACAGAGCCTGAGGAAAAGTTTCAAAGATCCAATAGTTGTTGAGACCATGAATGTCAGCGTTATAGTGGCATGAAGGAACTAGAGTCCTCACGATCAAGGTCATACATAACAGTAACAAATTTCATGGCAATTCATCTGGAAACGTAGTGATCAAGTCACAAGTCAACCATCCTTTACCGAGGTTGCTAAAAAGAAAAGAAACATTTTTTTTGGCAGATATTAAAATGAAGATTTGAGCAGGTCGCTGCACATGCTTCCTCTTCAGCTCAAGAGGCTGCTCTGATTATGAAGAACCTCGAACATGAAAGAAAAGACAGAGGTGAAGAGGATATGATTAAGACGTGCCTTTTGGCTTTTGTCTTGCATTTTCATTTTAAGGTGAGAATACTCATGAACGTATGGTGAGATCCATCAGTTCCTTATCACTGAGCACTCAAACACAAGAAGGTAATGGAGAGGTGATACTTGGGATAAAATCTACCGTCTGTGGCTGTAACTACAGTCTGAAACAGCGAAGTCTCTGAGCACGAGCAGCGAGACAGATTCCTATCAACCGGTGATTCTGAGCTCTCAAAGGCTAATACACCTGCTGAAAATTAAGTTGTCACCACACGGTTATCCTTGATGTTTAAGATGTAGATTCCAGATTGTGGGAGTTCACTGAAGACACAAAAATAAAGCAGAGATGTAAAGACAAGGAGGGTGACTATACGTGATAAATAACGAGGACGGAGTAAAGTAAAGATTAGGAGATGCAGGAGTCTCTGAAATGAGAGCAAAAATTGAAGATGGGGCAGAGCAGGTGGAGGGTGGGTGGGTGGATGAAGATGGCCTAAGGACGCCTGCAGAGGCGTGCAGTGAACGAGTGAGGCGAGCGACAGACGAACAGAGGATTTGATCTGAAAGCCTTCGGTGAGAAAGACAGAGAATGGAGGGAGGAGGGGGTTGGGAGAGCGACAGGGAGGGAGAGACAGAGGGTTATGGTTAAGCGATCGTAAATGGAATCTGATGGCCGTTAAGAGTTGAGAGAGACGCAGAATGGGGAGGGTGAGAGACAGAAAGTAACGGAGTCAGTGAAGTGAGTAATAGAGGTAGTAAGAGCTGTATAATACAGCAGGCCACAGTCTTCCACAGACCATTCAGTCCGCTGGTGTTATTACTCCGTTCCATCTCCACCTTCATTTCATTTCATCTCCCCAAGAAGCTGCTTTTTTTTCTCCCTCACAGTCATCACTTAGAAATCCCAGCATCTCCAGCAACAATCTCCAGCTCCTCCTATGGGATCCTGAAGCACTCGCATCCCAATGAGCTATATGTTCTCATACTTCTACTGCGTGGTCTCGAATAGTAGTAGCTGACTGTAGGGACAGGGGACCAGGATACACCTAGCTCAGATGCCTGAAACGTTCCGACTGGAGTCTCTCAACATGAGAGCAGCGGCTCTAATCCAGACTTCTATTCACCACTTGAGAGGCTGCGACCAGTCACCCCACAGGGGAAACTCATTTCGATGCAGGCATCTCTGATAACTCATCCCCAAAGTCCTGTTCACAGATGAGGTTTGCAATGTGGAATAAATAACAAAGCTTGGCCCCAGAGCCCGGCTCCATCTTCATTGTGACTCCTTCACCTCAGAGATTTCTGACAGGAGTTAACTGAAATCCATGAATATCCCAAACAAATTTAGTGATAAGAAAAATATGCTGTTGCAGCTGCATCAGCTGAAACCTGGATGCCCTCGTCCAAATAAAGCAAAAAATACAGGGAGGAATTGCACGCTGAATATTTTGTGGGTTTTTTTGCAGATGTCACTCTAATGGTTGAGAGTAATGGCACAAACTGACCTTCTCAGGATGGTGGTCGATTGCTATGACAGTTATTCTTTCCATTTTATAATGGAAAGAATAACTATGGTGAAATGACATGGAGCACAATGATCCAGGAAAAGAAAACTCACACATCCTACATTTCACATCTTCTCATCTGGCCACGTGAACCTCAAAGGATGCTGATGCGGGATTTTAATTATTATTAATAACTCAAAAGACTTATTTATTACTTGTCTACATGACTTTTCCTCTGAGTGACAATAGAGGTAGAATACGTTAAATCTGAATAACAGAGGACGAATAAAAGCTGAAACATTTCGTATTCCAGCTCTGAGAGACGAAAAATTGTCAGAAGAGCAAAACCTTTTATTTGTTACCTTAAAGGGAACATATTAGCCCTCTAATCCTCTCATAACCCAGGGAAACACACACACACACACACATTTTCCCTCTCAGAGGAAATGCTGTCATCGGTTTGCAAATGGTAGAATTTTGGGATTACCATGGGAAGTGGCTTTATATGTGTGTGTGTGTGTGTGTGTGTGTGAATGTGTGAGAAACACGCTACCACATTCCATCGCAGACACACTCTGGGCTTATCTTGAGAGTCACACACTGACAGAGTAACACACAACAGCAGGGATTAACGTGGGAAGTGTGCACGATGGATATGTACAGAGGAAAGATGGAAGTTTTGACAACCTGACTTAGCTGAAACAACACACACACACTCATCTAGATGGTATGTGCAGATTAGACACAGAGGCCCAAAGGTTCCCATTCTGTTTCCCTCGGCACCACACACTTATCTCTCTCACTCAGTATGGAAATGCATCGGCGACACAATGAGACTAATTAGCACATAGCAGCCGTGATTGTGGACCTCGTACAGACCGAAGCAGAGTCCTTCGACTTCCCAGTCTCTACTGTGTGCCAAGCTTTGGGCGACTGCCACCTCTACGTCCATAATAACACGCAGACATGAGATTCATCTTCATTTTCTCTCCTCAATCCTGAAAACAAAGCCGGATGAGGCCGATTAGGCGTCCAGATAACCTTGGTGATTTGGGGTTTTCCCCTCACAACAACATGCGGACCATTTTTTGGCTGGAGTGCCGCAACGTTTGCTACATGTTTTCAAGCTCTGCAGATGAATTGTGATAACATTTATGAGTGAATTCTGTTGCCGGCTTATCTGAAGTCGTGCACACTAGCGTGAAAAACTGAGTTATTCTTGTGAAACGATAACTCCAGAAAAACTTATTTTCACCCATCAGATGTTGTTGAAGGATGCCTCTGGTGCAGAAACTGAAGGCTTCTTCAAATTTTTATGTTTATGTTGCAGTGTTGAGCTGAGATGAGAGCAGGATTTCTGTATTCTGCACACACTGTGAGGGCAGACAAACAGACGTACTGAGGGTTCATTTTCATAGCACTACAACAGTACTGACTTTCTAGTTAGAAAAAGAAAAAATGCAGACAGGCTCAGCAATTTTATTTGATGAAAACTCATTGCATGTTGCTGGTATGCCAGTAGTCATATGTTGATGAATATCTTGAGAATGAGAATGAGTGTCAATGACTTCTAGATGAGTGTTGAGCCAATTCACAGCGACATTCCTCCATCTTCATCAGCAGATCGGCAGTCAGGGGGTGATCGTCACCGTGGGTGAACTTCATGATTTCTAAAGCCTGCAGAGGAGAAGTGAACAAGCTCAAAGACTGACGCAGCTGTCAGGTTTGGGATAATATTTCAATACAACTTGTGTTTGCAATCTTTTCCTGCAACCAAAAGCCGCACACCTGTTTGAATGTGTCGAGAGCATCCTCAACGTGCTCCAGGTAATGCTGCAGCTTTCCAACTCTCATCAGCTGGACTCCGTGGGCAGGATGGGGATCAGGGTAGTATTGTCTTTTAAAAGAAGAGAGGATAAACAGGTGAAAACAGATGGAAATGTATTTGTGAAA
Source organism: Karalla daura (assembly GCA_029224185.1). Lineage (NCBI taxonomy): Eukaryota > Metazoa > Chordata > Actinopteri > Chaetodontiformes > Leiognathidae > Karalla > Karalla daura. The sequence goes on from CM055190.1 coordinate 14,294,455, forward strand.
GATTAACCTTTTCTTTTATTTGAGTCCAGAGCATTTGTCCCTGAAACAACTGTTATCTACATTTATTAGGTCATGATATTGCTGATTGCTGATGATATAATCCAATGTTTTATGGCAGTTCTGGTTCCTTTGTGGCCAGAAGCCAGCAGCGACATTTATTCACATGTCACTGGACATGAAGTTGAGAGGCACATGACCGTCCACCTCAGACAAAATGGTGCAATGTGTGGACAAAAAAAGGAAAGATCGAACTTTTTCTAAATCTCATTAAAAGCCGAATACAACCATGAAAACACAAAATGCTTTCAACAACCATCTTCCTTGAAGTTGACTCTTGCAGCATGAGTCTTTGCAAGAATTTTGTAATTGTCATGAGACAAAACTTTCCACAAATTATGGATGTCGCATCATATGTAAAAGACCCTTTAACGGGAACACCTGCGAAATTCAACTGTAACTACTCAGAGTTTTGGAAATGTCCAGATAATTGTAATAGAAAAATAAAAGTGGATCTGTGAGCATCTATGAACTCCTAGAGGATCTTTAATGACTATGACAGGGAATATTTTCCTGCTGGATGAAAGTATATTGCGAACCAATGCATTCACCTTGCACCTCACTCATTTCCCAAAAGAAGGAAAAAAACATACTGCTAGATGGCCTAACTCCCCTTGTCCTTCCTATATCCTTGAAAGAGGAAAGAGCAGCTCCACTGTTGCCTGACTCCATGTCACTTCATCACGAATATAAGCTCCAACGACCGTCCTCCACGTCCTCTCTAACACTGTGAAAGTAGAGCAGGAAGCAGGGCAGAGCTGCCGGCTCTGACCAGATGACATTTTGGGTGAGAAGATGTATTGGCAGCTGCTGTGAGGCTGCGTTATGAGGGTGTAATCTGACTGAATAACTGTACATAACCATGCAGAGTACACTTGCGTAACACGGACTGCAGACTTGTGTCGATATGTGGGTGCAGGCGGCTGTACAAGGCCAGTTAAAGCGCCTTATAAAAATCACTGTGAGGCTCCAATAAGTGAATTTCTTTTGAGAAATAAAAGTTTAAAAAAATCGACTTTTTTTTTCTTCTAATAGGCAGTTTGCTATCTATCCACCAGAAGTCTGAGGCTGACATTTACAGCACAGATGGACAACAGATGACGGATTAATAACTTGACTGCACCTATAAATATACATAAACGGGCAGTCAGTGTCTCTATGTAAGTGCAATAAATTGACAAGTCGCATATGTGAGATGAGTTGCTGTTTTTTTTTTTTTTATTAAGTGCATAATGCATGTCATTTTCCTTCATGTCGTCTGAATAAACCAGCCTGTGTTTGGCATGTTTATGTGCCAGACAGATGAGAACCGTCACTGCACCTGTTCCCACAATAAAAGCCCAAAACAAACATGTAGAAAGACATGCACTGAACATACATTCCACACTAGTCACACACATTCAGACAAGCTCAAACACAGTATCTATGCTCTGTGTATGTGTCTCTGTGTGTGTGTGTATACATGAATATTCTGTTTATAATCCACAAAACAAACATGGGTACTGTCACCTCGAAGCGGCTTTGTTTCTCGAGCAGCTCGTCTCCATGTGATGGGAAAAGACTCAGAAAGTGAGAGAGCTGCTCGGCATCTTTTGATCATTGTGGGGCGTCCATGGTGACATAGTCGCACTTTTGATCGGCCTCATCAATGATTCTGAAGTTGGGGCCGATACACACTGGCACATAATGAAGAGCACTTCTACGTAACATTAATTCAGCTTGACATTTGCTCATCAAAACAATCGAAATAACGACGTGATAAGTGAATTTGCACCCATTTGTATTTACATACTGTAGATGCAAATTAATGCTTGATGACCCATAAATCCCATATAAATGAGTAAATGTACACGCTTTGAAGAGACTCTACACACACACACACCATGAACTGGGACAGACTCTGGGGACTATTAGGAAGCAGCTTTGTTGTTGGTAAACACTGAAGTTCTCAAAATGCTCATTTACCCGAATCCACTTGTCATTTATCCTCTTTTCCTCTCCTCCACCCCCCCCTCTAATCTCTCCTTCCTTTTCCTATTTCACATCTCCTTTGCTTTGCTCCAACCTGTTTATATTTGCGCTTCTTGCCCCGCTAGCTGCGGGGATTAAAGTTGGAGATGCCTGTTGGTCGGTTTCCTCCTCCTCTCTGCTGTGCTATATTCATTCATTCCTTCCACGCTCCCTGGTCTCAGTCCCTCTCTCGCTCTCCTCTCTGTCACTTTCTGTTCTCTTGATCCAAGTGCGAAATGTACGTTTTTTTCATTTTATGTAACTGCTGTATAATGCCATTTAACAGCTCTCTAACAAAAGGCAGTCAGACACAAATCTTTTCCATTTAGATCTATTGTCCGCCTCAGTCGCTCAAGCACACAGACACACAAACAGCTGTAAGCAAACACAGCCACATGAATACACACACGAATGCAGAATTCCTGCATGATGTGAATCCACGTCACCCTCGGTAGCCAGGTTTCACCTCTCCCCAGCACAAGCACAATCATTTATTTACGCTCTGAAAAAAGCAACAGCCTCATGCTACAGGTTTTTCAGGAAACCTGTTTCAGAAGAGTTAATTAACCAGAAGTGGCCGGAACCAAAGTCATTTAGAGCTGCACGGCTTCTTTGATTCTCTGAATTCTCTCTCTCGACTCTAATAGTCCATTTGTTCATGCCTCCGAGGCTAAATAAACCGCCAAATGACACGCCCACTGATTACAGAGGTGGTGCCCCGATTCTGTGGTTCAAATTAAATCATTAAGTTCAAAGACTAAACCAACAACATTAGTCCTCCATGAATAATAACTCGTTACAATATTGATTTAATTACCAAGCCAGTGATTCGGGGCTGCCATGGCATGCAAACACACGCATCAACACCGATCTCCAATTATATTTCCTCTTTGCATATGGAATCACACAGCAATTAAAATAATTTCATTAACTTGCTGTCTCCTGAATTCGAGCCTCCTGTTTTTCCCCGGGAGAAACAAATGAAGGGAAATGCGAGCTCGCCTTACGCAGCTAGTTAGAAAGCCGTGGCTCTTGGCTATGAGTAAGAGAAGGGACATGAAGGAGAAATTAATAGTTGTGGAAAAGAGAAGCATTTCCAGGCAAATGCAGTGGAACTAATGAGGCTCTTGTTTGGAACAAAAGATCCTGCTGTTAGAGAGAGGGAGACATGGATTATCTTACTAAGTAGGGAAACGAAGAAAGAGAATGAAAACGTGGTGGAAAGATTAGCTTTGAGTATCCTTAATTTTTTTTTTTTTTTTTTTTGGTCAAACACTAGAGCAACTTCAGATCTGTTTCCATAGTTTTAACACATGTAATGCCACTAGCCGTTACTAGGAAACACCATCCAGACAAGCTTTAAATAACCGTTTGGCTCTTTTGGCCAACCTTCCTATACCTGAGACACATTAAGTGATGCTGAAGTGTTTACATTCACAGGAGAGTCTCTCAAACAATAACCCTGTAATCTCCAACAGTGGGCCAAAGCCTCTGTGGCTCCCTTATAACAAAACAAGACTATAAACCTATCCAGTATTTCCCATGAAATACATAAAGATATGAGAACATTTTGTTTTGTGGAAATATATTGATTCAGTTCATAAGAACCTGACCTATGCTCTCGAGAAGCGGAGAAGCAGAATGGACAAACATGCCTCCACACCGTGCTGCATGTACAAACACGCTGAGCGGGCTCTTATGATTCGGGCTTTATATCAGGATGCAAGAAGAAAAGATCAAAGTGACTTTGAAACAGGTTCATTGTTGGGGCACGGCAGGCAGGATGGACAGCCCACCGTTAAGCAGGAACAGAAATAAAGTCTCACTGTATATCTACATGCAGGTCTGGAGAGCACATCCACAAATTGGGGTTAAATTACAGGATATTGTTCAATATTTTCATCGTTTTTTGGTTTTCATACATATTCTTTAAAACCATTCAATCGAGTGAAGAACATACTCTTCACTTGGTTGCATGAAACTGTAGTAAATGAAGGGTTCATCTCAACCAAACCAGATGAATTTACGATAACGAGCCAGTCAGAGGCAAAACTGGCAGAAATTGAAGGTGAAGGGGTTGCATTGCTGCCACTTGGCTGTCGGCAGCTGCTGTTAAATCCTGGGCCACTTTTAAAAATCGTAGTCCACATGACGACATGTTACTAAAAAATAGGGAACTACAGAAGGGGCCATTCTCACAGATATTTGATAAAATGACCTCTATTTGCCAAAATCTGGGGTGTTGAAAGAAACACTGAGTGAGATATCATGTTTGTTTAAATCATACTTGGAAGTGACACAGTGGATCTGTGGATAGCACAGCCATCTCACAGCAAAAGAATAGCTTGACTCCAGGTTTGGACTGCGGCCCTGTCAGCGTGGAGATGGATGTGTTTGTGTTGGTTTCCTCCAACACCTTCAGATCGATTGGAGACATTGCACCAAGGTGTGAGTATGAGACTGTGTGCCCTGCCTTTGCCTTGTGTGCAATGGGACAGGTGCCAGCGAATCCTATCAGCAGTATTTCTTAGGCCTCCATTCCAAATGTGCTTTTTTTTGCTTTTATCGATGTTGAAATTAGGCGGGAAAATTAGCTGTCATTTATCATTTCTTTATCTCTAAAACTGCAGAATCCAATTAAAAAAACGGTGCATTAGAGGCGCGCGCCTCTTTAATACCCAGAAAACTGCTGATGAATGAAGTTGGTGAAAAAGTTTCGGCTCCTCTTTGCGTTTAATGGTGTGGCAGGAAACTCCAAATGGCTGTTTTCACCCTACTGACATCATTTTTTGACGGCGAAGCCTTCACTTTATGTACGTTCACGTCTTCATGAATATGTGTGTGTAAGCATGTCTACATGGGAAAAAGTGTGGGTAAAGCAGCACGGAGGCGTTGGATACGGCCGGCGTGTACAGCCTGCAGCAGGTGAGCGCTCTTCGCACACAGGCGCGGGGAAAAAGCCGCTCTATACATCACAAACTGAACAGAGAGGCGGCAGTGGTGAGAGATTGAAAGAAGAAAGGAATACAGAATGAGGGGAAGGGCAGGAGAAAGAGAGAGCTCCCGCAGCTATCTTTCTTCCCTGGCATCTGAGGAGCCCAGAGGAAGATAGCAGATGAATATGGAAGATCCTCCTCCCACTCTCTCACTTTTTTCAACTGAATGCGTTCCCCTCCTCTCTCTCTCATTGTTTTACTTTCATCGTCATCCCCCCAGTGCATTCCTCTGGTCCCCCTTTTATCCATTCCTCTCATTTTATACCTCAATTTCTTGCCATTTTACAAGCACTTTCTGCCAAGTTATTCTGTCACCTCCATCCAATCCCTTCATTTCCGTCAATATTCTTCCCTCATTTCTCGGCACTCCGCCAACTCTTTTTCATTTCTCATCTCCTCACATCCACTCTCTCTCGTTCCCACTTCCATCCTCACCTCACCCCTCGCTCTGCTCGCTAAAACCCCACAAGCATCCTTCATTCGTTCTCACCTCTGCCTCCATCTCTCTCCGTTTCTTTTGGCTGACACCAATCTCTCCATCCCCTTCTCCCCATCATCGCCTCTCTCTCTCTCTCTCTCTTTCTGCAGCTCCATGTCAGGTTATTTATTGATAGGCTGTATTACAGTTGTTCTCCTGTGGATATGGTCTTCTCTGAGTGTGTGTGTGTGTGTGTGTGTGTGTGTGTCAGAGACAGAGTGGGAAAGCATGGCTCCGCCACTGGAGCTTTGTCCTCGCATAAGATCGATTCCTCTTGCACTCCGAAAAACGAAGGCGTAGGTGTGTCAGAGCTGAAGCTTCTTGTCCAGGAGAAAATTAATTTTAATGTGTTAATGCGATTTCCCATACTCGGACATGAGGGTCAATTTAAAAATCTTTATTTTCCAATAATTTCTCCTTTATTACAGGCACTTATATATGTCTGCTAATTACATGTGGTTCGCCTTTGATCTGCTCCTCTTCTCGTTCATTATCTTGTCTTATCTTAGACCCGACGTTTTGGTCTGCTGCACACCAGCAAGAACTAAACTCTCTCGTCTTACTTTATATGACATATCTGCTCTTTTTGTTGTATAACACCACACACTGGATTTCTTCTCTTTATCAAATTTTAAGCCATGCTTAAAATATTTAAGAGTTTAGGTCATAATTCAACTAATTTAGGTGAGGAAGGAGGTTGCATCTAGATTATTTAGAAACTTTTAATTGGATGTCTGGTGGAGAATACCAGTCAACAAAAACACTGTGAAAAATAAGTAAAAATGCAATTTTAAACATCCGTGAAGTTTCAAATACACAAACAAGCAACAACCAACCAATAACACAGATTTCAAATGTCTTAAACATCTGATCTTTGATAATTATTCAAGTGGCATAGCGAGCTCAACATGTAGCAAAATGGATGTCAATGTTATTGTCACATGAACTCCACCACATGTTTCTTGTGTTTAATGTGCTTAAAGTATTCTGTTAATCTGACGTAAATGTCACAGTAATGATGTTTTCTTTGTTTGTCAATGTTGTGCACATTTTCTTTTTAAACTTGTAATGCCTTGAGCTCTCAGCAACCACGGATCTCTGTGAAAAACATTGAGAATTCACATCGTCCTCCAACTTTCTGAGCTGAACTCGAGGGCATTATTCCCCTTCCACAGGTATAAAAGAAAAGAAAAAGCTTTTTCCTCCATGAGGTCAGAGAGGCCAATATGGTGTTTTTGCTGCTTCTCATGTTCATTCCAGACTTGAGACTCAAAAACAAGCGGAGATACTATCAATTTTCCATTTCCTTAACAGATCAATGTAAACAATAAGTTCACTTCATTTGAAAACAGTTGAAAACAATGGTGCTTCATCTGAAGTAATCTAATGGCAGTGAGGACATCATTGAGCGGCAGCTAAAACCTTTGAAGTGATCCACACTGTTAAGGACAGTTATGCAAATCTGCCTCAACTGTGAGTTGCACTCTAGATGCACTTTGGATGAGTTGCTCTTGTCCTTTGCTTCACATTGGTGTCTAACTAGAACCAGGGACGAGTGAATCACTCAATCCAAACCCACTTTCAGATTCAAAGGAAGAGAAAGCTTTCTTCTAATATCTGAGAACGTAGAAAGTCACTCACCTATGAAGAACTGTCCTATATTACACACACACTGACTCACCTGTACACTGGGAGTGTTTTCTCTCCATAGGCCAAAGCTTCTTCCCAGAGCCCCAGGTGAATGGAAGCATCCAGAGCCATGTCTGTCACCCTGAGCTTGTAAAGATTCTCGTCCGGCACGTCATTACCAACAGCTGATAACAGATGACGACATCTCTCTAGCGATGTTTGCCAGTCTGGAATGTCACTCAAGGAAAAATAGTATTGACGCAGGAAGCCCTAAAATACAGGAAGACGAGTGCTGCACATTCTCACCTCCTAAGGGATAATATTAGTAAAAGCGTCTCTGCATACAAATGTCTCCACACATTGTGCTTTCAGGATTGTGTTGTTGATAAATAATTAAGTCATTTTCCTCTTTCTCTTCATCCTGTTATTTTTGTTTTTGATAAAAAATGTTTTCACTCTGCACCATGATCAACATGTGAGAACAAATTATGTTGTAAAGTAGCTTTTCATTTTCAACTCTATTTCCAAAGCTGTAAAATATGATTGCTTCCATACTTTCTAAACATACTAGTAAATCTTACTGGTTTTCCTGAATTGGTAACTTGATTTGGATAAAGCAGCTGCTTGTATGTATGCAAGTATGTCTTAACATATTTTAGTCGTTTAGTATATACTTTAATCTGAAGTGACTTGCTCAGGAGGAAAAAAAACCTCCTCCACACTGCTCTACATTCCTCAGATCATCAAGGGATGAGTGTGCGGTAGTGTGAGTACCTGTATAAGTGAAGAGTTTAAGCACCAGCTAATAGGAGATGGAAGAAAGACATATGTACAGAGAAAAAGAGGCCAGTCAGTCCTCAGACTAGGTGCCGTGGTTCATGGAGGACAAGGATACCGGACTCCGCCTTCATTCCTTCCAGTAGATCGGTCGTAGGTAGAAACTCCTTCAGTGGGCGCCATGCTGATTCTCCACCAGATAGCATGAGCCCGTCCTGGAAAACAGAGGAGAGGAACCACTTGAATATACTGTGCACACAGTTAGGACACTACCGTCTGAACGTCCTGGTACATTTGTTCATTTAAACTTTATTGTCAAAATTTGTTTCAAAATGGCCGACAGTGGATAGCAGTCATTGCAGCTTTTACAGGTGTTTAGTTAGTGTATGTGTTTGTGTGTCGGACTGATGTGCAGACATTGCAGATTGGAGATTGGAGTCTTGCTGAGTTAAAAAAAATGGGAAACAAGGGAAAAAAAGACAAAATGAAAGGAGGCAAAGATGATCTGGTATGTGACAGTCTATGTTAGCATAGCGCAATAAGGTTGCATGTGTCTTTGTGTCACACACAGCCACAAGCACACAAACAGCAGCAGATCAGCACAGCCTTGTATAGGGGTTGACAAGTCGAGCATATATTATGGCCTTGTGTGAATGCTCAGTGATCTGGTCTGTGAACAGAAGAATCATCTAGAACCTAAATAATATAGAAACCAGGCTCTTTATCACAAAGCCTGAGTGAAGAGCTGCATGACATGCATGACTGAGGTCACAAAATAAAACAAAAAAGCAAACTGCACTCTGTCATTATTTTAGATGAACAGTAACACACACACACACACTCACACACCAACTTGTGCCAACAAGGAGAAACAATGCACAAACACCATGTTCTGGGTTTGATGTCAACAGTCATCTGTCACTATGACAACTTTGGGTCACAACCCAGCCGCCTCAGATCATCATCTGAAGATTAAAGAGAAACAACACAAGCGTATATATGTGTGTGTGTGTGTGTGTGTTGCACACAGTACAAAGGTAGGTGAATATAATGAATGCTTTTGTCCTAGAGAATCAACCAAGTCCTCTCTCACCCTAACTCTCAACCACTCTCTCCCTTGCTCTCTCTCTCTCACACACACACACACACACACACACACACACACACACACACACACGCACACACACACACACACACACACACGCACACACACGACACTTGAGTTCTGCTCTGTTGTGCTAGAGTGAGACCTGCGTGTCATATGTGGCATATAGAGAATAAAGCTCAAGGCTGAAGTGTAGGTAGAAGAACAGAAGAAAAAAAAATATGAAAGAAAGAGAAAAGAGAGATGCTGGGATGGAAATGTTGAATAGATTAAGATGGACGGGAGAGAAAACTGGAGCTGAAAGACAAGATAATTTTTCTCATTTTTCAGAAGGTGTTCAGAAAGAGAGAGAGGGAGACAGAGAGAGCGAGAAGAGGTGGAGCGTGACAGGGTGACGGAGAGGAAAGAGGGCGACAGCAGGCGATAAGGCACAAAGTGAGAGAGAGGGAGAGAGGGAAGAGGAGGAGAGGACCAGGGAAGAGTACACTGTAGCATGTTCTGCACGGATGACTAAGCCAATAGACGTGTGGCAGAGGTGTGTGCACGAGTAGGGAGGACATGTGTGTGTATGGAGAGCAAACATGTATGTCTGAGTGTCTCCTTGTGTTTGACACATTTCAGGCAAGAGCAGTTTTTGTGCCTCATAGTTAAGAGGGAAGAATTTGGGTTCTCTGAGGGACAAACTTTCTGAAGATAAAACTATTCTGTTGAGCGAGAGTTTGTAGTCCCCTGTTCTTAATGTGTCTGCCTGGGTCCTCTCACAGTGTAGGTGCATGTACTGTATAGGTTGACTGGAGATGGTAAACTGCCCCTTGATGTGAGTGTGAAAGTAAATGTTGTGTGTGGCCTGTGATGGATAATGAATGGAATACAGTAATGATGGTGTGTGTGTGTGTGCGTGTGCGTGTGTGTGTGTGTGTGTGCGTGTGCGTGTATGTGTGTGTTCCAATGATCTCATCATGAGGCCTCAGTACCAGGTTGGATACAATGAGCACAGCAGGTTATATATTGAAGGACCTTTTGCTGCATTAGACTGTGATATAATTTCTACTGCAGTGCGTTATTGTGACAAACCACTGCAACGGTTCCTGTTACATCACGCAGATTCGCCCTCAAGGTTATTGAACTATGAACACCATATCAAAGCAGCACAAAGCATTTATGATGGAATAGGCCGCAGTAAGATTAAGACAAAAATGGCCAGGAATGACAGGACTCCTTTATAGGCTAAATGCATTATTGTGTGATTTTGGGATGGCTTTGGGTGGCTGTGCTTTACAGGTTGAATGAAAAACAAGCAGTGCATTGGAGTTTGCAGTTTGTGTGTTCGTCTTACTTTGTCTCCAGAGTCACAGCGCTGGCAGCGGCAGGTGAAATGGTACTGGTCCTCTAACTGTCTCCGTCGATCCTCAGTCACTGATAAGGAATCGATGTAACTTATAGTCAACTGAAAACAGAAAGATTATTATGGAAATTAGATGTTCACATTTCCTCTGCCCTTTTGCATTATTGTGTTGCTAAGTTTGCGGCACAACCAATCATAGGTAAATGCAGTTTGGTACCGCAACATTAATACATCATTTAGATTGTGTAAATTGAGTATGGTGGAAGGAGGAGCTTATGTGTGTGTGTGTGTGTGTGTGTGTGTGTGTGTGTTACTTCCAGATGGCGTGAATGCATCTAATTATTTACAGCCAGGAGTGATGGTGAAGTATGGGAGAAGCAGAGGCTGCCAAGCTGCCAAGTTAGGCTGCCATCCTGTTTGTGTCGCAGTGTTATTTCATTTGGCAGCGATTTTGAGGGCCACTTTAATGACGGACAGTTAACTGTGGCTCCATCAACATTCATTATTACCTCTATAATAAAACATAGACAATTACCCACGGTGATTTGATATCCCTAAAAAAAGGTGTTTGTTAGTTTAAGATTTGTCAAAACAGCCTCAGGCATTGGCTCCTCCGTCAACGCCGAGCGAGAATAATCCTCATAATGATAATAATAATGACAATAACATCTAAAAAGTAATACTCATTAAGAACATTACAGAGAGACGGCATCACTTTCAGGAAAATTGGAGTGATTACGAACGATGTGCAGTGTGAGCGCTCCCTCATACCTCCTCTTCAGGGTTGATGTCCTGAACAGCTCTGAGCTGCAGCGTTGCTCCCTCAAACACCATCACACAGTTTGGCCTGCAGTCATGGTTGAGTAGAGACAAACTGGTAGAGAGGAAAGGCAATAATGAGGGGCAAGAGAGAGAGCGAGAGAGAGAGGGAGAGAGAGAGAGGATGCAAAGAAACGAGATAGAGAGAGAGAGAGAGAAACCACCAGTGCGATGAGAAAGAGTAAAGGGGAGAAGGCAAAGAGCAGTGAGGTGGAAGAGAAGATGGAGAGAGTGAGGAAACGAGTGGTCAGACAGGAAGAAATCTATGTGTGATTAAATGTTTGACCCTGACCAGCAAATTTGTTGTTTGTGTGTGTGAGTGTGTGAGTGTTTGTGAGAGAGAGACAGTTAGAGAGAGACGGAGGGACAGAGACTTCCTAAACCTTGTCGACATCAGCACTTTTAATCTTTCAACACGCTCCTTATTTATCTTCTATCTTCACAGTGGGGAGGACAGAGAGCAGGTGATGAAGGTTGCAACAAGTACTAACTCAGCACCAGGAGACAAAACCTTGTCCTGCTGAGACACCAACTGCCACACACACACACACACACACACACACACACACACACACACACACACACACACACACACACACACACACACACACACACACACACACACACACACACACACACACACACACACACACACACACACACACACACACATAACGTGTTGGAGCATCTACAATCACTAATCAGTACTGACTACGAAGGTTATTTAACTTAAGATGCTTGTGAAAGAAAAGAAAAAAGTGTGACAGCTTCAAAATCTAGCACACTGCTATGTGGTTAAATAGCTCTACATTATCTGTACTTAACAGTACTTATTGCTCACACTCATTATAGAAGAAAGCAGAAATTAAGACCGAAATGAACCCAACAATCATATGCACACACTCAGAGACACATTTCACTCCATGGACAATATGACGCAGTGATAATTCTGCTCCTTTCATAACAAATGCCTCTCTTCATTAGCTCCAATGTTGCTCTACGATCCTCCCTCTCTCTCTCTCTCTCTCTCTCTCTCCATCTCTCTTTCTCTCTCATAGATTCAGGCACTGGGAAAGATGGGTGCATGACTTCTGTCACAACAAAAAGTTTTCGACTCAATCAATCCCTCCACTTATTTAAAAGCAGGCACGCTGGCTGACAGCATCAAAACACAGATGAACCCCTTGATGAGATTTATTAACCCCCCCGACTGAATTCATAGAGGATAGCTGTGTAATATGCGCCATATCACACTGATGTGTTTCATTTAGATTATAATGAAATTGCTTTTTGAGATGAAGATAAAAAAAAATCCCTCCAAATGTCAGGGTATTGAATAAGCAATGAATGTGCGAATGATCCAACTTATGATTTATTGTAAAAAAAAAAAAAACAGTTCCCCATGTATTAGCTAGAGCAAATAATAGAAAGTCTTGGTTCAGCTGCGACTGAACATCTTTAGCCGAGGAAGATTTACTGTAGGACTTTGAATACATTAGCAGCAGTGAATAAATTAGCAACTAAGTGTATTACTCAGGTGCTCCCTGCACTGTACAGACAAACAAACAAAGAAAAGTGGTATTGCATCTTCCCTGTGCTCAGCGTCTGTTTTTCAAGTATTTCTAGGACCTCCCTCCCTTTCTGTCAGGGCACACACGGCTGACAAAAAACACTGAAGAGGCTCGTCTTTTTTATTATTACCCCCCCCATTAGTGCTGCTCTCATTTGTCATATTCACAGAGCAAAACAATGGGTGCAAAAGATAAAGACTTGTGTATTTGTGTGTGTGTGTGTGTGTGTATGTGTGTGTGTGTGTATGCTGAGCTTTGTAAAACCATCAGTAACCCTCTGGCTTTGTTCTACAGTGGAGAAGTTGCGGGTTGAATATCAACGAGAAATCAAGCTCTCCAAACGATGCTTTTATCTGATGGTGAGCAGCTCATTAGCATACTAATTAGATTAATTAACTTAACCACATCTCACATTAATAGTATCTGCCGAAACTAACTGTTGCTGCACATTGCAGAGCGGAGAGCCACATATCACACGGGCGTGAGAGCCGAGACGGTGGAGAAGTATTAATTGATATTTAATGAGAGAAAGGTGACATTCTTTCTTCCCTTTGTTTCCTCTTTGTCTTAGCTGTCTTTAATTTCCAGGCGACACGATGAAAAATAAAAGCTGATTGGTAAGACCGGCAAAGCTTTTTACACGATCCTAAAATTAATTTCTCCAGCGCACACATCGGCAAAGGAACAATTTAGAGTCTCCAGTTGATAAACATGCATGCTGTTGGGCTGTTAACCTGGAGAGAGTACGCATAGGCATGGGGAAAACATGCTCTATTCTAATGTATTCTATTCTCGAGAAAAGAAAGTTACAATGATAAATATTGTCACATCTGTGTAAAAACTATATAGCTTGCATAGAACATTTGAAAGGCGATAGTTTTTTGTTCTGGTTGTGAAACCAGTTAATCTGCATCTAACCAGCAGTGTAGCAATGGAGCTGAGACGCATAGATAAGACTGACATGTAACACATTTGCATATCCTAGGTCAGTCTACCGCGTCGTGAGGTAGACACCTCTGGAGTATTTACCTGTATCTTGTGGCCTGTGGTTTTATTTAACTCCACGCAGATATGAAGCGCAACACGATGACAATGATACGTTTCTGTTATCGGTACAGCAGAGAGCGGAGATAAGGAACTCAGGAGATGACATTTCATGTAATAGTTTGAGTATTAATATAAGGCAATTAAGCAGATAGGCTGAGAGATGGAGACAGAGGAGGGTGAGACTGAGAGGCAGAGAGACGTACAGTACAACATGAACAAACAGAGTGGGGGACGCAGGGCGGGCAGAGGTGCAGCCTTGCAGACCCCCACCCCACCACCTTCTATTCAGCGAAACGCTACGGTTGCTAGGCAACCCAAAATACGAATGGGCCGGGGGAGCATCCTGCGAACAGGCCCATCATTTATGGATGAGTTACGACACAAATCGTAGACACACACCGGCACAGACACACATGGCTTCACTGAGCTTGGATAAAGCCACTGTGACCATCTGACATCTCAACAGCGGCCAGATAAACTGGCTGAGATACCTGCAGTGCGTGCGTGTGTGTGTGTGTGTGTGTGTGCGTGCGTGTGTGTGTGTGTGTGTGTAGCAGCTCCAACAACATGCCGACGAGAGGCCAAATCCCCTCCCCATTCACACAGGACTCAATACAGGGATTACAGTGCATATCGGCCTCCGCTGCGAGGGCGCGAGTCTCGCTCCCTCACACCGTATACCTACGATCACGTATCAGTTGGGGAGAAACCTCGAATGCCTCCACGCCGCCTCGCCTCCATCATCCCCCCGCGTTTCGCAAACACAGTTATAATATTCTGTCAACATTCATTTTCAAAGTTTTCACCGCACAACAAAATTTCACTTTTTCCTCCGCTTCTGTACTTCAAAGAACTGTCAGGGAAATATAGTGAGCGGAGGAGAGGGTGTAGGATGGGGGGAGAGGGGAGGGGAGGAGAGGAGAGGGGAGGGGAAGGGAGGAGAGGAGAGGAGAGGGGAAGGGAGGGGAAGGGAGGGGACTTTGAAAGTGAGTGGGTGGGGTTGGTTAAGGCGCGGCATACTGGCAGGTAGCTCAGGAGCCGCGCTCAAATTTTGTGACAATTTTTATTGTGTGTGAAAGTGAGAAAAGCACCGTCTGACAAACATTATGAGCCAAATTGAAAGTAATGATGCTTTTAAGATGTGCAGGCTTCACACTTTGCCCTTTGTGTGTGTGTGTGTGTGTGTGTGTGTGTGTGTGTGTTACCTGGGATACAGTCCTACGGCGATCTGTCGCAGCTCCCCGTCACTGATGGTGAAACAATTACATGTCACCTGAAGAAGAGAAAGAGGATAAAAGAGTAGAGTCGAGAGGGAGACAGAGAGACTATTTGTTAAACGGCCTCGGGGAAGCAATAACACCTTTCATCATATGTGCTGAACATTTTTACATATCAACGACAGCTGCAAAAGCCCAGCGGCCACACAATTGATGTGTGACACGCAAGGCCTTTGCGTTGAGATGGACCGTAGTTAAATAACCACCTGGATGATTGAAAGCAACAGAGAAGTTCTTCTTTACAGGAGACATACCTGTAATAATTTTTTATGTGTCAGAGTTAAAATCTTTTATCAGGTACCGTGAGCAGAGAAAGTGAAGAAAGAGGTTTTGTTTCCTCTAGGGCTTGAAAGAATTAATGAAAACTGAGTTATTTTAAAATATTTAAGACAATTTTCAACCCAAAAACTACCCTAGAAGATGGATGGGATAATTCCTCCCGTAATTCTGGAGCTGATGAATGTGAGGCACCACTGCCACGGATACCCCAGAGAGGAATGGGGATATAATAGAGCAGAGGTGGAGAAAAGAGATGACATGTGAGGATTTTCTTGGGAGAATAGAAAATAGAATCTAAATTTGTCTTCAATTTACAGATACGAAACTACAATCTGTAAAGCCACTTCAAATACATCAAATATATCAGTTGGATCTGAATCCTCTCACCCTGCTTTAATCAAACACAAGCCAAAGCCTTCCTAACGCCCGTCTTTGAACAAAGCTCAAACCTTAACAGTCAAATATCCAATCTCATCCCTTCAATGAGACTTTAACACTTGTAAAAAAGTGCGAGTTACAAGCCACAACTAAAACTTACACTCAATTTCGCTCCACCACCAGTCCAAATATTGACTTTGGTTCAACACACATGTGCATAAACGTCCTTCCCTGCACCCAGCTGGTCTGCATGATTTAAAGGATGTATTGCAGGCGCAAAGAAAGCGCTTTCGGGCGACGGAGGAGGGATTTCAAACAGAGGAGAGAAATGTGTTTTGTTTCAAACCGAGCCAGCGCAGAGATGGCGTGAATCATAAAGAGCCCGGAGAAGTTGTTTGAGAAAGAGGAATGAGGAGAGAGAGACAATTGAGGGAGAGCAGGAAACACTGAGACAGGAAATAAGTTGACAAAGAAGTGCGGCAAACAAATGAAAGAAGTGGGGGGGGGGGGGGGAAGCGAAAACTTTGATGTGTCAATTACATGTTGAAGCTGGCAAAACAAGCACGTTTACGTGGGTGTCTACGGTCGCGGTGTCTGCCCCATGCCGACAAGAGATAAATAATTATAGCAATGGAAACATTAGTATTCAGGCTGTCAGATAGAGATGCAGGAAGCATCGTGCAGAGAGAGAGAGAGAGAGGGAGAAGGGGGAGAGATTTGAAGTGAGCCACAGACAGACACTCCCTATCCTGCTGATATTCACCCCACAGTCAGAGCGCTGACTGCAAAATGATTGGATTTAAAGCCGCAGTTATAATAAACACCATTAGAGTCCGACCTCATGGGAAATGACGGTTCGTACTCAACTTATTCATTACAAAGCCGACAGGAGGAAACACGGAAAGAAACAAACACGTGCATCCGCATATCCGCATCCACCCACGTGCGCACAAATACATACTGTACGTACAATATGAATATGCAAAGTTTCCCCTCACACGCAGACACTCATCTCTCTTTGTTCATCTCATACTTCATTGTTATTCAGCTCCTCTCACGCACATCCATCACTTGTGTCATAAACCTTGCATTTAGAAAGGGGCAGACGCATGCATTCCATAATCGTGCAATATGTTTTATATGAATTACAATACATTAGGTTGAGAGCTCTCATGCAGCTTTCATGAAGAGGCTGTCACGAGCAGCACTGACGGTGGATGATTATGATGGGAGTGGGCCCAGCATTTATTTCCTCTCTCTCTGTCTGAAAGCTGATTCCAGCTACAATCAATAAATTAGGGCCAACAAATGATTCATTCATTGATTCATATTTAAAGTAACTGTTCAGACAATTTTATCAAAGATTCCTCAATTCCAGCTCCTCAGTAATAAGGATCTGTTGCTCTTCTTTGTCTTGTGTGAGAATAAAGTCGACATCATTGGGTTTTCGAATGAACTTTCTCTATTCTTGCATCTAATGAATTCAACTGAAATCCGTGCAAAATCCAAAACTGTCATAAAAATAAGGGAAAAAACTATCACTACTTGTGTTGTCCTCAGTGATTTAAATGTATGCATATACAACACATACCCACTCGCACACCTTGGATAGGTGGCTATAGGGCTGCAAGAAACATAATAAACCAATCAGCCGATTCTATTTCTAAATAAAAATTCTTTGAGGGCATCATATGTCAAAGACGTTAGGAGCCAGAAGTAACAAACACAAACACAAGATGAGTGCAGTGACAGATGATAAAGAATAAAATGCTAACATGAATTTGTCTAAAGCCTTCACCTTATTAGGCAAAGGCAGCACAGGTTAGGACAACGGGGACAGGGGGTGTCGACAAAATAACAGAATAGCTTTGAGGTGAGGGAGAGGAGGTGATGAAGTGCGGAAAAAATGTAAACAAACAGTGGCAGGGCACTCAGTTGGGCATAGATTTCTCTCTGTCACTCTCTCTCACACACACACACACACACACACACACACACACACACACACACACACACACACACACACACACACACACACACCAACTCTCTCGGGGATGAGAATCAATCTAGCAGAACATACACATCTGCAGAGCCGGCTGGTGGACGCCTTCTGCATCCCAAACACACACACACATGCACACACACACACACACACACACACACACACACACACACACACACACACATGCATATGCATGCACGCACGCACATACACACACACAAACACACATACATAAACAGACTTGGCTGGTTTACACAGATGATACACAAAACTTAATCTTATATGAATCAAATCTGTTATGTTTCTGTCAGCCTCTGACAGCTTCTTTTCCTCCTTTCTCAGACTCCATACTTTCTCCAGCCTTCTTCTTTCACTCTCTCCTTGTCTGGATGAAAATAAAATACAGTTCCAAACCCTCACAGCAGAGGCTCACGTCCGCAGACTGAGACTATGATCAGCTCCAGCTGGCGTCACCACAGTGAAGACTGTACCTATAAATTGTCAGCAGATGCATTAAGCTGCTCCGCAAAAAAAAAAAGGATATACTGTTTGTTGACAGCTGACGTCAAATGAAGCTGAACTGTGAAAAACCCAAAGTTGTGTTACGTTGGAACAGGCAAAAAAAATGCCTTCCTATCTCTTAATGAGTTTCTTTAAAGCCGCTAACCAGAAACACAGCAATGCACACAGCTGAGTGAGCGCTGTGGGACGAGCCTGTGAGAGGGCGCCGGGTTTACAATGAGAAACATGAGCTGTTTACTTAATGCACAAATGAATGACACTGAGCCGAGATGATGAATGAATGGTTAGTGTTGTCGCCTTACAGCAAGAAGATCCCGGGTTCATTTCCAGGTCAGACTGACGACCTTTGGGTATGCAGTTTACATTTTGTCTTCGCCGGTATATTCTTAGAACTCTGGTTTCCTCCGACAGTCGATTAGAGACTCTAAATTGCCTCTAGCTGTGACGGTGAGAGAGTGAATGGTGTGTGTGAGTGTCCTGTGATAGACTGGAGACCTGTCCGTGCCATATTCCCTGACCTTCTCCCCATGTGAGCTGGAGACGAGCTCCAGCAGACCCCCATAACACTGTTAAGGTACAGAGCGAGTAAGATAATGAGTGGATGGGTAAAAGACACATCTACTTGTATAAAAGCATTGTTAACTTCACCTTCTTTATTCATACTATCTCACATCTCACTCGCATAGAAAAACTCTAAACATGAGCATTTGGAATATAAGTAAAATCATTGCTCTTGGTTATATATGCAAAGCCACATTAAGAAAGTTGTTTTAGCAAGTTTTATAAGCATGTTAGTGATTCAATTAGCAGTTTGTGTGAATAACTGGGCAGGTATGTAGTTGGGCAAGAAGACCATCCAATCCTTTAATCTGTCAATTTCTTATTATTACACAGGAAAGACACAAATATGTGAGTGAAATAATTAACACTTGCAACAGTACTGCAGGTTTACTATTAGAGCTGAAATATTGGGCTCTGGCAGAGACACCTTGATTTTGCGAAACATGCATTATGATGATGATGTATTCTTAGTAATAACGTCAATCACGCCGCCCTTCAGTAACCATGGCGACGACTGTTTTCTTCCGATGATGTGAGATGCTAAGAGCCTTCCCCTCCTGTTTACCTCCCATTATGAGAGAGCTCTCGAGAGCTGTCAGTGTGGGTTCACGTGAGGTGATGCTGAAGAGCCAGAGAGGAGAGAAAAGGAAAGGAAAAGGAGAGAGACGTTACAGTGTATTAAGAGCTCTGCCTCACCGTGAGTGAATGAATCTTATTCTACGCTATCAAAAGAAAGGAGCTCTCAGGCAATGGATAAAGAAGAGATTCTGAACAGCAGGTCCTTAATGGGAATTACAGGATTCAGCTACAGCGCTGCCTGCTGTGACAGACGCCACAGTTACTTTCTCTGCACAGACGACTCCAAAGCACGCTTTGTATCCGGGGAGGGTTTTCGTCACAACGGTACAGAGAATGCCAGTCCCCACATCCATTCATTTTATTCACTCATTTTGTTTTTCGGCCTGTCAAACGCAGTATTTCCGCTGATTAGATCTGGATGTAAGAAAAGCAGAAATGATGAATGTGAGATAAAGGAGGGAAGAGAGCCAGAGATGAGCGAACGAGTGAAAGGTCTGGTGACTGGGCTGCGATGTGGAAAATGGAAAATGAGATCAAGAACACTGCGTCTTGAAAATGCCATCTTCTACGGAAGAATAAACAGCCAAAAAGTTGCTGATGTTGTGCTTCAGACTTGTTGGGCTGGCTCTAAAACAGTCATGGGGTCTATGCTTGAATTGTTGCCATGTAGAATATACAGTCAAGTATTGTAAAAAAAATAAACATTATCAGAGTTAAAACTCTTATATCAGGCGGATTCTCCTTCTGTAACAAAAGACAAACAGCAGCAGCCCCAAAGTGCCCAGATTATCATATCATACATATATATAACATATATTTCTAGCTAAATAAATTGACAAAAAAATGTATATGCTGTATTTGCATTGGTAGAGGGACTGCAACTGTATTTTTTTCATAGGTTTAAAATGTTCATTCTCTCGATCCATTTCACTTTCCCTCGCACTGAAACACATACTGTAGAGCAGCAGCATCGCCTCAAGAATGACCGGGACGACAGCGTGAGCCTCGGTGGAGACATTAAGCATTCAGTGAGTGAGGGGCGGATCAAAACGATTTCTATGATTTTCTGGAAGCTCGCGTGGGTGGCACATCTCTAAGTGGGTGGGAGGGAGGGAGGGAGGGAGGATAGGGGGCTTAGGGTGGTGGGGAGCAGCAGGTCCCGTCACCTCGACTCCGAGGCCTCAGATTGGTTTGCTTTGTCCTGTCATGTCGGTTCAAAAAAACTTGCGACTGGGTGGTTAACGTCTTTAATGTTGCTGGAATCAGTTCAATTACTGTCAATCTGAGAAAAACTACAAAGGCCATCAGACACAATCAAAGGCTGCATTTATGTGTGCACACACACGATTAACGCTTTGATAAAGTATTTATGACCTAATCACGGGTCTTTCATCTCCCAATAGACAGCCAGACAAACAGAAATACTGAGGGATATGGTGACAAAAAAAATGGGGCAAAACATCATCTGCTAACGTGTGTGCGACGGGTGCACACACACATAAATGCACTTTTCCAGCTTTAATATTTCCTAGTCGGTCCCAGGTCTTGATGGTTGCTCTAATTAGGGTTTTTAAAGTTTTTCCTTTTTCTTTAAAAAGGGCACATTTACTTGAACATGAAACGTTTTCGTTTTCTCAAAGACCCAGCTCTAGTTTCCTGCAGCTCAGTGGTGCATTTAAGCATCTTTCAGTTTATTATTTTGTTTTGCTCAGCCCACAACGTTGTCTTTCACTTTCAAAGAACCAGAGCCAAACTCAGAATCTAAAAAAAAATATGGAAAACATGTTAAATGAAAAAGCAAAAGCAGAATGACATATTTACAGAGGGATGCCAGTTTCATAATGGCTGTTTGAGTACCCCTCATCCTAATTCATTAACATATCATTGGATAAGACCACAGGTCATTTTGCTGTTTCTACACTATTAAAAACAAAAAAAGTTTTGTTGTTTTTGTTCTTGTCTGTTTTATCCCTTTATATTATCATCTATTTCCAAACAGAAATAAATCATCATCTAAACAGATCTCAGGGACCACTCACACTGGGCACAATGGTTGCAGTGACCTGACTGGCCAAAGAAAGACTTAGCACGTGACTGTGCGTTAATCAGTGGTCCTGAAAGGGTCTCTGATCCAGGTGCACGCACAGACACTCGATGGAGAGGACATTTCTCTGAATCTACAACAGCACAGATGTTGGAGGCAGGGAACAAAGACCTGCAGTGTGGATAAGTGTCTGTGCTGGACACGACAGAGACCGCTGAGCAGAGGTCATGTCCTGATGAGATGACCCGCAGGAGCAGTCAGCTAACTGTCCTGTGTGCACCAGCTGCCACACGCTGCACCCTGTGTGTGTGTGTGTGTGTGTGTGTGTGTGTGTGCGTGTTTGGACGCTGCAGGCACACATGCTCCAGTAAAAACCCACAACATTATGCTACAGCCTGAGGTCTGGGCTTGAGCTGCAGCACCAAGTGAAGACACCTAAATCAGTGACCACCTCCACTCCTGACGGGACTGCTTATGGTCCAATATCCTCCACTGGTGATTTTTAATGTTTCGTCAATCCTCATCTTCCCCTCTTCATATTTCTCTCCTGTCAACTTACTGCTAGAGTAGAACCGAAGCAACCACTGTTTTTATTTATTTGCTGTATTGACATTTTCACATTGCTCGTTGGAGCATCAATCCCACTCAGTTGCGACTCTTCTTCTAAATTAGACAAACAACAAGAGGGAATGAGCTTTTAATCTTAATTAACCTTAGAGCAAAGTGAGGAAACGGAAAACTGTAGGAGGCAGAAGAATGGAGAGATGTAAATGTATTTATACATTGTTTTTTAAGCTTAATTTGATTCAGGTTACTGTGTAGATGCTTTTTTTTTTCCAAAATGTACCCTCTCCTCTATTTTTCTCTCAGTGTCATACGTCGCCTTTGTAAAAATAAACACAAACACGCCCCAAGAGTCTGTCTCTGTTTAAACAAGCGTAAAGCAGCTGAACCACCTCAGGAGGGGAAAGGAGCGAGAGAGAGCCAGAGATGGGAGTATGGGAGGAAGACACAAGATGGGAGGAGACAAGTGGAAGGAGAGTTAAGAAGCAGCAGGGAGGATAGAGGGAGCGAGGGAGGACAGGGCAGGAGAGAGGGAAGGAGTGAGGGGGAGAGAAGAGCAGAAATGTGTTTAAAGTTGTTCGAAAACTTGTTAGCAAAGTTGCCGAGCGTGAACAAGAGCAGGCGGGCTGAATTAGGGAGGTGCACCCTGGGAAAACATTGTGTAGCATGTTGAGTGGATGGCTAGGGAAGAAAAACAGCTGCAAGAAACAGCTTTGAGAAGTGTAATCCAGGAGGTTTTAGACCTGAAACCCCCACGATAGTGGAAAATGGCCAAGATAGTAAAAAGACCCAATCAGAGATCTGTGTGCACTCAATGCTGCATGAAATTAGGTGACTCACACAGTCTTTACAGCGGGGAAACAGGGGCAGCCTGGAAGACAAATGACTAAAGCTGTTAAATAGACATCTGGCAAAGCCTTTTACCTGGGTTTTATTATCAAATACACAGGTAGGTTGGAATTACTAAACACAATAAAGTGAAAAGTCAGAAAGGTGCCCCCCGAGAGATGATCAGTTTCTGGCATATGTGTGTGTGTGTGTGTGTGTGTGTGTATGTATATATATGTGTGTGTATATATATATATATATATATATACACACACACACACACACAAAAGAGGTGCATACATGTAATATGTCCAAATTATTTAATCATTTTATTTCAGTAGTAAAATCGTCTTTTAAATTGACAGTAAATGTTGGATTAGCATCGATGTGATTGGCATCGATGTGACTGAGCAGTCAGTGACAAACACCACACTGCACTGCACACACAACGCTGCGAGCAAAAATATGTGGTGCTTGTGAGCGGGCACACACACACACGCATGCATACACACACGCACACACAGATGTGCACACAGAGAAAGCATTAGCCCCAGGCTGTGTGTAATCGAACACAAGATTGCCTCTTGCTTCGAATGACTCATTTCCATGGTGATACCCCATCATCTCTGGGAAAAATAAGAAAAGAAAGTCAACACGTGTTTTTTTTGTCAAGTTGGCAGTTTCCGCTGATGAGCTGCTGCACCCATGTTCATGGCCAAGTCCCCCCCCCCCCCCCCCCCCCCCACACACACACACACACACACACACACACACACACTGAAACACAAACACAAACATACACAAGCACGCACATATGGAGGGCAGATTAATGGATGATTTTACACTGCTATATGTTTCTGCGCTGCAATGTATATTACAACCGGTGTGCATGTGTGTGTGTGTGTTGCAGACCTGTCCTACTTTTAAGGGCAAATATCAGGTCTACGCCAGCTTCCACAAACTCAGTTTGGGGCAAAACTGCTGATTTCTGGGTCAGCGCTCAGACGGAGGTCAAGGGTTAAAAGTAAGGCCGTGAGGAAGGTGATGGTCGTAGCTGTGAGTCAGTCTGCAGGAAATAAGCAATGCTGCCTCTATGATACCCCCAGCTCAGTGTATGTCTACTAAAAAGCAACTTACTAAAGATATTCACAAAAAAATACCACATCAGCTTCAGAGTCAGTTAATGGTAAAAGACGCACAGGACATTTAAGTCTCTGCCTCTTTCCTCTCTATGTCTCACCTCCCGCTTTTTCTCTCTGTACTGACTTTCGGAGCAACGACGAGAGGGAAATTAAGAAATCAATACAGACAGACCGTTATGTGAAACAAGTGAGCAGGAAAATTAAGAAAACATGAAAAGAAGAGACCAAAGTTTAGCCAGGCAGAGTCAGTGGGCAGGTTAGAGCAGAAGAAAAGGGGCTGGACGAAGATAAAGAGTGGGATATTGTTTTCACAGCGGTATTTTTTTTTCTTTTTTTTTGCAGGAAATCGTTTTTACTGCTTGACTGCTCTGCCGTGGTATGAATCAAAGGGTGTTGCGCAGGGGAATGGCTCTTCTTCCTTCCCCTCTGAAGCCAGAAGTCATTCAGCTCTGAATGGGTGTTTTCCCCGCACACTTACTGCACCCAGTAACTTTGATCTCGCCACTGAAACATCCTTTTCATCTGTAACCCTGAGTGAAAGCCAATGTAATCACAAGCTACTGAACATATAGAAATGCCACTCAAGAATCTGAGCATTTGGATGTTGTGCCAGATTGGATACTGTCCCCCATTCTCTCCCCTCTATTACATGATGAATGAATGTCAGCAGTGCTCTGGAATTGGGCCATTGGCAGGATGCATTACAGAGAGACGCAGAAAAGCAAATAGGAAATTTGGACGCGTTTTGTCCGGCAAACATGTTAATCTAGCAATTTCCAAATTACCAGCGGACCATATTCTATTAGGAGAGAGTGGGTGCTTTCGGGTGAATGGAGACCTGATTTATTTTATCCGTCTGGAAAAAAAAAAACAACATGCATCACGCAAAATGCTTTTTCAATTTTTTTTTTTTTCCCAGCAGACCTTAAAACCACTACTGGGCAGGGCGAGAATCTCCATGGCAGACTACAGTATGGTGCTTTGTGCTGAACATCATCACGCAGATTGGTGCAAAAAACCCCACTGGAAAATAGACACACGCAGAAAGAACAGACTCCCTCTGTGAAGTGATGGTGAGACCCCACCTTTGGTTGTGGTCTGAATACACATGATTATGGCTGCACGGATGGGAGAGACGGTATTGACATTGTAAACTTAACAATTTGACCATTGTTTTTTTTCCCCCCCACCTCTTCTCCCTCTTTCTCTCTTGTTGTCGCACAGAAACGCACACATTAACCCTGAGGTTGTAAAACACAATTATCTGCCACTCCAGGAAGACTGTCAGGTTACAAGTCAAATGCTCCATCCAATTATCGCCCGCACGAGTGTCTGTGTGCATTTAAATGCGTCATGCCTATGTCCACATGTGAAGACTTTACAATCACACCATCGAAAGCATTTATTTGCTCATGTGTTCCTGCGTGTTTTAAGCCAGGCTGTAATGATAATGGGGCTTTTATGCCGCAAATACTGTTTAATCAATACTCATTGTAATAATGGTAGCATTAGTATCACGGCTCTTTAGAGTGTGAGTGGGCGGCTCAAGCGTCGCAGCTTATGCGGTTTGTTATTTTCCAGTGTCATTAAGGTGAACTGCAAGTGTTTTTATGTTTATAGAGATGACTTTTAAAAATGTCTTCCTTTGACACCGTCTCTCCCGCTCCTTCTTCTTCTTGTGCAGACGCTGAATATATGCATTACCTCTATCTTTTTTGATCCTTGAGTTTAATCTGAGACATCTTCTGAGACGTCTTCTAACATCAAACTCTTCACCCTTATGATGGAGAAAATATGGCACCCTGTCAATAGGACGTCCTCTGAGCAAAAACAAACGTGAAAACGAGACGCAGACTTGCACCAGACTGGTGAATGTGCTCCATTCACTCCCTGCAGTGAATACAAAACAGTGCAGTTCTGACATTAAAAAAACAACTGTGATTCACAAATCTCTCTCACTCAGTCATGCTAGTAGAGCATCTTAGAGTTTAACTTCATATGGTGATTAAACCGATGCCTGAATTTTTCTCCTCATTGCACAAGTGCAGTCTTGACGACAGCTTTAGAGCTGAGTGACACATTAAATTTCACATTTTCACAAATAAACTTCTGCACGATACAGTTAACTTGACTGATTACTTGACTGATTACCTTGACCTTTACTTTGATTCTGTGCCATAATTAGGTGGCTTTAAAAAAAAAAAATCACATAAAAACACAGAGGGAACTTCAATTCAGAGTTCAGAGCAGGTACCTTGTCACTTACAGCTCATCGTGTTTCACTTACATGCTCACTCTCTCAAACACACTACCATCTGTGTGTCCTTCACAGAACAGAGACTCCTAATTTAACAGGCGTCATTAGCATGGAGTACAGGCGATCGGGGAAATTAGCATAGTGGTGAATAGTGTGAATATAAATAGGATTGTCGTGGAGGGCCATTGAATAAATATAATTAAAAATATACAAATAATGACTGAAACTCTGAGTAGGAGTTTTGAGTTGTGCTTGGACAGCAAACTGTGTTTTTGTGTGTGTGTGTGTGTGTGTGTGTGTATGCCAGAGTGTGCCATGTATGGAGGCATGAAGTAATCTGGTTTTGATTTAAAAGCTCATGCTTGTTCCTTATGGTGTCAGAGCCTTGGGCTGTGCGTGTATCTTCTGTGCGTGCAGTGTGTGTGTGTACGGTGTATACACTATAGTGATAAAGTAGCACCCAGGCCAATGGAAATTACTCTCATCCATCTCCTCCAGTGCACATGCATGCGCATAGTCGTGCACACAGACACACTCACACACAGACACACACACACACACATTCACACTCACACACATCGTATGAGACAGACAGCAGACTGAGGAGACGCCATATAATGGTGCTCACTGGATGCAGCACAGCTCTTTGACAGATTCCTGTTGGGTTGAAAAATCTCCAATTCAACACATAAGGCAGGCCCCGTGGATCTACAGCGTTCAAGCGAAGCACTAATGAAGCTCATTCAAACAACTCTGAAAGGCGCAGAAGTTCAGACGTTAAAGTTAAGCTGAGAGAAGCTGTTTTAGGCATCAGCATGAGTTCATTTAAGATCGATGTGAAATTAAAGTAAGGACGTGACTTTGGGAAGGAATGAGGCGAGTGGTACTGACAACTTATTGCACTTGACAGCAGCATATGCTGTCCTTGATGGAGGTTGTAAGGCAGAAGAAACCTTCAAAACAGAGGGTGACTGTTAAGCTGCAGGACAACCTTTTGTTGTATTATGATGTTTTTAAAACATACAAATGTGCCTCAAATTATGAATTTTTACAGATATTTCTAGTCATTTAAGCTTGGAGACAACACCTTTTAATATCTTTTATCTTAGAGGCAGTGCGTATATCTGTATATTGGAAAGTCGTTTGATACCAGCCCCTGCAGATGACATGCTGGGTCAGATAATGAGCCCCAAACTGCCCCTGTGTGAATGGAGGTGAATGGTAAAAGCCTCTGGCAGAACAGACAGACCACGTACCTGACCTCTGCCACGATGTGTTCATGAACAGGTGTCAATGAGTGCCTCTGCATTGAGTGCTTTGAGTGGTCATGAAGTCCAGAAAGTGCTAGACAAAATTTACCTCACCATAATTTACCATTTACCATAACCTGCTGTGAGTGATGCTACAATACACATGTGAGAGGAATCACTGACTAGAGGCAGAGATGCTCGTAACGCTCCCTTTAAGAAACACAATGTTTCATGTTGTTTTTTTTTGTGCAGAACAATAAATTGCTCTAGCTGTGCATTAAATTGTCCCTGAAGTTAAAGCAGAATGAGATAATTCTACGTTTTAGTTCTTAGATGACCTGCAGGCCTGTTTGTTTTCCATTTGCAACAAATACTGCAGCTTTTTGACTGTGTAACTAAGGAGCTGAGCAACAGTTCATTATTCATTCACTGTGTGTAGTCTATAGAAACAATACCCCATTCATAATTCATAGTCTTCAATTATTCATTTATTTATTCACACTTATTTATTAAACTCACAGAACAAATACAACAAATAGAACTAACCTCTTACTGATTGTTACCTTGGGAGAGAGAGAGAGAGAGAGAGAAAGAGAGTCATGTCAGCAAAACAAGCACACACACATGCACGTGTGTGTGTGCAGCCATGCACACGTACACAAACACACATAGTGGTTAATTAGCGAAACTGTGGACGATATTTTTGTCTCAGGAACAAACCAAAGGCCCTTGGGGCCAGAGAAGAGAGTTGCAGTAGACAGAATATTACGAAAAGAAGGATGAGGAGGGAGAGGGCTAAAGCAAGGACAGATAATGACAGGGAGTGCAGAGGAAAGAGGCAGATGAGGAAAAAAAGGAAGGAAACTGAAACAAGAAAGGGGAGAAAAAAGATGAAGGAGAACTGAGGAAGATTACTAAAGTAGCAAACGAATAGTGGCAGTGATAGTAGGTTTGCTGTGAAGTCATACAGGATACACTTATTGGCCTCCTGTAGCAAAATGCCTCATTCACTCAAGGAAAATCCAAAAGACAAATCTAACCCCAGCATCTTCATTTTTATTTCTTTATTTCCCCCTTTCACTTGCCCAGGGCGTTCCAATAGCTTTTTCTAAAAGTAATTTTTCTAAAAGAAAACACACAAACTTTCAGGATTTTATCATTAAAATGGACTCTCTTTTTTGCGGCACGTTTCAAGGCACGCACACCGACAGACAAAAGCAGCATTGTGTCTATTTGTAATGGTTTCTCAAGAAGACACGAGAAGGTCACTGAACATATTCGTCTCCTCTGTTTCTCCGCTGTTTTATTGTCTCATTTCTTATCGTAGCCTTTCCAAACCCAAGTAAACAGTTCTCTCTGTGTCATTGTGGACAAGATGTGTCTCACGTTCTGCCCTTTGCATTAGCTTGACAAAAAGCTACAATGACTCCAGTAATATGTCCGATATTTGACTGTGTGAAAGTGATGCAATTGATAAAATACAGTTAATTCTCCCACTTTATCCTGAATTAACTGATGATAGAACCTCGACTGAGCCGAAGCACACCACGAAACTCAGCTCCACAAATGTGTCCATTGCTGGCCGCATGCTGGCTTTATGAGTCCATCTCTCAACAAGGTAAAGTGCAGAAGAGAGAGGGTGGTATCACAGGGGGAGATGAAGGCGAAGACAGAGAGAGTGAATCGAGGAAGATAAAGCGGAAAGGGGACCAGGATGAACAAACACACACACACACACACACACACACACACACACACACACACACACACACACACACACACACACACACACACACACACACACACACACACACACACACACACACACGCTCAGGTCTGGGGGTTGAAGTCAACAACAGCAGGTGACTGTCTGGAGGCAAGCTTCTACCAGCAGCTTCAAACAGCATGATGGAAATGTGACACACACACAAGTGTGCGCACACACACACGCACATGCACACACACACACACACACACACACACACACACACAGACACACAGCATCATTCTAACAGGGAGGGCCGGGCCTACGGTATATAGCATTTGCTCGCTGCGGTCAGACAAATAACCCTTCAGTCTCAGCATCACATCTTCTTCCAGAAAATAAGGCGATACATCTCTCTCTTTCTCTCTCTTTATCTGCTGCCTTTCTCAACATAATGAAACGACCTGTCAGTGGCTGGAAGCTTTCCCCCAGAACAAAGCCCTCAAAGCAAGCACTCTCGTGATTTTAGTTGAGGTGTTAAGATGCCTCAAATATGAAATTCAACCAATGACTGATAATGTGACATTTGCTGTGTATCTGATAAAGTGGGTATGAAGTACAAAATTCAGGAAAAAACATAAGGAAGCTAGAAATGGGATCAACCAGTGTATGTCTATGTTACTGTGTGTGTGTGTGTGTGTGTGTGTGTGTCTGTCAGTGTGGGGATAGAGCATGTTGTCTGCTCAGTGGAGCTCCCACTGACCTGCTGTGAGTGGCACTGATGAAGCTGCTCGGGATGACGACTATGAAAGTACGTGTTTGGTCAGCAATAAGGCAGAAAAGAATAAGCACAACATGAACAGATTTACTAATGTGAGGTAAAATATCAAATATGACGTCTCTGTATTGTATTCAATTGAATTCATGTCAAAATATCCAACTTCATTAGCATCACGGTAAGAGATTTGGCTTCTTTGCTTCATTGCTTTGCAGAGAGTGTGAATGTGTGTGAGTGTGCGTGCAAATCTTCCTGAGTTATTGATTCATAGATCCCCTAAAGGAATGGGATATTAATGGTGACCTCTGCAGGGAAGGAGACAGGAAAAGAGAAAAATGGAGTGAGGGAAATGAAGGAATCTGCTATATATGGAGGAGTTATGATAAGGTCAACTCACATGCACGCAAGCATGCGCACACACGCACACACACGCACACCTCTACTATTTATACTCTCAATCCCAACAGCGATTCCTATGAGATATTTCCTGCTTCACAAGTTCACGATGCACGCATTCATACATACAGTACAATCTGATAACTGTGCTTGAGCGGCTGAAAATCTACCTAGAGACTGCGTGGACAGTTAGGAGGCAGAAAGATGCCACCCGCGACCACAGATCTAAAAATGTTTATTATCAGTAGCACAACAATCATCAAGACAATGTGTAACAATTACAAATGAGGGAAAACGAAGGAGAGGGAATTCATATGAAAGTCAAGAGATCACACCAACAAACAAGGACAAGTGCAAATAAAGAGGGAGGACCAGTCTCCACTCCCACCCACTCCACCACACTGAAGCCAAAAAATCCCGGATATGCTTGCTGCCCTCCTGCGTGGGTGATGTCATTTGGATACAGAATCAGTGCAACATGAATTTGGGGGATGGAGCTGCAGTTTCAAGGTCCCATTCTTGCCCAACTCAATCACGAGTGATGTGGGATGAAAAAAACTGCAGTATTAATAATACAGAGCTAATGGATTAAGTTAAAAACTCTCAGCTAACATGAGGTTTTCTTCATTAAAATAAGAGCATGGTAACAGGTCAGACATATCAAAAAGTCCTTTAATAATGGAATTATACAATTTAAAAAAAAACAATAGTGATGCTTCATGAAAAGTAGTGGCAGTTATTAATAAATACTTGGATAATTATATCTTGCTAACCCTGTGCCCCTCTGCGCCTCCCATTCTTCCTTAAAAATTTACTTTGGCCTTCACTCCTTATTTTCCTCCCTCTCCCTCTCTCCTCTCTCTTGTTCTGCAGCCTCCTCTGCCCATCCCCCTTTCCTCTGCTCTCCTTCACCAGCTCATTGCCCATTCCTTCAGAGAGGTGCGGGCCCACTGCGAGTACCATCTGATGGTATAACCATGGGATGATGAAAGGATGAGGGAGCACAGAGGAGGTAGTGGGGGTGGAGGGGTGAAGGCAGCAAAAAAGGGTGTGGTGAGCAGAGATTGCGATGTGGAATAACAGATCAAAAACCTCTAATATCTGAAATGTCAGCTAACTGGGGGAATAGAAACCCACTCATAGACAGGGAGAGGAGGAGAGTTATTTTCATATTGATGATTGGAGGAATTTCAGACCTCAACTTCAGAGCAGGTTTTCATGGCTTGCAGCTATTTCAAGCTAAAATGACACAAAAGGAGTGATTAGATGTTTGTCTGAACAAGCTTACACACTGATTGGACAGATTTCGATGGACCGATGCGTCTCATCACAGCACCCTTGCATTTACAGAATTACTTTAATTGGCCAAGCACGGTTGTTTCCCCAGATACAGCTGACAGAAGGATGCAAAAACGTCATGCTGACATATAAAGCCATAATTATCTTTGTCTGATTTGTTTACTTTTCCCAGGGTTTTTCTTCCCATCTTCTCATCTTCCTCTTCCCTCTTCCCTACATGCCCTGCTTTCCTCCCTCTCTTCTGTGTGTTCCCTCACCTGTGAAAGTAGGTGATGTCCTTGCTGTACAAGGACGACATGCATTGTGTGTGTGTGTGTGTGTGTGTCTGTGTGTGTTCTCTCTGCAAAGGAGGACAGTATGGGAAAAGCTGCATATAAGACACCTTTGTCTCCATCTGTCATGTCACTAACTCCCTCTCGGACCAGTCCGTCAACATTAGCGTGATCGTCATTATGAGACATCGCACCGTGTGCTCCAATTGGATTACATGTAGCCTAGAGCTAATGACATTTACTCGGCTGATGAATGCACCTGCAACACTCACAACAAGCAATTCAATACGACACACACGCGCACAGACCTTGCCTGTAAGGCTGACCATTCATCAACCCATCTCCACCTTTAATCACGAGGTGAGATAGTCTGGTAGCCTCATCATACGCATGATAGAAATGTGCTTACCGAAAAGTGACGAATGTTGTCCACCGTCACATTACCGGGAATGCCTTTCAACTTAATTTTATTTGATGAGGGAGGCCTTAAGCATGTGTAGCTACAACAGACTGGGACAACAGAGTGAATGCAAATGGGTTCAAGGGCTTGGATATAATCAGAATCTGTGTGGGGACATTGGGTTCTGTTCATGCTAGAGTTGTTGGCTGCATACATGGCACGTTTGATGATGCATGTACTTCATGGACGTGGGCAAAAGATGAGCTTCACATTGCATGACCCCCACCCCGCCACCACCATCACCACCAATCTCCAGGCGATGTGAATGCAGAAAATATTGATTTTAACATCCAAGTGACGAGTAAGTGTGCGCCTCTCACTTGTATTCACTTAAAACAAACAAGAGAACCAAATATAAAACACCTTTAAGGATATGGGGTGGGGAGTGGGTGTATTAAAATCCACAAATTACATTTTCACACCAATAAACCTGAATTTGTTCATTAAAGCATTTCTTATGGGAGTGTTTCTCTCACACACACACTTACACACTGCAGGCTCGGGGGATTCGTAGTGCTGTAGGAGTCAATTAAAGGTGCTACCCATTGTAATTACACTATGCTCGATGCTAGATATAGTAGCCTACTGGGAGGTGAGCGTTTGCGTGTTTGTCCTTCCCACTTCTGTCATATTCTCCTCCCACTCTTTCTCTCTCTAAATCTTCACCCGGAGGTGTTTCAAAGGGAGGGGCTCATTATACCCAGAAACCCTCCTCCCAAATTAAAAGGTAAAATATGGAGATTGTTCTATTACATCAGTGGGGGCAAGAGAGAGAGAGGGGAAGAGAGACAGACATAGAGAGAGAAATTATTTTTTTAGTAATTAATTCTGTTTGTGAATTATGGTTATCATCGATAGCCCGAAATGGGAAGAAGGGGGAAATTAAACACAGTTCAAAGCCCTAGCACCAGCTCATCTCGTCCTCTTTTTGTGTTTCACCCCTTCTGTTATCCTGCTCTCTTTGGGTTGGAAAAACCGCTGACAAGACCCAACCTGCTCTGCCAGATTCAATCAATACAAAAACACTATCTCGCACCGACACACACACTCAGGAACACACGGGCACTTGGTCTTCAGTGAGAGTGCTCGATGATCCTCTCACTTTCATGTGTGAGCTCTGGTACCTGAGCAGCAATGTCAAGTTTATACAGTTAGGGAGAGACTTAAGTTCTTCAGATTTACAGCCTCCGTTCAATACATTCAGTATATCGGTCATGCAGCGCTGTATCTTTAGGCACAAAACCTGCATATGCTGCTTTCCAAACACAAAATAAAACATTTGTTGACAATGTGAATGGGCCACTAGGGATTAACTGTGAAATGGAATATGGGGATCTATGACAAGATATGCTCTGCTGTTGTTATTTTGGATATTTTTCAACATATTTTACAGTATACCAGAGTGTTTCTACACTGTTTTTTCATGAATTATTAATTCATGTGAGACAAAGAAAAAAAAACATTTGTATGAAAACTCAACCTGGGGTGTGATGCTTAATATCCCTTCCTCATCTCCATGGTAACGGTAGCCAACAGCCAATGGAATATAAGCCAAGACAAGAGGTTTAACACACACTCACACACACAACATTGTGCAACACACAACACTCAGGTCAACTACTGTAAACACGCAAACACCTAAAGAGGTTGTTATTCATAGACTGAAGAGGAGTTTGCTTTGAGCATAACAGATAAAGATAGAAGAAACTTATAGAGGCTTCAGTCCGACAATAAAATCCTACACATCACTCTTCCACAAAAGCTGACCACGTTATTATTCTGCTCGTATCGAAAACTAAAGAGTATTGAACACATTTCACATACGCTACATTGAGCTCAATTACATTCAACGGCTACAGCTCCATTTGAGTCTTTGATGCAAGAGAGCTGCTGAAATCTCGAGAGAGCCAGGAGTTCTTGATCGGCAAAATCTAATTATATCCCTTAAAACAAGTTGTGCTGAATCAATTAGCGAGCACAGAAGTGCACACACATTAGTTTTGAATGTTAACAAAATCATTAACAAAATCATCTTTAGCTTTTCAGAGGGGAAGAGGAAAGAGCGGGGAGACGGCGAGGGTAGCGAGAGGTAAGGATGACAAATTGTTTGACTTACAGGAAACAGCAAACGTGTGCAGATTCCACTCTGAGTCTCACCGGGTGTGGACGTGTGTGCGCATTTCCTTCCCCTTGTTCCCTTCACGCCAATTAGTGCAACTCGGTAAGTAGTAAGCTGTTGGTATGAGCCTGCCAATGACCAACCATTCAGGTTATCATTATTATCTCTTTCTCCTCCCAGCATGTTACCATTCACAGTCTGCATCGCTGCTTCAACCAGCAAGAGACGTAATAATGGGATCAGATTCTGAGAGCCATAAATCATATACCTGTCAACTCTAAAAATACAGAGAAGAAAACGGTTAAATTAGGTATTTCTGAACAAGCACATACAGCTGTTTCTTGGCGTTTTCAATGTGCAGACGGGAGGACCAGTCTGGCTCTATCTCAAGTTAACAAAATCCATGGCACCTAGAAAGCAGACTAATTAACATGTGTTAACAAGTGAGTCTGGTCGCCATCATGATGTTGCCAGGCAACGAAATACGACCTCAGTAAGTTGCTGCTCTCAGCCACAGAAACACCGAAGTCCACATGAAACCAAGCGCTTTAATTGTCACTTGTGGTTTTTTGTTCAAATTGAATTAAAGATTAAAACAGTGAGCTCCAGAACCATGTTCCCTTTTAACAGCCAAGTGGTTTTGTACCCACTTACAGTTTTCATAAGGGTAACTTAATGCAGGCAGCTGGTGCTCGGCACAAAACCGACTCATCTGAAATGTCAACTATTGATTTAAGAAAATGTGAATTCAATCAGCATTACTTGACTTATCAACGAATAATCAATCACAGCTGGCCTTTAAATGGTTATAAATAGTTGAAATTAAAGAGAAATGCAAGGAGTAATGTGCAGTGACTTAAAACTCAAGAAAACTGCAACCTGCGCAGGAAGAATTCTCCGAGGTAGAATCAAGATATATGATATAATTCTAGGAGGCAACATGGCGGATTGGTCAATTGTGCTGCTGCCTCATAGCAATAGGTCACTGGTTTGAATCCCGGTTTAACTGATGGTCTTTCTGTGTGGGGATCGCATGATTTTCCTGCATGGGCTTTTTTCTTGGTACTCAGCTACTCTTCCACAAACCAAAAACAAATGTTTAGGTTGATTGGTAAATTGCCCCAAGGTGAGAGTAAATCGTTAGTATTCCCTACGATGGTCTGGAGACCTGTCCAGAGTTTAGAGATGAGTACAGACAGCATCGCATTACCTGAATGCACCGTCTTGGCACATGTGTACGCGAGAGTGGAGGAGTGTCTGATGCGGCAACATCAATGGACCAGACCTCCTCGAATGCACGAGAGTTTGATTACTTCAGTGGAGGAGTGTCCAGTGATACCTCGTGTGACATCTTTGGCCACATATAAATGTATATTATTGGGTGTGCCAATATAGTGGACAACCCCATGGTGAATGAACGAGTGGTGTGCTTTGTTTTGTAATAAAGTTGTTATTGTTTTGTGCTCAGACAAATTAATTTGTTTCAAAAAAAAACAAAATTTTGACTCAATTTTGACGATCTTTTCTTTTTTACAGGCAAAATAACTTCAACTACCACACCTACACACAAAAACTACTGGAAACAGGTAGTTACCGTTGTATACTGGGGTGCATCCCCTGCCTTCGGCCTATGTTTGCTGGAAATAAACAACAGGAGACCCCGATGACACCACTGGGAACAGGGTGGGTGACATGATGAGTGATTTAAGAAATGTGATAAAACAGTCATTTTCAGTACTTTTCGACTCACAGTAAATCAGAATTTGGAATGAAATCACCCCACATACTCAGTATGTTCAGATGCATTGACTTGACACTTCTAATTACTTCCACTAATTTTGTGCGTGTGTACAGGAAGCAGTCAAATGCAACAACAGGGAGAATAAAGTGTGCATAAGACTAAGTAGTGTGTGTACTTTTGTGAGCGTGTGTGTTTCTGCATCCAGTCTCATGGTCGTATTTGTGTTCCTCATGGGCTGCCGATGTTTAACAAGGAGGAAGCACAGCATGGATGCCCATTAAAAAGAGAGAGAGCAGCAACCACAGCTACAAGACCCAACTGAGCTCTTATCTCTGCAGCCGCTGCAGGACAACAATTGAACGTACATAAAACACAGCCGGCAGATTTATTCACTGGTCCCTGACTCAAACAATAACCCTCATCTTCATAATGAGGAGCGGTAAATAGGTTTTTGGGGGCTTCCAAGTTTTGTACATGGAGTTTCACTTTAAAAGATGGCAAAAGCAAAAATGTGGCAAACACACAGACAACTTGAAAGACTATTTGTGTTCCTCTGTCCCTGAATAGAACTGAGAGTGTAGATTCGTTTGGCTGCAGTTAACAAAGAGGAGACAGAGAGAGGAAGATGAGCGACAGATGAGAGGGAGGATGAGGGAAGAACCCAGAGGAAACTGATTTATATTCAGGGTGAAAATAAAAAGGACTGATGGTTAAGCATTCTTCAGCTACAGACATACTGCAGGCTCCAGAGTCTTTGTTACACAAGACAGTGCTCATGAAAGCTTTACATAACTTGTTAATGACCCGCAGAGACAGACGGAGAATGCAGCGAGAGAGGATGAGTGGGTGGACGAGAGCCTACTTGAACCTGCGATAGCACCTGAACTCAGAGGCCTTCGCAGCATTGAGGTGCTGAGACTGACTCCCAAGGCCAAGTCTGAAATGTTTAATTTCCAACTGAAATTATAGACCAAAACATTGATTTCATTTAGCTTGCTTTGTGTTCAGCACTTTAAAGGCTGATGCCATTTCTGGCCCTGCAGTAAGAAAAGCAAAAACTAAACTTAACGCTCCATAAGAGGCAAAGCTGCCATTAGTGTTTCTCAAGTTTCGATGATATGAATGGATATCTCAGACAGCCCAGACATCTTCAACAGAGCACATTTGTCTGAAATGAACAGATAATAAGGTTTTCAATTTTCAATTTCCGAAGCTGTGTTCACAGTGCACACTTAAATGTCAATCTGTGTGTTGTTGTGCATTTCACTGCCATGTAAACCTATGCATTCATCGACAGACTCCACTCAGATATGGCAGCAGCACCTACAGCGTTTCAGTCGTTTCAAAAACAAATTAATCTTGCGATATAATGGAGACATTATGTCTCAAGTGTCTCCCAGTGACGTTTTCTATCATGGGGGTCAAGAGGAAATTTTACTAAACTGCTTCAGGGCATAGGAAGAAAGTAAACAGCTGCTTGTTCACATCATAAACAGCAGGGATATTATTAAACCACCTTGGGTGAGGAGAGTGACAGACCCCATGGTGACTCTGAAATGAAGTACTGCCTGCCGGGATATGAAAACATGGGTACACACAAAGCATTTTATATCAGCCCTCAAAGGCAAAGCAAATGCCACAAGGTAAGAATTCTGGAGGAAACCTTTACCTGAGGAGGATCTCTTGAGAGGAAACACAGCTAGCAGTGTCACCTTACAGTGAGAAGGTTCTGGGTTCAGCTCTCCTACCTTCTCCCTTTGTGAACTGGTATGGGCTACGGCAGACCCCATTGACACCACAACCGCATAAAACAGATAAGATAATGGGTGGTTGGATGAAACTCTTAAGATAATACCAACATTGATTAATTTCAACTGTCCTTAAGCAGTGTTTTCAGTTCAGTGTTGCTGCCTTTCCAAAGGAGGGACCTATAACTGGGTAAGATTACAGACGATGGGACAAACTATTGGAGGCTTGATAAGAGACAAATGAATCTGTTTCCTTGTGCGAAAATAGTCTAGTAGATGAATGCAACCTTTCTTTGGAAGCAGGCGTCCTGCAGGGATTTCTGTAGCAGTGCACTGTGAGAGATGCTTATTATTCCTTAGATAAGGCATACATGCAGGGAAAATGTCCAATCTCAGCTTGATAAGTATAAACAAACACCTGCATCAATTACCCAATTACAAGGGGCACAAAGGAGGTCTTTCTCCTGACAAAAGTAAACACACTAAAACAACAATAACACTTGGCAGGAAACAATAACTCAGCAAACACCAAAACATAAGCTGTGGAATATGAAAAATAAGTGTTGACGTCAGTGGCAGGCTGGCCATCTGGAGAACCTGCACTTCTCCCAATAGGCCAGTTGAACTGCTATGGAAAGATTAAAAAATGTCCAATTCTGTTTGATCTTGCATTACCTATCCAGCCAGCTCCAGACAGGTGTGTGTGTGTGTGCGTGCATGTGTGTGTGTGTGTGTCTGTCCTTGGCATCCCATCTTTCTATCTATACACCTAAACCAGGTTTACCATTATAAAATCGTAAAGGACACGCTAAAATTACAATATGATTAAAATACATGCAAGAATACCATTGGGTAAACAGGAGAACAGACACAGTTTACATGAAAACTGAAAAAAAAATCTTAAGACACAATGCACACACTGCACAGTCAAAGCTTCTGCTTATATCCCTCATTATTTCTTCTATACACAGGGGTTGGACACAGTGATGCTAACAGATGCACAAGTCTTTATGCAGGATCTATTACCGAGCTGTTTTACTATCCATCTCTCTCCCTCTGTGTCTCACTGTTCATTAATATTGTAAGTTGTGTTTGCCGATGCAGGGAACATGTCATATGGATGGCTTTGGGCCTCTGGATATCCATTTAATTGAGATTTCAGGTGTCAAAAGTAAATGAAATGATTAGACAGAGACAATATTTGGAAAAGGGAAAGTTAAATGCTTCCTCATTCTCATAGCGTATTCAATTTGTCCTGCATGTGAGAACGTATTAAAAGGTCATGATGACAGGAGCTGGATAATGATGGGGCTAATAAAACAAGAGATATGACTGCATTGTCCTTGCTGCTGAAAGGTAAACAAAAACACAGAATCATCCATTCACCCATTATCTTACCAGCTTTGTACCCAACGGGGTCACAGGTGTATGCTGAAGCACACTGTATGTCCAATACACAAAGGGCAAAGGCTGGAAATACACCCTGGACAGGTCACCAGTCCATCACAGGACAGACACACCATTCACTTTCCCACCTAGAGGAAATTAAGTCACTAATTGACTGTATGCATGCTTCAGGACTGTGTCATTTTTACATTTATTACCAGGTTCAGCACTTCTTAAAGGTTGGAGTTCATGTGCAGAACATTTCACCCCGATAGCACGAGACAGGATTCTCCCATGTCCCTCAATTAATGAGACAAACTGGGCTTAGAAATCTCACTTCCTCGGACATCCCTGTGGAGGACATTCAGGATATTAGACAAAGTACACAAACACTCAGAGTTATTGGTATGCTATCAGCCCCTATTCCCCATCTCCATCCGTCTGAACCACCAAAGAGCGGTAATTACTGTAAATGCTGGAGCGACAGAGAGAGCGCGAGGGAGGATAAAGGAGAGAGATAGCAACTGTCTCAGCTGGAGCCAAAAGCTGTTCATTAAGACAGCCCCACCCCCAACTCCCACTCTCAAGCGCACCCACCGCCGCAACACACGAGGACATACTAACCACATGTACACATGCCTATCTGCTGCCACACATTGCTTCTCCATTCACTTTGCAGGATTAAATGACTGCGTCGAGATTTGTATTTAGAATTATTCTAATTTCAGTGGCTCCTCCTCCGATCGCCTCCCCCCCTCTGCTAAAACCAATTTTCTTGTTATTTTCTCTGCAATATCGCTATTCCCACCACACTCAACTTTAACTCTCTCTATGTCAGCGTCTTGTCTTATTAACCCTGTCACTTCGTCTTGATTGTTTCCATTGCTTTAACCCCCCCCATGTTTCTGTCTGATTCCCTCCCCCCTTCTCTTCTCCTCTAATTTCCTTGCACCTCTTCTTCTTCTCCTCCCTTTTGCATCTCCCCATGAGCCCACACACATGCAGCCAATCTAAGTCAATTAAACAAATGGTTTTTTATTCTCTCTTCCCATTATACTGTCTGTGACTGCATTCATGATGGATTTTAAGTCATTACACTAAGCTGTATGTGTGCTGTACGTGTGTGTATGTGCGCGCATGTGTGATTTCACAAATCCTAAGCTAATTAGGTAGCGCCCATGGCACTGCCAGCTACAATGGCAGGCCAGGGAAATGTTAGGGAGATAAGGCTCAACATGCTAACACAGTCACATTGGGATTACTTTAATAACTTCACATACACCTCAAAATGGGCAACCGCACATTTGCAAAGACAGAAAAATTCTCATGTGACAACATTTCCCATTTAAAATCTGTCAGTTTTATTTTTAAAAAGTTGGACTGTAAGAAACTTTGCACAGCTCTGTTGACTTCCTCCTTCACTCTTTCCTTCTTTTTGAGTTGTGCTTACAATATGCTTCCCCGCACGTCACAAGTTTGGAGAGCGATAACTTTTCCATTTGTTAAGGTGCACGAGTTTGATGGTGTCTGCATCCAATTTAGCTTGCTCAACAGATGGCCAATAAATAGAGAGGAATGTCATGAGAATAAATTACTCCTACACACAAACAAGAAGTTGCACTCACTCCACAACTACAACACACACATCTGTACACACGGAGAATTACTCCTGCAGACAGATAGGCACAAGTTATGTGATGACAAGGCCGACACACACACAAAATTATAACCAAAAAATGAGCACCACAGAAAATGACACCTACACACAAACAAACACACACACACACACACACACACACACACACACACACACACTCATTTCTGCTCATGTAATTGAAGCCAAACAGTTTTCAGCAGGGGTTGTAAATTTATTGGCTCCACACTCATACAGGACATGGAGGAGTTTGGTACAAGTGTGTGTGTGCGTGTGCGTGTGTTTGTGTTTGTGTGTGTGGTTGTGTATGACTTTATGTGTGCACGCGTGTGTAGACGGTGATAAATCGTCTCCATACATAGGTAATAAACAATACAACATACTTTTCCATAGGGAGTCGCTTTGCTTCCAGCATGGATGAGGCGTGTGTGTGTGAGTGTGTGTGTGTGTGTGTGTGTGTGTGTGTGTGTGTGTGTGTGTGTGTGTGTGTGTGTGTATGAATGTGTTGTCCCAGGAGTCCCAGTTACAACCTCATACACACAGAACCATAAATACAGCTACTTCAAACCTTTTATCCAGTGGAGTGTGTACCTGTTCATATCCTTCATTCACCCAATCCCTTTTAAACACGTCTTTCTTTTTAATCCATTTTCTGCTTTTTGGAAATGTATTATTTTTCTTATGCTTACACTACTATATCACTGTGATTTTTCCTTTTTTCGAACACAGTACTCTTCCTCTGGTCCTTTAGATTTTCTCTTCAATTCTCTCTCTTCCTGTCTTCTTTACCCCACCAGGTTACATTTTGTGCTCATAAACAATAAGAAAAGTTAATGGGTTGTGGTTCAGCGTGGAGCTTCGTAAATGAAAAACATTGACATTTGTATTCTAGGCGCACTAGAAAACTACAACAATTCAGTGTAATTAGGACTTGACAAAGCTTCTATTGACAAACAGCGGGACCCAGCCCAGGCTCTGTGCCTGCAAACACTGCCTGAGAGAAAGACGACATTTCTGTCCTGAGATAAGACTCAGCAGTGTGCAGCTGTTGTGCAAAGTCCTAGATTTGGTTTTTTCTAGACTGAAAGTAATTTGTTCCATTAAAGACTTCATCTGACACCCCTGTGCACATGTCCTGGTGAATGAACACAGAGAACTGTACGAGTCACAATGAGCTCCCTTTTGGGCATGTGCTGCAGACGAGGCATTTCTTCTAACTCATGTGGCAACTCACATTCTTCTACATGCACAAACTGCATATCCACAACTAATTATCTCGCTAGAGTGTAGAATAAACCGCCCACTCAACTCTGCGCTCCAAGTATGTAACTGTATGAACAACCTTCCTACAGTATTCTGAGCGGGCTGAGCTTCAAGGCTGGAGACCTTTTTCTTTATTGTGATTAAGAGACCCAAAATTCAATATTTTAAAATTCACATGCTGGCACCGGCTTATTACAAAACCAGACCTAGGAGGGGTCTTTCAAACGCTATATATAACTCTCATATCAAAAGCTGGACTTTAACTGAGTTGGCCTCAAGGCGAATGGGGAGAGGGGAAGTAGAGAGAGAGAGAGAGTTGAGAGAGAAAGAGAGAGAGAGTTGGCAAAGTGTGAATGAATGAGGCTCATAGAGTGAGAAAAAGACAAAGAGGGGCAGGTTAAAGGCAGGCAGAGGTGTGTAT
Source organism: Karalla daura (assembly GCA_029224185.1). NCBI lineage: Eukaryota > Metazoa > Chordata > Actinopteri > Chaetodontiformes > Leiognathidae > Karalla > Karalla daura. The sequence goes on from CM055190.1 coordinate 14,337,214, forward strand.
GTATGTGTGTGTGTGTGAGTGTGTGTGCCTGCGGTTTTTATGTCCCAATAGGGACTTTAAACAGGATGCACACCAACCCATGGGGACTTCCTGTCATCACAAGGACAAACTGAAGTCTCCACAGATACACATGCGGTTTCAGGGTTAGAATCAGGTTCTTGTTTGGATTAGGCATTCATTTGTGTCCATGTACTGTAAACAGGTGTATTACCACATGTACACATGTATGACTATAACAGTGCACCATTTGTGACCAATTACTATACTGCATTAGCACTGCTGCACTGAGACACATTTTCATTGTCTCACACGCACATATGCATTTATACATCGATACACACCCACACACACACACACACACACTTGTGCTCCTATCCTTCTGAGGACACTCACTGACGTAATGCATTCCCTTTAGCCCCTTCCCTAAATCTTAACCATCACGTCTCAAAGTCTGACCACAACCATTGCCACAGCCTGATTGGAGCCAAACTGATCGCCCAAGCAGCCGTGAGAAGGCCTGACCAAAATGTTGTCTTTGTCCAAAGACGTTCCACTCTCAAGGTCTGGCACTCAAGCTGGTTCCCACAAAGATAGCTGTACACGGCACACACACGTACACACAGTCCATAGAGAGGAAGCTGCTTGAGGCAGGCAATAAAATGCGCCACGGCCAGATCTCATCTGTCACTGCTTATTGCACTACTACAGTCTGACCCGCACACACACACATATACACACACACACACACACACACACACACACACACACACACACACACACACACACACACACACAGACCCTTCTATACTCCAAAGCAACACACATTCAACTGGAACCTTAAGCAGGTACACACTAACCTCACTGCAGTCCTTCAATGCACAGCTACACACAGGGAACACACACACACACATACATACACACAGACACTTACACTTACACTTACACTTACACACACACACACACACACACACACACACACACACACACACACACACACACACACACACACACAGGATCTTTCCATTACACGTAGAACACACACGCCCTCCCTTGTTGCTTCTCTTGGGTATATTAAGAGCAGTAATGATGTTGTGGCATTACTTCATTGTGTGTGTGATAGAGTGCATGCATATGTGTTTGTGTAACACTATTACTGTGCCGTGGTGCTGTGGCAGAGTATCCATTAGCATAAAAGATGGTTTTAAAGCTCAAAGCACTCCCCCACTGTAAAAGACCCCCAAAATACACAGAAACACACAGACACACACACAAAATGTACACTCACGGTAATGACCTATTTTGTTATTTTGTTAAGCACACTAAACATCCCAAGTACACAATAATAAACTCCTCATTTGTTATGTATTTGAGCCATTACAGAGAGGGAGTGAGTGCAGGGTTGAGGTTGGTAATGAGGACAGAGATATGGGCAGAGATGGACAAGGAGAAGAGGAATAGGAAGGACAGAGATGTTTAGGAAATGCAAACAACCAGAGAGAAGAATCATGAGGGAGATACAGAATACAAGTCTTCAGATGCAGAGAAGCAGGATAAACAGGAAAGGAAGTGAAATGAAGGACTACACCACTCCTTTACGCTGCCAGGTTTCTGGCCATGCAATCACAGTGCCCCCTATTGGCAGCCAAAGGGCCCTGGGATTTGGCAAATTTATGACACACAGGTGGAGGTTCACTTCTTTTTAGGTTTTTAATTATAATTTTTTTTTACAAATGTGCTCATTAGCGTGTCCATGTTCTGGTGTTTGCTTTAAAAACTGTTTGACCTTATAGAAAAGTGGGTTTAAAGGTAACATTTTTTCAGTTCTGTCTGTTTGCCATATCATCAGATACCCATACATCTGTCCCATTTGATACCTATTTCCTGTACCAAAAGCATTAGGAGATCATGACATAGTTAAAAAATCCAATAAACCTGGTGCTGAGGCCATATTATTTTGCACTTCTTCAGCCATTACAACTGTGTGTTATGTCATGATGCGTTGCAAGCCAAGTCACATGTCATTTGTTCTGCTTTCTAAACAACACAGGATATGTTAAAATGTAGTGTGACCAAATATAAAGATGGAATGAGACCGTTGGGAGATCTGCACCCCACACCAACAGAAGAGACAGAGAGTGCAGCAGACTTTTTTGTTTCATGCACATACTGTACTAAGAGGATGGCTGAGCCAACTGTGAGGACCTATTTGCTCAATTTCAAATTAAACAAATGTTAAGGCCTTTACCCAGAATGACTAAACCCACCTTTCAAGGAAACCCTGTGTACACAGCAGCTGTCGGTCCCATTCCCTCTCTTATCACCCAGGAATATATCAACTGACAAATGTGCTTCCAGCAAGAGTTCTGCAGAAGTTGCCCAACTAGTCCAACATTTCATGATTAGGTGTACTCACACTTGTAGTTTCCTCCTGCTGTTCTTTAATCTGTCTTTTGCCATCCCCACCACTTTCTCTTCTCCTTTAACTCCCACATGTCCTTCCTCCCTTTCTTTCTCTCTAATCCACTTAAGTGTTGTTCACGTTTTCTCCCATACTGGAACAGAATTCCCACCAGGATCTTGAACTGCATTTAATCAGCAGCTTTTCAGATTTCCCATCTTCACAATCTAATCCCAGGTGCAAATTCACACATATCTGTATCCTAACAAATTAAACTCTCTCCTTTTGACTTTTTCGTGATGGTAATAAACAACCCGTTCTCATCCCAACGCGTCAAATACCGACTATTTGTCACGCCCCTAAGCGTTGCATATGGACGCCAAGGGTACCCTTCCGCGTCTGTTTATTGACGCTCCGGGTTTTCCATTCACTCTCATGCAAACCCCAGCTCGGCAGGACGGGACGCTGAGAGCAGAGGCTCCAGCCAAAGCCCCTAAACGTCAAATAGAAACGCGGAGGGTAGAAATCCGCGTCCGGATTTGACGCTGCGAGTTCTGCATTGACTCTCATGCAGACCCCGGCTCGGCAGGACGGGACGCTGAGAGCAGAGGCTCCAGCCAAAGCCCCTAAACGTCAAATAGAACCGCGGAGGGTAGAAATCCGCGTCCGGATTTGACGCTGCGAGTTCTGCATTGACTCTCATGCAGACCCCGGCTCGGCAGGACGGGACGCTGAGAGCAGAGGCTCCAGCCAAAGCCCCTAAACGTCAAATAGAACCGCGGAGGGTAGAAATCCGCGTCCGGATTTGACGCTGCGAGTTCTGCATTGACTCTCATGCAGACCCCGGCTCGGCAGGACGGGACGCTGAGAGCAGAGGCTCCAGCCAAAGCCCCTAAACGTCAAATAGAACCGCGGAGGGTAGAAATCCGCGTCCGGATTTGACGCTGCGAGTTCTGCATTGACTCTCATGCAGACCCCGGCTCGGCAGGACGGGACGCTGAGAGCAGAGGCTCCAGCCGTCCATTCACTCCCATAATAACCCGGTCACGCGAAGCATGACGCCGCTTACTACTGTCTCATTGAAGAACCGAGTATCCTCTGCCCGGAAGTGTTTTTCTCACTATTTTCTCACTATTTGTACACTTTGTCCCGAGAATATATCCACTGACACGTTAAACAAGGCCAAAATGTGAGATACCTGGCTAAATAACTACGTAAATAATGTGAATTTATACTAAAACAACAATGATAACAGTGGATAAATTGGATTTCAACAGACTGTTTACATTTACTTTGGACCCGCCCCCCTCACGTGTGCGGCGTGTTACCATGGAAACGAAAGGGTTGTTTCGCTTCGCATTTGTGCCGACATAATTCGCTTCCTTATAGTCTCCTTTTATTCCTTCAGTGAGTGGATATGATCTTTTGTTTGTTAGGTCTTACAAATAAACAAAAAAGCACAGGAAGTTGTCCCGTCCTGCCGAGCCTGAAGTTGTCCCGTCTCAGCGTCCCGTCCTGCCGAGCCGGGGTCTGCATGAGAGTCAATGCAGAACTCGCAGCGTCAAATCCGGACGCGGATTTCTACCCTCCGCGTTTCTATTTGACGTTTAGGGGCTTTGGCTGGAGCCTCTGCTCTCAGCGTCCCGTCCTGCCGAGCTGGGGTTTGCATGAGAGTGAATGGAAAACCCGGAGCGTCAATAAACAGACGCGGAAGGGTACCCTTGGCGTCCATATGCAACGCTTAGGGGCGTGACAAATAGTCGGTATTTGACGCGTTGGGATGAGAACGGGTTGTAATAAATGATGCATAAGCATGCAAAATAAATCTGCACATGAGTATGTAAAACATGAGTATGAAGAGGGAGCAGTGCCTGTTCTGTGCCGACATAACTGCTTGCAGACGGTTTTAATTTAGTGAGGTTGAGGTAAAGGTGAAATACAGTAGAGGTGATTATGTTGCTAATATACTTATAAGACCAAATATGACCTCTATGGTAAACAGTTCGGTTTGAACCCAAGTAACAGATCCTAAAACAAACACCGGGCCTATATTTGTGATGGGACAAATATGTGATGTGTGTGTCCTACTGTGACGGTTACAGGGTTTTAAAGAGTGGTTACGAAAGCTAACTGATAACAGAGGTAGGTCCACACAAACACATCCTCGCACGCGGAACAATTTGGTGGTGGAGATTCAAGTGAAGGCAGCTGGTGTGTTTTAAGAGAACAAGACCTGAGGTTGTTCTGGGAATAGACGCGCACACACACGAACACACGCATGCCTGCCCACACACACATACACACACCCACACGCAAAGATCTAATCACATATGCTTGGAGGATCCATGACATATGTTGGGGTCCATTTTTAAAGCAATTGGAAACAAAAGCAATAAACAGTTGCTTTTGCGTGTACCTGTACTTTGGTGCATGAGACAGACATACAAGGAAGTAAATGTGTTGGTCAACTGTGAGTGAATGCAATGAGCGAACCTTTGCAAGGAGGCTGAGAGGATCTCTGCAGGAAGGTGGCAGCGCTGACATCAATTCCTGCGTCATCTCATGTTGTAGGTACAGCTCCAACATGGAGGCTAGGTGACAGAGGCCCTGTTTCTTCTGCTCAGACATTGAAGTCAGGTCTGTGAAAAGATGATTACATAAAAATGCAATCACCTGTGAGCCTCTGACTACGTCTAGAAGGAGCTTTAGGTTTAATGCTGACAGCCCAGGGCAACATACATACTCTTCACTTTCCCAGCGTGTGCTGGAGAGAGCTTAAATATGGTGCAGAAAGTCACCTTTTGATTTCGCACTGCAGTGGCATTAAATCAGGCAAAGCGCGCACACACGCACACACACTTACGTGACTCATGTTCCTCCAAAGTGTAGAGCTCCTCACTCCTGTTCTTAGATGGACTTAACTAGAGGGAGAAAAGAAGGGGACATTAATATTTCACATAAAACACTAATAAGAATAATTTTGCTGAATTATCTTTCTTCCATTAGTTTTTAAGAGGATTAAATGCGTAGGTGCAAGTCTTTCCTGAACCAGCTGAGATGCTTTAAATCTTTCAGTGGAAGCCACATGGACAAGCCTAACAATCAGAAGTTGTGTGGTTTAAGCCAAGAAAAAGACAGTCATGGTTTATTTTATTGAATCTTTATTTCATGCACATCTTTCTGACTGCAAAAAACATACCAAGGCAAAGATGAGTCTGGCAGCCAGACAGACTGAGTCAGTTGGAACTCTCGGTAGGAGGCTCTGCAGACATTTACACTCCCTCTTATGGCCAGACCAAGCTTGTCTCTGTAGGGTAGAAGTATTTTAACAAACTGACACACTCACTCAGACACAGTACAGACAGCACACGCACACATGGACACACTGTACCTGGCAAGTGGTATTGCAGTAGCGAGCCCTCTTGCACTGGGAGCACCTCAGCAAGGTCTCACGCCTGGACAGAAAGTGAGAGAACAGGATGAGCGAACTCTGCAGATTGCCAAATGATCATCCACAAAGGAAGCACTGTCACTCCAGTATTAAAGGAAACTACACTTTCAAAGGGTGCTTCACTTTCATTAAGAAGCTTTCAAGGACAGAGGCTGAAAAGGCTTAGACCTTTTTTTTTCTCAAGCAGTCAATTACTGACTGAGCCAGAATGACACATACTTGGTCAGATGTCATGTTTTTGTGTCTGTTGCGCTGTTTCAGCATCTGTTTGTTCTGTTCTGCTCCACACATCAGACTCCATTGGTCATAGTTAGCTGTGCCATTAACTATGCACACATACTCAAGCATCCTTCATGTTCCTGCCATTGTCTTGACCTTTTGTCAAGCAACAACCTTGTCTCGTTCCTTTTCCCATTTGCTATACTGAGCTGACAGTGTGCATATGTTATCTTCTTTTATCTATCTACCCATCTTCTTTTGGACATCTAAAAGCAATACATTAGGCACACTCTCCTCACTGTCACATCCTGTTAGCATCACAGCACTTGTATGTGTCCGAGGGCCTGTGTGTGTGTGTGTGTTCGTGTGGTGTGCGCGTGTGTGTGTGCACACGTTGTCCACTTGTTGTGCTCCTTTGTGCGCATGTCCCTCCGTGGTCCGCTGTCTCTCTCAGAGTGACACTGCTGTCCTCTCCCATTTGCCTGTCAGTCCGATAACAAGCCAGAGAGCACTGTCTCGCTGCCCCGTGCAGCCAATTACAGACAACAGAGGAGGCATCACTAAAGCACACATCCACAAACACACAAGACGAGATGTGAGTCACAGCAACTGAGTTTGTTTCTCATATGATCCCCGACGATTACGTGCAGTAGAAAAGGACTGCGCTTGAAATGCATATTTTTGCCTTTCAGCGTTTTGTATCCAGGTAATTTCAGGAAAATGAATTGCAAGAGACATTGTTGTGACATGAGCCCAATGGATGAGGAATCAGATTTAGACTTATTGCCTGGTAGTTATGCAACTTAGTTATATAACTATGAGGAATTTGCTGTGGTTACAGTTAGGTAAAGAGGCATGAAATCAAGACATAAATTGAATATAGGTTATACTGTATGAAAATCAAACGAATTATAATGTTGAAAAATGAAATGAAGAACAAAATGTTTTTGCCAGCTCTACTTTCCTGACCTCACCTTACTTGGTGATCTTGAATCATCAGACATATACACCATTTACTATGATGGTCACCAGCCCCGAAAGTGTAAATATGACCGATATTTATAAAAACAGCATTAAATTGAGATTTTTGGAAATACACACCAGAGCATAAAGAGGTGCTTCTTATACATGAACCTGTAGCTTCTATCAGCTTTAGCCTTTATTTTAGCCCTTCATTTACAAGCACAAGGTAGCAGCTTGCTTGGTAGCATCCTGTAGCGTGTAGCAGTGAAACTGGGCATTGTATGTTGGCCAGGAGTTGGTGGAGCTCGCAGCATCAACTGAAAAGGCGATGTGCCACAGGTTGCGGCCACTGGGATATTTTTTTTCAATATTAAAAAATGAAAGAGGAGAGGCGCAAGACAGATGACATCCAACCAATTTCCCCTGCTGAAATAAAGCAGGGGACCTCGAGATTACATGGTCTGCAACCATGAGATGAAAAGAACAGCTGCGATGGGAGGCGTTTTAAGTCTCAAACTTTAAATCTAACCTCTGTTACAACAGACTGTCGGGCCGTCCGGCTGTGCGGCGTGATAATCTCACTTTACAAAGATTTCTGGGCTTCAGTTCGGCACAACTGTCAGATGCTCAGTCCTGCAACTTTTGATTTCATCAAACATGCCCACATTTAAAGTCTGTTGTGCAATTTAGATGCACAAGTACAAAGACTCTCAATCCAGAAGGCGACGCTTTGTAGCTTTCCTTCAAATGTGCCTGTGTGTGTGTACGTGTGTGTGTGTATGTGTGTGTGTGCACATGTATGTATGTAAGTATTTTTCTGCCTTACTCATGTCTGTCCAACACGAGTACAACACGAGTGCAGCAGAGTCATGTTTGGCAGAGAAGCTTAAGGCTTTAGTGACATGAGCTCACATCGAGGAAGAAATCACTCGGCCCGATCTGTCATACTGTATGATGTGTGAGAGAATATGACTATTGCTAATTAAACCTGACGCAGAAAAGTGTTATGAGGTTAAATGCCACACACACACAGACACACAAACACACTACGATGAGGTAGGCTTAATGGAAAACATGTTATGAAGGCTGTAAATGCATTAGCCCGCGGCTTATCGCAGCAAATACGGACATTTGATTAGATTAGGCATACTTACGAATGCTGTAGATGTCATTCTAAGAACCTTAAAGGCAAAAGCGTTTGCAAATGTATGATATGAAACCTCTCTCTCTCTCACACACACACACACACATCTATATATGCAGTGCAAGTCTGACAGAGGGCTGTTGCCTGTTAACATTAGTGTCAGAGCTTAAGTGTTTCCTATGACTGTCTATCAGTGTGGAACCAGACTAGACTGTTGTATTTGGCTTGAGGCTCCCACAGTCTGTGACAAGTTTCTAAAAACACACTTTTTTTTTCGAGCTCAGCTCCTGTAATTTACAGCTTTCCTCTCTGCCCTTCTTTCTCACCCCGTTATCCACAGACCATTTGTTATGGTGCTGTGTCTCAGCTATTTGTGATGACCTTTTCAGCTCAGGACCCCAGTGATTTAATCTTCATGAAAACAGCGCTATTCTTGTCATGTTGAGACCTACCAGAAACAGGGAAGCCACCCACAGCTTCACAAACACATGCCTTTATTATGAGACACAAAGCAATAGTAAGAGATAGGTAGGCAAAAACTAAACACAGCCAGGTTCTGTGCAGCCTCAACAGATGAGCTGAGAACATAACTCAGAGCGTAAGAGTTTGGTCACATCACAAGCAGCCGGGCGCAGGAAGTCAATTCATCTTCCATGAGGCCAGACAGGAAGGTTGATGCTGACCATGACCTCATTTTTACAGCTATACTTGGTTCCCGTGGCTTAACTTTGTGGGAAACTGCACCTTGGGAGATGAGACAGGTTAAAAGGAAACTGAGGTGTTGAGCAGCTAATGGAAAAAAAATGTTCAAATAAGAGCAAAATGAAAATAAAGCCTAGAATCACATACTATTAAATTGGTATTTAAATGGTTGCGTTCATGCATTTCTGTTTCTGTCTCCTGGTGCAAGTGTCCCGATTAAATAAATAAATAAATAAATAAATAATAAACTAAGTACTGGAAATCCACATTTAAAGCTAACTTAAGAATTAGACACACTGCAATCAATGAAACACAAACATATGATAATAAATGTTCATGTTCTTACGGGTCTCGTATCATAAGAATCTGCGAATGGACTAAGATGCATGTTGATTTGTTTGTTTGTCAGCACACTTGTGGAGAGTGGTTCAGTTCTAACAGAGACTAAACTCATTCACACTGCATTCAGCAAAATAAGAGAGCTCAAAATTGTTTTGCAGAGAACTGAGAGGCACAGGCAGGGTGTCCAAGAAACAGATGGAAACCTGGGCAGAATATAAGTCCACATTTATGTATGTAGTTACGAACCACAATGGCTCACAGTTGCACCACAGCAGCTGTTGTTATGGTGACCGCCTCCGGGCTGATAAGCTCTCAGCATTTACAAGCCAGCCACTCTAACATAGGTGCACACTCGCATGCGGTATGTGCGAGTGTGGCTATATGGAATAGATATCGATCGTGATTCAGGCTTTTCCAGCAGGATTGCAGTTCATGGCTAAACATAATTGAATGTTTCCTCACAGTACCGGTTATGTGACACTCACAAGACCTTTTTTTTTTTTTTTTTTTACCCTCTCTCCACCGTTTAGATTGCCACTGAAGCTCCAGAACAACAACAACAACAACAACACAGTCTTTTATAGAAGCATTGTGCAGTTCACGAGTTCAACCAACTGTCCGCTCAGCTGACAGCACACAGTTTTGGATTATTTGGTCCAGGAAAAAAAACAAACGCCCACACACATTTCTGTACATTAAACACATTACTTTCTGACTCAAACACACTGAGACAACCGCTCCGGCCTTGAGGCAACGAGAGTTAGCTGCTGCCACGGCAGCATACACAGAATACACATAGATGTCGGCCATTGTCCCAATATAGATGTGTTGGACAACGGCAAGAGGGGAGGAGAAAAGATGGCGAGAGGGAGGAAGTCAGAAAAGAAATTAAGTCCTTCAGTCTTTCTCCTCATTAGTATGCAACTGAACCACACTTTCTTGTTTAATAAGAGGGCTCATTTTCCCTCTGAAAATAATGATTCCTCCCATGAAGCACATCTGTCTCATCTTCAGCCATGTCTCTCATGTTTTCTCTCTCCCTCCTTTCTTCTCTCTCTCTCTTTATCCCCGTCCTGCCTCTGTCTCTCTCACTTTCTTCTCCTGCCTTTATTTTCTGCCCTTATTCTGCCTCCATGTCAGATGTTTCATGAAGTGACGGTCTTCTGGATGGCAGGTCCGTGCACTGCAGGCACAGTAGAAAAACTCATGAATAACATTAGATGGGTTTCATTAGGAACATGTAAAATGCTGAATTAAAAAAAACAGACTCTCTGGCTCACTGTAGCCGCCCTCTTCCTGTCACACTGTTTCATATTTTGTTCTTAGCCCCCACCACCACCACCAACCCCCCACTCCAGAGTCACCGAGCAATTTCCTCTTTTATGCCCTCCTCCTACCATTCTTATATGCAGCACAGTAGGGGTGAAATAATCATAATCAATTTTAACGAATATGTTGATTGCAAAACAGTCTGGCAGTCAGTGGTTTCTGGTTCAACCTTCTCATAAGCTCCTTAATCTCCTCTTTTAGTCCATTTGCAGATGGGCATTTTTGGAATTTTGACCTATCAGACAAATCAGCATTTTATTGACTGGAAATAATCCAAACATAAATTCAGAATAATAACAACAACCATTAGCTGTGGCACTGAAGATGACTGATTATCATAATCGTAACTCTTGGCTACATGGTGGTAGACTTAAGAGTTAGCTGCGTTGCCTCACAGTGAGGGCTGTCCGGGGTTAAACTACCAGTCAAACCAACTCCCTTTCCATGTCAAGTTTGCATGTTTGCCTGCATGTTTTTTTTTTCTCAAAATACTCAAACATGCATGTTTATGCCAAATGGAGACCCAAACCTGGAAACCCAAAAGTGGAAGATGTGAGTGCCCTGCTACAGACCAGTGATGATATTCTTGTCCTTCCAGTGGTTGCCACAGCGAATCATCTGCCTCAATCAAAACCCTATCCTCTGCATCCTCTCCTCTCACACCAAGTAACTTCATGCCCTCATTCACAACATCCAAATATCTCCTTTTTGGTCTTTCTCTAGACTTTCCTGACTGGGAGTTCCAACCTCAGCATCCTTCTACTGATGTGTTCACTATCCCTTCTCGGTACATACATGTCCAGACCATCCTCTGGCTTTATCCCAAAAACATTTTACATCTTTTCCTGCTGTCACCCTATGTGTGGTAGAAATAGGCACCAAGCAGGTCAGATAATGGATGGATCATTACTCTCTATGGGTGTGACATGGAGCTCCTCTCTGCAGATGAAGATCCGCTGGGCCTGGCTCCAAAATACGTCATTTTCAATCATTAAATATTCATTCGATTATTTTTTTCATACTCAAACTGGCTGCAACAGCTAAAGTTTTGCAGGCCAGCATGCAACCTGGAGGTCAATTTGCAAATACTTGCATGAATAATACGATATTAGAACTTAAAATAGTGAACGAATATGGGCGCATCCATTTGGTTTGACAGATAGACGCACACCCATTGATCCATCGTATGGATCAATGGGTGTGTTGAGGATGACAGAGGTGAAGTTATATCCGTCTCTCATTCCACTCCATCCCAGCCCTGTGGTTTCTGCTGGCTCCATTACGGGGGATGGCAGCCCCCTGAAACTAATGGGTGACATCACAGAGGGCTGGGGCTCAGATAAAAGTCATGCACATCAACACAGAAATATGTGGACAGGGGACATCTGGACAAAACTGAAGCTGCCAGCACACTGTAGAGGAAGTCACTGAAAGATGCCAGTTCCTTACATTGATATGCAAAAGGATAAATATGTGCACTCACATGTGTGTATATGTGGTCAATTGTGTGAAGTCTACGCTATCAGACACCTAATTAGGCCTACCTCAGCATGTCTCTGATGGTGTGAGTGTGCGCGTGTGTGTGTAGCATGGTAATTAATTTCCCGCGAGTATTGCCTTGCAGAGAGATTCGGTCCTGTGTTCACACGTGTGTGTTTGTGTATGTTAATAATTAGTGGGGTCCAGTGTTCTGGGCTGTCCGGTCGTGCCTGAGTGAATTTTCTCATTTCCAGGCTGAGTGGCTTACGCATGATACGACTCACTCCCACACGACAGGTAATGCTGTGCCACTGTGTACTGTAAAATAAATCACTGACAGATATTAACATGATGCCAGAAATTTGTGCCGCCTCAAAATGGCTGAAGAGTGGTAGGAACAAAACGGTTAATATTTCACAGCTCTTACAGAAAGCAGTGGCTGGTGTGTGCTTGTGTGTGTGTGTATGAGAGCGTCTTCACATTTACGATACCTGGACGGATCATGCAGCTTCTCACAAATCCTCTCATTAGCAGCGCCGCCATGGCCGTACATTACATTAAAATGTGCTTGTATGTGAGAAAGTGTTCAACAAATAACCCTCCTGAAGGGACACTACTGCCATCTAGTGCCGCTACAGCAACACCCAAAGAGAAAACATTAAGTACGCTGTAGGCATCCACAGCTCACCTACAGCCACTCATCAACACACGGGCTTAGTGTAGATTGCTGACTGGCATGTGAAATGCTGTTTGCCAGTGTGTGTGTATGTGTGTGTGGAGAAAGAGCAGATAGAGTTGCCAGCTGTGCTGCCTCCACAGCTCTCCTGGAACCCTTGCTGAGTTCTTAATGGTTGTTTAGAGGATGATTCATTGACACCTGAGGGGACTCGTGTGTGTGATGAGTCTCCTTATGGCTTTGTTATCATTATGATGGGAACACGTGCAAACACAGATACCCGCGTGCAGAGACGAAGAATATAGCCTGAGGAGAACACTGACTCTTTGAAACAATGTTTGTCTGTGTTTTGTAGAGTCCTCCTCAGGAGGCGTTCGTTTCCAGAGTAAGAGTGAGGTCATCATTTAACCTCAGTTGGCCAGCTATTCTAAACATTAAGATTATGCATCATGGACACTGAAATGGAAATAAATATGATTGAGCCGACACTGAGGCCTGCTGAGCGTGTGGAGTGTGCATGTTCTCCCGGTCTCTTCATGTATCTTCTCCAGGCTCCAGTCCAAAAAACATACATGTTTAGGTTGAGTGAGTGAGTATGAAAGTTGTATGTGTGCGTTTGTGCCCTGTGATAAACCGGAGACCTGTCCAGAATAAATTCCTTGCCTTCATTGTCTGACACTGTCAGACAGTAGGATGGATGGATGGATATCATACAGACCGAGCAGATGTTCAACGGGAGATCTTCGGCATTAACGATGCATGGAGAGCCATAATTTACAGTTAAGGAATAGCAGGTCGATGTGTGTCAGAGCTCTCCCATGCAGGTAACAGCATCACAAGGACAAGAGACTGGGACAGGGCAAAAAGAGACTTCACCACGAGAAACATGAGCAGACATGGTTTGATCTCAGTTGAAAGTCAGTTGAATTTTGAATAACCACAATTTAAATGTGACTCGCAGGGAAAAGAAGAGGATTAATCATGTGAGTGGGCTGTAATAAAGGTAGGAATATTTCACTTGGTGTCCCAAGATGAAACAGAAGATCTGAACTTGGCAGTGGCTCTGAGATAAAAAGCACCATAGCTGCAGGCACAACGCGGCTTCACTGTGAGCTAAGTGAATGGCAAATGACTGAGAGATTGGTGCCGCTACGAATAAATGAAATTTCTGTCTTATCACTATTCAGCTGAATGAGAAACATTCAACCACATTGGTCCTACAACAACCATTCAAGGCTTTTTCTGAATGAGTAAATGGAAGAAAGAAATCATACGTTAGTGATTTTACTTCAGACGTCATTCGGAAAACTAATCCCGTCCACATAGGGTTTAGATTATGTTTTATTTAGTATTTTTAGCATTTTGCCCTCGGGTTTGAGAGCAAAATGAGCATTTACAAATAGCAGATGCTCTGTCTAAAATCAGTGGAATAATGTGTATCTACAGGGAGCCCTTTTATTTCTTACTGGGAACAAACACACACACACACACACACACACACACACATACAAACAGACAAACAATGCCTCTTCTTCACTGGTATCTACTGACTTTGATTAATTTATGAGCACTTCACTGAGTGTAACCGCCACAGGAGGAAAAAAAAAAATTAATAAATGTTCATCCAAGCCAACCGAATTTCTGCAAGAGACATGTGGTCCTCAGAAGCACAGTTAAAAGGCACACACACAGATGTTTTGCTTGATGAATACCAAGTATTACACACATGGGGAGGCGTGTTCCCACTTTACAGCAAATCACTTGCTTTGCAAATCACACAGATGTGTGTGTGTGTGTGTGTGTGTGTGTGTGTGTGTGTGTGTGAGCATATGCGTGCATGTTTTCCCAACACCTTCAGAGACACCGAGGTATCTAACTGGAAGGCTGGGAAAAATAAAGGGACATGGAGAACAGCATGGAGGAAGAGGAGGAGGAGGAAGAGGAGGAGGAGCGGGGGGAGGAGGGTGAAGCAGATGCAAGTAAAATGATTTACATCAGGAATGAGGCACGGATAAGACAACAGAGTCAGGTGGGACAAAAACAAATCGTGTGAATGATGGAGTGTTGGAGAGTGAGGGGGGTGAAAAGTATACGGAAAACAGGGAGAATTAACTTGGAAAAGAAGGAAGACGGAAGAAGCAGATGGGAGGATAATTTGGGAGGGAAAGAGCAGGAGTGCTGACTTGCCTTTTGAGCTACTTAACTCCGCTCATCTGCTCTCCTCTCCTCTGACTGTAGGCTCGTCTAACTGCATCTTAAGCAGCAATCTGCATGCCTCGTACACCACTGCATTCACACATTCTTATCAGTCTGTCTAAGTGTGTGCGTATGTGCGTTGGGGGGATAAACAAGTGGTGTACGCATGATCAACTGATGAAATGTGTGAAAGAACAAGAGTGTGAGGGAGTACGGGGAATAAGGCGAGAGTCTGAAAACTGTTTGTGTGAATGGATCAAGACAAAGGGGGACAGGGTTGATATGTGGGGAGCACAGCCACCAGTGGCACCAATGGAACTGCATGCTGTGGTCGAGATGTTAAGGACCTGGTTTGTCCAAAGGACATAGGTTCAAATCCCCCCACAATGGAAAACAAAAAAAACAAAACGCAATGTCCCTTGTGGCGCTAAAGAGCTTCTTTACAGATCTGGGAAACCCAGCCAAAGTCATTCGTTTGTTTCTACAGAAGTTGGGAGATAGGTAATACCAGCCCTCATTTATTTAGTTTGTATCGATGAATCTGTCTGGCAGGTGATTTTGGAGTGCAAAAGCTCAGAGCACAGAGAATGTTTTCAGGAGAATCAAAAGTCAAATGCCAAATCATCATTTTCCGGAAGACTATCCGAGATGTTTAAAAGTCTTGGTCTCCTTGTAGGAGACCATGTGATTCAAAGCCAAACAGTTTCTTTCATTCTTGTGATTTACGTTTGCAATTTCCAAAAAAGAAGGAAAAAAAATCAGCTGATGGTGGGCTATGATGTTCTTATACCTGATGGTGAAAAATGATGATGTCCTAAACAAGGACGTTTTGAATATCTTCACTCAGAAGAATCCTGAGGTCACTGCAGTAAACCTTGCTCATGGTAAGGTTCAGCTGTGTGTTCTTGTTCGAGTCTCATCATAAGAAAATTGTGCTCCTGGCGTAGGGAGCACTATAGAGCTCGAGCATTAAATCCAAGAGGAGAACTTGTGTTTCTTGATGTGAAGGAAGTTGCTGATAAGTACAATTTTGCCGACTACAGAGCTGGATCCATACGAACGGTGACATTGGAAAGATTTGTGTGACAGGAAATGTAAAACATAGAAATGACTGTGTGTGTGTGTGTGTGTGTGTGTGTGTGTGTGTGTGTGTGTGTGGGTGTGTGTGTGTGTGTGTGTGCAGTAAATATGCAAATACATTTGGCAAGAATAATGACTGTGTGCTCTCCAAAGGTGAGTTCAGACAAAAAAAAAAACGAATCTATTCATAGAGCGATACATATTCAGCGGCTACCATTACGATGCAGCTGTTACTCGATCCTTCTCATCTTTCAAATTACAAGCGATTGAGTTCGACAATCCAATACCATATCTGCCGTTACAGTGCTTCATCCACCCACCCGACACTTCCTCCCCCGTCGACCGCCATCATTTGCAGTTAGTCAGAGTGTGACAGAAACATTATTTTTTTCACCAAGTTACTATATTCACTTGTGGGTGGTTGTGCCCCCCAAACTCTAATGCAAATTCCACCCACTACTCAGACAAGGACGCTCACTGATCCCCAGGTGACCATGTAATATCAATTTCATTTTGCACACTTAATTCTTCCTGTGCTACAAATGGCGTCTTTGCATGCTATAATTCTCGTCTTTTCGCTTGAACACAAAGGGTGCAGGCTCCGGGAGTAGAGCACTGGTCTATATTGTGGTAGGCTTACGTAGGATGAAGTATCGTATACAATATAATGGAAAGTCGTATGCTTGTTTTTGCAGCAGCAGCACCAACAAAGAAACCACTTGGAAATACTACAGTTGTTGAAAAATTGTCTGTTTCCACTTCAACATAAAACACCAGGACACAAAGATCTGTTTTGGAAAAAATGGCGGTGGCACGTATCCGTTTGTTGGGCTCAAACACTGAGTGGTAAACAACGCATTTGTTTTCTGACTCAAAAGGCAGAATCATGACTTGTGAGGTTTCCTTCATCTAACATCCCCTTGTTTTTCCTTCCAGTGCCTTTGTACAAGTTCAGCTTCCCTCGAAGCAGCACTTACATCTGAAATTGGAACAAAACTCTCAAGTCAACCCGTCAATATTTTTTGGGTTCAGTGGAATATTTAACATCCCTTGGAAATTGGTTGATGCAACTTTCAATCAAAAGTTCCTTGTAATGAATATGACAAACGACTTGGATGTTTGTTTTTGTTGTCTGGGCTGTATGCATGTGCGTGAGTTTGCACATGTGTATGCATTTCTGCGTGGCCCACAGAGGCAGTGAGTGAGAGATTCGTGTCAAAAATAAAGACTTCATTAGACAGAGATCACGTTGCCCTGCCCCCATTTACAAACACACACACACAAGCTGACAACAAAACACTGTCACATCTCTCTTTGTTCTGTCAAAGCTGTGTGTGTGTGTTTGAGGGCGTTTGTGTGCATGTGATGTGATTCATCAGTCCAATAGAGACCGAGTGTTGCTTTTCTTCTACATCCATCTTCTTCTGGAACTTCCTACGCTGATGTTCGTCAGCTGTCAGTCGGTGAGCAGTATCAGCCGATGATTAACAATCTGTAGACAGTCTCAGGCAATGAACCTGGTGAACGGTATCAGCTTATGATTAATAACCGGTAGATGGTCTCACCCGATGATTAACAGCTGGTAAACAGGATCAGTTGATTAATAACAATCGGTGCACTGTATTAGCCAATGATTAACAACCGGTAAACGGTATCAGTTGATTACTAACAATTGTACACCGTATTAGCCGATGATCAATATCAATAAACTGTTTCAGCTGATGATTGACAATCGGTATGCGGCATCAGTGAGACTGGGAAACAACCAAACATCTTGGCTGAAAACTGAAGTTAATCAATGAAATTCACTGGAGTTGTAGAAACATCACAGTTGAACTGTGGTTTAGCTGAAATCAAAGCTGCATCTCTGTCTGTCTTCTTGTTCCTGTCTTGGTGGGGCAGGCTGAGACATCTTTCAGCCATAAATGAAGCCACACTATCAACTATGAATATACATTTAGACAGACATGAAATGCATCCATCACCGAGTGTGAGCGAGATGAACGTGTATGTGTAATCACAAGTACTTGGGATTACATACATCATTGGACATGCATGCACAAATAGGGCTCAACATTTACTAGAGTGGAGCATTTTATAGTATTTTGGTTATACATTCATACTCCGCACAGAGAGGCCTTTCTTTTTGTCCGGGATTCAAACCACGGACCTTCTTGCTGTGAGACCACGGTGCCACGTACTCTGTGTTGCCTCTAGAAATGAAATATCCAATAAAAACAATTTGCTGCTGATTAACTTCAGACGGACTTTGAGGACACCCTATGTTTTCTAATTATTATTTTTTTTAAAAAGCGGATGCATTTCAAACAGCGATTGGCTCTGCACGTGCGCCTTCTGAAACATCCGCTAAGGTGCTGTACTCAGACGGCAAAAATATCTCTTTATTCTGTCTTTGTTCCTCTCTCATCTCTCCTCCCCTCCTCTTTCTGTGAGACTGAGAACCTCTAATAGTTGCTTGTTTGTTGACCCCTGGCAATTTCAAAACCTGCTGAGGTGTGTGTGTGTGTGCGCGTGTGAGTGTGAGCGTTTACCGTCTAGTGTTTATCACTCATTACTTACATACAGCCTTGAAGGCCTGTAATTAACTCAAGCTTTGATGCCCCCCACCTGCTCATTTCCTGCATACACACACACACACACACACAAACATAAGGACATCTCTTGTTCCTCCGATGAGATAGTCACACAAATGTAAATGCACACACACCCACACACACACACACACACACACACACGCACACACACATTCTTCAACACTCAGTCACACCGTGAGACTAATTGTGTTTTAGCACAAACAGGAAACACACACACTTCAAATCTCTCAGAGGGTTCTTCGCCTGGGGCATGTGAGAGTGTGTTTAAATGCGTCTTGTGTATGACTCCAATGTTCAACAACTGTTTTTATGACACCGACACAGCTCGCAGATTCTCACTGATATCAAATCAATAAGAGATGCATTCATATGACAGCGGCTAGGAGGAGGGTTGGCCACAGGCCAGGCAGATGTGGTTGTGACACTTATTCAGTGTCAAAAAAAAACAGGATCACACTGGGCACAACTTAGTTTGCCTGAACCTTATTTCACCCCCGGCCTCGACCCCACCTCACCTTAAGCACGCGGCAAAATAATGGAATTCAGCCGAGGCACAAACACTCTGACTTCTTATTGATTTCTGTAGATAAAACTGTATCTTCCTGTGTGTGAGGGCGAATATAGTTTTTGAGGTATTGAATAAATGTCACGTTGCAATGTTATGTCTCGTAGCCAGAGGTCCCAAAACTGTATATGGGTGTTTGTTTGTGTGTGTGTGTGTGTGTGTGTGTGTGTGTGTGTGTGTGTGTGTGTGTGTGTGTGTGTGTGTGTGTGTGTGTGTGTGCCTGTTCTGACCAGTGGAGGAGCAGACATTAAGCTCGTAACATAGGATGTGGAAATGTTTCTTTTTTTTTTTCCTTTTTCAACTAGAACAGCATCAGATGCAGAAATGATCCTGCCATCCGTCTGTGGAGGACAAAGGCAAACCAAATGGTCATGGCTGAACAGCACGGCAAAGCTCTGACCTAACATGCACAAGTATAAGAGTCAATTCTGACATGTAAAAATGCCAATGAGAAAGGTCCTAAAATGGTCCTGGAAATGTATTAGATCACCACCCATGAAGACCAAGATTGGTAATATTTGCTAATTAACCATGAACAGTATTCCAGTTGAGGCTGGTCAAAACATTAACAGTGCTTGTAGAACAAATTATTAGAGAAAAATAAAACTCTGAAGCAACATGATGCTTGGTGTTCTTCAGGTGTGTGTACAAACTGCTCCAGTTTCCTCCCATTGTCTCCAAGTGTGAGTGTGAGCGTGTGTGGCCTGTCTGCATTGGCCTGGTGACCTGGATAGACGCTAGTATATGGATCATCAGTGGCGCATGTATTGACTGAAACAATTCACGCTTGCTATGGATAGAATTACCCGCAGCAAACCCAAGGACCTGTGATTACACATACGTGTCCATTTTACTCACACACTCTGTTTTACAGTGACTGACAGTCTGTTAGAAGCACAGCCAGAATGGAATAAATTGAAATTATGTAAAATAAAACAATACTGTCCTGCTGTTTTCATTTCACGTTGCAGCAATTTTCCACATTTACATCCCTGCCGGGCCAGTGTCAGCTGTTCTCTTAGACAACATGAGTCTGAACAGCAGTCCTCTACTGACGTCCACCAAAGCAGCTGAGGAGAGAAAGCAATTTTCACTGGGTTATTTGGACGGTTACGGTAAAGCAACTCATGAGAAGCAGCAAGTAGTGATTACTCTCAACACGACATCTATACTGGTTCTCTGGGAGCAGAGACATGGCGCTTGGGTCTGTGTCCAAAGGGACTGATTCTTTATGCAAAGGAAAACAAAACAAAAAAAAAAACAAAAAACCATGAATGTTTAGATTGATTGAAGACTCTAAACTGGCTGATGACTTGTCCAGTGTGTATCACCCAATGTGTGCTGGAGAATGTGTGCTCTAGCAGACCCCCTCCATACTATTAAGATGCAAAACAGACAAGACAATCGATGATTTGCTGTTGAATCCATGTTAAAAAAATTAATGTGTGGACAAATTTGTCACAGGCATGATGAAACGCCGGTACACTGGCTGTAACTAATAATATTAATGTTTATATTAATAATATAAATTGTCACCTTCGCTACATGTCATCTAGCATCTTTCATGTTTGGTTTCTGGTTTCACAGCTTTTACGTATAGATCACAGGGGCATCTATCTGCAGAACTGTTCAAATCCTCTGCAGCTCTGTGCCACGGTCTGACATGAAAACATACTGACCCAGCAGGACTTATCTGATCATCTCCACCAAAGGAAATATAGCTGATAGCTGAGACCTCTGATAGCATACACCATCAGATATTGTACAGGATGTACAACCTTTCAGCTTGCAGCTCTCTGTTTACACAAGGCACAGCCTGTGCCAGCTTACATGGTGTAAGGACTGATGAGCCTTTCAAATAGAGTAAGAGGAGACATTAAAGTGCGCGTAGTTGCTGCTGAATGGATCTTGCTCTAATAAATTTCACCTTCATGTGGCAATCAAAACTGGACATGAGTTACATCTTTATGTGCAGAGGTTATCTGCAATAACTGCTCTCATTAATCATCTTCCATTTTCAGCCGGAGCTCATCTACATACCTCATGCAGCCCACAGTAATTTACCCTTCATTCACCTTGCAGTGCCGGCACCAGAAAACAGCACACACCCCATCACACTGTAACTGTCTCTGTCTCATTAAATCCACATACATCTGTTTAGTTTGATGGAGTGGGTTTGGCTGCAGTAGAGAAAGCAGCAGTGCTGCCATTAAGCATCCAGCTGGACAAATACCACAAGGAAATGGGATGGAATAGAGGACAAATCATCACATCAAGGCAGATGAGGCATTCACTGTACATCCCCACAACATTTGTCTCTCTGTAGGAGAGGATGATAAGATTATCACCAAAGTGTATGTCAAGAAAATGGTGTGATGCTGAAAACTTGCTTGAACGTTAAAAAAATGTTCATAGATCAATCATAAAGGTCCAAGTGCCATCAGAAATCAAAAGTTTATATTAAAAAAATGCACAATTGCCCATGATAGCCCATGATTGCTGTCATGGGCCCTTGACTGCAGCACCAGCTATATTCACTGTGGCAGTACAAATGAAGATATTCAAATATTTTACCAAGCCACGAATTGCAATTTACATACAGCTGAGGAGCAACATAGCCTCATAGCAAGAGGCCCCCTGTTTCAAACCGTGGTCAGAACAAAGGCATTTCTGTGTGAAATTTGCATGTTATTCTCGTGTCTTTCTCTGGGTACCCAACTTTTCTCCCATAGTCCAAAGAGTAAAGTAGCAGAAAGCTCCACTGGTACTGCACGCTAAGATTTGTTATGCACAAACACTCTACATAGTCACACACAGGATGGCTAGGGTTGAGGACCAACACTTGATGACCATCACACAACACTAAACACTATTTATTAGGTCCAGGGTAACTCACTAATAGACTTCAACACAAACACTACTGCAACTACTTTTCATACTATACTATACTAGTTGCACTTGTAGTAGTTCCAAAGTTCCACTACTGCTGCTGCTAATACATATGTGTGTGTGTGTGTCTGTGTGTGAGTGTTTTATCCATTTATCTATCATTCATCTATCATTGTACAGCCTACGCGTTGCATACGACTAAAACCACAATAGAGTAATGGTGCCATCTAGTGGTCAGCTGAGGAGTGAGGACCACTGATGTTCCTTCAAACACGTCTGAAACATTGTAGAAACACACAGCAGGAGTGCCACAGATGCACATGGAACCCATCACGCAAATACTACGACCTGTGCTTTGGGTGTCATATAGACATACTAGAAGGGTCATATAAAACGTTAAAAGACATGAATGTAAAATGACATGAGCCAGAGAAATGACGCTACATGCGCCAAATCATAGACTGGCAGAGAAGGACTAAGGTGAGGGACGGAGTGTGTATCTCACCGTGCCAGGCAGTGGTGGCAGACATCTCTAGCCTGTTTGTTGGAGACGCAAAAGGCCAGAGGCTCGGCAGAGTACACCAGCTCTCCTCCTCTGATCCTACCTCTCGCCCGCAAGCCGTTTCCCTTTCCCGGACAAGCAGACCGCTCCACTTTTACGTCCATAGTCGGGTTTCCCTCCACGTTATTCGAGCGGTGTTTACATCCGTTAACGGAGGCACGCAGTGCGCGATGACGACATCAGTACGTATGATTTATTTACCTACTCTGTAAACGTCGCACACATTATCTACATGTTCTTTATCAGATATTAACGAGTGTTTAAAATCAAACCAGAAGTGACAACGTGTAAAATGTTCAAAAGCAAGATAAATAATGGTTTTTTTTTAATTCTGCGACTATACGGTCCCTCATTTTACCAGTAGGTGGCGGTAATGTACCTCAAGCTTTTCAGACAACCGCTATTATAGCCCGAAGAAGATTCACAGCGACACCATGCCACATCATGCAACTGGGGCGATTGGAGGGACCTCAACTCTGTCCTTTACGGTAAATGCTTGGAGACTGTTGCCATAATCAAACACAATGACTGATAGAGGTTTGTCAGGAAAACTCGGGAATTTGCCATTTTTACCCAATGATGGTCTGTATCCATCCATTCTTAGATCAAAATAAATCAGAATTGATCAATTATCAATCCCACCATGAGTAAATGTATGTTTGTCTGCAGTAATAGAAGTATAGCAAGCGGCAGTATCAAAACAATTGTTAAATACGTTATGAAAATAAGAAAAGAGTAAAATAGGCACGTGGACATTGTCAAGATGTGCAATTTCAAATAAAGACATTAAATAAAATAAATTACAAGTGTATATAAAGGTCTGTTTTTCAATTTTTAGAATTTATGCAATTAGTGTGTCCTCCGGATATGCCCGAAAGTAGGAAATTCAATTCAATTTTATTTAAAGGGTCAGTTCATAACAACTTTGCCTCAAGACACTTGGACGTAGTAATAATAATGATAAAAACAGTAAAAGCAAGATTACTGAATAAAAAACAGGTGAGTACATTTAACTCATGCACATATTGTTCATGCAAATTGTTTGTTTATTTAATATAGGTTTTCTTGTTTTTATTTTAAACAGTCAACGTGGCAGCCCTTCTACGTCATCACGCCGACCGTGCTGTAAAGTCCGTAATACGGGAGCACGCCTTATTTCTACCGGCTGTTGAGGCGGAATCAATGACACTTTCTATGCCGTCATTATTGACTCACGCTAAGCGGAAACAGCGGTAAAACACCCCCTCAGCCTCTTTAATTTAAGATGTAGTAACCCTCATTCACAACTGGCACAGCTTCTTCGTCACAACCGCACATGATCCACAGCTAAGGATTTAACCGGACCTTTCCTCCGTGTGTGTGTTTACTGGTAAGTAAGTAGTTTGTGTCTGGTAGCTAAGTAGCTACTCTAAGAGCTAAACTAACGCTTGAAAGTAATAGTACAACTAGGTAACCTCGTTGTAGTTGTCAGTCGTTATTCCAGTGATTAGCTGTTGGCTAGCCATGCTGGTATTTGAGGTGTAGCTTGGTCAACGTCATTAGTTTTTACCTGCTCCAGGAAACGTGTCCTGTTGTTTTGGCAGTAACCAGCCCATAGCTTCAACATTCATGTAATTATCTGTACGGACAGAGTGTATTACCGTAGTAAGCCATCATGAAAAGCCTAGAAGAAGTCAGTTTTCCTTGACTTAACAACAAACAAAGTGTGTTCATATCATCATTTATGTTAAGATCATCAACTGGAGTTCTGTCACGATCATTTGCCATGTGTATGAGTTATCATATCTATGATCGAAACATGCAAAGTTGGGCTTTCTTTGCAGGGATCTGAAACCTGCGTTACATTTACTTGTAAAGCATTTTACTTTCTTTGTGAAATTGTGTAATTCTATCTCTTCTTACTGGGATCTAACCCAAAATTCTCACAGAACCTTCAAAATGGATCTAAAGTCCATCTACCTATCTCTCAGTTCTATCTTTAATAGTAATGTTGGTTAATAAGTAGGATGTGGAAGTTTTACAACCATTGTGTATTGTGAAGTTTATTGGGCCAAGCAAATTACACAATCACCAAACTGTGTAAGTGTTTCTTTGTGCAATATGAATATGAGGCCCTGCCTTCACATATTGCATGTCCTGGACAGCATCCTGGAAAGAAAATACGGATGAACGAAGAGTCACCTCATTGTGTGATGTAGGAGGAGTACAAGCCACCTGACTCACTACTTTTGCTGAGTGAATTTTCATTAGTTGGGTCAAAGTTCTGTGTAACTTAGAACAAATATACAAACATAGACATCCAGGCTGACAGTACAGCCATGTGAAGTCAGTGCGCTGATACAGCCTTTAGGGTGGATTTGAGAAAGCTCTTTAATGAGTGTCATTATTCTGCCCTGTCTGGGTGAGTAGGTGTAGACTTACAAGTGTGTGTGTGTGTGTGTTTCCAAAGCAGAGGTTGTGGAATGCTGTTAGACGAGACTCCGCTTTTTGAGCCCTCCCTGCTTCAGGAGCTAGACTGGAGCAGCAACACTGTCTCCTTCTCTCCCGACATCTCCCCGTCCAGCCCAGGGGAAGGCCTGGTGCTCAGGCCGCTCTGTACAGCAGACTTCAACAAAGGTGAGTCATTGACTGCTTGGACAGCCAACACATTCCAGGCCGGTACTTAGATTTTACAGAGAATATGATGGATGACCATGTGGACTGCTGGAGTTACTGGTGATTTGATCAAATGTGGACTAAATCACAAGAACCGGAGTTTGGATATTATGTAACAACCATTTTGTCTTCCAGGTTTCTATAGGATTTTGTCTCAACTCACTCAGACGGGCAATGTCACACCAGAGATGTTCACAAGTAAGTCGCTGGTGATATGAGACCAAAGGGAATTTAAGATTGTTTTCACCTTATCATTTACTATTCACATTAACTGTTAATGTATAAGATAATAGTAAGTCGTATTGTTCGTTGTCGTTCAGAAAAGTTTGAGCATATGAAGAAGACTGGAGATTACTACGTTGTCGTCGTGGAGGATACAACAGTGGGACAGATTGTCGCCACAGCCACGCTCATCACTGAACACAAATTCATCCACGCCTGTGCCAAGGTAAATTACAATACAACAAGCTATTTGTGCACATGTAACAATGGACACAATTGTGTTTATATAACTTTTGATGACTATGTTTGTATCTATATTGCTCTTAATTCTTTTTAAGCAGTTATTTTAAGTTCATCTTATTTTATTGTAACTTATATTTTATGATATTTTTATGTAAAGCACAATTACAGACAGATCTGTATTCTGTATGGTTTTGTAGAGAGGCCGCGTGGAGGAGGTGGTAGTCAATGACTTGTGCAGAGGGAAGCAACTGGGCAAACTGTGAGTAGAGAGTAGACCTGTGTGAACCTGGGTTTGACATTTGCATAAAAATACATATATTCCTTTAAGAGTAATTGTCACTCTGTTTCTGTCCCCCGACATAGGCTGGTTTCAACTCTTACTCTTCTGAGCAAAAAATTGAATTGCTACAAAATCACACTGGAATGTGCACCAAAAAATGTGGCTTTCTACCAAAAGTGTGGCTACACCGCCTCAGATGACACTTACATGCAGTGTCGATTCTTCGACTGAGGACGACAGTAGCGTCAAGAGCACTTTTTTTTTTTTGCAGTCAATGACATCCAAACTTAACATTGACAGAGTGTCTTAATAATCGACAAGGCTGCCCTAGGACGGGTGTTTGGCTGTGGCACAGTCATTACTTAAAGCTCACACTACGGTAAACATAAGCGCATGTTGAAGTCCTCCGCCCAGTCCGCCATCCTTTGTGAACCATGGCTACCTCATCTGGATGGAGCCCCACCATCAGCTTTCACCACCAACAGGAGAGAAGAGACAGTTTTCATGAATGTATCGTCTTATTTTGTTACATTGTTCAAAAAGATAGTTGCTTTCACTGTGTACACATAGAAAATAAATATTTGCAGCTATCATGCAGCTGTAAGTAATTACAATTGCTTGGAAAATATGGGTGGTACCAAATTAAGTTATATATCATAAACAAGTATTTGTTCATTGCAGGGTTACAAGTTCACTACAAAATCAAGTATGGTGTAATCGAAACCCATTCACTTTACATTGATCAAGTCACAAAACAAATTGTTTTTTTTATGTGATATGTAGACATCCTGGAAATCTATAATGAAGTCTTTAATGAAAATGTATTGGCACAAGAATTTGAATGGCTCTTTAAAGGCACTGGGCAAACAGGGAGATCACATCTGTGTTCACCCACTTTGCCATGTTGAGGGTTAATGAGTTTTTACCAAGGACAGTCTATGATTGGAAGAATACAGGCATGTGGCATCATTTCACTTTGTCCATTATTTTTTATTTGTTTTGTTACAGTGTGTTTCAAGAAGTGGGTCTACACTGTCATAGCATAAGACAAAGCAAGGACTGTTGCAAAGCCTAATATTTTTAGCTAAAGGTTTGTACCGTCAGGCATTTGCCAACATTTTTAGTTTTGTATGCAGCGGGTGACTTAAATGTGATCGGGACTGTGATGAGGATTGCTCCAAATTGTGATGGGATAATGGATGGAATGGCTTTTGCAAATGAAACAGTTTAAATTTTATAACTATACTGTTATTCTGGAAAGCAGGGGACATATTTAATGTAATTTATTTCAAAATGTGTAATAGCTACATAAGATTCTCTGATCTACTGTTATCTTTACTTTTTTCTTGATAAACTGGTGAAGTTTGCACAACTAAGCTGACGTTTTCATTGAGGTAAACCCATCATCTCACTGCATAAGGACACATTGGGTCCTTAAATCTTTGAATTTGGACAGAGAGAAACCGTCTCAAGATGTTTGTTGAAGAGAAAGCTGTATCAAAAATAATCATATTTTAAGAATACTTGTGAATTCCAGATGGTAAATGGACTGATTATCTCACTCATTTTCCAGTCTTCATGACCACTCAGTGCTTTACATTCACCTATTCATACAGACGACCACATTCTAGCTGAGTCAGTTGGCCCAATGATGAAAACAAGTAAACACACAAACACAAGAGTCAGACTTTTTATTAAGCAGTTTTTTTTTATATCCATTCCTTACTAACCCACATTAAGACTGATTAGTCCATAATGCTATCACTCCCAAAATAAAGGCATTAGCTATTTCTTTTCTCATGTCCTCCAATGGGCGACGTCCTGGCTACTTTCCCTTTTGCCGACAGCCCCATTCTGGTCGTCAACACAAATTCAAGTATCGAAAGTGCATTATTGCAATACTGTCCCGCTGCAAATGCAAAATGCTTTAAATACTACAAAACTGCAAAAAATCTCCCATCAGTGCATACAGCTCAAGGAAAAAAAAACTATCAAATTTTCCCCAAACCCCATCAGGCCTCTGTGTCTCAAACACGCACGGTCCTGTTTCCCACCCAAATCCCACCCACATAGAAAAAGAGCCAATATTTACATTTTTAATCCCATTAAAAATGTAAAAAAAAAACAACAAAAAAAAACAAGTGCACTGCGCCACACAGCAAAACATCAGCTAAGCTCATCCGTTCTGCGCTGCTGTGACCTGCATTGCTCCAAACTCCTCGTCCTCCTCCAGGCTGCGTTTGCGACTTCCTGCGACAAGAAGAGAAAAGAGGAGGAATGACTGACCACGCTGTTCAAGCGAGCTCCTCCCACAGCTTGAGCCAGTGTGCAGGGTTCAAAAGCCACTTGACAGTGTAATCACTGGATTAAACAGCAATCAGCAGCAAATCAAGGAGAACACAGGCAGCTATTGTCAAAACATGTCTATCGAAATCAATTCTTCATACTTATTGATCACTCCCTCATACATTTTAGCCAATCTCACTGCTGAGAGGAGGTGCAACCCTATCACTCCAGTACTGACCTCGCTCCACTGGCTACCAGTGCAGTTCAGGATTGATTTTTAAATGTTGTTGCTCATTTTTAAAGCTCTTCATGGGCTGGCACCCAAACATTTTGTTGATCTGCTGCACTCCAGCCAGGTCACCCAGCCCCTTATGCTTTGGAAGAGTCAGATCTGCTTTGAAAAGCCTTTTCTTTCCACTTTCCATTTTATATTTAACCAATGTGGTCTTTTCTTGATGTGAACCTGTAAAGCACTTTGATCAGCTTTGGTTGTTTGAAATGTGCTTTACAAATAAAAAAAGGTAGAGTTGAGCTTTTACAGGATTGATAAAGTTGGTGTCTCCCCGGTCTGCCATACTTAGGAACATTCAAGTCACTAGTAAAGTAAGATCAGCATTAAGAGTCAGCTTGTAAGACTGCACATCTGTGCGTCACTATTTCTAACCTTTCTGAAAGGTTAGAAAGCTAGCTGCAGAAAAGTAATGGATACATCATGTGTACAAACCTGGCATTCCAGCTTGTATGGAGAAGGACCTCCCCAACTGCATTGGTGACATCATTTTAATGGTCAATTTGGCTAAGTAGATCGCTTCATATTCCTAGGAGACAAAACACACATGATTACACAACTGGGGGAGTTTAGTAGCTGACGTCACTATGAGCAATTCAGAGTCGCGGTGTGTTCATCAATGAAACGCTGTTGCCTTCGTCACCACAAAAACAGAACCAAAGCAAAGCTGCGTAACCACACAGAAAGCCCTTTACATCTGGTACCACCGTGGCTGATTTGAGACTGACTTCCATCTTCATTCATTAGCATTTCAGTCTCACCACTGACACTCTGAACACGATACAAGCATGCATAGGCTGCCAATGTAAACAACATGGCCTTGCACATGCACAAGGTTGTCATTAAGGCCTTTCAAAGGAGACAACTCATCCTGGGGTTGCCTGGTTGCCAGATTTGAGGCCGTCTGCAAGAAGCCTGCACAGACACACATGCATGCCCAAGAAAGAAGATAATAATATCTGCAGAGTGAAACCACAAGTAAAGATGCTGTGGGATTAGCATCTTCAGAGCAAATGAGCACATGATGCGCTGCAACACTGTTCATGATCTGACAGTGCTTTTCCTGTGATACAACAAAGATTGCTTAGAGATTGCTGCTGAATCATTCTGCTGCACTCGTCAATACAGGCACACTGCAGTCTTTAAAAGGCTCTGAAGGCTGGAGGCAGTATATTCCGTCAATGTACAAGGCAGCACCACCAGATACAGAGATGAATTGTGCAAATTCACTTGGTGACTGGCCTGACGTGGCCACTTATCTCCAGTCCTGTATCGCAAACTGAAAACTCACCTGTAGTTGGTGCACAAACCCGACGTTGGGATTGATGCAGAACCTCCTCTCCTGGACGTGGCAGAATGCATCCCTGCAGAGCAAACAGTGTCACCAGTTTAACCAGATGAAAGTTCGAGGGTTGGACTTTTAGAAAAAAAACCCAAAAGTCACAGTTTAATGTGAGATTCACAATACTCACCTGTACTTCATCCCAAATGTCTCCATAAGGTAAGCAATCACTAAGGCAGCGCTGAAATTAACAGAGAATTCACAGCCGCTTTCAAGGGATTTCATCAGATAAATGACTGATCCATTACGAAACAATGCAAAACAGGTCTCACCTTCTTGATATCCCTGCATTACCATGAACCAGTACCTTTCCTGATGGGACAGAGCATACAGACCATCAGTTTCTTTTATCTCACATTCTGCTAATAAGTAATCAATACTGCATACATCCTTACCTCCTGTTGCTAAGCAGCTATCAATAAACTCTTTAGTCTGCAGGAAGAGAATAAAATGTTAAGTATGAGACGCAATCTAAATGTCACATCTTCCGGTCAATAAAAAAATTGCAGAGTAGGAAGAAAACATGATTAAGTGTGACTCACTGTTGGGAAAAATCGTATAATATTTTCCACTGGATTGTCAGCAATATCTAACACAAGGTATCTGCAAAGACACGACAATGCTTCATGGGTGAGAGAGAGAAATACAGTAAAACCCCAGACACTGAGTATAGTTAGCTATAGTTATTTAGAGTATATACACCACAGTATGGTTTACCTTGTAGGTTCTCACTTACCTAAAAGTATGAGGGAAATTAGGTTTGATGAAATTGGCTTCGATGTCTTGGCGGACACACACAATATGTGTTATGCCCTGTCTCTCAAGAGTTGGCAGCTGAACAAGAGGAAGAAGAGGAGTCATACACGCTACAAAAATATCAGATGAAGATGGTTTTTATCGTCAAGGTGGGTTCAGTTCTGCATTTAATACCTTGCTCTTCATTGCGGCGGAGTATGGCCCTAAAAACAGACCAGGTAATATCTCCTGTGAAAACAGATAGGGCAGGTCAGGCTTGAAAACACAGGCTGAGACATCATTCTATCCATCCATCATCTTACCCACTTTGTACCTACATAATGCTGGAGCCTATCCTAACACACATGGAGTGTGGACAAGACTGTTGTGGGGCACAAACATACATATTTCACTTTCACACCTAGATCTCCAATTGACCTTGACAGACATGTTCGAGGATGGTGGCAGGAAACTGCAGCACAGGGAGAAGACACAAACTCCACACAGAAAGATTCTCAGTGTGACCAAGAGTCACACTCAGGACCTTCTTGCTTTAGGGTGACAGTACTAACCACTCATCCACTGTATCGCCTCATGTTACTTAATGTTCAAGAGAATTAATAAAGATTGATTCACTCAAGATTGGACACTAAGCCTCTTTAAGGACGTGGTGTCTAGTTGTATAGCTGCACTGCATTTAGCAACCTGCAGCAGACTGACCTTAGAAAGTGTCTCACTTTCTCACTCTCAAAGGCTGTGTGTGGAATTTCTGCCTCTAAATGTCAGGCTGGCAAACACATAAACTACCTGACTTGGCACTGAATGATACAGTTAATGGTAAATGGGCTGTCTTTGTGACCACTTCAAGCGCTTTTTATTGGACATGTCACATTCACCCATTCACATGCTGGTGGCACAGGCTGCCCTACATGATCCTGCCTGTTCAACCAGGAAATCTACCTGGTCTGAGGGCAATTTAGGGGTTCAGTATCTTGATCTTCTACATGTGCGCTCCAAGGGGCTACGGTTGATCCCCCAACCTTTCAATTAGTGGACAACAACAATGTCCTGTGTGCTGAGACAGTACCAGTTGCTGCCTTCATACAATAAACACATTGACGTGTCATCCAACACATCCAGTGGCTCAGCTTGGTTATCAGCTGGACACGATTACATCATCTCAACAGGCTGTAAACAGGTCCCGACGTAACGGGACAGACAACTCGCCTACTTGTCAATGCACTTTTAGGACCGAGAAACCGATAGGACACCGCCTGAAACTGCTGGAGGAGTGTGCACTGGTTTTCCATACCTGCATGTCTCGTCTCATTGGATAAGCCCAGTCCTGTGGGGGAGAGAGTTGAAGGTTAGGGGGGTGCAGGAGGACGGTGCAGCTCGTAACGTGACAGCCTGGGTTAACTCTGAGAGCAAGTTCAATACGTGGCCAACACTGGGACATCTGTGCTGCTCAGCCGAAAACACCTCGCCGCAGGCGTAGTCATAGGAACGCACAGCACTGTCCCCACACGTCAACACGGACATGTATGTGAATGTTGTGTACACACACACATCGACACAGGGTGCTGCTGGGCGAACAGTGGAGCTGTAGCTGCCAGACAATGAGGCAGGAGTGGAGGTTAGCTCAGATTAGCCCGGCTGTGGCTGTGGCTGAGCACTCACCAGAAGGTCCTCTTTGGACGAGGGCAGGGACGGGAACTGCAGCTTGTTGTCCTCGTCCATTCCGCTGTAGCTTCGAGCACCGACGGGCACCGGTTTGGATGTTTCTCACGGCGGCGTTAGCTGGACAACCGAGGGGATTTGTTTGGAGGCTCCACATGCAGGTCCGCCATGCTGTCCCCTGACAGATAAGTCACGTGAGCCAGGCAGGCAGATGGCAAACAGGCTCGAGGAGAGCGAGATGAGGGAGCGGGGGCAGCGACGCCCAGCGGCGGACCGGGGGACTGCACCCCGGGAGTGGAGGGTGGAGGTTTCCTTCTCCAAGCATAAAGGTAGCAACGGCAGAAGCTGGGTTGTCTTTCAGCGAGTCCATGTGTTGGTGATAAATTGTTAGGGCTATGACGAGAATTTTTTATTTTTTAAGAATTTTGTTATTTTCAGTTGCATATGCTGCCTGCCATGTACATGTCACAGCAGCAGTAATTTCACTCAGCAGGGCCCTGCTTTCTCCATTTTTTTTCTTGTGGCAAATTTTCAGCAGGTAAATGTGTCCTCACCTTTCTCATTAGGATTAACAATAAGCAGAGCTTGATAACTGGACAATTAATGTCCAATATGAACATTGGGTAGCAGTCTTTGTCAAAGGGGACGAGACATATTTGACGACTTTGGCCATGATCCAAACAATGTGTGAGTGCCTATGGACATGGACAAATTTTTTGTGTGCAAAATGGGTGTGAAAAAATGGGTTCAAAATGTTCGGTCTGCAACATGTCTTTTCTGTGCCCTATTCAAAGAGGATCACCTCATGACTAATTAAGTTGTACAAACATATCACTATGTGTAATGATGCTATGGTTGGCAAATTTGTCAGTATAATCTGTGAATGTGTGTTCAGCATGGAGAATAAGGGGAAAAATGCATTACATACTTTCAATTTGGTTTTTACTCAAATACAGTTGTTGTTGCAACCATAATATATTTACAACACAGCCATCTTTAAAATATCACATGAAATGCAATAAAATGAAAAGACTACACTACATTTGAGTAAAAAAAAAAACATTTCAATGAAACATATATACAGGTTAGGTATACACACAACATAAACAACATAAATACAAGGAGGACCTTTCAACATCAGGGTTGGGTGATTGTGACTTTCTCTGTCACAATCTGCTGAAGCTTGTCCATCAGATCGTTCAACTTGAGTCTAGGCTGTATAATAATATAACCTGCAAGTGGCTGATTGGGTAATTGTGTTTGGAGTGCACATATGGGTAGAAACTGATGAACATTTTCTTGTGATTTTCACACTTATATGAAATGTCCTTGAATGGGAGTACCTTCTCTCAGGCTGTTCAAACTCAGGGACAGATACATGAAATCTTTCCTGCCACAGGTCATCCCATTGGATTGGCTAAAAGGAAAATTTATTTAAAAAATGTAAAAAAATGTATAACATTTGTAAAACTTTGAAAATTGATTGGAGTGCTCTATGTGGTCGCCTAAGGCAGAGAAGCCGTGAGAGACTTTTCCTGTCTAAGAATGTTAATGTTGAGAGCTGTCTGGTGGGTTTTTTTGCTCTCACACTCCATGAAGATTGTTATAAAAATGTATGAAGGAGGAAGTTTTTGCAAATGTTTATGTAAATGTATGACTTTTGTTTCTCTTTTTTTTTCGAGACAATAGGTTTCAAACCTGCCCGGCAACCAATCGGCTGCTGGCGTGAAACCAGCGCGTCAACCAGCTGCACCCAACCTGGAGATGCGGGTCCCAAATACCTGTGGGGGGGGGGGGGGGGGGGGGGGGGTAAGGAGCTTCTCTTACCCCAACTCTCACTCGTCACCACCACCTTGACTTATTAGCTGACCGTGAAGAGCTCCAGCCGCCCGGATGCACAGAAGCTGCCACCGCAGTCCAGTCACCCTCCATGGCAGCCACCTGTGCCACGCTTTGAGACAGTGAAGAAGGAGAGAACTCTGATCTCCTCAACCTCCTCCTAACCTCCAAGACCCACGCTGCCACAGAGTTTCTCAGGGAGATGTAAATGTCCCAGTGGGAGAGCATAACCCGATCCGTGGTCTATCGCCTGGAGGAGACCTCTTTA
This sequence comes from Karalla daura, assembly GCA_029224185.1. Classification (NCBI taxonomy): domain Eukaryota; kingdom Metazoa; phylum Chordata; class Actinopteri; order Chaetodontiformes; family Leiognathidae; genus Karalla; species Karalla daura. The sequence continues at coordinate 14,371,663 of CM055190.1, forward strand.
TGGTCCGCCAAGACGCACAGAGGCCACCGCAGTCTAGTCGCCCTCCACAGCAGCCACCTGTGCCACAGCCCTTTTGAGACAGTGAAGAAGGAGAGAACTCTGACCTCCTCAACCTCCTCCTAACCTCCAAGACCCACGCTGACACGGAGTTTAATGACAGCACCGTATCGTAGAACTGCATTACCACGGGAACACATGGGACGCGTAAGGGCTCGATTCGGGCAGAGGCTGTTCCGCAGTAGCACCTTTCAAGTATAGAAGCCTACATGAAGTTTATGTTGATGTGTGATAGTGTAGGGTGCACGGCTGCGTTGATCCATCTCTGATCAGCTCCTATAACTTTTTCCCTCTTGTTTCTCATGCGTCCGAATGGACCACGTGGTCACACCCACCCGCGCACACACACACACACACACATCCATACACGTGTACATGCATACGCACATCTACGCTCACCTACACATGTACACACCCGTGTAGGCACATCCACACACACGTACATTTATTGTTTGTCATTGTGTCTGATCAATCTATGTCTAGTTATTAATGCATGTTTTTAGTAGAATAGTTAATGGTCAATAATAGCCTTAACACAGTCACACAAACAAACATGGCACCAGGAAAATTCCCTCTAACTGCTTAATCACAAGTCTAGCTACAGCTGGACCCTAGTCTTCATGCAATTCTGTGGTGGGCTGATTAAGCACAAACCCAGCGGGAGGTGCGGCACCCTGCAATAGACCACCGCACACAAACCCCCTGGAGTGCCCCCGAGATGGTTGCAGAAACAACCAACACTAACCACTCCCTGCAGCACTAACAAAAAAAACAAAAATGACACAGACCCAAAGGAGAATGTGTCCTGTGCCTAACAGGGAATCCCAGGCCATTTGTGTCTTAGCAGTTTCTACCTTTAACACTGCCTGGTGACTGGAAACTTATCAAAGACCTGGCTTGCAGAAGGCTGACAAACAAATTACGAACTGGGGGGTGCCTATTAAATTGTGATTTATTAAAGCAATTCATATCAATTCAACTGAAATGTGAGTCCGATGAGTAGTCTGTAACCTGTAATCTAAAATCAGTAGTACACCTACCACACTATGTGGTAAAACACAGGTTCAGTGTAAAGGTGTTGCATTGAATGACAACAACTCCACGGCTGTCACTTGCAAGTCGTTGGAAGTTGTGGTCCATGCTTTTGTAGCTGACTGAAACAGTGAGGCGCATCCGTTTGCTGTGTCTGACACCATCACCCGTAATAAAAGAGAGCTACACTAAATATGTCCATCATAGAAATCTAAGATGCATATATCTGGTTCAGAATTTATCTAGCCAGGGTAAGGTGACTAGAACCATTAGTTTTAACACCAATTATCTATCCTCTTTAACAACCTACAGGATGAATGAATGATATCTCTACTGGTCAGGCAGATGTTTCCAGGGAATTCTAAATTTTCATGGAGGCATTTATTGACGCCACCGGCCATCCATGTGGATATCTTGATAGATTTTAAGGGAAGACGCCTGACCACTTGAGACTCAGAAGTGACTTGCTGTCAGACAAGACGGTTGTTTACGTGCCTAAAAAGTTGAGGACGTCCCAGATTGGCAGACTGGGCTGTTCAAATTGTCTATTATGATTGTGGTCATAGTCACAACACTAGTGACAGTCCAGCCATGGAGTATACCCAGAAGATGTTTATAGTCCCCTAGCAGCAGTTAGACGCTCTAAAACAGCAGCAGAATGACAAAACGATCTGGACAAGGCAATGGTTGAGGGCCTGCACAAGGCGGACATGAATGACTATGACAAGGCTAGGATATATGAGGGATGGGAATTACGGCTCTTTCTGAGCCGGAACTGTTGGTCAGCTCACCAAGAAGAGCTGGCTCTTTTGGCTCCCAAGTGGCTCTTCATATTTTCCGTTTTAAATAAATCACCAAAACGCAAAACTATGTGTAAAATGAATACATACACCATATTAAATATTTATATGGATTTGTTTAGCTACTTGAACAAACTTGCATTATTATAAAAAAAAACTAAGACCAGAGACCTAACCAGTGTTTTAAAAAAATATAAAAAGAATTCACTAGTTGCATATGTGCAAGACACACTGGTACCTTCAATTGCAGGTTCCCTTGCTTGTCTGCTTTCTTCCAATTGCACTGCTGGATGAAGAGCTCTCATGTGCCTGTGCAGGTTGCTCTATTCAATATTTTGACCTTGCACAAGGCACAGTCTGCCATTGAGCTGCTTAAAGCATTGAAGCGGGTCCAATTTGTACTACTGTACGTTTCCTGTCGCACATTTCCTCACTGTTTTGTTCGTCGCTCTCTCTCTCGTCCTCTTGCTCCATGTACCTGTGCTCACTGCTGTCCCTGTACGCCGCCCCTACTGCTCTGTGTGTGGACACGCAGTTGCTGCCACACATCTTGACCCATCACCTGTGGCCCACACCAAAACGAGCTGAGAGGAGGAAAAAAAAATCTGCCCACTGAGGGGCCGTCTCAAGTCGTTCACTTTGGCGACCGACATCACTACAATCTGCTCCACACACCTCAAGGAGACGCGGCTCGACCCAGTTTCTCCTCTGATCTCTCTCAGGACAGAGGACTCATTGCCACAAAAGGGGCCGGGACTTCAGATCCCCACACCAGCAACGCCACACGGACTGCATCCTCCCAGCCGGATCGTGTCGCAGCCATGGTGCGCACAGTTGGAAGCACTCGCAGACAACATCCACACACCCAACACCATCTGTTACCCCCACCATAAAAATATATGATGTCATAAGTGCTAATTTTGCTGCCCTTTCCCTGCTTGCCGCTATATTAGTACTACTAATATTATATCAATGTTTTGCATATTCTGTTTGGAAAATGTTGTGCTAAGTGGACTGAAGGATATATGCTAATGACGTGACTGTGAACTCACTCGAAAGTTGTCTTATCAACTTCTATGTATAAAAGCTTAAAGCAATGAGCTGCCCCTCAGTGCAGATATGAATGTAATCATTGCGTTGTACTCCTTACTGAAAGTTAATCTTTTAATTTTAAAGAACTAACTGAGTTGTTTGCGTTAAGAAACTGGGGTACGAACTAACAGCAATTTCTACCTTTTCTTGAAAAGGGGGTGTTTTGGCAGTCACATAATGAGTCACATAATCTTCATCAGATGCAAACTGCTCGCCTGGGACTGTTTTAAAATAGAAAATGCAACAAGACGTACAGCACAACTTAGAATATCAAATACTTGTGGAGAGCTGACCACTATCATCTCCACTTCTAAATCTTCGACCTGCCTCCTTGACCCGATTCCGACCAAGTTGTTAAAGGAAGTGCTGCCTTTAATCGCCACCTCCTTACTTGACCTCATCAACATGTCCATAACAACAGGTTACGTTCCTCTTACGTTCAAAGTCGGAATAATCAAACCCCTCCTCAAGAAACCGTCCCTTGATCCAGGAACTTTAGCAAATTACAGACCGATCTCGAACCTCATCTTCATCTCAAAAATCATTGAGAAAATCATTGCCAACCAGCTCTGTGAACACCTCAATAACAATAGTTTATTTGAATCCTTCCAGTCTGGCTTTAGAATAAATCATAGCACTGAGACTGCACTGGTTAAAGTCACCAATGACCTCTTAATGGCATCTGACCAGGGTCTCATTTCAGTGCTTGTCTTGTTAGATCTCAGTGCTGCTTTTGATACGGTCGACCACCAGATCTTACTAAGGAGACTGGAACATCAACTCGGAATTAGAGGCTCTGCTTTAGACTGGTTCCGGTCCTATCTTTCAGACCGATATCAGTTTGTTTGTGTTAACGACAACCAATCGCCACGTACTAAAGTCAGCCACGGGGTTCCGCAAGGATCTGTGCTTGGTCCAGTTCTTTTCTCTGTATATATGCTCCCTCTAGGTGATATCATCAGGAGTCACTCTATAGATTTCCACTGTTATGCTAACGACACTCAATTATATCTATCTATCAAGCCGGGCGAGCTCAGCCGTCTACAGCAGCTTCAGTCCTGCCTTGATGATGTGAAGGCCTGGATGACTAATAACCCTGATGACATCACCCTGAGGTTTCTCCCCTTTTTTCCCTGTCAGGGTTTTTCTTGGGAGTTGTTCCTCAGCCTTTGCGAGGGTCTAAGGACAGGGGTTTTTTCACTATGTACACATTGTTGCTCTCCTTGTAAAGTGCTCTGAGATAACAGCTGTTATGATATGGCACTTAAAACAAATAAAAGTTGAGTTGAGTTGAGTTGAGTTGAGAGTATTTAAAAAAAATACAAAAAGAGGTAAACTGTTCTCAACTGGTTTTAAAACTTTTCTATGCCTTCCCTTTCCCTATGGAAAGAGGCTTTTGGTTACCAGTACTCACCACAGGTCGTCTCTGTCAGTCCATAAACTCTGGGTGCAGAGTCAGTGGTCAGTGGGTGGTCAGTGGGTGCAGGAGTAGCGGACTGTAGATCCTCGCCAGAGACTTGCAGAGAACATAATGTCCATCATTGTGTGGGATATACCCCCATCTAGCGTTGAAATTATGTATCACATTCAAACACATTCAACTATATCTCTGCACTGCCTCGCAGGCAAAATGGGTTGGTGACGTACGTGCTACTTGTCTCTTACCGCAGACCATCATGGCCCTTCCCTACCAGCTCAGCCAGTTTAACCAGTTTATTAACAGATCTAAAATTCTTTGCCTACAAGAATGTGCGGAGGTCATAACGATGACAAATGTTGTTTCTGGTGAGACTGGCTTTGTTAAAGGGAACACTAACCCAAAACATGAAAACAGAATTCCTTCGTTGATATGAGACAACAAAATCAAGAGGAAAACTTACAAGGACCGGGGACACAAGGAGCACAATATGCAGTACTCAGTGTCAAATCAGGAAGAACTAACATACAACAAAAAAAAAGGCAAGACTTATGTAGACACACATCCAATCAAGAACACAAGGCACAGCTGGGGAGGCAAGAGGAGCGGGAGCAAGCCCGGCTAATTAGGGGAACACAAGACAGGTGTGCACTGGAACACAGGAAGCAGAACTGACAGAGCAGGGAAGTACAAAAATAAAACCCCAAGCTGGAGGCAGACAACACCGAAGCACCATGACAGCCTTTTTCATTAGGTAAAGTTTACTTTTGGTCAATGCTGGTTTATGTGTAATCAGTGTGGTGTGAACAGTACATTTTGAAGTCCACCTGTGAGTTTAGACATGTAGGACTTAAACCACCTAAAGTGGGTTAAGAAAAAAGTCAAAACCATATCTTTTTCTAATGAAAGTATGAGCACTCTGGATCTGTAGGTACATTGATGTCACTTCTGTTCAAAGAAATACTTTGAAGAACCTCTGGACCCTCCTGTTTTATATAGTGAGAGCTGGTAAATTTCCATCAGAGATGACCACAGAGCCTGATATCATCTAAATGCAGATTACCTTTATTATCTGCCCACACACTCCCACTCAACTCTTATCATCTCTTATCATCTCCATCTCCCTCCCCCTTCAAATCTCCCAACCCTCCAGTTTTTTTTTCTCCACCCATATCCCCCTCTACCATCCATCCCTGCATACCACCCCATCCACAATCACTGATATGAATGAGTGATAAGCGAGTGACTGATCTAAAACAGACAGCATGAATAATTTGCAGTTGTTTGTTAGGGTCTCACAGACTTTTGTTGTAGTGTGACAGAGTAGCATTTATGATTTTCGTTTAGTGTCTAAACTTTTTTAAAACAGATCAGAGGGAGATGTAATCTCACAGCAGATCTGCAGTCAGCAAAGGCTTGTTTGAGTGTTTTCCAATAAACACATTTGCTTCAGTGTCTGAGTAGGATCCCAGAGAATTTGCAGCACCACTGGCCAGCATGTCAGTGTCTTATCAGTGGCAGATATGTACCCTGCTGTTGCTCTACGTCCACACACACACACACACACACACACACACACACACACACACACACACACACACACACACACACACACACACACACACACACACACACACACACACACACACACACACACACACATACAACTTTGTAAATAATGCCAATTACTTATCCTTCACGTATCTTTATCACTGCACTCAAAAGATACTACAACATCAGTGTCTCCCTATGGGACGGTCGCCCTGTCGTGCCAACATCCTGGTGATTACTCTTCGATCCTCTGATGTTCTGGCTGAATCAGAGTCAGGCAGAAACTTTGTGGCAACAGATAAAAAAACAACATGAGGAGGATACAATTCAATTCATTCATACAAGTCAGTAGATTTAATTGCCAGACCAAAAAAGAGTTTTGAAACAGAGAAGTGAGAAAAGGGGAACAAATTAGTATATGTACGTCTATGCTACAATAATAAAATAAATATTAAAATGGATACTGTCTCATTATTTCGTACACTCATAGAGCCCAATTATATGTACTTCCCAACTCTGCTTTCTGTAGTGTATTGTACAAATTGTTTATTGAATATATCACAGAGAAGAACGTGGAGGTTTTTTCAGGTGAGTTTACCAAGGTTTAACTGAGGTAAGCACTGCTGATTTGAGAGGCAGTGAATGAGGACAATTTCCTTTTACTTCAAACCCATGTAACTCAAATTATGCATTGGCTCTAAAGTCAGATTAGTTTATGCATGTAAAAAGAAATCAAAAACCCATTTATCTTACATGATTAAAAGAGTAAATAGAATGTGACAGCCAAATTAATATAATGAACAACAAGCAAAACACTATTAAATATCCCAATCTCTATTCAAATCCACAAGGACAAAATAGGTTTTCATGAAGTGACATTTAATAGGCCACTAAACGAGAAATTCAATTCAATCCTATAGGAAGACAATATATCTGCACAGGGTCGACTGGGTTGTCATTTAAAACTCTCTCCGCTGCCTTCCTCTGTCTATTAGAAATTTCTGTGGGAATTGTCTCCACAATTCCTGTCAATACTGTCACCAATGGTGGCAATAGATGGTAATGGGCCTTCACAAACAGACTAACACCTTCAGTATTTCTTTATCCAAGGAGTTTCCCTGCTATATGTGCCTGTTATAGTGCTGTCTTGTGCAGATTGAAAGCACCAGGTACACCTAATCCCTTCCCAGCCAAGTATCCCTGCAACAGAGGGGATGAAACTCTCAGTCGCATTGCCTGTATTTCAGATGTAAAACATCTACTCATGCTATTGGACAGGATCAGGTTACATGTCAGGATCACGTCAGACAGCATGTATGCTGCTGAGACATTTTGAAATGAATCTCTATTCACAATAATGTGTTTCTTGCTAATCTTGCTAAGATTTTTTTAAAGTGACTGCAGCCTTATACAATGTTGCTTTACATATATTATCTGAATTTTCATACATGGATTTATGGAGTTGATTTCAATTTTGATCTGATCAGATTACACAAAATCTCTTAAAATAGAGTTACATCACATCTGAACTCAGCCGCCGGCTTGAGGGTTAAGTCATCAACACTGGCACAGGAAAGCATGAGAGATTATCAAATCAATTTGTCTTAACATGAAAAATGAATTACTCTTAAGTTGCAGGGATGAGAGACGCAAACATCTAGAGAAAACCCACAGGGGTTAGAAGGGAGTCTCATGCACATTAAACGTTGCTTTCTCAGTACATTAACACAGTAACATTTCTCACTGCCAAGCATCTACTCTGATGCTTGACTCTCCAGTGGCACAGCAGTCTACAGTCTGCAGACTGCAGAGTTATATTCAGTTTATGCACAAGGCTGACAAAACCAAAGCATTAATTGAATTATTTTGGTTTTGTTTTGAAGAGAGCCTTGTCTTGATAAGACAGACTGTAGAGTCTTGTTTGTCCAGGTGATTTTGATCTCAGTAAGTGGTGGCAGACAGACTCATATTGGACTCCTCATTCCCACCCATTCTGTCTCAAGGGTTATGAAGTGTTTCTGTGGGCTGATGTTATTGTTATTTATCGACGTATTATTATATTTAAATAATGGAGCAGAATTTAATGAGCAGCCATTACAAGATCTCACAGCACTACAGGCTATTTCACATCATCTAATGATGCACATTGCACCTCCCTGCTGGCTAGTTATGTTACTCATACATACTTTGTGTTCTATAATGAAATATGATCCATTACAGTCATGACTATAATAGGCAATGAGTCTTGGATCTTTGAGGTAACTGTACAAACTGTTCTTTCACAAAGACAGATGGTAAAACAGACAGACAGAAAATAGCCACTTGTGATGCAGATGATCAGTGTTTCCAGCTCAAGGACAGCATTTATGACAACATCACACTTTGACAGACTGCTCCACTTCAAAGAGATGTACCATGCATCAATAATGGCTACGAAATAACCGAGCAGATGAGAATGACGGCCATGTGCAACTTGCATTAGAGTCCTCTCTGAACCAATCGTCAGTGCATTTACCAGCATGTTGTGTATTAAAAGAACTGCAGTTTGTGTCAAGCAGGACCTGAAGGGTCACTTCCATCCTATCAAGGTTTTCCATCTAGCTTCTCTTCAGGCTGTCACCGCTCTTGCCTGCTCCTCTCCAGACTCAGTTGAGGGAGAGAGGACGAAAATAAAGATTGCAATCATAAATAAAAACTAGTTTTTGATGGGACTGAGCCTCATTCAAAATGTAAATAACAAAGCGTGAATAACTCCACAATGAATGTAATTAGCCTGATATGAGAACTTCTATTTGACAGCGATGAATTATTCATGAATTCTCTTTGGGTTCCATCTGCTCGGTTAATTGTTAACCAGGTCTCTCATTTTGGCTCTTTGCTGATGTACATACTGTATTTTTACATGCCTGTCTGGTGATCCATCCATGGACCCGATGACAATCAGACAGTTGCTATGTTCAGCTGTATTCCCCCGAGTCCTTTCTGTTATATTGTGGATTGACAATGACAAAATTAGCCCATGAAAGTGTGATTTATTGTGCTGAAACACTTGCATTGTGTACATCCCCAGGGTCCTCCTCAAAAAGATGTCACATTCTCCAGCCAAAAGAAGTAGATGCCTAGACTAAGTGAAAAATATGTTTGAAGTTTATGAAATCCACTGAATACATTCCAGTCCAAGTCTTCGTAGATGGTGCTTCAAATGAATATATTTAATCACCAGGTATTGCTATGTAAATGGATTTAGGCAGGTTAAATATGAAATCCAAGGGATAAATAGAGGTGTGTGCCCTCAGCACCTCATACATTGTGGCTGTTTTAACTTCCAAATGGAAGAGACAAACCGTAGCGCTGTCTTCCTTCCATGTATGTTTTCCTAGCATGTGCATCAGTTTTCTTTGGTGCTCTTATTTCCTTCCACAGCCTGAAAACATGCATGTTTAGGTTGACTGAAAACTAAATCACAGAGCAGGTAAAACATGATATATGCATGTATTTCTATTATGCTTTAACATGAGCAGAAGCACAAGGAACAAATGAGTTATATGATGCTAGTAACATTGGAAAGCACCATCTAAATATGAGGCTCTAACTTTGCGTACAGTGCCAGGGGGGCCTGTGCAGAGTTACATTATTTTATACAAGTCATATTTATAATCTATGATCACACTCCGGGAGAAATATTCAAATCCTCTGAGAGCAATAAAAGCCCCATGCCTCCTCCTCCACCTCCTCAAAGAGAGAAAAAATTCAACTGTTACATGCCGTCAGCGCTGAAGAACAGAAACTTTACTTCATTTGGGATTTAGAAAAGAGAGGATCTTCATTCGAAATCTGATCATCCATTCATCAGTGGATGATGGTGCATGTGTGGGTGTTTCATCCCAAAGGCCTGAGGTCAGGAGCCATGAAGATAGTTTCACCTCAGCAAGTCTTTCCTGGTTGATTGCACAATGATAGGGTGCATTAGCTCTCTGAAATCTCTCATCATACCCTTGGGAAGGCATGCTGCCACTGGCGGCTTAAGACAGTAGATAGATGTGTCAGTACTAGACCCAGGCTTGTGTTATCCTAAGCACGTTGAACCAGTGGGTGGTTGGTGTCTGCTTAGCTTCTACAGATGAAACAAAATCACTTAAACCTCAAAATCAAGAGATCATTCAAAAATGAGCAGAGAGACAAACTTTACTGTAGTATAGGTGCTTTTTCAGGAACGCTCCATGGTTGCTTGCAGGTATCATTGCAAGCCTCTCACACTAGATGGCAGTAAAGTCTAAACATTCAGAAGCAACTCTGCGATCTGGTGGCTGGCGTGATCACATCCATCTCTTGGTGGGAACTTCAGGTGGTGGTGGTGGTGGTGGTGGTGGTGGTGATGGAAGTTTTAAGTAGATGTGCACAACTCTTTGGCTGGAGACATGGTGCTAAAAACAGATCATAAATGCACAGTCACTCGCTCCAGCGCACCTTTCCTTTTCACAGAGCCTTCAGCCCAAGGGCTCTTCAGTTTCACTTGATGAAAAAAAAAAAGGCCTGGAGCTGAAAACATTATCAATATTAAATTCAGAGTCAGAGCAGATGTGCATGCTGCCACTGCTGGCTTTCATTGGCCTACATCGCAGAGCATCAGGTTAATGTTTTGTTATCTCAATGACAGCATAGCATGGATAGAGCTCTAAAATAGATGGACACCTGACAGTTCTCCCATGTACATGCTTTAAATTGGCTCAGATAGAAAAAGCTCTTTGACAGTAGAGGAAGAAGACAGACGCTCCGATATCACCACCACCCACAACCAACCTCTCACTGGTTATTGAGTCCATGACCGAGTCTCGGCACATCATTGCTAAATTACTGATTACAGGTGTAAAAAGATACAAATGAGGAGGTTGCCCCTTGATGCTTAAATGATAGGATGTAATAACGGAGCGGTGATATGTGGGCCCTTAATTGTGTGTTTACTGCACTATTTATTGGATAGCGTCAATCCCCTGGCTGGTCGCTGATGAGGTGAGTTGTGCTTCCGCTGGCACGCCATCAATCCTGCTTCATTAAGGACAAGCAGGATAGGAAGCGAGAAGAACACAGACTTCGCCTCCTAACTCCACGTGGGCAGAGGAGCTGGCTCCTAATGAATTTCAGTTTCCCACCGACAAGAGATGCACGCAGGAAAGCAACAATTTTTTAAAAAGTAAGAGATCAGAACTTCTTGACAGCTTCTTTATTTTTCATTAGTACCAAATGAAGGTATTGACTGAGAATGCATGAATGATGGTTTGAAATTAAATAATTACCTTCTCTGGCCCTGAAAACCTTAAATGATTCATACAGATATGTGTGTGTGGATGCAGCTACAAATGTGCCAGTAGAAAATTGAAAAAAGTTACTTTTATGTACTGTAAATTAAATAACTAAGAATCTTCAATAATTTAACAAAATAGAAACCCAAATGAATGCGTTGTGACAGTGATATTTATTTGTCAGATTTGGGGCTACATTTTAATCCACCTCCTCTGTACTACTATCTGTTTGGAGGCTGACATTGCGATGATTGACTTTTGCAAAAGCCTCACTGAGTTATTACATTCTTGCTTTAAAATGTAATTTAATCTAATTAACAAATGTTGAAGGACAAAGCACATAAAATATTTCTCTGCTCGTGTTAGCCAGCTGGCCAACGTCCAACTGCATGTCCAACCTTTGGTGACATGAACAGTGAGTCACTGATTTACAGACAGAAGACAACAGGACGCCATAAAGACAGTGGCAACATTAGCAAATGCCACACAGGGCAACTGGAAGCAGCAATACATTAGTACATTAATATAACCACAAAATCCACTGTTCAGTACATATAGCCGTGCAAGCAACATCAAAACAAAGCCAAGCAATATTGATTCAAAGCATTTTTTTTGCAACAGTAATTGTTAGTAAAATACTCATTCACTCACACACACAAACACAGACTGAGACTTAGACCACAACACATAAATATGAGCAAACATGCTAAACACACAAACTCATTCAGTGCTCAGACGGTTACAATATATAGAGGCATTTTAGCCAAGAACAGCAACAACAATAAGACTGTGGTCGGCATACACGAGTCCCCTCAAAGCAACAAGGTCAAGGTTTCTTCTGGATTCCTCCCACAGTCCAAAAACATGCATGTTTTGGGTGAACTGGAGACGATAAACTGCCCTCAGGTGTGAATGTGAAAGTAAATGGTATGTGTGTCCTGTGATGGACTGGAGACCTGTCCAGGGTATTACCTGCCTTTGCCTTATGTGAGTTGGACCCCAGTTACAATGTTGGGTGCAAAATGGATAAGATAATGGATCAATATTGTACGTATTTGAGCTTCATAAACAAGAATGTATGGATGCACATTATGTAGATAAGTGAGATAATTTTTATACTTTCCTTTGAATGTTTTGTGGGTGTAGGATTGTTGTGTTTGTTGCGTGTCCAGTGCTCTGAAGTTCAACTGGATGAAAAAAACAGGGCATTAGGACTGTCTTCTGGTAACAGGGTCCTGATCTCTTTGATCATCTGGCCACCCGGACCTGAATTCCTCGCAGAAGATCGTAGTTCGTTTGTTCATATACATCCCTTCAGGAAACTTGGGAGTAAAGCTCTACGACTGCAAATCTGAGGTGTAATCTACATTTACAGTAGGCGCCGTGATCACAGGCGCTGGTGAGCCATCATTAGCCAAGGACGTCTATTCAATTTAAATGTTATTTGGGTTGTCAGGGAAACCAGTATATTGTCAATTAATTCTACATCCACCCATGTACAGTTGGTACTGATCAGACGGTTTGATGCCTTTTCATGTGGTTGCCATCCAGCGAGCTCAGCTGTGGAGCCTGACGGAGACAGCGGGGTGGCAGAGAAGCAGCAGATGATGATCACGCTGAGGTCCACACCTCCACACAATGCGCTCCGCGAGGGTTTGAATCAATTACGAGCCCTGTCCGACTCCCCATCCCAGGTTGCCATCTGTATCGGCTTCTGCTGATGAATTTTTGCAGTTGCTCTGAGGTTCTTGCCGGCTAATTGGCCTTCATTTTCATACAAACAGTATAAATCAATCAGTTGCTGAGAATAGCATTAATTGACGCTCTGATTTGACTGATTTATCTAGTTGCAGTGGGGATTCTTTCATGACAATAACTGCGGTATATATACACTCTACTTTCATGAATGAAACATTATTGATGACACAAGAGATGTATGCTCCCTCAAAATATTAACGAATCATGATTTGATGCTACACTCATTAGAAATAACATTAAAATCACACCAAGAGCCGGAAACAAATCATCGTCAATTATCAATGTTGGTCGTCAAGTATACATGATGGCTGAAATCTAATTGACATGTCTGCTCTGATGATACTTTTACTTTCATTTTCGGTTTTTGCTTGTAGGCATCACAGAATTTGAATATCCCAGTGGCGTGGGAAATCTAAGTGGAGCTTGCGTAAAGCAAGGCCAATCAAAATAAATTGGGAAGGCTCCTGTCACATCAACTGCAGCAGCTCCGCAGACACGTTTTCCTCCCTGACCTCCCTGTAGAGATATGAAAATCCACTGCGTGCAGGACTTCCACCCCCTGAAGTGGTCCTGCATCTTTTTCTTATGTGTGCATGTAGAATTTGATGTGCCCAATGACAAATTCAGAGATCCATCACGGCCCGTTTAATCATGAAATGTATACATATTTAATCCATCAGTGATGGAAAGTAATTAATACATCAACTTAACTTCAGTCTTGAGAAAATTGTAATTCAGTTGCGCGATTCATTAGATGCTCTATGATACGTAGACGCCACTACATTTCAGACAAGTGGAATAGCTGTTCTTTTTGCCCCTTTCATTTCACAGTAATAGGATTGTAGATCAAGTACACAAAACTTATAATGATGTAATTAAATACCGTGCATTGCGATTATTCTATTCTAGCAAACACTGAATTAAATTAGTTCTCCATAAACCAGCTGCACCCCTAAGTGCCGTGCGGCACAATTAATAACAGCAATATATGCATATAATAACATTGACAAAGACCATTTTTTTCAATATACTACTTTTGATACTAAACAATTAACTGTAATAGTTCAACAATGCATGTAATGTAACACAGCAAAACCTCAGATTGTCGGACCAAACAGCATCACACTAAAAGGTTTAATATATTAGAGTAATACATTCTGTTTCATTTGCATCTCTATTATGTGACTGCATATAAAAAGTGAGAGTACACATATTCAAAGGTAATCTTGCTTTGTGTCACAAGAAATACATCTTGTCTACAACGCAACTGAACCTTTATTGCCAAATGTTTTCTGTTAAATTGGCCCTCATTAGAAAAGAGCCACATTGCAGTGCAAGGTATAAAAGGAGTGCTAGATGAAAGATCAGATGTGTTAAAGCAAATATAATTGTTGTTGAAGTTCAATTCTTGACTGCTTGAGTTTGTGAAAGATGCATCAATAAACTGTGAAAGAATAATAAAGAACAGATAATAAAATTATAAGGCTGAATAAAGACAAAAGTGCTCCTGATAAAGAAAAGAAAATGCTATAGAAGGAATGTAATACATAGAACAAGTGGGAAAAGACTTTTCTGTTTCTAATCCATCATTTTATCATTTTTCTCTTTGAATCCTGCTTCTATTCATACAACTGCCTTTTGTCCATTTATTGTGTTCTCTTCCCTCCTCTTCTTACCTCCTTTCTTTCTCTCCTCTCCTCTCCTCTCCTCCTCTCCTCTCCTCTCCTCTCCTCTCCTCTCCTCTCCTCTCCTCTCCTCTCCTCTCCTCTCCTCTCCTCTCCTCTCCTCTCCTCTCCTCTCCTCTCCTCTCCTCTCCTCTCCTCTCCTCTCCTCTCCTCTCCTGGCAGACATTTCTTTGATCCTCGGATCCCACGCCTTTCACCCCCCTCTACAATCCTCTTGGGGTCTTATTAACAGACACGCAGTTCTCATGTTTTATTGCCTATGATAAAACCTCGCCTCTGATCTCTCATTACAGGCCGGCTCTTTGGAAATGGGCCTTGCACCCTTTGGCTTAATATTGCCCGTAATGGGGCAAAAAGCTAAATGCATAATCTGAATGTGTCGGGTACATACAGGTCCCTGTGCATTAATAACTCATAAGTCCATCCTTGGTTTGGTCTGACTGGTCTCTGTGCGGATTCAACATGGGGATTTGGCAGTTTCTGCTTGTAAAGTGCTCTGTGGTTTCAGATAATTATCACACTCACTCGTGTAACCACTGTGTGTAGACATGTGTAAATACACGGGACAATTTTTGTGCAGATGTGTGCTCTATGTGTGCAAAATTAAGAAACACATTACATTTATCTATTTTTTAGAACTATGCGTCGAACATGTTTACACAAATGAAGCTTTTCATGCTGTGTGTCCCACCCATCTCTGGGGGATGCAGCTAGACTGTTTTCAGTCTCTTGCCACACATCCCATGAGTCCCGCTGGGCGACATAGTGACAAGAGACCACTGGCTTAAGAAACTGTCTGCCGCCTTCTTTTTGTGCCTCCTACTGTATGTCCTCCTATTTCGTCCCCATGGTTTATTATGTCATATGTCTGTACATTGTGCATGCATGGAACAAGGGTAATTAGTGTTCATTTTAAAAGAAGGTCATCCTGTAGGTGGGCTGATCCTTTTATCTTTGCTTTAGCGCAGAACACTGCACAATTGATGGCGATTATATTCTATCATGGGTGGTACGGAGAGCAACCTTTTCACATTTTCATAGCAAGTCCAGTTTTCTTATTTTCCAATAAATATGATTATACCACACCATATGAGATATAACTACAAAAACGTATTTATTCAATGCTAAACATCAGCTCAAAACAATCCAAAGGCCATGTTTTGTGACATTTACACAAGTCGCTTTTGCACATAGTAACTAGCAAATTCCCAATCTGAATTTCCTCATGTCTGTCCAGCTCCCTTTCTCATATGCCCACCTACTCAACAAATAACTGATTGATCCCTGTTCATACATGTGCTATCAGCACTGGGAATAACAGGACCATCCACTAGATGCTGCTAACCATGCCAACTACCCCAGCTAGCAGGACATCATGATGTTTTTGGACCAGCTGTACTGTTCTTCTTCAGCAAGGAGTTGTCTTTTGTAATTCAACAAAGCCAGTGTAAAAGTGTTCTTTTCATTCTAGGTCTCCTTTAAAGTCCAGTATTGCAATGATTTGGCTCATACTACACTACTTTGAACTGTATCCTCCAATCCTTGCTTTTCACATCATCTTTTACTTGGCTCTGTTGTGTCCCCGACGTCATAGCATGGGTAATAGAAAATATAAAAGCAGATATGTGAGGTTATGCAGTAGTTGTAACAATGGTATTCACATTTAGCAAGTCCTCTACTGGTTCAGAATGCTTTCAGACAGGAGAGAATCCAGGATAGTGATACTAAAACTTTTGATAGGAAGAGCCAATGATTTAGACGGTTATCTTTCACACCTGATTTAAATGGCAAAACAAGCAAATGGTTCATCATGACACATTTGGAAAGAGCATGCATGCTAGTAAAACAGGTAAACCAATGACAATATATCCCATCCTATATATATTTTAATCTCTATGAGCAGCTCTTTTAAAGCTTAATCCTATGTGACTTTTTTCAGTTTCCTCTGCACAGGGTTCCGAGAGAGACCAATGGGAAACCGCTATTACTGTAACTCATTAAATATCAGACAATGGAACATCCTGTACAATTTCTCTCAGCTTTTTAAAAAGCCAAGCTTCCAGCAAACGCAACCGCAATTCTGATCACTCAACTCCGATAAGCATACTCGGTCAACATCAATATATGAAATTTATGATCCTTTCAGTATGCTGTGGCATTGGAGTAGCTCCTTCATATGTGCAGTAAGTAAATGTGAGCAGACATGAGAAAAAGCTCTTACATATGGAGAAGTGGACCAAACTATGGATCGAGTGAGTCTCAGTGCTGTGCAGTGCTGTGGTGCTGACTCTAAATGATATTTGTGGTAGACATTTGCTGACTCTGTATGCAGGAGCACATAGAGGAGCGCTGAACGCGACCATACAAACAAAAAAGAAGAACCCAAGCTGAATTTTTCTGTGTGCTTTCCATATTTGCACAAATGATGAATTTCATGCTATTCCATGGTTTTTAAAGTATTAGTTGTGGGCAGTACAGTTATCAGTGAAGACTTCATATACTGTATGTTTAGTTTGCCTGAGAAAGATGGCTCACTGTTTGGTACTTTCCATTTTTTGTGAGTTTAGTCTGCAAGCTCCATTATAATATTTCACTATTTTCTCTCTTGGTCTGGCACATTGTCAGCCTGCCACAGGACCAGAAGCAGAGAAGAGGGGAACAATTAACAGGATCTGACTGGCTGCTTCCTCCCAAGGTCTGACTGACAAGAGGAGCGTGAGGGTCACATGCACTTCCTTGGTCTTTTTCTCTCTTTCTTGACTTTACTGCTTGACTTTGCTTATTCTTTGAGCTTGTTGGCAGCTGGGTTGGCACATAATGGATGACCCACAGAGGTCTGAAGAGTTTGATATGTGGTTGGTTCTGTGAAACTGTGTGGTCCTGTTGGTCTCGTGAGGATAAATTCAAGGCTGCTCGGCTCCTTCAAACACAAACCCACTCTCCCTGTGTCCCAGCAAGACTGTCTGCAGCCTTTTGTGCACCCACTTCAAACACAGTCCACTGTTGTGGTTTCTCTGTTCCTGCGAAAGCTGTTGATTCATTGTTGTCTTTGCTGTGCTTTTTCCTCAAAGGATAGGAAAAAGTAGTTAATAGTGAGAGGCCACCGAGTCCCTCCCCAGCAACACCAACACCATCCTCCAAGCACCGGCAGCTTTGACAAATCGTCTATTTCCCTGCTCTCAATGAGAACCTGTGTGGTATTTAATCTCGAGATGTCTCACAATTTCTTGTGATTTTAATTGATCACGTTCACTTGCATATCACCAAAAGCACGTCGCAATATCCCTTCAGCTGTGAGCTAAAAACAAATAAGGAGAAGCACCAACCATACGATTATTTCTGCTCCTTTTCTCTGATTAATAAAGGTAATTAAATCAGAGAGTCTCTGTAAGAGGGCTTGGCTTTAATTATTACTGCTGGTGCAGCACAGTCCGAGCAGCACAATAAAGTCATGGAACCTGAAGACTTAATTAGAGGGGTTACCATATTTACAGGCACCCACTGATGCCATCTGAGATTTGCGTGATTGCAGTTAGATTGGAGAAGAAAATGAGAAACGGAGGGCGATGGTGGGTGGGAGTCGGGGGGGGGGGGGGGGGGGGGGGGGGGTTAGTTCCACAATTGCTCCCCAGCCTCCATGAGACCATTGTTGTTATAGGAGGGCATATCTTAGTGGCACAGTATCACCTCTGGGTCCTTGAGAAATTACAGTTCAACAAAACAAGGAGGCATACAGTCACCCCCAGTATCACACAGACATATGAAGATGCACACAATATTCATGAATGATGAGAGGGTTTACACAATATCGTAGGGGATTGGAAATACACATGCAGGTGCAGTAATAGTCCCTCATACAGAGCAAGTACAGCCACAAAAAATAGACACAAAAATGGACACGCTTGCCTTGTATCTATGTGTGTGTGTGTGTGTGTGTAAGAGAGAGGAGTGAGAATGAGAGCAAAGAAAGTGTCCTGCAATATAACTGTTAATTAGTTAAGCCAGCCACTGGCAACCACTCACTGTGGATAATTTCCATTTTCCTTCCAGACTCTGGTCTCTGATCCTGTGTGTGTGTGTGTGTGTGTGCGTACCCGCCATTTTAGTTTCATTCATGCACATTATGCATTCACTGTTGCACATTCAGAGCAGAAATAGTGTAGTGTGCCATTGTGCCTACAGGTGGGTTTGTGCCTCTGACACACAGAGACACAATTTCTAACACACAGAGTCACAGTCGTGTGCAGTCAAATTACAGCTTTCTGATCAGTGTGACCATGGTGGTTGTAATCAGGCATTGATCACATGACATGACTCTAGTCTGACAGGAGGGAAAAACTTTCTGGAGTAGGAGGGAGGAGGAGGAAAGATGTGTGTGTGTTTATATGTGTGTGTGTGGGGTGTGTGTGTGTGTGTGTGTGTGTGTGATGTTCAGGTGCAGAATAATGTCAGTGTGTGGTAATGGCCTTTGCCAGAGACATTTCTCTTTGAAAGGACAATTTGTTTTGATGGCATTAAGTGGTGCTGAACACAGCAACAGGAAGCCTCCACATTTAGGGGGAATAAGTCAAGAATGAGAAAATCACTGAAACGGCTCAGTGTATTCTTATTTTTTAACACTGGTGGAAAGTGTTGCTCAGTAAAATTTAATGGAGTAGATTTTGGCTAAAGGAGCATTCAGTTTTTGTTTTGCATTCAGTTTTTGTTTTGCTTTTCATTTCTCAGACAAAATAATCAGCATTTGGTAAAACTCTTATATTATTCATCTTTACAAGAGTAAATATTAATCAGTTTGGGTCTGCAACACATACATGTGTGGCAGTTCAAAAAGAAATTCACATGCAATCGATGGCTCAAAACTTTCATGTACTGATGAAAGATGGTGCTGCTCCACCCCCACACACCTGATGTAGCTGTCTGGAGCGATTCAGGGGTCAGTGTTTTTCACAAAGGACACTGACTGGAGTCGCCAGGGATCAAACCATTAGTGAATGATATGGCCTACCTGCTGAGCCACTATCACCTCATACAGGGGGGTTAAGGGTTAAGGTTAGGCTGGGAAAACAAAACAGAGTGTAAACATAAATGTTACTTTACTAAACAGATACCTTTTTACAGTGTCAGCAAATATGCATAGCAAACTGGAATGTGTTTGTTCTTTTCAATCTAAACTCAAATCTCAGTGAAAACAGTTTGTCTTGTTGTTACTATATGAATGTAATACATCAAAACATTTTAACTGAGAGTTCAAGAAGAAATAACTTTGGGTGATTTTGCATCTCATGCCACCACTTACTTTACCCACAAGTTTCAGATTTTAAGCCACATTTGTGCTAAACACATAAAAACTCTGAGATCAATCACAAGGATGCTGGTTTTGTGTCCCATGGCACGAAACCAACATCTTACAAAAGTACTGCTGCAAATTCCTGAGGAAATTCTACTGTAAAAGTCCCCCTGTCTAGTTTGGGGACTTTGACATCCTGTCTTGAACTACAATTCAAGGCATCGTTAGTGTGATTGATCGCTCACATCAGACAGGCTGTTTGAGAGTCAAAACTATGTGCAGCTAAGATGGATCGGTCTGCTGAAAGAAGAAAAAAAAATCTACAGGGGCACAGAGGCTCGGCAGCTTTGCTGCTGTCCTCAACACTGTCAGTCTTGTCACTAGATGAAGAATTTTCCACAGGGCCTGAGCAGTTGTTTTCTTGAACTATGAGGCCACTGTATATTCACAGAGGAGTTCATATGGAAAGTTACTGCAGTGAATACGTCTGCCTGGAGTCTGAATGTTGATTAATTCTGAGGTCTAATTTGTACTATTAACACATTAACCATATGAACTGTTTTTCTTAAACCAGATTCACCTGAATGCTTAATAAAATAGTGAAAAGAATATACTTTCAGCAGAATTGCTCATCGGACTATGCGATTAGCACTTCAAGTTAACAAAGAGGTCATAGTCATGAAGAAATGACAAGTGACATAAACGTTCTTGGGGAAATGAGTGCTAATCAGTCATAAAATTCACATTGAATCCAGCTTTGCACTTTCTCCTCTTGCCGTTTGGGCAAAGTGCAAAACCTACAGAAAAGTACAACAAAGTCTGCAGTAATTTAGGTCCAATACCAACACATTTAAGATATTGTATTTGTTATTCCTTTGGTCTACATTTGTCTGATAAATATTAATGAAGCCAAAGCCAGAGGCTAAAGAGTGCAGACTCAATGAGATGTGAGACCTACAACTTCCTCAGTGAAAGTTGGCTCAACATTTACCATATATCTTCCACTCCAAAATTCAACAGTTAAGGTAAGCTTTGTTTTTGCCTCAGGAAGACTGTACTCTCTGAACTTTCTCTCGCTCAAGAAGAAGACTGGTATTAGAGAGCTTTGAGATGACCCACTGCTGCAGACAACACCAAGGGAATCCTGCACCCTGTTAATGCACTATATATGGCTGTCTGAGATGTTTTGAGCCGGGGACTTTTCCTCTCAGTGATCCCCGCTGCCTCTGTCTCCTCGCATGTGAAGAGATGTAAATGAATGAGGTGCGAGCACAAGACTTATGCAATCGATTTCAACAACACTTAAGACATCTGGAGTGGAAATCTAATCATAATCCTCCATATCAAAGGATCTCTGCAGCATTTCAATGAAAAAAATTACATGGGAGATGTGATTTGAGGACAAGGGAAACTATCTTTTGGACAACCGTACAACTTTAGAGTAGAATAGTGGCAACTGGAAGAATGGAATGTGAAATATTGTCAAGAATCCACAACTAGTCAAGCTGCCAAGTCTTCAGTGTTGCGATGACCTAGGCTAATGAGAATCTCACAATATATGACATTGAGGGTGTTTGGGGATGCTGAATATGTCATTACTGGCAAGCCATAATGACGATGCTCCTGTCATGGTTCTGTCCAGTTCACCTGTTTTTTCTCTGATGTTGGTACCTTCCAGTGCTTTTCCACGCCCCACCCGTGCACTTTAAGCTCCTGTCAGGTTCTTTGCTCACCTGCCTTATCCACCCTTCCTTTAGCAGCTAGGCGACTTGTTCCAGCACCTCAGTCACCTATGTCAAGGCTTGCTTTCCAGATTGTTTCAACACCTCAGCCTTGACTCTCCAGCCTTGTTCTAGTATGCTCTGTATGTCTGTCTTTTAGATCTACTTCTTGCCTTTTTGCATCTCCGGGAGTTTTTGGATTTTTCCCACTTTGGGTATAGTACTGTTTTTTCAACTCGTGTCTCCTAGATCTCATGTCCCAATACTCCCAGAGACTCAGGTTTACCATGTGTATTGATTAGCACTTCGGGCCTCGGCCTTGTTTCCTGTTATCGTTTCTCTTTGTTTTGCGTTCGGGTCTTACCCTTGTTTTTTGTTGGATTTATCTTAGTTAAGCTACTTGGGCAGCAACCTTGTTTTCTGTTTTGTTTTTTGTACCATGTGTGTTTCACCACGTTTGGACGTTTGTCTCTTTGTTTTTTTTTAATCTTTAATAAACTCTTTTAACTCCAGTTGGTGTTTCTTGGCGTAGTCATGTGACATGCAATCATAACTTTATCAAAGTGTTGGACCAACAATGCTCAACCACTGTGGATCAGCATCACTTGTCTGGCTGGCACAGACAGGGCGTAGACAGGATATTGTTGTAGGGATGATCTTGGGATATGACAACGTGACATTCAGACGGTGTTGTGGAAGGTGCTTTTTACTGCCAGATGAGCAGCGCTGGCTGAGTCCTCTGGCAGCCTCGCAGCCTGTTTGCAGAGGACCCACAGACGAAGCATTTGACATACATGATTCGTAGAGGAGAAGGCGTCAGGCGTTTGTGTCTCTCTGCCATTTAGCATTTCACTTGTGGTGATTCCTCCCCCACGCGACAGAGAGCCCCCTGCATGCGAAGGCACGGCATCCTCCACAATTAACACGATGATAGGATCCACCATAATGAGACGACTTATTGCCAACAACACATGCTAATGATAATTGTAATAGCAGCAATCATTTCTGTGACGCTCTCCCTTCTCATTTGCATTCTCTGCTTGCCTCTTCCCTTCTCTGCTGTGTGTCTCTTTTGCTCTTTTTTTCTGATCATTTTGTCTCTTTGGCTCTATTGTACTTTTTCAGAAAACTTCATTTATTTCCAGTCTCTCTGATTTCCTCCCCGTATCTCTCCTAAACGTCTCGTTCCTTTTATTTTCCTTCATTATGACTTCCCCAGACACAAACTGCCATCCAAACAACAAATCAACATCTCTTTAAGTTTAGCACCACTTAAGTCGTATTGTGCTTATTCTGCAGCTTGCTTTTGTGTGGGTGATGGATACAGGGTGTGATAAAGTGATACCACGCTGCAGTGTGCGTTGGCTGGTTCAGACAGGGACTTAAATCAGTGTTATTGTGCCTTGCGTGGCCGGGTTGTTTATGAAATACAGCTGTCAAGTTGCTGTAACTCAGCTGAATTTCCACTGAGGCCAAACATTACACTCGGTCATGAAGGAAATCATGATTTGTTAACTGCTTGTTAGTCATAAATAAAGCCCTAACACATGTAATGCATAGTTAATTGCTCAACTTATGAGAGAGCACGGGAAAATGAGAGACGCTGGGTGTTCATCATTTTGTATTAAAGTGATACTCCGAAATCAAAGGAAAGGAATTTCATTTTTTCTTGGAGAAAGTATCAGTAAACTGCATCAGCAAAAGGAGATGCCTCTGTGAGATGACATTTACTTAACTTTAGGTGTCAGTTTATTTGATAGACCTTTGCAGTCAGCAGCAAACAAATGAAATAGACCCCCATCCAAAAAGCTTGAAATATTAATTTTTTGTCAATGCTTTGTCAGTTTTCAGGCCACAGCTGATTACACGGGACTGAATATAAATGGAGATTTTTTTGTTTTGCAAAGTCACAAAGTTTGTTTGGGCTGATGACCCCTGCTTAAATGAATTCTCAGAGACGACTGTGGCTGCTGGGTAATCTGATGTCTAAAATGTGGACAGCCACATTTCTTAGATTGGTAGCAAATATAAATGTATGGTTGAATATTTAATGCTTTCATACCGGTAATGACAAACATGCTGACTCCTGAATGAGTCCTGAATGCCATGGTGGCATTCTTCTCCTGCTTCTCTCTTCTCCTGCTTCCTGCAAACTGAGAAACAATGTTCATGGATAAATAATCTACAAGACCTGTCCATAATGCTATTATCTATGGATAACATGGTATACATGCTATAGGCCATGGTGAAGAGAGAGGTCAGCCATAGCTCTTGATTCACTGTACAATCTTCATAATCTTTTTACTCAGTCAATGAAAATTTGACCTGTTTAAGATTGTGATAAATACATCTTTAATTTTTCACTTTAACCCACTACTAATGTCATGGTATATGAGTATCTGAACTGAATATGAAAACTTGTGAAGCTATTGGAGCCCGGCAGCATTATGGAATAAGTAGACTTAGATACATCATTTTGTTGAAAGGTGTTTAACTTTTGCCTGCTTTTTTTTTTTTTTTTCAAAAACAGGCCAGCCAGGTATCTGGTCATAAATGACTCAAGTGGACATGGTGACACAAGTGACATTTGTGGATCAACAGCCTCTCTGCCCTCCACATGCCTGTTGACACATTAGCTCATGTCCTCTTTTTGAAATCTAATTTATTTCTTTCAGGACTCAAATTTTCTAGGCCACGAGCCTGTGACTCTGTTTCTGGTCTGAAACGTTCCTCGAGGATGCAGAAGACAAGCAGCTCCTTGGGTCTGGTAATGGAATCCCTCCCCCTCTCCTGGCAGTCACGACCCCTCCTTGTCTCCCTCTCTCTCCCCCCCGTCCCCCCTCTTGTCTGATGATGTCTCTCTCCTCTCCCTTTCTTTCTCAAGTCATCAACCACCGTCTGCACTAGCTTGTCCTCCTCACCGCTCTCACCCTCTCCCCACTCATCTCCATCTCCCCTCCTCCCTTGAACCTCTCCATCACTGTCACCCGCTGCTTTACTTCACTGGACAACAGCCATCAACACAACACACACACACAGACACAAGCACAGGCACACACCCACGAACGTGCACAAGTCTCTTTCTTTTTCACACGCACGCCGAAAAATCATTCTTCTCTTTCTCTTGCAGTCATTCTCCCTCACTCCCTCACACACAGAATGCCCATCTCTGTCTCTCTCTGTCAATGTTGTGGAACGCCTCGACTCGCTCTGGGATGCCTGGACTCATCCATCACTGTGAGCCCAGACTGGGATGTGTTATGTCACCTCCTCTTCTAACACATTGCTGCATTTGTGTATTTGTACAAGTGCACAAGTGTTTGCATTTTACCAGAACTATGTGCAGCTACCACACATTTGTACACTATGCACATGTTACAGTGTAGTCTCTACCAGGGCTCAAATTACGAGGGAATTTGGGGGGGACAGACTCCCCTGGATTTGACTTGGACCCTCCCAAATGGGACTTGATATCATATTAAATTACGTATTAAAAAGTGGCTCGACATTTAGTTTTTCTCAACATGCACTAGGAGTAATCTAATGGCGTACGATTTGAAACACCTGGTCAGTGGACTGTACCATTTCCGCACCTTCAACAGGCTTTTGAGTCTGTGTGTAGGTGTGTAATGATGTAGGTGTGAACATAGACGGAGGGCTGCAGTATGATGTCATCAATTGATGAGCGCAAATGCTGACCCTCCGAAGCCAGGTTGGTAATTTGAACACTGGTCTCCATATTATTTGCTTTTGTAAAAATCTACACAAACACATTATCACTTGGTATCACAAGGTGGAACTGCCCTGTGATGGACTCAAGACCTGTCCCCGGAGTATTCCTTGCCACAGACAGGTCACCCTGTGGTGGGAGAGCATATAGCTAACTCCTGTAACTGGTTAGATGTCAAGTGAATTGTGGGCTAAGAAAATGAATGGATGGATGGATAGTCAAGAAGAAAAATACTAGCAGGATCAGAAAGACATACAGAAAGAGGCACAAAGAAAAAGAAAGAGAAACAAGATGGTGAATAATAGCTGCTGATTATGGTGGTGAATTTGGACTATGGATTTACAATTAAGTAACATATTACACAAGTGAAGACAAAATTGTGAAAGCCAACAACATCAACATAGCAGTGTAATAGTTTACTTATTATTTACTTACTCTTTTAACCAGCAATTACTTCCATTATTACTTATCAGTGGGATTCAAAGATATACCACATGAGTGCCATGACATAAATACCAATGTTAATAAGAACATACTTTAAGTCTGGTTTCACATTAATCTGTCATCATGCCAGCAACAAAACACATCACAATCCAACCACAGCCGTTATCATTTGGACGCTCAGTGACATTCGCTCTCACAAAATGCATCTCCTGCATCATTATCTGTTTAAGAAATCTTAGGATTATGTAGCGGAGCAGCTTCTTCATCATTTATCTCTCCTGTGCCCTTCTCGGGGTTGAAAGATGCACTATCTATTACTTGGACGTGTTACCATAGTTCACAACATGACATGTTTTCCGCCCGCTTCAGTTATTGTCAGAGCACTTATCGCTGTTTTGTCCAGATATTCAACACTGCTATTGGTTGTCATAAATCTGTTTATAGTTTCTAGAGTTTTGATATAGAAATCAATCATTGTTATCATCTGCACGGTCTGAGTTTATGACTCTCACCTTGATATCTTTGCCTCGATGTGTGCCTGAAATCCATGTGTAAATTCCTCATGGGACAGAGTCTATAACTTACAATATAACTAATAGTCTGTGGGTACAGTACAGAGAACTGAAAAGATACTCTTGTTCTTGGTGTGTGAAGTATTTATTTAGACTTCACATCTGATTGTTTGTGACAAATTCAAAAACAGATTGTATTTTTGATCACTGCACATTTCCTTAAGATGTCACTCATGAACTTTATATTCCAGCATCTCGCCATCCACATCTCATTGATCCCTTAGAATAATATTCATGTACAGTAATGAGTTTAACTCCACCACTGGGGTCACAAAGTTATCAATACAGTTCAAGTTTGTTCCTCTGACTGATCAGTGCTGTGTTCTTGCATGACAAGGTAATGACAAAGGTAAAAAGAGTAAGATTGATAAAGTAGATCAAAAGACAAAGAGGTGAAGAGCGACTATGCATTTCTCTTCGAGCTCTACCATCTCTGTGACTATCAATGGCGTTAGTTGTTTAAAATGCTATTAGAAACATTTCAGATCTCCTTGAGTAAAATACAATAGAAACTGTGAAAATACATAATGAAACAAGAAGTCTGTAATCACGACAACACTCGAGCAGGAAAAACTAGATTGCTTTTCCTGTGAGTAGTGTGGCTATCTGCATCCATACTCCACTCATCCTTTCCCTTTGCTGCCTTTTTAATCTCCCTGAGTGATTTTGAAATGCTGATTTGGATGTCGGGCAGCAGCTTGAGGTGAAGCCTTCACTTTAACGTGACCTCCCCATCCCTCTGCAGGTCTCTGGTGGGTGTAATGCGTCTTAATAGATCAGCTTGGCTGGAACTGAATTATGGTCAATCCCGCCTTCCCTGAATCCTTTTAAATAGGTGCAGTAGCCTAATGGACTACCTCTGCAGGTCTCTGTGGGAAGTTATTAGTCTTTTTAACCACACGGTGATTCCACTAGAAGGTTCCAACCATAAATTAACAACATTGTCTCTTTTTCGGTCCTGTTGTCCTTATTTAAAAGCGTTTACTGTGATATAGTGTGAGTGGTTCTTTGCTGTCAACACAGTATTTCAAAGATTGTATCGAAGACAGGAGAAAAGTAGCCAGCAGGAAGATTAAAACAGGGCTCCACATTTTACTTTGAGCCCTGCTATCTACAGTAAATGGCCTTTGTTTGTATGCTCTGTTATCCATGTGTTTCCATGGTACTGAAATTGTGACTTAGTACAGTCAACAATAAGGAAGTGAAATTGTTCTGGGCTTTAATATTGCACTAAATTGACAACTAATCTACCATTAATCTACTCTCTTTAATCTACCATTTAACAATTTAACCATTTATTTTACAAAAGAGGGAAAAAAATGTTTCCATGACATTATCAATGAAGGGGAGGAGCTATCGTCTCACATTGTCATGGATGATGATTGTGATGGTCGAACTTGGCTCCATATGGCAGTGCTTTTTCTGTTTCTACCTCTGTTTATACCTGAGACACTTGTTTCAAGTGTTTTTAGTGGCAGTTGCCATGCACAGATACAACTTGCTACTAAATGTTAATAGTTAATACTAAATAACTGATTTTATAGAGTTACAAAGAATAGTCTGGCCTTGCAACAAGGTTTCTTGATTGAAAACACTTTGACATTATCGATCTCTGAATTACATACAAATATCTTAATCTTTATTTCTTTGCCATATTGTTATTGGTGAGGCATCCTGATAAAAAATCTGTGCAACAGTGGTCTAAGGCTATGAAATCTCACAGATAACACCATGTGAGGATGCACTGTATGTATAAGTTGTAATGATAACCCCAGACACCTTGTTTAGGTCAGGTGGAGAGAATCACATCAGTGGCCGCAATTATATTATCTGCTCTGGGATGTGAAACCACCCTCAACCAGTGGGGTTCATGCTCTGTATCGTCAGCCACAGTGTGGATGCAGCTGTTTAAAGTCTGTGGTAATAACAGTAATCTGGGTGGCTCTGACTGCTAGTCAAGTGTGAGCTGTGATAACATCTCTCTCCCTCCCTCTCGCTGCTCTTTTTTTTTCTTCTAATCTCCTTCTTGCTGACTGGCTGGCGGCTAAGTGGCGGCTTCTCTTTTCAGCTGAGGTCCCCACAGGGCTCAGCAACAGTGGCGATGGACCCTACTAAGAAATGGTGTGGAAATTGCTTTCTGAATTTCTTCAGCCATGAGCAATTTACACCTGGGTGTTCTCTACCTTCCACTTGACACAGGGTGGGAATACTGAATGTGCAAAAAGAACAGTCAGACAGTCAAAAGGATGATATTGTATATGTGAAGACGGGTTGGGGGGGGTGTCTGAATGGAAGAGGAAGTATGACACACAGAGACAGAGATAGCAGATGGAAAGACAGTGAGAAACTGCAGCACGAGGCACTGACACAGTGAATGTTTTTTGTTATGTTGTAAAACTCCTGTCTTGGATGTAAGACCATTTTATGATTTTGATCTGTGTGTCTGTGATCTGTGGCCAGAGATTACAAAAGGAAACAATATAAACTCACTGCTATTGCTTTAAACAAACACCAGCCTAACTGTGTTATATTAACAAGCTGTGGTAAGATATTAAAAACAGAAAAAGATCCAGATACTCAAAAGAAAATTGTGTCATGACACCCATTACACAATCAGTGCACATACAGCTGCACTTTAGCTAGTCACCTTTAGTTCTCAGTGTATTCAGCCCAAATGTAGACTAAAAGGCGCTGAACACTTTCAGAGGGTAGACTCAGCTCTCTCCCTCGTGATCTACATCTGTGCTCTTGAAGAGAAGGATGAGGGAGCATTCACCACTGGCTGATCTACCACACACGTGTTCGCGTATCTATACATATCAGTTAATCTACCCATCCCTAGTCTGTACTTTATTATGTAACAATTTTATCATTTAGAAGATTTCCAACTCATTTCCCCAGACATGCGCTCTGTGTTTTTCCTTGAGTGTGAAACAACCTAAATAATGTTGCCCGAACAGATCCCTGGACAGTGAGTGAACACACTAATCACAAGTCATTCGTTTTGTAGGCTTTCTTATTCTGGGGTGCGAATTCATGGGTGTATTATTGCTGCCAAGGGAGCCACAAAATCAGCCTGCCATTAACTGTTGGTGGAACAGATCCAGGATTTGTTTCTGAAGGACTCTATGTCACCTCAAAGCTGTGGCTGCTGTGACTGTTCCCTGTCAGTTTACTGCTGTCTGGCTACTTATTTTTAATCATCATGAAGAGCTTATGGCAGGTCAGCCCAGGTCAACTTGCGTACAAAACGGCAGTCTGTCACAGGGCTTTGACAATGTTGTCTGCGATGCAGAAACAAGCAAATCAAGTCACAGACCATTAAATGGATAGTTCGTTGCTGCTCATCCAGATGGCATCGCTGCTTTTAAAGGTCGGAGCTGTTTCCTTGATCCGCTTCAGGTGCCGTATCTGATGTTTGCCACAGGCTGGACATGGTGCAGAGTTGCAGATACAGTAGCCTGAATTTGATGATGTGGATGCAGTATGTGATAAGAAGCTACAACTCCAGATTAAGTTTTGGGGGATTCATAGTTGACCTTTATGGGACCAGCAGCTCAGTGCAAACACAAGATATAAAATCAAGCAAGAAATATATCTAATTGATTATGATTGGATTGAGTATGTATAGTATAATCCCATATTGTATGATATGGTGTTCAGTAAGAGTGTTTCTCAACCTTGTTTCTCTAATGTCTGCCTCATTGTCAGGTTTCTGCAGAGCTTCTTGATTGGCTGATCATTTCAATCAGATGTGATGGTGCAGGAAACATCTAAAACTTTCGCTGAGGAAGAGGGTTGAGAAAAACTGCAACATAGTATAGTACATCCTATAGTATAGTATACCATGGTATGCATTCGATTAGATAGTACTTATTTATCCCAGAAGGAAAATTACTTTTTACTGCTATGAAAATTCTGCAAAAGAGCATCAAATTCACAATACAATGTGACATACAACAGACAATTTAAATGCACAGTCAACTGAAAAAAATACTACAACTGCGACTAATAAAGAGTGAATAATAAACAATATAAGTAATTGCAATATCAATAGTAATAATAACAACAATGCAAAAAATAATAATTCTAATAAACCGCAGAAACAACATCAGGAAGCATATTTTAATACACCATCACAGTAATCAAATCTTCAAATGAAGATAAAGGCATGGAGAAGTGTTTCCAAGATGTGCTGAGACATAAATTCTCTCATCCTTAATTTGATTTTGAGGTGGCAGGGCACTGATGTAGGAATTGTTTTAATATGGCTGTTGAAATTCAAGTCCGTGTCCATAACTTCACCAAGATTTCTTTGTAGTTCATGACTCCTTCAGTTGGAGCTGGGTGCCCACTTATTATAGTTAAATAACTTGTGGCAGACAGTAACAGACTTTGTCCATGATAGGTTAGTTTTGTGTGTGTGTCTGTGTGTGTGTGTTGTGACAGTTAACTCTGATGTAAATGGATGTGCCATGATTGGCCGTGTTGTTTATTCATAATCAGAATGATCTGAGCCAAATGTAAAACGCAGCAGGCCATCAGCTGGAAAACTGAGTAGAATAGTAATGAACAGCGTAAATCAGGAAGGGGAGTATGCTAAGATCTGGAGGTGTTGGTGGGTGGATGTGTATGTGTATGTGGTTGAGAGAGAGAGGAGAGAGAGAGGAGAGAGGAGAGAGAGAGAGGGTTGAAATCTAAACTTGATTGATGAGCAAGGATGAGCAGGAAGCTGAAACGAAATCAACACATGAATATTCTATGATGGTACTTAGTTTCCCACACACGCTCACACTCTCTCTCAATTAAATTAATGCATATGGTTGCACACGTGTGCAATTGAAAACTCTTTGCTAAATTATGTAGTGATGGCATCATAAGTGAATGAGGATCATTGCACACTGTAAACATCATGAAAAGACATGGGTGACAAAACCGCTGACTCTAGATATCTGACATAGCCTTTTTTAGCATTGCAGTTTGTTGTATACGCTCTGCCAGCTAGTCAGACAAACAGTTTAGATTTAATTTTTCTGGGCATGTTGGGGATTCCTGCATCAAGCTGCTCCAGACGCTCGTTGAAGCCTGCCTCAATCTCAAGATGGTGTCAGAGGGCGAAAAAAGCTGAGGCAGCCTCGTAGACAAAATCTCCCAGAGAGAAAACTCAACGTTTTCAGCTGGTCCGGGAGAAATTAAAAGGAGAGACATGAAGTGAAGCAAAGACAAGCAAAGACAAGAGAGAGAGAGAGAGAGAGTTAGAGAGAGAAACAGGGATAAATAAAACCTGTGATGGGCAGAAAGGGAAAAGCCTCACAGCAAAGACCTCCTGGAAGGGAAGCAAGACAGGGAGGAGCAGAACATCTTTGAACGGATAAAAGAAGAAGTGTAATCGCCCAGTTGTTCCCTTTCCTCCCAGAGGCCCCTCAGAAAAGAACTGGCGCTTTAAGCTTGGACAGATCGCAGACAGAGGGATGACGGTTAGAGAGGAGGAGAATACCACAGAGGGTTGCTGCTCACACTACTCATACAAGCACACACACATAAGCAAGCGCACAGAAGAATTTCTACACATGCAAAAGATTTGGGTGCATGCAAACACACACACACACACACACACACACACACACACACACACACACACACACACACACACACACAGAAACAGACAAACGATATGCACACAGCAAATTTTCCTTCAAGCGTACTCTGGTACCGTCATACAAACACACATGCACAAACACTGCTCCTCTCTTTCTCTCCCTGCGTCCCGGCGGAGCAGCGATGATGGAGACGGAGAGCAGTGTGTATTGACTGTGACTGTGACACAAAGCCGCATCCAGCATAAGACCCTCTGAGGGAAAAGGCTCTGCCTTCAAAAACACGACCAGTCTCCAGTCTGCTGCTCCAACGCTGTGCACAGACTCTGAACGTACAGCTTCCACATGCACAGAAATGAGGTGGAGATTAATAAATCTGTCAATCAGATCAGCGTTTTCATTCTCGATGTCATGTTTACATATCGTTGCAATTTTATTTGAAAACAGGGAAATCTAAACACAATGCGGTTGTGTTTAGTTCAGGGACCAACAAGGGAGTGGGAAGGTTGTGTAATGCTGAAAAACACCTGTTTGGTAAATGGGCTCATTGGCAGATACCAAATACACTCATTTCACACCCGCCTGATTGCAAGTGACTTGCTATAGATTTATATCTGTTTGGACTGGTTAGAGACACCACCTGACCACCGATCTTGTCTTCGGAGATAAATCAGAGTTTAAATGAGCATTAAGGCTCTCAGACTATGATTAACCTGAGTCTGACTCTCTGTGTCTACAGTCCATTTTCTCCTGATTTTTATGCACATCTTATTCAAGTGGCCTTTTGCTGCACCAGCAGATCCCACTTCATGGTCAGGGTGAGTTAGAAGTCGAACCTTGGGAAAAGCAACCCTCGCATAACATCCTGTTCAAGGCTTTCAACTTGGTATGAAAGCATGTGGCTACACACACACACACACACACACACACACACACACACACACACACACACACACACAGTGTGAACACATATCAATGAAGAGGTGTGCTGAAAGTTGAGCAAATCTTTCAGCAGGTGTTTGACAACATTTTTCTGGCAGCATCCCACACCTCTGCTATTGCACCAGACATAGTTTACCCAGCAGATGTTCCCTATAATTGTACCATTTAGTGCCCTTGTTTTCAGATGCAGCACTAGTGACTATAATACAGTTGCTGGCAGAGGAGAACCTCACTTCTCAGCCATGGATGAAGTTTCAATGGGATGTTGATGTTTAGTTGTACATGTGCTGTTGCAAAACAATACATGTGGTGTATGTGGTCATACAAGTCAGATATTATAAAATGATGCTGAACTCTGACTCTAGTGTGTCGGTTTCAGACAGAAAGATAATGTAATATGTAAATATGTAATAACACAACATCAGCATGGTGTGTGTGGACAGGATTCTCACCTCAAAGCAAGAATGACCTGAGTTTGACTCTGTGCTTTGTATCCTCTTCCTTGCTAAAAATAAAAAAGTTTAGGTTGATTAGAAACTGAACTGCCTGCAGGTGTGAGTGTGAGGGTGAATTGTGTGTGTATCCTGGGATGGACTGGCAACCTGTCCGGGGTATGTTTTAGCGTTGTGTGTGTTGCAAACAATCAAAGCTAACTAACTGCTGCTGTAAAGCCGTCATCTACACATGCTGTGTATTGCCTGACATCAGACCAAGATTTTTAGCTCCAGATAGTTGGCCCCAGTGAGAATTAGGCCCCCCTTCCCACCCTGGTCATATTTATGCCTCAGTCTTTCCCCTGAGCTACAGAGGACCACAGGACCACACTTTCAAGCAACAACAAAAAATGGAATTGCCTGAAGGTGCACTGGGAGGCACGTTGAGGGAATTAAGCAAATGTGAAAGATATTCCCTTCATTCCCAAGGGTGACAGATGAGCGATGAGTGTTGGGATAACAAGGGATCAGAGGCGAGTGAAGGAATAATGAAGATCTGCCCTGACTGCACCTCGTCCCTTCGCCCGTCTGCACAGCCAATCACACTGCTAATCTCACCACAACTTTCTTCATTTCTGCTAAAAATGTCTCATTCTCCCTTTGCTTCCTGCAGGGGAATTCTTGTGTCTCTCTTGACCCTCGCCACATTGCGCCCTGAAAAAGGCAGCACCCTGCTGCTCAAAGGGAATCGGCATGTTGTTACAACTCAGGATTGTCAAATGTGAGCCAACGTGAGTCCTCGTATCCAGCTTCTCCTGTTAAAATACACCTTCACACCTCACTGTGCTTTCAAGAGCAACAATCTGAGGTTTCTTAGATCTTAAACTGGTTAAATGTGTCTGAAGAAAACATATCCGACTCTGAGGCTGGGCTTTACGTTTCCATCCACGAACTTCAATTTCCTTATACTTTCAGCCAAACCCTCTTCATTCCCCCTCATTTGTACCCCTCAGCCAGCTGACAATAATAGGATAATAATTGGAGAGCCAGCTAGGGTTGATAAAGTGTCAGAATCAAAATGAAACTGCAGGAATTTGTCACACTGATGATCACTGGTGTCCATGATTCACCTGGTTTTGCGATGACATAATCTGGGAAAACGGTGCGGGAGGAAGTCCACACACGCTGGCAATAACGCCCACACATCTCAGTCAGGAAAGTCAATTACAGTTACACAAGGCCATTTTACATTCATCAGTCACCACAGTGGATCCCTCAGGCTCAATTCCTTTTCAGAATGTTCTGGGCAATATTGAAGCTCATTACTGAACGATAATTATGACCACATCACGCCCGTGAAGCCCTTCTACAGCGACTTGATCTAAAGTAGTTACAGCTGACTTGCAGCAACTGTAGTTACAGGAGGGAGATTTATAGAAGATAGAATTAAAACTGCATCAATTTGATAGGACAAAGCAATGTTGCACCTTTGTCAAAAAGTAAGAAATTAAATCATTGAGAGGCAGCAGACATAGTTTGATACTATATGTCACTAAATACTTGTGGTGATGCTGAAAATAACCTTTGCAGTGGTTGGTAACAGCCACTTGTTCACCATTCACTAGGTTGTTCTATATAGTGGACTGTGTTGTGAGCTCATTGGTAGACCGTGAATTTAATTATGTCATTACTGTCATAGCAGTAAATCTACCAAAGCTCTCCTGGCAGGTGAATATTTAACAGATAAATATAATTTTTGTGATGAAGCCATATCACAATGAGTCAATTTTGAGTATTTTGAGTATTTTGTTGCCCCTGTAACTTTAATTTATTTCAAATCAAGGCTTATTACTTTTCTATTTGCCGTTGGCTTTATCAGACAAAATGAGGCTTTTCTTGCTTTTGTCAGCCACCGCATTGCAATTTCCCTGTATTTTATTTGTCTTAATGTCTTAATTTAATGTCTATTCATAGCAGCAGAACTACAAACTGATTTCCATTTTCATGCCACAGCTTTGTTTGATTATATATTTATCATTTATTTAATCATTGATTTTCACAGTGCTGCACTGAGTTTCCCTCTCTTTCATATGCCATTTTTTCTGCCCAACCACAATACCTGAACAAACATAACTTGGTTAGTAACCATCACTATTCACAATGCATTGTGGGATACTTTGAGTCCACTAATGCTTGCTATATACATTCGGACACCACTATGAAATGTCACACTCACTATATAGTGTTCCATATAATGTAGTGATAAGTGAGTGATTTCAGACACAGCCCATGTCTTTCCTTCTATACATTTAGATGAATGATCACAGTCAGCACTTGCTTCGGTGAAAGAAAGGACCGTTTCCTGTGACTGCTTTACCATAAAAGTAGTAGTTTCTCCACTTGCCTATGAAAGGAAATGTTGGGTTTGCATTTGTGGAATGAAATACATGCATCATTTCCCGCAAATTTCATGAGCGCTTGAAGGGAAAATAAATTCTCTGCAAGAATGGCCGACCCTGCCACAGAGCCACAGCGTTAAGCTGTGGTTTCTCAGCATACAAATACAATGAACTACAGAGGAATAAAGTTATTAATTGTGTGAGATTGCATTACATTCTTTCAAGTCAAAGCAGTTTCTTGAAAGTCAGTCTGATTGGATTATGTCAGAGGAGTCAAAGTTTCAGTTCAGATAGTTTTGTCACATCATCAATATCAAATATCACCTCTTTCCTCCACTGCTTCATCTCATCTCATATGTGACGACTTCCTGACTCTTACACATCTTTTGAAGGTAGAAAACAGCACGACTGGTTGATGCCTTGTTGCAGTGCCTAAAAAAACTTCAGATCAGCTCATGTCTTCAGTTTTTCCTCTTTGATGTTTGTGCCACAGTAACAGCAAAGTGGAAGGATGGATCTAAAGATGCTCCTCTCAACGTTAGTCCTTATTTTGATGATGAGTTAATTGGTATCAGAGAAGCCTTTTATTGTTGCTTGTTCTTGACATTCAATATTTGGGTGTTTTGGGCTTTGACCGGCCTAAATGGTGTTGATTCTCTATCCTTATATCTTAAATATTTTGACACGCGTTTTTCTAGGTGTCCAACTTCCTTGTTTGAGCATAACACAGACGTTGCCCCTCTCTCTCCCTCGTGTCATTCAAATTCTGCCAAAATAGTTCCTCAACTCTGAGCTGCGAATCTGTGGCACAACCCCTGGCAGACGAGATATATATTTCTTACCTCTCAACGATCACCGCTTTCACATTCAGCACGTCAAGATGTCTTTCTCTCCCTCACTTTTACAAATCTCAAACAGAATTATTCAGTCACTGCCCGTGGCTATGAAGACAAAGCGAGAGGCAGAAGGAGAGAGGGGGCGAACGAGAGAGGATAGCTGAGACACAGGGAGACAGGAAGGTTGTTTATATTCCTTCTCTAATCCCTTCTTTTAATCAACAGAGCGGTTGCATGAGGATGCTGGCTGGACTTTGAGAAAATGCTTTGGTCAGATCAAAAAACTGGCCAGGGGAGTGTGTTCAATACGGTATTTGTTCATTTGAAGCTCCTTCTGTATCCTCCTACTTCACATGTCAGTGTGTAGAGTTTGAATCTGTCTTAAGTTGTGTCTCGCTTTCGCAAAGAAAGGTTTGTGGAAGCCGAGCTGCAATGAGGGCCTTGTTTTTCCAGGAACATGTCTAACAACAGCTTCAGATGGTTTGGTGTTTCTTTCATCCCTTTAAATTCATGCTAAATAAACAATCTCTGCAAATACAACAGGGTCCTTCCACCTTTGCTTTCAGAGAGAATTGGCACTGGAGGTTTCTATTCCCAAGCTATGACTACCTTTTTCCCAGTAGGGGGCAGGAGAGACCCTCACCAGACAACTCACAGCACCCCCCCCCCCAACCCCCCTCACCTCACCCCCCATCTACAGAGGAGTTTCTGAATCAACAGAGGTCCACACTCTTGTATTCCTTTCTCTCTTTTTTGTTTTAAAAATCAAATGTGAGGCTCCAAGAGAGGCTGATTGCTAAGGAAGACCATCTTGATTAACCTTCCCTCAGTGTTAAGCAGCCCGAGCGCAGAGAAATTCTTGACATAAAATACAAAATATTGATTTTGGAAACATCTGTTTAGTTTTCTGCTCTGATTCAGTATCATAGGCCTGGGATGTATTTGTGTTTTGACAATAATGGCAGCTATCTTGCACCTATTCTGATTGTTTTAATTCCACAGTAAAGTTGATTCAAAGGGCAAAGTAGTTGTGTCTCCATTACACCATTGCATTCATTTGAAGTTTCTCCCATCAGGCTCATGCCAGTCGGTATCTCTCATCAAATCCACACTCCCCTTGTTCTCTAACCTTGCTGTCGGTCCAGGATTAACAGGCTGCAGACGAGGTGAAGGGATTAAACATTGTTTGCTGAAGAGATGGCCACACAGTGTATCACAATTTCAAGTAGGGCTTCAGTGATTGAGCAAGAGAGATGGAGAGAGAGTGACGGCACATCTCCCTGCATATCTCCTCATCAGCAAGGGTCAGCTGGCTTATCAGAGTCTCTATGATATGCAAACAAATGCATTGGAGATGCATATTAGCAGTAAATATTTACAGGAGATGGGGGATGTTGCCTGATGAAACACGCCAGAGCTGGGAGTTTGGTTCACCTTGGATGGTAATGTTGCATCGAGGAGCTTCATCCTCCCTCTTCTGAGGTAGGAACTCTCATATACCTCGTCAATGTCTGCAGGGCAGGAGATGAAATGCCGGCTTGTCGTGACGTTTTGTATTCTATTGTTGTTTGAAACCTTGCTGAATACATTGGGTTGTTTTATCCTTTCATTAAGTGTCAGGGTTGTTCAGCTTTGAAAAAAAAGCCACATACCGGTCGACTCTGATCAAAAGGGGACGCTGTCAGATTTTCTTGTCTATATTTTATTAATTGGACAGTCTAGTCTAGTCTTAAGTGACAAAGGAGATTGTTGTTAGATGCAGGGTGGATGACATCCCCCAATAACTCCTTGTGGAGTTCAAAGACACTGCATGTGTCTATTGAGAACCGCAGCCCAGTCAGCCATCGAGCTCCTCTGTCCTGCGCTCTCTAAACCTCTGATCGTACCCACTCCAATGTTTACGAGCTTCAAATGGAGCTTCGGAGCTGCTCGCTGTTGCTAATAGTCAGCAGTGGGATTGGGATCAAGAGATGGATACACACTGAGCCTAGTTTCAAATGACTGATTCATGAAATGTTATTGTTGTTTTTTTCTGCCGTTTACAGAACAAAAAGGAATTGCTGAAGTTTACAAATATGCAGTTAGAGAAACACATTTTATCTATGTTTTTCTTGAAAATATTTCAATCTCTAAGCATTCTTTCAATCTCATGTGATATAAAGTTTACCGAGTCATGTGTGGAACTATACACACTGGAAATCCAAGCTTTCTGAGGACAGCTTGATTGTTTAGGACTGTGGCTTAGGGGCACATGGTCTTCCACTTATCGGAAGGTCAGTCATTCAATCAGAGCCCCTCCAGCCAACATGTCAAAATATTATTTGACATATCAATATCAATAAAGTATGGATGTGTGTGAACGTGTGATCATTAAAACTAGAAAAGTGCTATGAGAGCCAGTCCACATTGCACCATGGTCTCCATCACATTTGTTGTGTATTTTTCAGAGCTTTCTACACAGCCGAAGTAATGAAGAGCAAACTTAAACTGTGGCTTATCTTCCATTAGTCAGTCATCATTTAACAACTCATTCAGGTTGTTGAATTAGACGTATTGTTCCTTGAAATCAGCCAATTACTCACAAGCTTCCCCAAGCATTAGGCAAAAGAACAAAACTGAACCGATAGAAACACATTAATTTCAATGAATGAATCTGAAAAAAAAGTGTCAAAATAAATGGATGTGGATTAATCGTGTTTTGTGATATCCATTGACCTTGTACATCACTGAGCATATTAACACCCACATAGCTTTGGAGATGACATGATGGAAGCACATGATAAAATGACCCTGTGAACTGAAAATTTACATTTGTGTAAACAGGACCATTAGAAAGACCACTGTCATGATTTTGCAAAAAAAGGACACTATGAACTATGAAATGCACTAAAGCAGCAAACAGTTGCCTCAAGCAGCACTCTGATGCTACAGATGCTAAAACAACTCTACCTGTGACACATTACAGATGCAATTAATTTAGATCAATTAATTAGAGAGCATGGAAGAAATTAGACTGAACTACTTTGCGGCCCCTCATTTTTGATTCTACATGCCTCACTAACTGCTGCTGTACGGGTTTCCATTTTCTGCTGTTCTTCTTGTTTTCAGATAAATGCTGAGTTTATAACCTCCGGTCCCGGCAGATCTCTCTGGCAGCCAGATGAACAACTTGACAAGCTGCAGAGGGTGGGCAGTGAATTAATCCCCGAGTTGCTTTTAGCCCAATAGATGCAGCACAGTAGGCTCTAACACACCACATCCAAACAGTTGGCATTAGCCTTCAAAACTGCGGGTTAATGAGAGGTAGTTATGATTGTCCATACACAGATTGAAGCTGTTAGACTGGATTAGAAATAACAAGGCCAACACAGCTGGGTGATAAGATAATGAGATCGCAAGTCAGAGGTCAACTGACTTCAGCTCTTTTTCAACATCATTGATGCAATCGGGCACCAACAAAGAGTCTGTTTCGTATTTTTCAACACAGTGATTCTCTCATTGGACGAATAACGAGGGGGGATAGATTAGAATCAAAAGATCCAGGAATATATTCTATTCATTCTAAATTGTAATAATTATAGATGGCACACAGGTGGAGAGAAGTAAGAAGGTCTCCAGCTGGAATCTGTGTAGAGATGCCATGTTGTCCCTTTGTCTGCCAGTGTTTTCTCAGGTTTTCAGGGTTTTCCCTCTGTCCAAAAACATGTTTAGGTCGATTTGAGACTCTAAACTGTCTCTCGGTGTGTAAGAGTGTAAGAATGAATGGTGCTTGTGTGTGTGCGTGTGCATTGTAATGGATTGGAGACGTGTCCAGGGTGTATTTCCTGTTTTCGCCCTATCCAATAGACGCTGGGATAGGCACCAGCAAACCCACACAAAACAGGTAAGATAATTAATGGGTGGATTGAGTTCACCAGTATGCTCAAATGTGATTATATTGGTGTTCCATGATCTGCATTTTTATCAAGTCACTATTTTTGCCTCATTAGTATTAGCATTGTGAGTATTACTGTAACATAGCAGTTCCTAGTTAAGGTAAGGACGAGTTAGACTGTTCATGATTATCTTCCCCCATGATTTGCAGAGGAGCTGCTTGTCAAATTGTCCTCCTGCTCTTCTCTGACAGTGTTGACACCTAACAATCATGGCCACTCCAGGTCTAAATTAGAGGTGAAGTCAGTCTCTTAACTTTGAACTATTATGCAGCAATTTACGCCAATCCAAATGAATGCCATCTGTAAAAGTTCATCCAGGAACCAAACTTTAGTGTGCGCAATTATTACTATGTGAACTTTGATTGGTCAGTGGCAGCTGGCATCTTGCCCCGGCTTGTACTTGTGTTCGTGTTTATTTAGAAAATCGCTCATCTTTATGACACGCACATTGACACACACATACTGTTTACATTACTTCTGGGGACATATAATAGAATACCACTTATATTCTGGATCCTAATCATTATTGACCTACTCAGAGACATGTTAACCTAAACCTAACCCTACTACAGGTCAACATCTGAATCAATTCTGTGCTATGCAGACTATTCTGTCCACTGACAAAAGGAGAGTCCCTACAATGTTTTTCTATGTACCCCAAAATAATAGCAGTGTACATCCACAGACCAACACTCAATTCAGTCCTGCCAGGCTGGTCTGTCTGCTGGCTGTCCACAGGTATTGGTGGTATTTGTAAAGATCCTAATTGCCTGAAGTCTGTAGAAAGTGGCCGTCGAGAGTGTGACTGGCTAATGAGCTCCCTGGGAGAGGGTCAGTAGTTAGCCGAAGCAACACGGGGCTCTGCTCCCTGATAAAGGTCACACACCTCCAGGGAAAAATGCCACAGCGTGATGTGATGACCGAGGAGAGAGGAGTGGCCAGCATTTCACTCGCCATTAAATGAAATGAGTGGACTGAAGAGGGGATGAAATTCCTTTGGGTGAGGTGATAGGTCTCGTAGTCGGCACAGTCCACTATAAACACTCTGAGTGCAGAGAAGCGGCTGTCATGTAGTGTGGGCCTGAGAGAGGATACAAGGTGGTGAGAACCGGGAGGAAACAATGTGATGGAGAAAAAAATAAGAACAATACGTAACACTGAGGCACTAGTGTCTGATCTGTTTGACTGAAGACTTTGACACCTCAAGTCTCTAATAGGGAGTTAAAATGTCAGGAAAATGTTTCACAGAATATATCACATTGACAGGTTATCTGACTTTCCGTGAAATATATATATTCCCATTAGGTTCACCATGAGCTATTTTGTGATTTCTGCATCAATCTTTTCCCAAATAAATGAATAAAACTGTGACTTAAATTAATTGCGAACCAGGAGTTCAACCTGATTTTATTTTTTCAGCCGAGTCTATGTAAAGTGAAGTGGGACACCCTCATTCTTACCAGTAGACGACTTCAATGGCATAAGATAAATTTGAGCTTTCCAAAGGGAAGTAGATTGTGTGAGCGCAATCACACCATTACTCACTAAGAAATGGATTGCATTACTCCAGGAACATGACACACTTCAGAAACATACAAGCAGTGCACACAATGCTACTGAAAAAAGATACAGAACAAAATTAAGACCACTTCATGGTTTTCATAGGAAAAGAGACAGAAACAGTCCTAAAATCTACTCCCTTCATCTTGTAAATGTGTGTTTCCCCTGAGCAGCACAGTCTAAGCATAATCCAGGTGAGAGAGGGACATTATCAGTCCCAGTCAATAAACCCATTAAAGCCTCTTGCATAGAACACGGGTACTGCCCTGTTTGCTCCTTCTTTCTTTTGTGTCTTTTCATTATTCGAATACCTTGCTCACCTTCTCTCCTCATTAGGCCCTCAGTCCTGGTTAACTTGAGAGAGAAAAACTGCTCTGAAGCTTCGTGGGGTGTGAGCTGACAAATGGGAGAGGTAAAAGCATAGCACCCTGATACTAATGGAAAGAGTGGGAAGCACTAATGAATCTCTAACCCCTTACCCCCTCTCCCTGCAACCTGCCATGGTCTCACTTGAGAACTCACTTTTTGTCTCTGTCGCTCCATAATTCGCCCGCTCATGCACTCCATCATAGGTGTTATTCCTCAGGTACAGAATCTCCATTAACAGCTGTAGCCAGACAACGAGCAGGAGCAGCAGGACCATTTTCTGCACACGAGTGTTACAGATGTGTTATTTTCAGACAGTCAAATGCATCTTCAGGACATTTCTTGTCCATAAAAAAAATGTTTTCTGCATTTTCAGCCGTATCCATCCATCCAAGCCATTATCTTGCCCACTTTGTACCTTAATTGAGTCGCTTGAGAATATCTCAGGGCATATAGGGTGAAGAGAGGGAACACACCCTTGACAAGTTACCAGTCCATCACAGAACACACACTTTCATGAGGAGCATTTTGATTTCGATCATCCAAAACACGCATGTTCAACTGTGGGGGGAAACCAGGGTACCCAGAGAAAATCCACATAGATGTGGATAGAATATCCAACTTCCAAATAAAAAAGCATGCAGTCTGACCCTGTAGTCAAACCTAGGTCCTGTATTCAAACCCAGGAAACTGATTATTTAGACAGTGGATATTCTTATCTCTACACATCAGACAACAGATGACAGTAAATATACAATACTATAGTGCAGACACGTGAGTTTCAACATATTACAGAACACAAGGAGACGACAGAGACAGTATAGATTATAAAATATTATACAGTGATTAGAGAACCTTTGACACCTTATTTCCAACAACAATCAAGGGTCAAAGTTACAGAACAACTGTAGTTTGGACACAAGATACAGTTTCTAGTATTAAAGTATGATGATCATTCATCCTGCAGCCTTTTCTCAATGCAAACTTTGTTAGTCTCTCATAACCTTTCCTTAACTTCTCCTCTAGCAGAGGGCTTTATCACTTCAGCACACACATTTGTCATTTTTGATCACTGGATGAAATGACTTATGGTGCCAATCTGTTTTACAGATGATGCACTTGGATTCACAGACTCTGATTGGTGTTTTTCACCAAAAAGCATAAAACTGACTGAGTTTTCAGACCTTGAATTGATAAATTCACCCAGTTCGAAAGCCAGACATCATCATGCCCTGCAATTAAGTTAGCATAATGTGTTTGCCTTCGGTGTGTTTATTATAGTATCATATTAGCCAGAACTCAGTCATATGTTTTGCATGCTCTTAATAGAGGTATTGTATCATTCCTACTCATGTTATTGAAACTCCAGAAGCATCAAGATTTTTATGCAAGAGACTCTGGCATCTTGAAAGACAGAAAAAGCTCCTGTTTGACAGGCACACATGGAGAGAGGAGGAGAGTGTCAGAGACAAGGCATTGGGAGGCTAAGAGTCGGTGAGAGTGGTGAGAGAGGGAGAAACAGAGGGAGGAGAGGTTGCTGCAGAGGGCTGGTTGATAGATTGTGAAATTGATGTATGACAGAACAGATTGGTGTTGCCTCTCAGATACATCTGAATTGAACGTTGTCAAGAGGAGGCAGATTGCAGCTGAGACTCTGAGGCATCCAGTCTCCCGTGTTAAATGAAGATGTGTTTGCTATGAAGGAATGAGAGAGTGCATGCTTCGCTCTGTCGGCACAAAGTTAGTTAAAGTGAGAGGATATTTAAG
Source organism: Karalla daura (assembly GCA_029224185.1). Lineage (NCBI taxonomy): Eukaryota > Metazoa > Chordata > Actinopteri > Chaetodontiformes > Leiognathidae > Karalla > Karalla daura. Next base: position 14,415,945 of record CM055190.1, read on the forward strand.
TAAATTACACAGAATAGAAAAAAGAGCAATAACATTAACTGTTTAAAGTAACTGAGAAAAAAGATTCAGATTATGTTTGTGGAATCAGATTTTGCTAGCTGAGTAAACACCATTTACTAGCGGTCTGGGGACACAAGGGACCCTTTAAGTTTGTGTGTTTTTTGTTTTTGTTAGAATTTCACAGAGTCATCCTGTATCTTCCTGAGGGCAAAATCACACAGATAATCAGTCAAACTAATGATCTCTAGTAGCAACTGTAACAGAATAAACTCCTCAAACCCTCCCAAAGGCAAGCAACAGAATATTAACTACAAATATGGATAACGCATAGTAAGTACAGTAGCAGAATAGGAAATAAACAATACCAAGTGCAGATCCATTGAAACATCAAATCACGGATGCATGGGGAACAGTGAAAGGAAAATTTTACTGTAGTTATCAGATTTTACAAAGCTCCACACACTGATAGCAACCGCCTATTGCTAGAAGACTGATCAATGAATTTTGCCTCTCTGCTGCTGATCCATAGTTTGATTCCGCAGTGCTTTGCATGTCTGTTTTTTCCTCAGAGCTCCTGATTTTTATATCACTCTCTGTTGGTCTCAAAACATTTCAGTTGGACACAGAAGAGGAGTTAGATATTTGATGTTTAGGCACATCAGTGCCGGCCTCGGCAAACACGCAAAAAGACCTTTTGGTGGACGGTGATGCAAGGCTGAGTGTCCCAATGAAGGCAAATGGGATGGTGAGGATTCCCACAATACACAGCAGTTCCCTCTGCAAGAGTAATATTTTCCTGTGTCAAGGCCAGTCCGTCAGCCTGAGAAAGCAAACGGTGTACTGATGCACAAAAAGCACAGTGCTTTGTTCCTTTATTGTGTCAGCTCTGTCTTTAAACTGTCTAAGTCAGTGCGACACAGAAGTACAAACGGGCCCCTGCACGGCACAAGTTGTACAGAGATCCAATGACTGCTTTGTCAGAGTTCACGGTAAACAAATGAATTAGCTGAATACTACAAAAGGAAGCTTTTAAGAGCTTGTCTCATTTCATTCTTGCACCCTTCTTTGGTTCTTTTTGGCTTGTTCTCCCTCTCTGTCAGTGTCTGTGAGTGGGCAAGACAGATGGATATTAAGAGATAAGGCACATGCTCCTGTTCTGACAGAAAGTGTTTGGGGGTGTTTGTGGTGAGAGTGGTCTTCCTGGATGCCAAACACTGAAGCACCCTTGGGCTCTACGGCTGATAATGCAGCAACACTGAAGCCAGAGACAGCTTTCGTTTCATCAACCAGAGAAACTGTGCACATGTACAACATTTCATTTCCCCAAAAATATCTCTCATTCAGACAAGATGACTTGCTGCATTTGGCTGTGCGAGAGGCATCTTGTATTCATCACGTCCCTATCTGATGTTTATGCATCCAGATTTATGAACTAGTAGCAACAAAAACAGACAGAGTCACCTCAATTCTGTCCATGATTAACTCTTTCACAAACATTTTTCATGAGTATCTAACAGTACACATCAGACAGTGGGTGGATACATATTCACAGACATTTTTTTATATACTTTTGGGAATAAAAGTCCTTCAAAACCTAGTCCAGACACTGGATGCTTGCATGAATTTGCGTGTTCTACCTATGTCTGCATAGGTTTCCATTCCTTGCATTCTCCAAAAACATAGGTGTTTGGGTTAAATGGAGATTCTAAATTGCCCCCTGGGTGTTGTGTGTGACCTGAGAATGGCTAGATTGTTGTGAATGTTGACTACTGTCAGTGACGTTTAGGCGATTCCTCATTGCAAAACTGTGAGCAAAAGCCAGATTTAAAGCCGACAGCCAAGTGTCAAAATCTCTATCTGTGTGTTATCTGACAGATTTTCTTCTGAAGCTTAAACCCAGATGATGAACAGCAAAGGAAGTGTAGTGCAAAGTTGGTGTCTCTGTGGAAATGTGAGTTGAACAGGAGCAGGAGTGACAGAGAGTGGTTCTGTTCAAACACTTTCTAAAGACAACTGGGGAGAGTCGTTCTTACTTCTGCTTGGCAGAGTGACATGGACATCCTTTAATACAGCCATGGAGTAAACAAGTAATCGCTTCCTTTGCCACTAACCTTGTGATACATGGGAACAAATAGCGTAACCATGGTAACAGCAAACACCAAAGATGGCTACACCTGTGAGATCAGAAGTGCACGATGAAACCTGGATGAAACTTGTATCGACGCAGGCTAGTTTCACAAGTGACAAATCTGAAGCGGCTTTAAACATTGTTGCTGGTAGAAGAATAACAGATGCGTGGAGCGGCCGAGCCTCAGGTGGCTACTGGAAGGTCACAGGTTCACTAAAGAGCTTACACATGTGGAAGACGCCTTATGGAGGGTATTGAATTTCGAGTAGGTTCTGCTGCTGATGTGTGAGTGTGTGAAAGTGGTCGCTGCTCATAAATGAGCAGATGGGAGTTTACGCAAACCGCTATGGTTGTGTGTGAATGGCTGAAGGCTACATATTATCACAGAGCTCTTTGAAAAGACCTTAGGACCGGAGAGATGCCGTATAAATAGACTGAGTACATCATGGTCACAGGGGCTGCCCATAGAGCAGAGCTGACAAGAAAGCACAGAGGAGGGTGACAAGCAAAACCTCGGCTATTAGAATAACCTAATGTAACTGTGCAATGCCCTGTTACAACCTCTGTGCTTCTCCTCTGAGTGCTTTTGAAGAGACCTAAAACAGGACGTCAGCACTTTCCGCCGCTGTCGAAGCACCAGCTGTGTTAGTGTTGGACGTGGCCCAGTATTGAGTATGTTTGCTTGCTAAGCAAATGAGTACTGGGAAGTAGAGAAATATACACATTTACACAATATGGTACAGTTACATTTATTATTTCCTTCTAAATCCACCATATTTTAGATGAAAAAATGTCCTTTCAAGTACATTATATGAGTATGTTACTGCTGACATAAGGTACTTTTTCTAACAGTAGAAAACACAAGACCTTAAAGGACAAGTAATGCCTAAACATTTTATAGTGTTTTTATATTACAAACCATAGACCACTTTAGTCACTCTAAAGCAGTAAAGACTTGCAAATAACTGATATGATATTCAGAGATTCCCAGCAGATGTTAATGCATGTGTCACGTTTGCTAAATAAAGTAACCTTTAATTTTGATGCTTCAATTGCAATTTGCCTATGAAATATTGCTATAATTTTGAATAACGGACTTTTACTAGTAGTATTTTTATGTTGATGTACTTTCACATTATGAGTTTGAGTTATTTTTCCACAACAGCAACACGTTTTAACTCTGCCAAGCACAAAAGTAATGTTTCATAATAATTGTCCACATGCACAAAATGCGACTTTCATCGATGCAAAATGCAAATGCATCTTTCACATTCAGAGTCTGTGAATTTACTTTTTTTATTTTTCAACTGGCTCATGAGCTACAGGCCTGTCACTTCACACTACCACAAAACCCAACAACAGAGGATCAGCAACTGATTTACTGGTCTTTGGCTAAAGTCTCAGAAATATGTTTTGTCTATATAAGGGAAATGTCACAATGCCATGAGAAAATGTACATAATAAACTGCTTTACATGATACAAAAATCATTCCAGTTTATTGTGTGAATAGCAAGTACGTATATGAAAGAAGAGTCTTTATTCTCAGGCAAGGTGAGCTGATGTGTGAAACTATGATGTGAAGGTTCTTTTTTCAGAGAACAAGTAATAACAGCATATTTACCTCACATTAAGTCTCTGCAGAGTTTGTATCTTTAGAAAACAAAAAAATCACATTTTGGCTCCCAGAGTGACAAGATCATAAGAAGGTAATCTATTTTTACTCACAAAAAACGGTCATTTGATGTTGGGATTTCAGTCAGTAAAAGCTTCATGTGGTTTCATTTCTTTGGTTTTCCAAAAAGCAGAAATAATAATTGGATTCAACAGCTCCCAAGAAAAAAACAAAACATGCTGCATTTTGTTTGTTTTGTTTGTTTCTTGCCACGTGTGGTCTAGTAAATCACAGCTTGTTCCATTTGGTCCAATTTTGTCTGCATCTCTGCAGGTTTGGGCTGAATTATTTTGGATGAATTATTGACTGAATTATTTTGGATATTTGTTGCTTGTTGCTGTTAAACAGCTCAAAGTGGTGCACAGATGAAACAAAAGATCAGAGGAGATTATTGTTGAATTATTGTTAGTATGGAGATTAAACTTTTGATACACGCTGGAAAAACAGGCTGAAGTCCTGCTCGGAGACTTCCTTGGCTTCGTCTTTCACACCTTTTTCATCGTTGACACGTCTCTGCTATAACAGGCTTACAAAACAGCGACATTTTAAACTTAAATTTACTCCCAGTCTGCCTGTCCGTCACCCAGCCGCATGCACACTCATAAACTGAGAATATTTGCTTCACGCTCGAGATGTGGTGCAGATTTAATTGGAGCTGAGCTTGAGAGGGAGACGGGCAGACAGGCGATGCTAGGAAGGAGGGCAGAGACAGAGCACAGATCCTTCTTTGAGGAAACGGCTGAGTGATGGAGAGTCCGGGTAAATCCTCGTAGATGACTGTGACGGTGGTTCGCATACAGGCTCCATCTTTACCTCCACATTCATTTAAGGCAACGTTCGGATTAATCTTTCACTTTGATGTTACTGAGCATAAGTGGAATCTTAATAGAGCTTGTGTTCACCGCAGCATAATGCATTCATCAATTACATTTAATCAATGCATAAATGACAAGTTGATTTTTCCTGATTAGCATTTTTCTCTCTAGTATTCACGAGGAAATGAACATTTGTCGATCTATGAAGGCATGTGTGCACAAGCCTCAAAGCTGACTCTGCTCTGCAGATCTGAACTCTAATTATGTCCATCAATAAAGGTGAAGCTATAACAAGATGATTGAGTGGCTAATACCAGACAGAGGCAGTCGCCAGCGTTTTTCATGCTACAACACACAACAAATAGCTGACTGAGTTACATTGATTTTGTACAGATTTTAATACAGTTTCATACAGTTGATGTAGTCGTAACAGTGAAGGTACAAAGTTTGATTACTCTTGATCCCTTCCTGAGAGGCACACAGAAAAAAATGTATACAAAAAAACTAAACAATGGAATGAATGAGCACATTTCATTTGCATATTTTGTGTTGCGGTTTAAAGACTAGGTCATAGAATATTATTCCTTCACTGTATTAAAAAAAACAAACAAAACTAAATAGACAACTTCTGCATCCAATGATGACAAAGCTAACAAAGCACGCAGACTGTGTTGATCATCTTGGCCACCACTCAAATGTTTATCCCAAGAACATTACGGACGATAGACTTCACTATAGCATCACAATTTGCTCAAATCCTGAGAGACTCTGGCACATATAAACCAGCACACACCTACCCCTTTGAACTCGCTCCTCTGAGCTCTCAGTCCTGATTACCAACAAGCCATGTCTGCAGTTGCTTAGCAAATAAATGAGAGGTGGTGAACTCTTTCAAAGATGCTTTGTATATGATTATCATAACAACTAAGGTGTAAAATTACATGCTGATAGCAGCTATCCTGTCTTGATTATCCCTCCGTTCAACAAAAAAGATTAGTGCGATTTATCCACATCCATATGAATACGTGGATGAGATGCATAATTTTTGACAATGACGAAGACGTGCAAAAAAAATTGCTTCATATCTCAAATCTGCTTTATGCAATTACAGCACTATGCTCTTTCAGTATTGTTACAGTGTCATCAAATCAATTTACTAACATTTTCAATTTTCCCGGCAATACACATGAATCTTTGATACCAGGCTCTGGCTTAATCACCTACAGTGAAACTTCCTTTCAGAATACGGTTTTAATATCACTGTTTGCTTGCTTCCTCCCTCCTCCCTCCTTTCTTTACAGCCTTTCACCAGACTCCCCCTCATGTCTCTCTCTTGCTCACTCACACACATGCTTACACATGGGGGTGTCGGCTGCTTTACCCACGCGGCTCCCAGGGGTGTGTGTGCCGGTCAGAGAAGTGGTCATAGACTCCCAGCTCCAATTAAGCGAGCAGACAGTTGGTGAGAGGCAGAGGGAGAGTATGGCCTCCTTGCAGATGCAGAAACACTCCAGCAGAATATTAATAACCACTAACATTTCGGCCACATCCCACCATCTCCAACTGCAGTTTTGTTTATGCTAATTCACTGCTGACTTTGTCTTGTGGACGCAACAAAAAATGAAAATTCATGACCCTTTGACCAGACGGTGTAATTTGAAAATATATTCTGAAATGCCGAAAGCACAAAAAAGTCAAAAGAGAGCGAAGACTCGTCGCGCACGTAGAACAAAAGCTTTGAATCTGCAGAATTGCAATGACTCACATTACACAAACATTTCACAAACATTTTCTATGGATTTTATATCAGCAAAATACACATTAAAATCATCATAGTTATTGTTTTTGCAGTCCAGAGTGCTTTGGATCTAATTGATATCTGGAGAAGAGAGAAGTGAAAGAATAAACTACAAGGATCTGCATTATTTCTAGCAGCAATTTAATAGCTATATTTGGAGAACTCACATTGACTGCAGTTAAAGAATGTTTCCTTTGATTGGTGATTCATCATCTCATGTACAGATCTGTTCATCATTGCTAAAATAGTACTGGCTTTAAAGGTTTAGCAATAAAAGCGTGAAACTTTCTGCTTTATGCAGATAATGCTACAGTCTGACTAGAAAACTTTTCTTAAAAGCTCATGTTACTCTAAGTCATTTATGGAAGGACTAAAATCTGTTATTCAACAAAGGGAAAACTAATTAAAACACTGCCCAAACTTGTAACTGCGACAAATATATTACATTTATATGTGAAGTAGTGATAAGATGGTGACAAGAAACCCTCTGATAAATACGTTTTCTTTATTAACTCAACATTTCCTTACATAATTTTGCCTTTTACAAAATGAATGCGCTAAAGACACTGTATAAAAGACAGTTTTTAAAGTGCTAAAAGTGCTAAATAGAAATATTAAGAAACAACCAGAAGGGACACATTTATTTTCTTATCAGTCCATCTGTTTCACTGGTCAGTAATGGCTGGTAATAACTACAAGGCACATACTGTCTCTAAAAAAAACTTAAATATTGAATTCAGAGGTCAAACCATGCCCCTCCACAATAAATGTCAAGAACTCGGGCAAAGTTAATAAAGGAACTTTCCAAACTACTTGCTCGGATGACATAAACAGCTTATCTACAACTTCTGATTTATATGACTGCGTGCGGTTTAATTTCTCATATTTCCATACAAAGATACATCCTTTATAACAGAGCAATTTATAAAGAGCCTTATCTGACTTCTCAGACTGAGCCACGCGTCTCCCTCCAGGTGTTGCCCATCAGCAGGTAATTCCCAGACACATGGATCCTCCTCCTGTTGCGAAGCAGATGGCTCTAACCAGGACATACTGCTGCTGTCTCCTCTCTCCTGTCAGCTTACTAATCAGATATTTATGAACGATAATCAAGTACGACGCTCACACATCACTGTGGATGAAAAGAACATGCTGGCATCACTTCTTGTTACATATTTCAGGCATGAATAATAACTTGTGTTAATCTATTAAGTGAAATTTCAGCCACTCTCAAAATTCTAACCACAAGACAACTGTGAAACTGTGTTATCCAATGACACCATCATATTGTGCTCTCCAGCTTGTTTTTTATTATTATTCCCCAGCCTCCTAATCATTCTGAAGTATGTATAGCGATAATGATTAAATTTTTCGGTTGCATCCACCTTTGTCGCTTATCCCTCCCAAACCTTGTCCCGCGTCACAGGGCTCTCAAATGGATCTTTCTCCCTCCAGGCTCTGCCAACCTGTGGCCAGGCAACAGAGGAGCCATTTATCTCCTCTGCAGCATGCTGAGAATAATCTGGGATGTGTGTGTGTGTGTGCATGCGAATCGCTGTGTGTCCATGTATGTGTGCGTGGTGACAGGAGGACAGTCGTAAACACAATCATGCAGAACCCAGACGCCGACGGGCGAAAGCGAGCAATAACAGTGCTAGGGAAGCTAATGCTGCGCGTGAGGAGGAATCTGACGTGATTTAGTGGCACCGTCAATGAGCAGGGCAAGGACAATGGTTCACTAGTGCTCGGTGGAGAAATGAGGACAGGGCTGGGGAAATGGGCAAAGGCTATGAGGGAAATTGGACCAGGTCGGGAGGTAAAAGAAGACGAGAGATTACTCTAGGTGTAGGCCTGAGGATATGGATTGGGGAGCGGTCGGCCAAGGCGTTCCGAGATATGGTAGATGGAGGGGGATTTTCTGGGCGTGGGGATGAAGTGGAAAGAGGTGGGGTCATTTTATGTCCGTATGCTTTGGATAAAAGTCCAATTTAAAGGAAAGAGTCGATAACCTTTAATAACCCCATGTTGATGGTTGAGCTCTTGAGTCTCTCAATATAGTTATACAGGAGGTCATAAGCATTTAAGTACCTTAAGCTGCCGTTTCTGCTGCAGATTTTCCTAATGCAGGAGCAAAGGCTGGCTGGCAAGGCATGGCTGAGCTCGACTAACAACAGTAGGGCTACTCAGGCATTAACCTCCATAAAAAAGCTGCACAAACAAATAAATACAAAAACAATATAAGCTGCACTTTTGAACATCTGGAGATGTGAGGTCAAACTGCATCACATCCAAACAAGATACAAAGTGCTGTCTTATTCACTTTTAGATAGACCTTCCACTTGTTTTGTTTTCCTGACATTACTGATGTTATTTTACAATATTTTGATAATGATGATGACAGTGAAAGTTAATCATAATAAAAACCTGAGACTACACCATCCATATGGCGTAATAAATTGTTTCAACATCCCAAACCACTGTATTTGTCCAAATGCACTGAAGCTCCATGGGACAGTTTGTCTGCAAGAGTCTGCTGCTTTAAAACTCCACTGTTGCTCCAGTACTGAAACACAACCTTTCTTTGATGAGTTGACCTACAAAAAGGACAAATGTGGCATCCATACACAAACCGAGGCTCCCTCTCATTCTCCTCTCTGTTCCTCTTTCCTGTCTTTAATTTTGACACGCGCACATGCAGACACACATACACCGACACACAGTGTAATCACAACAAATCAGGGGTTCGGTGTGTGTAAATGTCAGGTCATTAGTGTGCTCCAGTCTCCCCCTGTCTAATTGGACCATGGTAAATATAGCCGCTCAACATCAATATCCTCACATCCTGTTCTCTCTTTTCCCTTCTCACTTTTTTTGTGATATACCAGCATGGCCCTGATAAAAACAATTCAAATACATGTAACTACACAAATCACATGTTTATATGTGTAAATCTGACAACTTTTACATACTTTTGTCCTAAACTAAATTACCATGTTTTTCCTTCCATATTTCTCATTTAGGTATACATTTCCCATAATTTCAAGGGTGTCCAACTTTCATTATCTCAATGAGTCTGTAGCTGTCATGTCATTAACATATATAAAGCAAAAATATACAGTATTGTGCTCTGGAGGACGTTGCTAATGAGATCTTTATTGTTTCTGTATTGTGGTAGTTTTAAGTAGTAACTAAAAACAAGTGTCTGGAATACTTGAGCATCTTAGTTGTCAGTAATGTCATAAGAACTGCATCTGCACACTTCAAGACATAACAGTACTACCATTTATAATAGATAATATAATATAATAACACATATACAAAACATATGTGTGCACATCACATCAAGATGAAATGTTTTCAGTCATTTCATGTTTCTGGTAAACGAAAATATTCTGTTGAGCCACCAAAGCAGTACTGACAAACTTCTGACTTTCTTTTTGGTAAAGGCAGGGACAGAGTTGCTGTCACGCTACAGTGAGTAGATTTACCAAGAGGGGGCAGGATTGTAAAAGACTCCGAGACAGACGGCAGCATATAGTCACAGTGTATAGTGGCTGTGTGTGTGCTGTGAATGTCACTGACAGTGACAATAAGTTTTTGTAACACAGCAACTGAATTATTGGTCACGACAGGAGGTTCTTTACATGCTAAAGAACAGACTGTATCTGTTCACACCTGCCAGTGTCCCAGCCCTTTACACCTGAACAGACAAGACTAATTAATAAATGCAGTGAGCTGCAAGATATACTGTCAAAGTATGAACCCTGGATGAGCAGAGAGGAGGAAAAATGGAGTGAAAGAAAGAGCCGACATTGTAGAACAATGGAATTGTCCTTTTTTTTGTTTCAGTGGTCGCCTGGATCTGCTGAAACAAGAAAGAGGTGCCGCTGTTTTTTCTAGGACTATCTAAAGCTTATTACATGAAATGTGCTATCAGGGATTGGCTGGATTACACTTGATGCAGAGTTGGAGCTCCTGCCTTAGTTGATATGTCAAAATACAGACTGATCGGTGTGATCGCCCTGTTAAAGACATTGTCTCCCTTAACACTCTCAAGCTCTAAAGCTGATATCTGGGATCATCTGCAAAGCAGAATATAGTTTATTTAGCAGCATGAACCATATTGGTCTCACCAGCTTGGAACTGCCTTAACCTTGACCTCATAAACCTTGATCAGGGAATTTCCTTTCCAGGTTATCGACCAGTCTCTGGCCTTGTTGTGTCTCAGCAACTTTTGACCCACAAACTTTTAGGTTTGCAGTGTAAGCAAACTTTTTCAACCTTTTCGTTCTGGTTTCAGGGCCCCAAACTCTGAAACTGCACTTACTAAAGTGATAAATGGTCTGGATCCCTTTGTGCCTTTTGACACAGTCCACATAGTTCTCGCTCTCTTTGTGTCTCTCAAGACTCTCGGGCTTTTGCATTGTTAATGGACTGTTTCTCTGAGCATTCACTGTTTCTCATGGTAATATTGCATACCTTTCTTCCTGAAATTAATTCAATTTAATTAATTAATTAATTAATTAATTAATTAATTAATTATGGGGGAACTTATTGCTGGTGCCACTGCTTTTCTCTCTTCATACTCTGTCTGTATATTGATGACAATTGGCTCTATGTGCCTTGCCAAGTTTATTTAATGAAAATTCTGATAAACATAGCAACTAATTTGTTCCACTATCAGTGCCTCTACTGTGCAATTTATTAAAGTTTTGCATACCGGGACCATTGTTTTGTTGTCAATGTGCTTGCTTGTGTCTGCTGCACATTTCCAGATTGATCAAATTGCTGCCATTAGAAAAATTCATTAGTGTAAATGAGTGCCAGCTTTTAGGTTTCTTCTCTTCTTAATAACCCTAACCCACCTCATTCTCTGCTTGTTTACTTATTTATGAAATGAACTTCATCCTGGTCTAACCTCCCTGGCTGTTCATTGTGTTCATTGTTCCAGATGTTTTAGAGTTGGACCTCCAGTTACAGTTTTTCTTTCACCTGCAAGCCTTTTGTGTGATGTTTCTTAGTTTTGTCTATGATACTCCTCTGTGTGTTTTGTCACACACGCTGATTGCTTGTGCTGAGCGTATGAGTGGTACGTCGACCTGTCTCTGACACCATGATAAAATAAAAGAGCACAGACTTACTAATTTATATTCACCGTGGGACATACACACGAATTCCATTAATGCCACATTAATTAATTATATTATAATTAATGTACACATTAATGAATCTGGCTGTGAACATGCAGGGTGTTGTTTGTATGGGAGCAATCTGAGCCCTTTTTTCTATTTTTGTTGCTATTTTTTTTATATTTGTTGCATCTAAATATATTAAGATATGGCACAGCATTACAAACATCTGGCTCTCCTGTCATTTGTTTTTCTGCCAGGTGTGACTGCTTCAAAACCTGAACTTCCCACTTTTCTGCTACTTCATCTATGCAGACAGCTAGGTTACACATCAGGGCCTTGGTGATGGTGAAGTCTTCATGTACGGGTGTTTGGGGATATGTGGGTGGAAAAAAGATAGTGGATTTAAACCATATCTATCTGTATTTTCCTCGGTCTCTCTATGCAGGAGAACAGCCAGATTTACAACATGACTCAATGACTTCTTGTTTTGTTTGTTGTACTATCTTTACCAACAGTGACTAACAAAAGACTATTAACATGAAAACAGGCCCTCAGAAAGAGCCTGAAAGAACAAATGAAGTTGTATTTATGTACTTATTTATATGTAGTAAAGCCAGACTGTTTGTCTGTGTGTGTGTGTGCGCACATGTTTCAATTATTTTCCCACCGTTGCATTGTAGGCACAAGCAGCCCCACATCAAAGTGAACTGTGCCCGCAAGGACATATTTAAAAATCAATGCAGTGTTGGATGTCGCTAAAAAATTTATATCATCCACTGGTGTCTTGCTCTCTTCAGCACACACACCTAAACAGACACAGGCACGAACAGATTCAATATCAGTTACAACTAAGCGACAAAACATCACGTTAGCCACTGACCTCTGTGTGAGCAGCCACAGAGACTCAATAGCTCTGCTGCTGGAGGATCAAACCAACTCATGGCTCCATGTGTTTCATCATTTTCCACAGGTCATCATCTGCGATTCCTCTCACAGTCGAATGTTTGAGCTATGTCTCCGCATCACAGGATCTTCAAAGGGAGGGGAGAGGAGAAGGAAATTCTCTCCCACTGAGCTCCTGAGCTTTGACAGTAAAAGGCTGAAATTTGCTTCATTTGATTCACAATTACACACGCTCAGGTCTCTTTCATTCATATCATCGTAGTTTCATGAACGAGTACTGGGAAAGACGTCACAAATTGAAACATGTCATTGATTGATTTAAAATGATATGGCGAAGGTTGTAGCCAATTATTTGTCTTTTTATACATCAGCGACATCTGTATTTATGTAAAGTTGCAGCAGGTACAGAATCTATTCTGTTCAGTTTCTGCTGTTTTCCTTGCCACTCCTTAATTTAAATACTTTCTTTTCTGTTGGGCATGTTGCATACAATACGACCTGACCTCTTTTATTTCACAAACAATAATTTGATGGGCTGTAGAATTATTGATCATAGCAGCCTGAGGTGAGTGCTTTGAGTTACAAAACATAGAGAAAAACTCTCAAAATGCCTTGAACTTGACTGCAAAAACAATAGTTATGATAGCGTGATTACTTCAGGTGCAAGAGATGCCAGAGAACAAAAGAGGCAGATTGAGAAGTGGTGTAATGAGCTAGAGAAAAGACTTAGAAAGTTTGTATCTGCCTCTTGCTGAAATGTCTATGTTTTACTGAGTAGAGCTGAGTTTATTTTACAATATGCTGCTGTGAGCTCTTACTCTTAATTTCCTCTGTCTTCGGGGTAGTTCAGTGCAAAGTAGAGGAATACACTGTCGCATTGTTCTCATAAAGCTGATCTATTTGCTGGATTACAGCTAGAGCCACTTTACACGCACTAAATTGCCAACTTATTTAGCCCCGTATTGAGCCAGAATGGATCTATGCCTTCTTTATTTGTCCGCGAGCACACATTTTACCCATTGATTTAAGACTCACACATTTTACATATTAGTGCTTGGTTTTTCCCATATTGCTTTTGTGATTGTTAAGGGCCTTTGGTTGGAAACATCAGAGAAGGTGGAAAAATAGAAGACAGGCACAGGGATGAGTGCTGCGGCTGCAACCTCTTGCTGGCTGGCAAATGAAGGCAATCCTGTGAAAAGAGGAGGCAGCACCAGGTATTCCTCACTTCTTAAAGTTCTTCTTTTTAATATAATTAATACTTTTGCTTAACATTGTTTACAGCAATGCACAGATGCCCGAAAGGATAAAGATTATTTCTCAGATGAGCACTATCTTGTATATCTGGACACACAAAGATGATCCCATTGTCCTTTGCCTTTTTACGGTTACACCCATATCCTTTACTTGTTCAGCTTCTCTTGAACATTACGCTATGACCACAGAGCACTCTGATAATACCACAGAGTCTGAAGCTGCATCTGGTGCATGCTGCTGCAGCCTGTCCACCGGACCACCACAGCCTCTAGCGACATCAATTCCACTCATGTATAATATACCCATGAGAGGTGTTATACTGCTTCCTGCTTGTTTATTTATGTAAACCTATTATACTTATCATCCACAGCACTGTGAATCCTACGGCAGAGGGGACATTAGCCTAACCATATTACCATTTGACTGCAGGAAGTCAGACATACGACGTGAACGATTCCCTGCCTGGCAAAACACATTATAGTAACTATAAAACAGGGCGTTGTTATCATACACAGTCTAATTGTTTGCACCAAAGGGACTAATGTTTTGACACTGATAGAGCTCTAACTCAATTATTGGATGTGCTGCTATCCCATATCAAATCAATGCTGTGTATTATGTAGTAAGCTGTGCAAGATAAAGATTGCAGGAACACTACGATGTTTGACTAGAATAATGCTCTGCCTCCACAATATGATTCAGATCAAATCACCACTGGATGCCCTTGAATGTTCAGATTCATTTCTTCCTTCTTGTCAAATGGAGCAGCATGAGTTTTGTACACCACAAATTAGTTCTCCATTTCCACATCTCATCCCAATATGCTGGTGCCCAAGGGGTAAAAAGTGTCATTGATCTGTTATGTGAATTTGAATGTTTTGAGAAGAAAAAGGACTGAGGCACAAATGTCTTATTACGTATTATTACAATTTCCTGATTATATCTCGTGAAGTTTGACGGTAAAGACAACATCCATCCATGCATTATCTTCTCTGGCGCACAGACGATTCACTCTCACACCTTAGAGTCCTCAACTGACCTAAACCTGCATGTTTCTGAACAGTGGGAAGAGAACCTGAAGAAAATCCAAACAGGAAGGGGAAAACATGAACCCTAAGAGCATCCAGAAATCACAGCAGTGACTGTGACAGTACGACTGCCTCCAGGCAGTCCACCATGCTTGTCTGGATGAGCTCTGTAAAAATCATTAAGGAGGGAAGGGTCCAGGATAAAGCGTTGAGGAACCCATGACCACTCCTCTGGGCCATAGCCCTCCCAGTCAACAAGGAACTGATAGCCTCTGCCCCGCTGGCTGACGTCCAGGATCCGGTTGGCTGAGAAGGCCAGATGATCATCCACAACCGGAGGGGGTGGGGGGGTGGAGGAGGTTCGGCTAGAGGGCTCAACGGGCTGGAGAAAATAGGCTTCAGCAGAGAAACATGAGAAGAAGGATGGACATTGATTGAATCAGGCAGCTTAAGACAAACAGCAGAGGGTCTTATGACCCGCTTATGACCTTATGTCCATTTCCCGATGGGAAATGGACCTTTGTGAAAGGGAGCCAACTTGCAGGACTCTACTTGAAGAGGAAGGTCCTTGGTGGACAAACAGACCATCCAAGCCTCTCTCCACACTCACCTCGCAGGTGACGCTGCACTGAAGGAACGCAACCTTGTTCTCTTGGGATGGAAATAGTGGTGGTTGAAAACCCAGCATAACCAGAAACAGAGACAATCCAGTGGCTGACGATGTGAGAGAGTTGTGGGCATACTCCACCCAGGGCAGCTGCCTGCTCCAAGAGGCTGGATTGTGGGCACATTCACAACTAAGAGCGGCCTCCAAATCCTGATTTGCCCACTTTGTCTGACCATTGGTCTGAGGGTGGTAGCCTGATGATAAACTGACCCCAGTCCCAAGCGCACCACAGAAAGCCTGCCATACCTGGCAGGAAAACAGGGGTCCACGGTCGGAGGCGATCTCCACTGGAATGCCATGGAGATGAAAAACATGCAAAACCAGGAGCTGAGCTGTCTCTAAAGCAGAGAGGAGTTTGGGGAGAGGTACAAAATGCAGTGCCTCAGAAAAGTGATCAATGATTGTGAGAATGGTGGTATTTCCTTCTGAGGTGGAGTAGAAATGGGAAGGGGATTCAGCAGGCCAGCGGACGAGATGTTTTCCCACGGACACAGAGCAGGCTGCCACCAAATGATGGGTATCGTGGGACATTGTAGACCAGACCAGACCAGAAAAGCAGGCGCATTACCTCCAGTGCGCATGTTGCTCCAGGGTGATAAGCCAGGTTGGAGTAGTGTCCCAACTGTAAAACCCAAGATCAGACACCCTCATGGATGAACAGACAGGTTGATGGGCCACCCCCAGGACCAGGGTTCCTGGAGAGAGCCCCCTTGACTCATTGCTCCACCTCCCAGTGGTGGAGCAACGCGATGCGTTTGATAACCAAAAGGCATAACCAGATACTCAAAATGACCTAGAAGTGTGTTAAAAGCGGTTTTCCTCTTGTCCCCCTCGTGAATCCGAACTAGGTGGTAGGTGTTGCGACAGTGACAGTTGTATGTTTGAGGTTTTGTTTCTCTACTCAATGCAATACTGTGTGATATGAAGTTCAAATTAGATATTGTCACAACTTGGACCATATTATGAAGATCACAAGATCTCCCTGACAGAACACTAACTATTTTTCCATTAAAGTGATGCTTAAAATAGCAAGTTTTTCTGCTTGCCAATTATGCGTGGCAGGATGGTAGAATTAACAGGCAGAGAGATGTGAGACAAACAATGATCAAGACAGAATAGAGACAGACAAGTTGCGTGACAACCTAACAAAAGAGAAATTGTTGTTACCCAAGCAGTCCTCTGACAACACAAACAGGAAATAACACGTCAGTTACACAAAGACAAAGCTATTGACCAAACTAATAAAAAGAGAATACTGCAGATCATGCCAAATGCAAATTTTATCAAGAATATTATCAGCCTGTGTGAATTCAGTGAAACTCTGAAAATGACACTGAAACTCATTAGTATCAAAATGCCAGCATGTCATACTGTATGAGACAGAGGGACCAACCGATGTTATTCTTAGAGTGATCTCTGAATCACTGGGTGGAGAAATTCTTTCATTTGTTTGTCTATAAGGAAAGGAGATGTCATCTCGTGCAATGCTTTTTCTATCAGAACAAACAGCTCTTAAAAAGCTTTTGGGTTTTAGATATCAGACAGTTTTAATACAATTGCCAATCATCATCTTCAACTTAGACCAAATAATCTATGTGTTTATATATTTTTACTCTTTGTTCAAAACAATGTGCAAACATGCCTAGAGTTCAGTCTGTGGTGTTTGCTCCATGACACATTCCAGTTTGTTTAACTATCTTTCCATGCACTTCTCATTTGCACTGGCTGTTGAATATATTCAATTTGTACCTTCTAATACATACACAGTACATGAATAACACATTCAGTTTAAACACACAGAGCTGTTTCCTGGATGTTTTACTCAGTTGCTGATCTCTATTGACCACAGGTTAGAATCAACATGGATTAACATGTTCGCACATACACAAACACACTCAGGCACACTTGAGCTGACAAGTCAATCAGTGGCTGGACAGAATAGCAAGCTAACAGCTGCCTTGTACACATGGAAGAGATTCTCAAAATTACAGGTTTTGCGTATGTGGAAGGAATAGGGATAAAGACACGGAATAAAACGACAGAAGGAAAAGGGAGAGACGGCATATTTGCGCTTGTATTTGTGCATAAAGGTATTAAAGAGCAAAGCCATTGGGCAGTAATTGCGTGTGCTGAATCACTGTGATCCTTTCAATTTGGCTATTTCTTGGAGTTAAATTTCCTTTTGATGATCAGTGTAAGTCCCCGTTGCTCCATGAAAGGACCCAATGAGAGGATGTCTGAGACAGTTTATTCTCCTTCTGTATAAGCAACCAGTTTAGTGAATAAGAAGGTTGTGTATGTGTGTGTGTGTGTGACTGAGTAAATGTGTTTGTTTGTGGAAGTGCCATTGAAATCATTCTATTAGCTTAGCGGCGGCTGCAAGTGGGTTACCTGGCATGTGCAATTGGTATTAAGTGTGTGCAGAGCAGAAGTGGCTGCATGTTTGAGATCAAATGAGAGCGTACAATCATTGCATTTGCACAATAATGAAGTGGGGTCAGAAGCCATTGGCAGTGTTTGCCTCCCACCTAATTGTGCTCATGTTTTAATGGACTCTGCGCTCCATTATTTTGCTGACCCTGGCTTATCACAGAGGCCTCAATTACAAAGGAACAGAGCCAGGAGCATGTGTGCGTGTCTGTCTGCGTTTGTCAAACTGTGGTGAAATGGCACAGCTGGTTTACATATAATCTTTTGCCAGACTTTCAGAGTTGCTGTCACTGGCAGAACCATAGGTTTCTTCCTTTTTTTCTGGCTCTTGGGATGGCATGTCCCCCTCTGAGGTCATCACTGCAGTGCAGACTGAAATGTCTCTATAGACATTCATCATTCATGGTTCCCAGAGGATGACCACAGACCCTGTCTGCTCAGTTTTGTCAAAGTTGTTGGAAATGTTAAGGATCTTTTTTACAGCTTTAGCACTTGCTTCTATATATATACATATAGGATAAATACTTGAAAGCTATTGATAATCCCCTGTAACAAGCACTACTGAACCTGATCCCAACTATTACTCAAGTGAACCCAAAACACTCTCTCTGTAAAGACTTTAATAAAATTGGTGTAAATGAATATCCCTTTTCCCAGGTGCATTGCTTTACAGAGACAAACTGAATATGTTAAACATGCTAATTTCAGTCTTGACAGCTGGCTTTGAGCAACCCAGACATGGAAAACAAACATCCATTAAAAGGACAGGAATAGAAATACAAGAGCATAGCACAGATAGCCAATGCCTGGGCTGAATCTGTTGTACCTGGTTCTTAGAAACCGGTGTTTAACAAGTTTGGAAAAAAATCTAGTAGGAGGTCCGGTGTATGTTATAATGAATACGTTTCCTTTGTTTCTCGCTTTAAAACTGTCAACAGTCAGTCTTTTCACTGTGATTTTACTGAGAACTTTGTCACCTGTCCATACATTTGCAGCACCCAGACCTATTTGTGACCTTAGCAATACATCAGGTAGACATTGTAAGGGAGAGAAATTTGTCACATAAGTTTAGATTAACATGCAGACTCATATCATATGTTCTTGATGTGCCATCTGGCTGAAAACGTGTTTATTTTAAGCTCCTTTGCAATGTTTATAACATGAGAATTGTAAAGTTTCCACATCTAGTGGCAACATTGCTTGCTCTATTGCACCATGCAGGATCCATCAGTCTGAAGAAAGCACTGGGATTCATTTCAAATAATAATATTTTGGACACAGGTTTGCTCTGGGCAGCCTGGCTTTAACAGCTGAAGGAAGCAAAGTCTTTCTTCGTGCTTATTGCTATTCATGCTTTCTGCTGCCGACCGGCCCTTAATTATTCAGCAGAATAAATTACCTATAAAGCAGAAAGTGAAGTCACGGTGTGCCAGAAGGGAGCAGGTCTGTCAGCTTCAAAGGGCCAAAACCTGCCTGGATCCTGTGGGCTTCACTCCACTTAACACCAGTCACTAGGTGTATACGTATGTCTGGGCTTTCATAAGGCCGGCTTAAATGTCAGGGGGCTGGTTGCTCCCATGTGTGCGGCTCAATATTGAATAGACCTCACATTTAAATCAGCATGCGTGACTTCAGTGACCTTCATTGGAATTAAGTGAATGGAGGTTGAAAGAGAGGTCAGCATCCTGGCTAACCCAAGACAATTGTGATTTTTTTTTTATTTAAATATTGTGATGATGAGCAATTCCACTGCTACTGGAGCAGCCAGCTATTTCAACGTACAAATTTACATTCACATATTTTAAAAAGTCGGTCTGAGAAAATAGTTCTGCCAATTTTAAACAAGCGTGTAAGTCATTTGCCTATTAAGTTCTCAAGTGGTAGAGCCGCAGATTATAAACTCAGTTCACAATACTTTTAATTCTCTTCCTTCTGTAGTGCTTTACATTTAGTAGACTCGACATGTCCAGAAGTACCACAGAGGCTCAGAGAGTGTAGGTGGAAAAACTACCTGACCCCAGATCCTCCTGCAGGTTTTTTTTGTCATGGTGTTGAGCAATGTGCTTAACCTCCAGCTGCTCCAGTGGAGCTGTCAGCTCCAAGAGAAACAGTAAGATATTATATGGTTGCAATGGTTACCTCCCAGGTGTGAATGTGTGTAACTTATCCAATAAATGCAAGGCAGGTGGTTGCAGTATGAGGGCGAGCATAGTCAGCAAACCGTCCCTTGACAGAGAAACTTGAATAGACGATGTTGCAGTATGAGATCTTGTTCCCTGAGTTGGTCCAGTGTTTCTACAGCAGTGGAGCTTGTTTTTCAACAGGGTTTTTATAGTTATTTTCCAACACTGATAATGTTAAGGTTTTGTGGTTATCAGCAAATGTGTCCAGTAAACAGCTATCTGAGAGTACCATTCTCATGTTTCTGGTATCACATGATGAACTCAGATCAGCACTGATGCCCCTTTTCCACCAAAGCAGTTCCAGTGCTGGTTCAGAGTCGGTTGCAAACCAGCTGAGAACCAATTGCTTGCACACTGCTCACGAGCCATGTTGTTATGTCACTGTATATGTCAGTTACAGGTGTCGCAGTTTACTGTAAATACTGGCCCCAACTTAGAAACAGGCAGAAGATGCATTTGTACTTTTACATGCTTACATGCTTTAACATGAAACTCTGAAGCTCTGAGGGTCTAAGTCGGCCACTCATTGGTGCTTTAAACAAGGACATTTTTTGGTCCCTGTTGTTTCTTAGGCTGCCCTATCATCATGTCCATGGCTTCTCTCAGACAGTTTTTTTTTCAATCCAAATGGCCTTTTGATTGGTCACAATAACCAGATATTTGCCAGTGGAAACAAGGAGAGCGGTTCTTGGCTAGTGGTTAGTTTAGAACCATAGACTGTATATAAAAGATGGACGAAGTCTTCCAGAAAAAAAAAAAAGAAGCCTACATGGAAGTGATTTTTCTTGCAATACCACCGCTAGACCTGGCTCCAAAAAACACTTTCTCCAATGCACACCCAGTCAAAAAATGCCACGTTCAATCATGAAATACTCACTCAATATTTTTTTTTCACACTCACACTAGCTTCCACAGCTAAAGTTTCCCACTCCAGTGTGTAATATGGCGGTCAGTTTGCAAATGATTTCATGATTGAATAAGATGTCAGAGCTTAAAGAAATGAATGAATATGGGCATGTCTATGGACAACTAGACTGTGTTTACCTCGTTTGTATGACTGTGTTCTCCGATATCCAGTATGGATCAATAGGTGTGTTGAGGGGGATGGAGTTGAAAAGTTATATACGTCACTCATTGGCTCCATCACGAGGAATGGCAGCCTCCTGCAACTCAAACTCCCCCCAGAGGGTTGGGGCTTGTTTAGAATCAATCTTAACAATCCAAAGTGCATTGTCATGCTGTATATTGGTGCTATGGCTCAATGGGGCAATTGCTGTGTAGCTCTGTTGTCCCTGTGACACAACTTGGCAGCAAGAAAACTTTCATAAGCATATCCTATTGCTTTTACAGTGTTTGTTGATGGATAAGACATAACTCGTGGTGAAGTTTGTTGAAATCTTTCTGCTTTGAATACAACCCATCTGAATTATCCAAGCTCCTAAATTGAGTAAATTGCCTCACTTTTATTGCCTGACAGTTGGACAAAACGAAAAGTAAAGACCCCTTCTTAAGGAACTACCAAGCTATTCCTTTAACAAAGGCAAGGAGTTAGGTTAAGCGGGCCCTGTCCTTTTTTTAATCCTTTTCGTTTTTGCCTAGAGCTGATTCAGCTCAAATTACAACAGTTTCCAGTGTGACAGGACAAAGAGATATCCAGCTAGAAAAACAAAAAGAAGCAGAAACAAAGTTCAAATGCTGGCCCTTAGCTGCTACAAGCTCAATGAAAAGAAAAGCGATTGTTTTTCTCCTCCTTGGTGTATTCTCTAAATCAGTTAAATCCATTGTGTTTAAGAATTTGACAATGCATCTGTGAGTTTCTTCTGTTTTTGAATAATGACTTGTTAGCCTTGGGGGCAGAGTGTGTCTCTCCGGCCTGAGTGTTTGACAATGAAAGCTAAATGTGCCTCACTAATGCCATATAAATGCCGCTGCAGACTGCCTGCTAGCACTGTAATTGCCACTCTGACTCACTGTGCACCATGTCATGGCGCTGCTGACAAGTAAATTACACAATAATACCACACTAAACTGTAGCTCAGAGCTATTTGCCTTGTGTGGCTGAATGATGGGTGCAATAATTACAATCTTTTTAATTGATGTGATATGATCCAAATAAATAAATATGGAATAAAATGTGTACTGATTGGCCTTAAGCTGCTTGATAAGACTCAAACCTTTTCAATTTACAGAAATGTTCTGAAACCAGTTATCGTTGGGTAAGAAAGAAAACTACATGAGCAGTTTGTCTCTTTACTGTGAGTGAATATGACATCTACTTGAGATTTGTGAAGTGAGCTACTTATCAAACACCTGACTGAAGTACTGAAGATTGCTGGTACCCGACCACAGCGTGCTGTCAGTGCACTTAAAAAACAAGACAGAGACTGAACTGAAAAAGGGCATGATACATCTTCTGATCAACTCTGTGCAGGAAAAAAAAACCCTGACATCTCTTAACAAATACAATACAGACATAACATCAAACTGACTTATTTTAACCACACTACTAGCAACCAATGATTCATACGGAGAAGACTTACGTTAACTGCAACCAACTACACCTTTCCTCCAAATTCATCAATTATACGTATTAACAACTGTCTATGTCCACTAATGCTTTTTTAAAGGTGGAATAAAGCAGAAATTCATCATTTTTAGTTTGAAGGAATAAAAAAATCACTGAAGAACTCGAGATGAAGTAGTCTGAAGTATAAGAAGATGTCACAGCCAGATAGACCTGGGTTCAGCGTATGCTTGGATAGAGGGTTTGTCTGTTTGCATTGAGTTTGCATGTTCTCCCTGTGATTGTGTGGGTACATACAATACAGACATAACATCAAACTGACTTATTTTAACCACACTACTAGCAACCAATGATTCATACGGAGAAGACTTACGTTAACTGCAACCAACTACACCTTTCCTCCAAATTCATCAATTATACGTATTAACAACTGTCTATGTCCACTAATGCTTTTTTAAAGGTGGAATAAAGCAGAAATTCATCATTTTTAGTTTGAAGGAATAAAAAAATCACTGAAGAACTCGAGATGAAGTAGTCTGAAGTATAAGAAGATGTCACAGCCAGATAGACCTGGGTTCAGCGTATGCTTGGATAGAGGGTTTGTCTGTTTGCATTGAGTTTGCATGTTCTCCCTGTGATTGTGTGGGTTTTCTCCTGGTATTACAGTTTATTCTCACAGTCCAAACACCTGCATGTTTAGGCCGACTGGAGACTCAAGGTATCATTTCCCTTTCACACAGTTACATACATCTCCCATGCTATTCTTTGAGTTCATACCGATCCATCTCCCTCTGGTGTCATGTTCTTTAGTTAAGCCATTCGCCACTGTGGGCCTGATTACAGTGTTTATTACCCGTCAGCCGACACAAAGCAGTAAATTCAGAGGAAGTGGCAGTGGCAACGGCAACAGCCCTCGCAGGCTAATCTGCCAGCCATGCGAGCCTCCGGGGCAGGGTTTGGTAATGTGATTTAGATGAGTTTCCCACGCCGCTGTGTCACTGCCGTCTCTCCTCAGTGATCCAGCGACAGTCCCTCATTACACACCGTGCCACCGGCAGCCGTATCGCCAACGAGCGTGACAGTTTTTTGACACTGGGACACCCGTTTTTTTTTTGTCCTCCCTCCTTGGGCTACAGGATAGAGCCGAATGAGGAAGACTAACACTGAAAAAAAGCAAATAAAAAAAAACAGAATTACATATAGTATGAGTGGATTTCCCCTCCTCTTCACACTAAATGACACATTTTAGATAATCAAACAGTATTTTGACTCAAGTTAACATAACTGTCCCAGTCCATTGGCTGTAACCCTTAAAATAACTGTCAAGTTTTATTGAACAGCTTTGAAACCTAATTGTGATTAGAGGACTTCTGTGCTGGCACAACTTGACTGAATCATTAAATACATTGGTGGCAGCTCTTGAATTAGTCCAACTTTGTTTCTGTGGCTCTGAATACTCTCCATTAGCAGGATGATGTCATGCTTTAATTTGATCAATCTCTGTGACTGCTTTGGATAAATGACAAAACTGTCCACAAAAGCTATTTGAAGCATGACAAGAATATACAATCTCTTCACCTCAAATGAGACTGCAGGCTGCTGATAATGTAGGCTGCTGAGGTGGTACTGTATATGAAGTAAAAGAGGTTACACATACTGTAGGTCTGTGCCAATGATACACTTTCATGTGTGTGTGTTTAAATGCAATGTCAAAGAATATGTGACTGCCTGAAACTCCTCTAGCCTCAGGGTTTTAACATCCAGGCCTTGGTTGTTTGCTGACTGCAAATTATGGAAAGTGTCGGCCTCTCCTTCCTTCCCCTCATCCCTCTCCCTGCAGTGAGGTGACTGAACAATGCCGCACTCATCTTTAGCACAAGACGCTGGGGCAGACACATGACTGAGAGCCTGTCCTGTGCTCGGGTGTTTTGCGGAGTATTTGTGTGTCAGTGTTTATGAGTGAGCTCTCTGTAGATGTCAAGAACAAAGCAGCAAATGACTTTCAGTTGGTCTTCATTAACCCCACAGCGAGATTGTCAGAACGCCTGTGTATCCCTTTGAACTAAATCAAACAAAACCAAGGAGCCAGAGTGTGAGCAATTTCTAGCTTTCCATTTGGCTCTGGACCAGACACCATCAGGGAAAATATTTGGAACAAAGAGGACTTTGAAAACTCAGGACAAGGGCAAATTTTTTCATTCTTCACCCCTCTGGTGTTCTCCTACTCTGGTCTCAATCAGAGAGCTTGGTTATCTCCACCAACCAATTATTTGATTAGACGAAGGAAGGGTTTTAATCATTTAGGCCACTTCCTAATAAGGAGGGGACACTATAGGATCCCAGAGATCGAGCAAATACCACAGGGCTAAGCCTCGGTATGAGGGGATATAATCTGAAGAGCTTCTAAATAATTTTAACCTCGCGGATGTGCAGCAGCTTTTATGCGCACACACACAAGCAAACACAGCTCAGATCCATACTCACACACTCTACACACTGCACTGAATGCCTTACATCAACCCCAGGGTCTCTCGCATTTCAGAAAAAGTTCCTATTTAAGAATGAAATCGTCAAAGGCGGTTTTGAGTTGAAAGAGCATGTTTGCTCTTCTCTTGGTTTCTGTAAAACATGGAGCCTTCAAAGAATTTCCAAGAACTGCTGCGTAGAAAAATATTCAAGGCTAAAGCGAAGGTGTAAAAAATAAACAATGTAAAAAATAAAAATGAAGCATTTTTCAGCCTCTCCAACTGTGTTTAATGTGAAAGCTCTGCACCTCTAAATTAGAGTGGGGACTCTGATCAAAATGACAGTGTATTGGCCTCCAGGGACCAGAGAGTTTGCATGCTGGCGACCGCTGTCTTTACTGCGGTTGATGCATCAGCCTTGGACGCAGACTGCATTTCAAGAAGCACAGTCTCATCTAGTGCATGAAAAGTCCAAACCTATTAGTGGAAGAAAAAGTTCTGTCTCTTCCACAATTTCCTCAGTCATGTAAAACAGCTGCAGGAGCGTCTAAAAATCAATAGACCTCCTCTCTTGATATCTAGCTGCAACTTCCTCACAGCTACAGTAGGTCTTGCTCTTCTTGGTTGCGCTGTTGTGGACTCTGGCATTGATGCACATTGCATTTCAAACTAAATTCAGTTTCCGGTTGAATATCCTGTTGCTTTGACTCATACATCTCATTTATCTCAAGACAAAAAGTTTAATTCGTCACATCACTTCTTATTTGTAAGCTCGCTGTTTCCCACAGGTCTTCTTACTTGCAGAACAGAATGGCTATGACGCAGAAACATCCAGCAAGTTCTCAGGTTCATAACTCGCTTTCGCAGGGCAGGACGTGATGCAACAGGAAAGCAATGGATTCACACAGGCTATTGATTTCCAACCGAAACAGGTTAGGCTCTCACAGCTGGATGTGTGCATTAATATTGAGAGTAGGCCATGGGACTGCTGCTGTTCAAAGGAATCAGTGGAAGACAGGCCACAGTCAGTTTACTTTGTTTTCCTTCAGGTGTGTGCATGCTGGTCATACCTGAGTGGACATCACAGTATGACGTGCCCATTCATGTGAATTTGATAGTCCCAGGTGCAAAGAGATGGAACTTGATGGGCTTTTCTATGAACTCTAGGGGCATGTACATCACCTTTACTACTGTATATGTATAGCATTGACAGCAAGGAGTCGTTCTGATATGTTACTGTAAAAAAACTGTACTGTACTGTAAAAGCTTGAACACTACATCTGAATAATTGAAAAGACTAATTTACATTCATCTAGTTCATTCTTGATCACAGAGCTCAGCTGTAGCTTTTTTTTTATTTGCTGATTTAGTTTCCTTTTGATGAAATCTAGGAAAGTTATAAGATCAAAACCACTGTCCAAAGCTGCTCAGTGCAATATTTTTCAGTTCACGCCTTAGTACAATGGTAACTTAGTCTTATCACCTATGTGAAGGTACTATGTATGAACTGATTGAGAAGACCCATGAAAGCCTGAAAGTCGATGCTAGATTCAAGATACACAATATCAGGACAACTGTTGCAAATGTTAATGGCATAAGGCATTCAATCTAATTTGGTCTGACACCAAGTGTTGAGAACGTTTTTCTTTCTTTTATTTTCTCAAAAAGATCAAGGCACAGATTCCTGCAAATTCTAATCAGATACATTTCTATTCTTTATAAGACAGAAAGTTTGACAGAGGCTTGGTTGCTTTTGTCACCTCTGTTGAGAAAATATGTCAGTCAAGGTATGTGAATGTGAATGATGTTGGTTTCATGAAATACAGGACTTCCATACCATGGTTTGTGCCCATGTTTGTGCTTCAGAGCAGGGACGCAATGTATCTTACACTCGGAAGAGCCCATATGAGCAGTTATTCAGGTGCATTGACCGTATAGTGACTGTGCCCAGCCAATAACACCATATCACCTACATATCTGTTCCCATAAAACAAGATGAAGCCAGGGTGAAAAAAAACCAACAGCATCGATGAATTGTTGCAGGCTGCAGGTCCCAAATGTGTTCACAGAGGAGGTGTTACGTGATAACGGGATGAAATGCAAGAGAGGGCTCAGCACAGCCTCAAACAAGTGACAGAAAATGAATCCCAGTGAATATTAGAGGCAAATAAACAATTCTCAGAGAGTAAACAGAACAAGCTAGAACAACAAAATATGTGAAATTACATGCTAAAACACACCCCAAACTTTTTCTGCATTTGCATCGTTCCGCGCAAAGGACTATCTATTAATGCTTATTGACAACAGTGACATCCGCGAAGACTTGAAATGGTTTCTGATGCAGGCGAATATTGTGATGGAGCCACTGTCAGAGGATAATGAAATGGGTATTTATGCACGCATGCACACAGTTCAAACTGATGCTAAGCTTGTCGACAGACAGAATCTGTAATCAGTCAACAACTCAGGGCCCTCAGGGACAAGCTCTTCTAATGAAATCAGGGGATAAACAGAGAAGCCGCAAAGAATAGAAGCCACCAGTCTGAGCGCATTTAACAATATGTTTTCAACCTTTCCTTTTTTTTTACAGCACTTGATGAGCACTGACAGTGCTCCTACAGAAGGTCCTTTGAGATCTTTGCGGAGCTTAATAGCAAATCGGAAGGAAGCTATTTTCAGAGAAGAGGTTTTGTGGAGTTTAGCATTAATTCCAAGCAAAAAAAAAGAAAAAGGAAATTAACAAAATGCCAACAGCCGAGTGCGGAAATGCAGTGACAAGGAAGTCTCTACAGCAAACTTTGGCATCACGTTCCCATCAACATTACCTCGGGGAGAACCATAAGCTAATTAATCATCCACTATAACAACATGCACTACAGCACATGCTGACATTAGACAATTAAAGATAAAAGAGATCACAGCACGATCTGTCATTATACTGCTGCTCTTATTAAATACACTGTAAGGTCAAAACAGAGTCTGGCTCCTCTCCCTTTTAGAGTACACTCTTCTACGGACACAAACTCACACAGGTTACTAAAGACCAACAACAAATCATTACTACAATTACAGACAGATAATGAAAACGTTACAAATTTTCATCAGATTTTCATTTTGTAGTGATCTCAAATACTGTTATACATGTTTGTTATTTAATTTGAGTTGAAGTGAAACTTGTTTATTCTTTTTTTTTAAATAATCCCTGTATGCTGCAAGTGATAAAAAGGAAAGCAGCATAATATGACTAGATGGGAAAGCCCTAAAATATTAAAGTAGATGGTAAGTGTCTTATTCTTCTGATTTGTGTCCAATGCTCCAAACATGTTAATGACACAAACAGGAGGTTTTACTGGTGTTATTGTAACCAAAAAAGTATCTGAACACGATGTAAAACTTCCGAAATAGTGTTGAAAAATTATACTTAAAGAGAACAAAATTATGTGGAAATGTACTTGACATTATCCAACATTTCTGATTTATAGTGATGGCGAACGAGAACAAAATGTTTTTGGTTTGTACCATAAGTGCGCCTTTGAAATGACAGATACCACACTGACCAAAGATCATTTGCCTCAAGGCTGTATTATTGGTAGTTTGTTACTTATAAAGACCCAGGCATGAAACATTTTCTGTCGTAGTGGTGGACAGACACCAGATTTCCAGAGTCAATTTAACATTTTAGCAGCTCCGGCAGTTTCAGAACAGGAAAAAACAATCTTTCCACCTGCCAAGGCAAGAGTGAGAGCCTGAGTCACCAACCACAGGCAAAATTACAAAGTATTTGAAAGGTGAATGTAGTAATTTCATGGACTGACAGTTCTGTAGCCCTGTTATAAATGCACATAATAGATTTAGCATTGTTCAAAATTTGGTCGTCATGTTGGAACTTGCTTCCGATGGTAAAGCTGTCTTATTTTGACATGAAACGAGAACATTTCGATGCTTGAGAGATCTGTGAAGGAAAATGTGCACAGATTTTGATCACTGCGATGTCTGCATGACCACAATGTACTGAAATGATGCACCTGAAGGTTTTATTTTAGGTACATCAATCAAAAGTTGTTTTGGCTTGATTTGTACATGTATAATGTGTCTTATGGGAGCCTGCCGCTTTGATTTACTTAACTGTACCCAAAAAAATGCAATAATGATTGAAACAACATGCTCAGCAGGCACTTACAAAGTTATGAAGTTATAAAAGCTTCGGCAGCTTGGGCCAGATATTGCTACTGTATCTGCTAGTCACTGGAGGGACACACAAACATGGTTCAAAATAAATCACTTATATGACTTTGTGTGATTGCATACAGGTCGCAAAACTCTGCATCAAACACACTGCATATGTTTCAGCGAGGGAAATTTCACACATGCTGTCATTAATGTGGTTTGACAATACCAGCACTAAAAAGGTATTGCAGCAATAAAGCATTTAAGACTGTACAATACTGCTTGCTTTGGAAAATACCTGTACTTTTTTTTAATGCTGCCTGTCACAAAATGAGCCAAGGCAATATGGTTTATGGAGAAAATAAGGGAAAAAAACATTGCAAGAGAAAGAGAAGAGAAAGATCAGAGAAAGTCACAACAACCTTGGAGAGGCTGCAACTCATCTAGGTATCAAGTGCATGAAGTGTCATTTCGGAAAATACTATTCAGTCACACTCGTAGAGTCCAAAAAGGAAAGTCCATTAATGTGAATGGCATTTTATTTTGAAAGTACTTCTTTTTTTACAGTACAGTATTTAACAGTACACAGTAAAGTGTTTTTTATTACTTTTTTGTTTTATTACTTTTTTAATTAAAATAAAATTAATAATGACATTTTTGTGTTTCTTGCTTTATTGCAAAAACCAGTGTTGAAATATTTATGCCAAAATATTGGTACTGCAACAGCACTACTGTATACAAAATCTAATTAGCACGTACAACAAGGAACTGACACTGCAGAAACTGGATAAGTACCACTACAGCAACAGCGGTGAATAACACACAACGAGGAAGACAGCTCAGGGGTGTCAACAACTGCAACCACAAATACAAGTATTAAAGCAAAGAGAGCAGTCGATACCTTTCCCAGTGAGTGCAGAGGTAATGCTACCTTTACGTGGCACAGCGATACTAAATACCCCCTTTGATCGCCATTCTTTGAGACGCGCGCCACACCAAGTCTTCAATGATCTGCTTCTGGTTCAGCTACTCACAGTTGACGTTTGTAGCTCAACCTCTCAGACTTCCTGCAGTCCTGCAAGACTCCAGACGTGAGCTGGACGAGGCTTTGCAGCCACAGATGTGACAGAAACTGTCAGTGATAGAAAACATAATGCCTCCCCCGAATGAAAATGTTTGCCTCGAATCAAATGCTCCTGCTACAGAATCATTTAATCATTAAGCACCTGTTAGTCACGTACTATATAATTTCAGATGTGTTTGACTTTAGTCACTTTGTGCTCGTTTTGCATTTAAATTTGAGATTAATTAAGACATTTGCAAAGCTGAGGGATTTTTCCTAATCATCAAAACATGGCATCTTTTTCTTTTTCCTACTGATTCAATTTACAACACATCATCTCTAATTTTATACAGGTTCGGAAAAAAAAGAGATGCACACCTGAAACACCACTCATTAGTAAATGAGTAAGAAAAGAAGATAAAAGCATCTCATGTTTGTAGGAGTGTGGATTCAGACACATAATGTGCTGGCCGTTTGATGTGACTACAGATGGCAGACTTAATAGAGTGCACACCTGAGAAAAGCCAATCAATGATATGGTTTGGTGATTGGTTTTTGTTTTAAGAGCCCTTTTTTTCTGGTTTGTCCCCAGGGTGTGCTGCCATGCTGTGTTGGTATCTGGGCTCGGAGAGAACAGGAAGCAGGAACAGCTGCTGCTGCTGCTCTCTCTTGGTCTGGACCAAGCTGTCCTCATTCTATCTATCTGTCTTTGTGCGGCTTTGTTTCTGAAGCCTCGATGTCTTCCACCGTCGCTGTCTGTTCCTTGCATCTTGACTTGTGCATGCAAGCACAGAGAGCAGCAGCCTTAACCAAGGTTTTTTTTTTTAGCACCACATTTAATGTTTGCAGGTAACATAACAGAATTTGAGATATTTTAAGAATTTGATTCATACTTGACTCTTGCCAGCCTCCACACAGATGGTGTGGGCAACCTCGTTTGCTTCATTTAGCATAAAGACAACATAAATCTCCTTCAGGCTGAGGAAACAATGAGAACAAGGTGTACAAAATTCTTTCTGTAATCTCTGCCATATTGTTTTCCTTACATGAGTTACATGAGTTAATCATGCCAAGTTTTAGAAGTTTTTCCCTTCCTCTCCCAACTCTATCCTGGTCTATCTATGTCGCTGGCTTGGACGTGTATGTGAACTGGCCCCGGTTATATGACTGATATGTTATTCTGGACAGGGTCCTCAGCTGCGCTCTGTATTCTCTCTTCGTACACAGTGGGGACTCCTCTGGTTCTTGCCAGAGCTCAGGCCTCGAGGGCAGTATTGTCCAGATGCTTCTCCCCCTAAGCAGGAGGTTTCCCTGCCAGAGGGAACTTGCTGCTCTAATTTTGTGCAGCTATGTGTGCCACTATGTATGCGTGAGTGCTCTCTAAACTGGTTAAACAGCAAAACCACAGAACTTTACACAGTGAAATGTGCATTCAAAAGCTGTGTTCATTTGTCAATGATTGCACTTGTTTTTCAAATCAGATACAGTGCTATTTTACTATTTTACTCGCACCTTTATCTGCTTCTGTTGATGGTTAGTCTGCCTAATATAAAAAGACGCCTGAATATTTCAGATAGTAGATTAAGCTCCAACATTGGGGTGCTTCACTGTGGTGGTTTACAAGCTTAAAAAGTCAGGAAATTAAGTTTGTAATACTTACTTCCCAAAGAGATCAAGGTCCCACTGTGTGAATTATGGTCCCTTTTATGGCACTTATTGGATGTTTATTATATTGTACATTATCCTTTATTTCATCTTGCTACCTGTGTTCAGCTTGTACCTTACCGTCTTTTCCTTTGTTGCTTTCATTGACAAAGGCCCCACGTTGGATTTAACATCACTGAAGCGGTTGTCCTGGCTTTAATCTGTGACTTGGGGCTGTCATTATCCATCAGAGGAGACACTCTGTCCCTTCCAATTTCCTCCCTGCGTCCATCTCTCCATTTCACACCTAGACTTTGAAATCTCCCTCTGCCTCTGTCTCCTTCATAAATATTCAACAAGCGGACCACTAATTTACACACACAGTCTGTCAGTCGCCATCATTTCTGCACCTGGATGAATGGACGCTGACATTCCTCTCTTTCCTAATCTGCTTCCATGTCCTTTATTTTCTGTTCACTTCCTCTCCTCCTCTGCTCTTCCCTTCTTTGTACTACTTGCATCCACTGTCACCTCCCCTCATCCTCACAAACTGCACTCTACATCTAAATTTGTCCCTGAAACAATCATAAGAACTTGTGCTGAGTGGGAAACATGTCAGCAAGGAACACAAGGACAATGTTGAGCTTCAGGGTTCACGCGGAGGCAAACATTTTGACATTGAAAAAGCAGATGAAAATACACACAACTCAAGTGTAGATTAAACATGCATTGAGCTCTCAGCCACAGCTCATGGCCTTCCTCAGGAGATTGAGATGCAGTTAGCACATACATTTTTTTGTTGTTTATTTCTATCATAGTAAATTGTTACTGTATATACACAAAGAGTTTGATTGCATCTCTATGAGTTATGTAGGAGTAGGCGAAGCAGGTCATACCGCCTTCACAAAAATATGTATAATTGAATGGTTTTTGAAGCAGTGTTATAATGTGCATGTTAACCGTCTTTTTCAGTGTTTAACTGTCTATCCATTTCTGTGTTGTTTGGTGAAGGTGATCTAAACCTTGAAAAGTGTACAGAATATGGCTGATTCCATTGGAAGTAATGAGATGAAATTAAATAAAATATATTGATCACCTGATTTTGTTAAGTGTATAAGTGCTTCTTTTCTAGTATGATTTAGACCAATTTTATTTCACAATTTTTATTTCACAATTGTGTCCCAATTGCTGCTTTCTGTAATCTACTGGACTTTCATTGCGCCAGGAGAGGCTGTCTATTATACAACCGTTCACAAAAATCAAGGAAAAGATGAAATAAAACAAACCAGTCACTGCTTGCCAACATGCACAGTTGTCATGAGCTCTCTCTCTGCTTTGCTCATCTGCCACGCCCACCTGCACTCAGTCAATTAGTATCCTCACCTGTTGTCTCTCTACACTCTTTGTTGCTGCCACCTGCTCCTCATTATCTCCTGATTACCTCCTCTGTATTTAAGCCCCTGTTTCTCAGTTCTTCTCTGTCAGATCTTCGGCTTGGAATGTACGTGCTGCCTACTCGCTACCCTGACTCCTGAGAAGACAACCCAGACCAGCTGAACTCTTCCCCGCAAAACCCAAATAAACTGTGGTTCGGAACGCAATTGGTTTCCTCTTCTGTCTGGTCCCTGACAGTAAGATCTGACCAAGGACATGGAACCAGCGGCCGAACCCTCTGCCTTGGACCGACTACTGCGCACTGAGGGAGATGTCAGCCGGATGTCCGCCGACATATCAGCTCTGATTCAGCTTGGCCATCAGCAACAGCAACAACTCCAGCAACAGCAACAGAGGCTGGACCAAGCTATCCAGCTACTCACCAACTTGTCCACCCCGTCAGCCCCGTCATTGCCCGACGCTCCATTGCCTGCTGCCTCTGTTCCCGGAACTCCTGCTCAGTTGACTGCCTCTGCCTGTGCTCCAGAACCCAAGGTCGGTAATCCAGAACGTTTCAATGGAGATCCAACCCAGGTCCGGGCGTTCCTGACGAGTTGCCGTGTCCAGTTTTCTCTGCAGCCCAGAACATTCGCCACGGAGGGGGCAAAGGTGGGCTATGTCATCACTCATCTGACTGGCCGAGCTCGTCTTTGGGGAACTGCAGAGTTTGAGCGTCAGACTCCCGCTTGTGCATCCTTCAGCCTGTTTGCAGAAGAGATGATCAAGGTCTTCGACTTGGGCTCGTCACCAGCAGAGGCTTCCCGGGCCTTGATGAGCATCCGCCAGGGCAGACGGACCGTGGCGGACTACTCCATCGACTTCAGAACCCTGGCAAGTCGCAGTTTGTGGAACACGGAAGCTCTGGTGGACGCTTTCCTTCACAGTCTGGCAGACTATGTAAAGGATGAGCTGGTTTCCCATGACCCCCCCTCGACACTCGATGAAGCCATTGCACTGGCCGTCCGCGTCGATCGTCGCATCCAGACCCGTCGACGAGAGAGGGGGCGCCTGAGTCCACCAGTCACCAACCCACGGAATGATTCTGCTCCTCACCTGTCTTCTCCTGCCACTCCGCTAGGCTCGCCAGACCGGCCAGAACCCATGGAGATTGGCCGCGCCTCGCTTTCTCCAGCAGAGCGTCAGCGCCGCCTCGCATCCAATCTGTGCCTGTACTGCGGGGGTGAGGGTCATCGTGTTGCCTCCTGTCCTGTAAAAGTCAACGCTCACCGGATGTAGGAGGGGTCCGGCTGAGCTCAATGAACATTCAGCCCTCCACAAACCGCAAGCCCCTGCTTCAGGTCCATCTTCGCCTCTCCGACTCTACCCACATTCTGGCTGCATTGGTGGACTCGGGGGCCGAAGCCAACATCATGGACATTGAGCTAGCTCATCAGCTGGGGTTGGAGAGCCATCATCTGCCTTCTCCCGTTCCAGCCCGGGCCCTGGATGGTCACCTTCTTGGCACCGTCACCTGTCTCACCGCTCCTGTCTCTATGATGCTGTCGGGTAACCACCATGAAATGATTCAGTTCCATCTGCTCTGTTCTCCTGGCCAACCACTCATCCTGGGTTACCCATGGCTCCGTCTGCACAACCCCCATCTTGACTGGGAATCCGGGACAATAACCGAGTGGGGAAGGGGCTGTCACCAGACCTGTTTGAGAGCCGCTACACTGCTCCCTCACTTAGAGCCTGCCGCCTCTGCTCCAGACATTTCTAATGTTCCCGACTGCTACCATAGCCTCCGTGGGGTTTTTAACAAGGCCAAGGCCACTTCTCTGCCCCCACATCGACCCTACGATTGCGCTATTGATCTCCTCCCAGGAACTGCTCCGCCCAAGAGTCGTCTCTATTCTCTGTCTGCCCCAGAAAGAAAGTCCATGGAGACCTACATCAACGACTCCTTGGCAGCCGGCATCATCCGTCCGTCCTCTTCACCTGCTGGTGCCGGGTTCTTCTTTGTGGGGAAGAAGGATGGTTCCCTTCGCCCCTGCATAGACTACCGGGGCCTCAACGACATCACAATCAAGAACCGTTACCCTCTGCCACTGCTCTCTTCCGCCTTTGAGCTGCTCCAGGGAGCCACGGTCTTCACAAAGCTTGACCTCCGGAACGCTTACCATCTCGTTCGGATAAGGGAGGGAGACGAATGGAAGACAGCCTTCAACACCCCGACTGGCCACTATGAGTACCTGGTAATGCCATTTGGCCTTACCAACGCACCTGGGGTTTTCCAGACCCTGGTGAACGATGTCCTGCGCGATATGTTGAACCAGTTCGTCTTTGTTTACCTGGACGACATCCTGATTTTCTCCCGTACCCTGTCCGAACATACCCAGCATGTCCAGCAGGTTCTCCGTCGTCTCCATGAGAACTCTCTGTATGTCAAGGCGGAGAAGTGTGAATTCCACGCCAAGTCCGTGGCCTTCCTGGGGTACATTGTGGCAGAGGGGAGCATCCAGATGGACCCAGCCAAGGTCTCGGCGGTGACTTCGTGGTCCGTGCCTGAAAACAGGAAGAAGCTGCAACAGTTTCTGGGGTTTGCGAACTTCTATAGGAGATTCATCCGCAACTACAGCGCTGTCGCCTCCCCACTCACCGCCTTAACCAGCACCAAGCAGCCTTTCATCTGGACCCCAGCAGCCAACGAAGCCTTCAGTAACCTCAAGGCTCGATTTACGTCTGCCCCCATTCTTCAGATGCCAGACACGGACCGGCAGTTCATGGTGGAGGTAGATGCCTCAGACGTAGGAGTGGGAGCAGTGCTCTCTCAACGGGCAGCTGTGGACGGCAAGCTCCATCCTTGTGCGTTTTTTTCTCGTCGGCTATCCCCATCTGAACGCAATTATGACATTGGCAACAGGGAGCTGCTGGCCGTCAAACTTGCCTTGGAGGAGTGGCGACACTGGCTCGAGGGGTCCACAGTACCGTTCCTGGTGTGGACGGATCACAAGAACCTCGAATACATCTGTTCTGCCAAACGTCTAAGTCCCAGACAGTCCCGGTGGGCCCTGTTCTTTACCAGATTCAACTTCACCCTGTCCTACCGTCCTGGGTCACGTAACGCAAAGCCTGACGCCCTCTCCCGCCAGTTTCTGAAGGATGACGCCCCCTCCAAGGATCCGGTCCCCATCCTACCCGGCCCATGCGTCATTGCTGCCCTCACCTGGGATGTTGAGGAACAGGTGCGGGAGGCTCTCCAAAACCAGCCCACTCCCAGTGCTTGTCCTGCAGACCGCCTCTTCGTCCCTGAAAACCTGAGGTCCCAGGTCATTCAGTGGGGACACAACTCTCGTCTAGCCTGTCACCCTGGGTCCACTCGCACTTGCAATCTGCTTGGCCAACGGTTCTGGTGGTCCTCCCTGAGGAGGGACGTGCGAGAGTTTGTCCGAGCCTGCCCCACCTGCAATCAGAACAAGTCGTCCTGCCGGCCTCCAGCCGGGTTACTCCAGCCTCTGCCTGTGCCCACACGACCCTGGTCTCACGTCTCCCTGGACTTTGTTTCTGGTCTTCCCCCGTCTAGTGGTATGACGGTCATACTCACTATTGTAGATCGCTTTAGCAAGATGGCCCACTTTGTGCCCCTCCCTAAGCTGCCCTCCGCCAAGGAGACCGCCCAGGTGGTCCTGGAACAGGTTTTTAGAATCCATGGGTTACCCAAAGATGTCGTCTCAGATAGGGGTCCACAATTCACCTCTTCATTCTGGCGAGAGTTCTGTCATCTCCTAGGGGCCACCGTCAGTCTCACTTCTGGATTCCATCCCCAGTCCAATGGTCAGTCTGAGCGGGCGAACCAAGAACTGGAGAAGGCACTCCGATAATTGGCATCTCGCAACCCCCAGGCCTGGGCGCAACACCTGATGTGGGTTGAGTATGCCCATAATTCCCTCACCTCCTCGGCCACTGGCATGTCACCCTTTCAGTGTGTGTATGGCTACCAACCACCTCTGTTCCCCAGTCAGGAAGGGGAGGTCACCTGTCCATCAGCTCTCGCCTATGCCCGCCGGTGCCAGCGCACCTGGTCACAAGCCCGCGCCACTCTCCTCAAATCTGTCGCCAGCTACACTACTGGGGCCAATCGTCGAAGGACTCCAGCACCCGCCTACCAAGTGGGCCAGAAGGTATGGTTGTCGGCCAAAGACCTGCCGCTCCGGGTGGAGTCAAGGAAGTTGGCACCTCGGTTCCTGGGACCATACCCCATCCAGAAGGTGATCAGTCCCACCGCCGTCCAGCTGCAACTGCCCAGGTCCATGAGAGTGCACCCCACGTTTCACGTCTCCAAAATAAAGCCGGTTCATGAGAGTCCTCTTGTTCCTGCTGCACCTCCTCCCCCTCCTCCACGCCTCGTTGATGGTGGTCTGGTCTTCACTGTCCGACGTCTGCTTCGATCCAGACGAAGAGGTAGAGGCCTTCAATACCTTGTAGATTGGGAGGGTTATGGTCCGGAGGAGAGATCATGGGTACCCGCCAGAAGTATCGTGGACCGCACCCTCATCGCAGACTTCCATCGCCAACATCCCGACCAGCCCTCCATCAGGCGGGGTCGCCCGAAGGGGTCCCGTCGTGCCCTCCGTCCGGTACCTGAGCCTGACTCTGATTCTGACCCCAAGCCGGATCTGGATCCTGTCCCAGGTGATGTTCCATCCTCTGATCAGGGTGATCAGGGTGAGGAGGCACGAGTGTCCTCTGACGACGACGTGGACACTGATCGTTCTGAGGAGTACTGACCCTCCTCCGGCTCCCCCCCCCCACCCGCCCAGTTTGATGGTACCTCTTGGGGACTTCTGGGGCCGTCCCTTGGGGGGGGGGGGTTCTGTCATGAGCTCTCTCTCTGCTTTGCTCATCTGCCACGCCCACCTGCACTCAGTCAATTAGTATCCTCACCTGTTGTCTCTCTACACTCTTTGTTGCTGCCACCTGCTCCTCATTATCTCCTGATTACCTCCTCTGTATTTAAGCCCCTGTTTCTCAGTTCTTCTCTGTCAGATCTTCGGCTTGGAATGTACGTGCTGCCTACTCGCTACCCTGACTCCTGAGAAGACAACCCAGACCAGCTGAACTCTTCCCCGCAAAACCCAAATAAACTGTGGTTCGGAACGCAATTGGTTTCCTCTTCTGTCTGGTCCCTGACAACAGTAGAGTGATCTAACTGCAGTTAATCACAACATTATCACTGTGGGTATGTTTGAGCTTGTACTAATGCCACACAAGCTAAGATTTTATTCTGAAGCTATTGATGAAACCGTTTAATGTCACAATGATGAGATCAGGTGCCAGCAACTGCAAACCAATTAGAAAACGGAGTCACTCACCAAGGTTATTTCTCAGCGCTCCACAAATCGATGCTTCTTCAACAGTGACAGCAGAAAGTCCAAAAGCTCCAAAAGGTACTTAAAGTTGTTGGTCAAAAACATGGAAATAGGGCACACAAATCTCTTTTACCATTTAAATTCCATTGTAAAATGCTAATTTTTCCCAATTTCTTTGTTTTAGTTTCTAGTGTGTTTATTAGGAAACCACATGTAGACACTCCTTCCTAAACTTATGATTGACGACTCCTCAGGACGATCTCGTATTGACAGCCCATATTGACAGGGAGTGTTGCTAACTGCATAAACAGTGAGATTACTAAAATGAGGATATGCACCTTTAGTGTGAAATTTGTGTCTGAATCTCTGAATTCACTACTTTTGTTGTGATAAATAGAAACTCAGTGAAAAGATCTGGCACAAAACAGACATGAGTACTAAAAATGTGGGAATAGATTCTTGGAGTATTGATCATATTAGACATTTGTTGTACAACTGCCCAGACATACTGTTGGAAAACAAACATGGAAATTATTCATTTTTATTGTGGGGTATGTTTTGTTTTTATTGAACTCTGCTTCATATTTGAACCAAAAACCTCTTTCTCAGATGTGTTTTACTCCAGTCCAGAGGCACTTACACTGAATCTGTAGTGAATGTTGTCATTCCAAATGTTCCATCCATGCATGTGCTCCAAATAGTTCAAGGCGAGCTTTCAATCCTGTTTCCTCAAACAGGTAGCACAGGCTGATTGTGTAGGAAAGAAAGGCTCTGCCTCGCTCCTCCTTTTCAAAGTTAACAGCAAAAGGCAGCAGTTCAAACATCTTTAACGCACGTTGAGCGACAAAATATGAAAATGCTGTACTAAACAGTGACGTTGACAGTCATGATTGCAGCTGGAGGCTGAGTAGATAGACCAAAGTTTCCTTTTGTAGGGGTGAGCAGAATCAGGGCATGGGCAGGGAGAGCGAAACGGGGTGAAATTAGAGGAGAGAAAAATAGACAAAGACGCTGAGAGAAAGGATGGAAGAGGCTGAGAGAGAGGAGAGAATGGTTGGAAAACACTGTATAATCAGTTTTGCTGGTCTTCAGGTTTGGTCCGTTGTCTGGTCTGCTGGTCACAGGCAGTACATTTACACTCTGCGTCT
Source organism: Karalla daura (assembly GCA_029224185.1). Classification (NCBI taxonomy): domain Eukaryota; kingdom Metazoa; phylum Chordata; class Actinopteri; order Chaetodontiformes; family Leiognathidae; genus Karalla; species Karalla daura. The sequence continues at coordinate 14,455,713 of CM055190.1, forward strand.
CACACATAAATCATGTCACATGGATGAACGAACAGACACTGCCAGCATTCTAGCTCCAACAAAAAATCCTGCTCCGCGAGGCCCACCCTGCTTCCACACCCACACCATCGAGTGTGCACAGAGCTTAGGATTCGTATGCCGCACACATTATGAAATGGACAATCATGCAGACATGGGCACAAACACATGAATGCACACATGGATGCGCACACAGACACACTCCATCTGCCCCGTGTCTCAGCGTGGAGGTGTTGCCTTTGAAAAGCTCTGTAGATGTCTGACCAACCACAAAAAGAGCCTCTTTCCTGCCTCATTCTTTATAACTTCTATCTCTCTATTTTTTTGGCAAGCTGCTCCACAAGATTAAATTCAATATTTGGAGAAAAGTGACACCGAAATCATAAATTTCCTCTCAGGTTGTGTTTGTTATAGACGAGAAGACAAACAAATGCCAGCGTCACACTCTCCTGATTTCTGCATTCTTGCGTCCATCCATGCTGGAGAGATGATATCTGGCACAGGTTTGAACAAGCTGTGGCTCTTTCCTTTTGATGCTTGTACAAACACGGGCGCTGAGACAACAGCCTCCGAATGCTTTGATGCAATTAGCCAACAGAGTGTGAAGCAGAAAACCTTTGTACCTTTTTACACAATGCACGGAAAACCAATGTCAACACAAAAGGACACAAAGATCAGTCGACAGGAGCCGAGTCTCTTTGTTGATGCCACCGCATCCCTTGTGTGTCTGTCACAGGCTGCGAGCGAGTCAAACCCTCATACAGGCTGGGTGAAAGCAGGGAGGGGCAGGCTCTGAGGGGAGCGGCTGTGCCCTGTGGTTTGCGGTAAGTGAAAGGCATTGTCATATTGTCATACAGTACATAGAGAGTGCATGGGTTTTAGGTATAAACCTTTAAAAATAGTCTGGTGAGTGCACGGGAAAGGTCAGGCAGTGACAGACTGTTTGATAAAGCACAAAGCGAGCAACCGCAAGAGTACTGCCATCTAAATTTCATCTTTTTAAAATGTCAGATTCGCTCGTTTTGACTGAGGTTTGAACTTGGGAGACGACAGAAAATTATTGGTAAAAATAACTGATCTCATTACATGCTAGCTATAGGTCCTATTTTGTCACATATAACCAGAAAACCAGAGAGAGGGAACCAGCTGCTACAACAGCAGTGACAGGTTGTTACATAGAGATATGTAATAGCTTGGATCCTTGAATGACAATATAGACAGTATGAGCAAAGACCTCCAGAGAAGGATTTCTATTCAGACCTCTGCCCTCCAAAAAAAATGGATGAGGCAGAGTTTTACTTTGAAAATAATTTCTGACAGCACCAGTATAGGTTAGTATATCAATACGCTACAAGGTTGGGAGGAGGTTTCTCCAAGACCTTCTAAAGGCATTTGGTTGAATCTTAATGAGCCATTCTTTCTGTACAGGTCTGTGTTGTAACATTGTAACATTATCTTAACAGCTGGACTGGTATCATTGGGGTCTGTTGGAGCATATATCAACAGGGCAAAGACAGTGAATACAACCTGGATATGTCTCCATGTCAACTCACACCTAAGGGCAGTTTCAGTCGACAATCAATGTAATCATGCATATTTTTGGACCATGGGAGGAAACCATAGTACTGACAGAAATCCCAGGCAGAAATAGGGAGAACATGCAAAAACAGAAAGGCCCTCAGTCCAACCATCTGGTAACTTGATCAACATTAGATGATGCTATTAAAATGACATTCATAGGAAAACTTCCATGAAGAACTGACCTGTCTCCGGAACAATGGCTGGTTTACTGCTGTAACATAAGTCGGGCTTGGCCTGACACCACTGGGACTTCCTTCTCTCAGTTGATTTGCCGATAAAAAAAGAAAAAAAAGGGGGAGGGAAGGAAAAGAAAGCAGAAGAAAGGGGATAAAGAGAGGATGAAAGAGAAAGTAGTGAATGAAACAGTGAGAAACTGGCAGAGGGAAAAAGGGAAAAGGAGGAAGGATATGAGAGAGAAAAAGAGAGAGTAAGCAAAAGTAACAGGGGGAGACAATAACAGCAGGGCGAGAGTGTTTGGCGAGCTAAGCCCGATATCGGCGCTGCTTTGATTAGTAACTGGAGGGAACCTTTTAATGAGAAGCATTCTTTAATCAAACCCCGACATAACACAGCCCACTGAGCTATCTGCTGTACAGGGGTGGGGTGTGAGTGAATGATTTTCTCCTCAGAGTTCTTCCCCCGTGCGAGTCAACAGATGATGATCCTGCTGCTCTTCCTCAAACTGAGAAGGTAATCGCCCTCAGACGTTCAGACGTTTATTTGTCTTCAGTCGTCTCACTGCCGCAAATTAAAACAGAGAAGCTGCAGGAGCTTAAGGAGCCACTCTGTGGCTGTGTATCGATGTTCTGCGTGGCACATTGGACTGGTAATGGGCCACTGTTCAGTGTGGCTGGCTGTAGTGTGTGTGTGTGTGTGTACGTGTGTGTGTGTGTGTGTGTGTGTGTGTGCGTGTGTGTGTGTGTGTGTGTGTGTGTGTGTGTGTGGCTGTGAGACTCTGGGGGAAAAGGAGCCCTCCCACTCTTGATGGCTGGCTTGTTGTTGTGGGTGACCAGGCAGCCAGAGCTGCAGAATATAATACCTGCAGAGAAGAGAGAGAGAGAGAGAGAGAGAAAGAGAGAGAGAAAGAGAAAGAAAGAGAGAGAGAAAGAAAGAAATGACACAGGTGGTAAAAAAAGCTGAAGGGAGACCTTTAGGGACAAACAGTTTGAGGTGTGTGAAGTGCACTATGGGCAGGAATGTGTACCGCTGGTCTAGCTGGAGAGGGTTTGTCTCGGTGGTCTCCAGTGCTCTCATTAGGAAGCAGGGACAGCATCGTAGAGCCCCTCCCTTCCCCAGAGATAGACAGCAGCTAATTAGAGGTCTGTCCTCCTCCCTGACACAGCCACATCCCCTCTGGAGCACAATGAACCACTCACCCGTCTAACTCAGCTGGCGGTGTGGCAGAGGTTTTAAGTGGACAGAAGAAGAAACAACAAAACAACACAGCAACAAACCTGGGAACCATTCATGCTGTAGTTCAGACCAGCCGAAGCCATGTTAATGCAAAAAACAAAATGCTGTAAAACAGATTAGCTCTTTTCATTAAAGTTGCACTCATGAGTTTTTTCTTTTCTTTTTTTCTTAATTAAAAGTGGATTAGATGACTGTGTGTAATTTGAAAAAGTCATGATAAAGCCACAGCTTGTGAATCTGCCTGCGACCACAAAGTCTGCAAAGTCAGCTACACATAGATAACAAGGTAGACGTTATAATAATACCATCGATGCTCGATGGTACTGTATTATCATAAGCAATGTTCTGTCATTTGTTATTTGAATAAATAAAAATGTCATATAAACCATTACTTGTTTAGTGTGTTCAAAATTATCTTAGACAAAGCTATTAGAAAATATTTTTCATCCAATTTTGTAAAACCATCTGCTTTGAGGCGTTTTATTAGATCTTTAGGGTATAATTTTAATATGTTTAATGTTTCAAATACTGATATCACATTATTCACAAATAGACCACCGCTCTCGGTCCAGAATATCAATTTTTTTCTTCTAAGGCATTGAACCAACAACTTGGCTTAAGTTTGCCTGGAAATTCAGGTCAATCCATAGGGTCAGTGATGGAATATTTGATTAGATATCAATTTGCTTTCCACTCCTTTCCATTACTACAGAAGAGAGACAAAATGATGGGCCATGGGCGTGTATGAGTATGTGTTGGGGTTTAGTCTATAAGACCACTGCTGTTTTCATTGATTGTGACACTAAACCACACATTTACCATCGCACATCTCTAACGTCTCTCTGTCTCCTTCTCTGGCGCCAATGAATCAAAAGCTGCAGCTGGAGGAAAGCGGAGCTTGTTAGCGGAGCTTTCCAGGGAGCCTCAGCTCAAACATGTGACAGCCTCGCTCTGATCGATAGCTGTCTTTCTGCGCCGTGTCTGCGTTCACTCTGGGCTTGTGACTGAGCTACGCGCTGCAGTGCTTCACACTAAATGGACTGAATTACTCTGTGCTCCACAGGGATGCCAGACTTTAAACAATGGCTGACACTGACTGACATGTTTATACATTTTTTTTTTTTAAAGCAGAACAAGCTGTCAGGTTTGCTCAGTATTTCTTTAGATATATAAGAAAAAATGGGATGCGCACAGCGGGGTAGCTGTAGAGTGCATCTAAAGAATAATAAGACAACATAACAGCGACGATTAGCTCTTTTGACCTAATGCTTACACTTTCACTTAAATATACTTAAATATATATTCATGGGCAGTGTTTCATTAACTGTGACCCCCTGCTACAATTCAGTGTTATGTCCAAGCAAGGGAAACACTTACCATTTGAAATTTCCTTGTCTGTACTTTGTTGTCCTGATACAATGATTTAAGTCTACAACTGTTCAACTGAAATGTATATCCTACCATTTGCTTGCCTCTTAATACCTAGCTGGTTTTGCATGGGTTGACACGCACCATTCACTGTCAATCATTCAGAATCTCCAACTAGATTAAAATGTTCTGCTATGATATGTTTTGGGACTGTAGACACAGGGAACTGAATCAAGGTCCTCAGGTAACAGTGCCACCAAACCATATAACATGAATATGAACACATTTATTATACTCATTGCTTTACTTCAGCTTAACAGTGAACAAAATGGCCCAGAACTTATATTTCCTGATTTGGCCTGAGGAAAACTAATATCTGCTTGAATCATTGTGAATTGTTACAGAAAGAAAATGTTAACAAAAGTTTATGTTAACAGCTGATAACAAAGCAGATTTGTATGAAATTGAAAAACTAAAGTCCAAACATACAAAAAACATAGGAAGAGTTATAACAGCATGAATCAGGAAATAAACTGAGCCATTTACCTCCCCAAACACTCCAGGCAACCTCAAGGACATTCACAGAACGAGTGGTCCAGACTCCCTCGGAGGCATCATTCAAAGTGTGGCCAAAGGGCAGAAAAGAGATGTCCCTGCCTCTTTTTCTCTTATTCATTTTTCTCATGACATGTCTGTCTGGGGCAGGCCAACACAATATCATCTCTAATTCTCTTTAAATATCAAAATATGATTTTGGTACCAGGCAAACAAGTAAAAACCACCAAGTTTTGTGAAATTTAATGTTGCCAGTATGAGTTTAAAGCCCCAGTAGATGTGCAATGTGTAGAATATTTGTCGATTCCCTGTTATCTTAAATTGATGATGAATAACAAGGACAGTCAAGACCATGGCATTTATTGGTTATGGAAGTAAAGAAGCAAAGTAGACAAAGCTATTATTCCAATCAATGAAGTTGTTCCTCTAGTTTCTAGTAAGGCAATTCCCTAGCCTTAAATTCTGACACATCAAGAACAGGTTTTCTACAACTAAAAATGTTCTAATTAATTAAAACATAATGTAATGCATTTCAATCCTCTACAACAGGTTGAAGTGGAGTACTGGGGGGACAGAGTACGTACATGTATGGTGCCTGACAACCTCAGCCAAAAACACCCTGTCCGTCCTGCTTTCACACAGTGGATGGAGGGAAGTAGATGTGTTCAGAGTGCTTCTCATGCTCGTGTCCTGCAGTCCTGCTGGGCACTCCCCTCAATGAGCTCTGGCATGCTGTGAAGCCCCTGCTAAATATGCTCCTGACAGAGATGAGATGGAGAGAGAGAGAGAGAGAGAGAGAGAGAGAGAGAGAGAGAGAGAGGAGACTGAGAGGGAATGGAGAAGCATCAGGTCGAAGCAGATAGCAATGGGGAAAAAAAGTTAATGTAGGGATCATCGATTGAATGCTGCTGAAGGAGAAGAGTGAATAGTGTAGGGCTGGGTGTGTGTGTGTGTGTGTGTGTATGTGTTTTGCGAAGAAATAAGGAACGCAAACACAGATACAAAGACTGGGAGGGCGTTCAGAGACAAAGCAGATGAAGAAGGAGATGGGAGATAACATGTGAGGGAGAGAGAGAGAGAGAGAGGCAGATAGAGAAGATAAGAGCAAACTTCAAGGTCTATATTGAGTTGGCGGTGGCAGCGCCAGAGGACCTGAGCAGAATAGCCTTGGCATCGCCTCCTTGGCCAATTAATGTGAAGCTGTCTGGGTCCAGGGAAGCTATTAGACTCTGGAAGAGAAAAACACATTAAAAAAGAACAGGAAGAAAGTTCACCGCTGCTTCCCCACTCTGGTGCCTGTATGTAAAGCCCCTTGTTTTTCTTGACTGAATAATAGTCTTCATCCCCCTCCTCCCTCCCTTTTAAAGCCTCTGGATGTGGGCAGAACATCTCTGCTTTATTAACCATCTCACTAGAGACAGGACACCCTCGCCGACAAGCAGCAGCCTTTATTAAAGATGCCGCCGAGTGGAAAGGAGTGAGCATTGAGATTCAAATTGAGGGAGACAAGAAAACACTGTGTGGCCGTGGCTTTAGTTAGTTAGATGTGAGGGAGAATTTGTATTGATGTTAATCAAACAAGCAACTGTTTTTCTTCTTGTTTATTAAGCAGCGCCTGTACTCACACGGCAGCACACAGACGAGTGTGCACCAACTGCACGGGATAATTGAGTCCGTCGCACATGTGTTTGCATGCATAAGGACGAGCATGTACTGTAGGTGTGTGTCCATGTGCTGAGATGCTTGTGTAAACATGTGCAATTTCAGCCACTGTGCGTAAAGGTGTCAGCCAAGTGTATTATTAACTATGTGGAGGACGTGCTCTAAAGTTAACACAGACCATTTGCATTTCAACAGGTATAATTGAACCAATGTGCTAAGAGACACAGTGCCAGTCAGCCGTGCAAACATGGCTGACGTGTTAATTTTAATGCTCTGCTCAGCTTTCTACATAGTTACAGCACCAGATTTTGATTATTAACATCTTGGTGCACTGGTTGTTTTAAGGATCAGGAGATATTTGTCCGTATTCCCAGAATCAAAGCATGGATCAAAGGAATAAAACATGTTAGATTCTCCCCTCGTAGAGGTGTGTGGACTGGGGTTTAGCACTTGCAAGGAGCCCAGGCCCCCATGATGTATTGGCTAAAAATCAAATCAGTGGGAGTGTTTCTGTCTATACATGTCTTTCAGTGAATTTTAACGCAAAATGTGTTTCGCTTGCTGACTGTAAATAAAGCTTTTATCCTTTGGTTGCAGAGGACGTTCACTCCAGGATTTGATGTCTTTTACTTTTAACATTGCTCAGACTGATGCAATATATGTATTGTACCAAATCCATCATAATCATCTTGCAGGGACAGCTCATCCATTAGGGTGATTATCTGACATCCCATAGAAAACAGAAGGAAACGTTTCTATTAATTTCTAATCGCCCAGCCACAGTATTCACAGCTGATTTACTGGTGTAGACTCTCGAAAATCAACCTTTCTTAGGATTTTTTTAGTGCAATCTAGCTTTATATACAAATTGTGCCAGATAAATCTCGTGGAAACTAACATTGTTTTTCTTTTCTGACTCCAGGCCCTGCACTGCAATCTCGATGCACAAACCTGCTTTTGTCATTTGTGTAACACACACAGTAACTTAACTCCAACAAAATGACTTAAAGATGCTTGTTAATTATGGTCAATGTTCTTTTTCTTCAAATGTACTCTATAACAGGTTTCAGCAGAAGAACATCTGGAGCACTTTTATTTCAATTGTAAACGCACTCTGACTTATACACACACATTTTACTCATGCTGCACGAGTGCCCCACTGCAGTCTGTATTTAATTCAGTCGATCATTTTCCTAATCCGCTTTACAGCCATCTGTTTTGTGGCGGACAGTGGGGTGCACTATAATACCAGATAACACACCTCTGCCAAGTGCAGCTTACCTCACCCACTTCACCCCATCACACAGGTAACCAGACTTCAGCTGTTACAGCTGGTGGTGGACTTGATATACAACAAAAGATAAGCCACCTCCCTTTTTGACTTATTTTACAGTTAGATGACAAAGGTACATGTGCTTAAATCAAATACTCCTACTTTAAAAGCTCAGCAAATACATATTTATAAAGATTTGACATGTCTTATTTGTTAGCTTCTTTGTCATTGGTGAAAATACCTTTCATAACAATCTGAGTCATACAATATGTCTCTTTAAACGTGATGTTCATATCATAGTAGTTCGATTTTGAAGAAATATTATCCATGATTGGTGTCAGAGGCTCCCACTGCTGCCTTTTCAATAGATTCATTTGCAAACATTATTATTTTCTTTAATCAAAGCCAAATTCTAAGTCCATTCACTGTTTTTTTGTCAAGTCTGTTGCATTTAGAAATGTGTTTGTTGATGAAACTGAACATGCACCAGGGTTTTAATATGAGGTTGCTGTGATTTGAAACATGACTACTCTCATTAAACATTAAAGGTATTCAGAGCTGAAAATTCAGAAAAGAAATCACATCCGAGACACTGTGTTATATGTTAACTTGTTAAAAGCACACATCCACAAATACGAGAAACAAACTCTAATTATTTTGGAGTAGATTACAAACTCATTTATTATGAATTAGAATTCACTATGAAGTAAACAACAATGGGAAATGTAAAAACAAAAAGTGGGAGGATATTCAGATTTAGTTGGCATGTCAACACTATGTCCAGAGCACTGTACGCATTACAGTAGTTTGGAATGAGGCCAAACATCTCTGTTGTGTTGGGGCTGGGATACGGCAAAAAATTAACATAGAAAACAACAAAACAGCAATTCATCACTGCAAGGTAATTAAGAAGGTCATGACAAAGAAACATCTCAAAATGGGGCTGTTGTAAAACATCACAGGCGTGACTGGTCCTAGTCAGCAGAGAGTCCTGTCGGTGGAGCTGAAATTTTGAGTCAGTATGAAGTTTTATATTGTCCTCAGTGCAGCTCGGATTGCCAAGCCAGTGTGATATAGCTGCAGGTCCACTCTAGTCTACTGTGTCTCTGTCGGTATTTTATTTCAGCCAAGGTTCAAAACTGACCCTCATTTCATTCTCAGTGGCATGCCAGAATAACTACACTCTTACAGTCTTTCCTTTTTTTTCCAAAGAAGTCCCACAAAACTGACCACTGTGGTGTCATGAATGAAACTTCCAGCAATAAATTTATTAACATCATAGTCCATCCAGCTATTATCTTACCTGCTGGATACTTAATGTGTCATGCATGTCTCTCTCTCTCTCTCTCTCTCTCTCTCTCTCTCTCTCTCTGTTTCTCTCTCTCTCTCTCACACACACACACCCACAATTTTTGGGACAGTTTAGGTTGTATTCAGACCTGTGACTCGTGTGCTCTATTCGAATTCAGGAGTTAAAACGATACAATTATTGGATTTTTCTTTTGTGTTGTGTGCTTTCACATGGAAATTAAATGCCATGAACAAAGCAATTGTTGTCTTTGTTCTCTAATTTGTCATCATGTGTTCTCTGTGCCCAGATTATCTGATTTTGGGATTAAACATTCCCATCTTCAGAACAACTGTGCATCTACTTCAAACCATGTCTTTTGGGCTGTGGGAGAAAAACCTCAGTGCAGTACCAGCAAAAAGCACATACACACACAGGGAGAACATGCAAACTCAACACCAAAATCTTTCATAGCAAGAACATCATAATTACCCCACTCCACATGTCTGACTCAAACACTATGGCCCAGAGACATGTGTGAGGAGGAGGTAAAATCATACTGTAGCACCTTCTAGATGGAGTCTCTCTTCCTTTCTGTCCAGCCTTGCTTTCTACCTGTCCTCACAGCATCAGATTGTAAGGTACTGTCAGATTGCCCATCAGACAAACTAGTCCCATTATGTTTTCATATCACCAGTGGAAACTGCAGTCAGCCTCTGTATTTAGGAAGAGCTGTGAAATTTAGCTATTTTCTGCTGTGAAGGTGTAACCAAAGTGTCAGGCCTAGTTAACTGAGACTTAGCACCCCAGCAGAGATTTTCTCTGTACGATTAGAAATACTTCTGTGCAATAGAATGACATAATAAACTGTGGGAGATAGCCTTCTCTCTTCATCTTATGTTTAAAGTGGTCACATTAACCATTTCATACGTAATCCCCCTTCAGTCCAATTTATTCTATCCTACAAAAGCAGAATCACAGTAAAAAAAAAATCATTTATGATTTTGAATAATGACTCCTCCAGCCTACGCCTCTTATATCTGTCCCATCGGTCTCTGCTTTCCTTTGCCCATCTTCCCACAGTTGATTGGCTTCGGTGCCCTCCTTTGATCGCCTCCTTTTCTGCCCTTTTTTGACCTGATTCTCCACGTTATGCAGCCAGTGCAGAGCTGTCGTCCGCTGCCGCTTCCCCAAATCTTCTTCTTCTTCTTTTTTTTTGTAAAGATATATTGTTGGCATCTGTCTCTGGCACACGCATGCACACTCTGGCTTAACACCAGATTCTGGTCTTATCTGGTCAAGTGTGTTTACCACCACAGTACATCTTAAGCTTACGCGGCAGGTGTCCAATATTTTGCTGAGAGATTATTTGAGGGGATTTGAGCCTCAGGTATACAATTTTTCCATTTTGAGGAGCGTATTGAAGATAGCACCTAAAGTGTCATCCATGCAGGTGTGTTCATTTTATTTTTGGTCGAACAATCATTCAATCGCTTCATCGAAACAGAATAGCCTTATATGTAGGGGAAAAAAAAGTCAGCTGTCAGTTTACAGTCATTGTTGGGAAAAGTAACAATGTGTGAGCACTGTTCTTCAGTCAGTTTCTTTACTCCTTAACTTTGTTTTATCTTAAGAAAATCTCTTATGATGAAACTGAAAAGTTTTATCGAAAAAAAATTTTTTTTTCTTTTTTAGATAGGATAGAATTGTCCCTGTTTGTATCAAGCAAGTGGAAATTAGTCTCTGGTGTTGTGGGTCCTAATGTTAAATTATAAAGTGTAAATAACTTTGGAGAGAGTGAGAGAGACAGAGAGAGAGAGAGTGTGTGTGTGTGTGTGTGTGTGAGATTGGTGGTAGGGGTATTATGAAGGCCCTGACATGCCTGACAGCCTGATGAGAAGTGGTGATTACGGCCCATGCGATATCTCACCTCATGTTGATGTGTTCTCTTGTGTGCAACCTGCCAGCCGGGCTCAGACATGATGACTATGTGGTGGTTGGGAGCTGTCACACTTACAGAGACAATGCTATAAAAAGATCTATCACTGCCAGGCCATCCAAAGATTGGCCATTTCCTGCTGAAGCCTCATCGACTGGCTCAAGCCAGTCAGGAGAATAATATATGGAACTTATATGTATTACAAAGGGAGAAACTTGTGAATGTAATGTAATCAAAACTCTTGGAATTGATGCAGATACTACCACATATTACTATTGCGTAAATACGATATTATATGTAGTGTAAAGGTGTACTCTAGTATCTCTGACTGCATGCGGTATGAATAAAGCTGTTCACAGTATGTCCAAAATAGTGTTTGGTATGTAAACCTGAATTCATGTATGTTTAATTGTACTTAAAAGTGAGTTTAAAGTGACTGAAAATCAAAGCTGTGTACTAAAGCATGCATGGGATCAAGGTCCATAATAAATGTTTCTGTTTAATTTCTATTTAAAGAATATTATTAGCAAAGTTCGTTTTTTGCCAGCTATTCAATTAAGTACGCACCTGTTTGTGTTTCTGAAACTGAGTATCTACATAGACTCGGGAACAGCTTTCACATGAAATTGTTCTATTACTAGTCAGAGACCTCCAGAACTTGCACCTTGTCCTGCCTTTTGTGGCAAAAATGTGACCAAATACCAAATCTCCAGCCATGCTATGGCCATGACTCTCGTATATAATAGTCACTGAAATGAGTGATCATATGACTGAGGGCAGCAGGGAGGAGTGCCGAACATTTGGCCTTTGCTCCATTTCAATATTTTTGTAGGACACTCTTTGTGCCCCTGCGTCGGTCTATTTAAAACAATGACGTTGGTTAGAAACTGCAACATTTTTTTTTATTTCCATAAGCTGCCAGTGCTCATTCTCAGTAACTGAGACCCAGAATAGAGTTTTTATTAAATACTTTGATAGACAGGTACAGTTTTTTCCATCTTTTGAGTTTTAATAGCACAGGCGTGGAAGAAACACAGGTATGAAATGATGGATGAAAGTTATTGCTCAGGAAATGAGGAAAAAGTAAATTGAGCTTTCACTGAGGTGTGTTTGTGTTTATGGGATGCTGAGAGATGCTGGGGGACAACTACAACAGCAAAAAAGGTTAAAAAATGGAAAAATGGAACCAAATAAATGAAACTTCATGACTAGAATCAAGGGTTATTGTTTAGTGTTCAAGAATGGACCATAATGAAGTTTTTTTTATTGCTCAGTAATCAACATAAACTGTATGGGGGAGGGATATACTGTTAAGCCAAACTGACCCTGAATTTACACATAAATGTTTATATATCCTTGAAGTAGACTATGGTAAGCCAGCATCAAGTGGCCATTGCAGTTTTTGGCAGTTTGATTTATAAAAGTCATAATGACAATGCTGTTTGTTTGAACATAATAAACATTGCGGCCCTTGTGTTGTTGTGCTGTTCTCGCTCTCTCTCTCCTCAGCTCCAGGTAGATGCCTTTCCTGCTCTGTTTGGCTGGCTTTTATACACCTTGTGGTTGTAAAACTCCAGTCTTCAATTGGTGTTTTCTGTTCAGAGACCATCACCATCGACTGACAAATTTAGATTCCTTCACAAGCAAAACTTGTATTTGGAAGCTGACAAAGTCTGATTCATACAGTGCGCCCTCTTTTTTAGGTCCCGGTGAATTTTCTTTGTTCTCACCTCGTCTCCTAGAGCCAACCGGGGACCTAACCAATGTGTCTACTGGAGGTTTACTCTGGTATTAGCAGACACACACTACCTTAGAACAAGTATGCAAGTAGATTGAGGTTGTTGCTAGTTCTACTGCCTCAAAAGTCATGCTTTTACATGACGTACAGTGTGAATATATGAACTACTTTTTTATAAAGTGGTTCATATATCTCTGCATGCATGCATATCCTTTAGTGATTTGGGTTGAATTTGTGTTGAGTTTGAGTCCAGGCACGAATAAACCAGACAAGCTTGCACTGGGGCTCATCTCGTCTGTGTTCCAGAAGTGAGATGGGATGACTGGGATGCTGGAAGTGTCTATCTTATTGTCACAAATACAGCATGTTTTTCTGATTATTGACCTGTGGCACTTGGACAGCACTTTCGTTTCGGGAAAGCGTTATCCATATGAAGTGACCTAAATGAATGACCTGATTCTATATATAGCTTTTAGCAATGCAAGATCAAACTTTTTTTATAACACTGTCCTCACTTTCAAGACAAGGAAGTGCATGCCTTCATTCCCAAAAACTGTTTTCCATTCATTCGTGCCATCCGTTTGAATGTGTGCTCAAGTTTTGGGAGCCTGAACATTCAAAAAGGCGCAAACCCAACAAGAAATAACAGACTACATTTGCTTTCAATTGCGCTCCAGCAGAGAGCTGCCCAGATGGCCCAATCAGAAAAAAGTCTGGCAGTTGCATCTGGAGCCAGCAGGCCAGATGGAGAGCAGAACAGATATGGGTTGAGTCATAAAAGGAGGAAGAAGAAAAAAATAACAAAAAAGAACATCCAAGTGTAAAGGACAGGCCTCTTTTGTATCAAGGGTGCTTGTCTTTCCTCTTGCCTCTCTGACTGATGACAAACCGGGCCACAGAGATGGTACAGATGGGGTGAAGACAGAGTTTCAGGATGATTTTATTCAAGGATAAGACTGAAATCTGCTTGGTCTGGAGACGGCAAGACTAATAATCCCTGAAAGCCTGAATGTGTTTATTCTCAGATCAGTTTGGTTGCAGTTTCAGGCTCAACACAAACTGCATTTACAGTACAGTTTTTCACAATATAAAAGCAATGCTTCTAAAGTTTTGGTGAAGAGCAATTCCTACGTAATTCCTAAGTTTTGGTACATGAGCCTTAATTCTGGTAAAATCTCATCCTGCATGAGGAAGAAACACTTTATGTTTTCATGGTTTTATTAGGTATTTTACTAAAGTTTAGAAAATAATTTAATTGCTCCATATAGGGGTTGTTCATGTGAATCCTTGTGTCACATTATGTCACATGTAAATGAATATACTTCGGTGACACATTATATTAAGCACAGACATGTTTTAGAGATATTTGAGAGGTTTCTTTGAAATTCATGTTTCCATGCCCATTTTTTTGTTGTGATATTTAGGTTTTGCACTTTTTAAGGTGTAATGGAAACACACTTGCAATAAATTTGAGTTTGTATGAGAGATGCACAGATAAACTATACATGTTACTACCCACACTGTAGATGACACCCTATGCAGACTGAGTTCCTCTACAATGAGAGAGGTTTCCTATCTCTGTTGTGATCACGGCAGCATGTTGTCAGTGCAGAGGCACAGGAGCAGAGAGCTGTGGTCAGACTCTGAGAGGCTTGCTGAAGGTTACATTACAGGCTTAAATTTGAGAGCAGTTTAGTGGTAAATATTGTGAACTTTCACCCAGCAGTGTTGAGATTGGAATGTGCGCTCCTATCTCTCCACCACCACCCCCACCACCCCCACCAGCGGGCCTGTATGATGAAGATAAGCTGATTCCCTAAGCAGGCGGTTAAATGTGAAAGAGGCATTAAACATTGTGTCTGTACTTAGAGTATATCGACATGTAATAGTTGTGTGCACAACATAACTTAAACATGACTAGCATGCTGTGTAGCTTGCTGAAGCTTTAGTTCCTTCCAATAAAGAGAAGCTTGTGGCTACATTATGTATACCTTTATGCAAATAACTGGATGATGCATACTCCGGCCTTATGGTCTGCAAGAGCACACCCCAACGTTTAATGTTTGACCCCCCCCAAAATCTCATTTGCCACTGTCAGATGGAGGAAACCCTACAGTGTTAGTTCTAAGCATCAGGAGACAGAACATGTAACAGGTAAGATAATTTTGCCTTGCTGTACTAATTAGTGATTGAATCCAGAGGGGAA
This sequence comes from Karalla daura, assembly GCA_029224185.1. Taxonomy (NCBI): domain Eukaryota; kingdom Metazoa; phylum Chordata; class Actinopteri; order Chaetodontiformes; family Leiognathidae; genus Karalla; species Karalla daura. The sequence goes on from CM055190.1 coordinate 14,470,754, forward strand.
GCTTCAAAAGAGGTGTATTCATTAGCAATATAATTATCTCCACTAACCAGACAATAGATGACACAAAAGGCAGAAGGCAGAGTGTTCTAACTCATTGCTGAAACAGGATATATCCAGACACCTTATGCCCAATAAATATGTTATGGTAATATTCATCATGATTATGATCAAGTACTGAGCATTAAAAGAAGGAAGGATGCAACACAGCAAAGTATCTACTTTGGTTGGTGTTTGGGTTGAGGTACAAGGTCACAATTGCCTTGACTGTCTGATCATTAGGGCAACCACAGGAATAAGTAAATAAGATAATTCATAACTAGTATAGGGAAGAGAAATGTGAATAAGAACTCATATGACAGGTTTTTGTTGTCAGAAACATGACAAATTATGTCGGCCTTTTTCAATAGCAAATGTCTGTGTTCAAGTATATGGGCAGAGGATTTTTAGATTATATCGCATTTCATTTCTTTTATTTGGTTTTGTTATTATCAGCACTCATAGTTATGCCCCACTGGAAATTACACCCACGATTATGCACAAAAGCTCTGGTCATAGCAGTCATTTGGCCTCACTAATAAGCATAATGAAACTAGAATGTGTGGTCTCAACCTTCCTAAAAGTGTACAGACTAAAAAGTTGTTAATCAGCTGGAGACAACACCATTTTTAGAATCATTTATATGAATGTATTTCGTGAAGCTTTATGGTGAATCTTTATCTCATGACACAAAACACACGGCATAGCAGAGGCACCGTCATACAGACAAATGACACCTAATGCCCTGCAGCATTATATAATGGAACAACAGCTCATTCTCAGCTCCCCTGAGAGAGACACACACCACTATTTAAAAAGACAGACATTTATAGTAACCCCCCACAGTGGGTAAGTACAATGTATTCTTGTTCTTAAGGGATCCCTGCACGATAACTGGTGTTTTTCTTTACCCCAGCCGCCTAGAAAGGTCATGGCCTGACTCGCTGCTTTACACGCCCACAGTAATATTTTCTGGAGCATGGCGCAACACCAGCCAGCCCACAAGCTAATTAATCCAACCTGCCTTACAACCACCCGTCAAGCACTTCATCAGCGCCGGTCAGTAGCTGCGGTAAAGGGTCAGCGCGTCTCAAACGGCCAGGCTGCTGAAGCGTGAACAGAGCACGCTGGAAACAATTCTGAGCAGAGACGGAGGAGTCCACGGTGCAAGGGTTTGCGCTCTCTCCTCTGGGTGCAAAGCAGACAGCACTTTGGGTGGGGTTCCACTGAGAACGTCCTTTATGTAGCGGAACATCTTATTTATTTTCCCGTCGCATGGATACGTTTGCTGCGTCGTACTCTTTCAGATGCAACACAGCGTGAAACACACAGCTAAGTCGAGCTGTGCTCATATCAAGACTCGAGCAGACATGCAAAGGGGAAAATTAAATAGTTGAGAGGAAAGTGTCGGCCTTGTCGGTGGTGATATGCGTCGTTACAGTGGGTTAACGTGGACCCGTTTCTGGTTGACTCCATTTCTAGTTTCCTCCCCTCCATCCGTCGACCAACTTAACATGATAGGATAGTTGTTTCTATCTACGTTGTTTCTATCAACTATGCCATAGCATACCCACATGCATTGCCTAATTAGATTGGTATACAACTGCATGATCTGGGCGTTTTAGTTGGATCTGGAGAAGTCTTAGAGTAGTCAGACTTAAATGCGACTAATGTGTGAATTTATGTGACCTTAAGTTGTCCAGTCATGGATTAAGGATATAAATGGTTTCATGTAAACATACTGATTAAAGATGTAATTAGATGCTAGTCAGACTATGTATTTCCCATGTCTGCACTTATTTTTCAATGTTATTTGATTAGGCACTAAACTGAAACTCTCAGTGTCAGTCCTGTGCTGTCCAGGGTCAAATGTACGCTCTTTATGGTCAAAAGAATAAAACAGATTACCGTCCTCATTTCAACATGCTTTGTAGATGCAGCCGTCAATGATCAGTCACAGATTGCCTACATCCTGTAAGATCACATGCTGCGTCTTGGCTCACGCACACTATGCCAGAGGGGAATCAATTACATACTTAATTGATTTGATTGACAGTGTGGTGAAAAGTTCAAGTCTATATTTAAGTAATTATATAAAGCTCATTGCTGGGCAACTCTGAAAGAAATGTATTTCAAAAATACTCTCCAACTGAAAATTACACAAATGATACCAGCTGAAAAAAAAAAGCCTAATTGTCCCAAAGCTTGTGGATAAATAATAAGACAGAACAGCAGCAGCCTAATGATTAAAATTGTCAGTGTTTAAATATGAATCCGGTGTTATTTAAAGCCCTTGTCGGAAATGTCTGCAGAAAAACAACAGAACGAACTAATAAATTAAGATGAAATATTTTCTCCAGGTGTGTTTAGTCTGAAGAGCCATTAGGATTGAGCTGCTACCTGCGTAGATGCGTCACGCTGAGGATAGAGCACCGCGCTTAACAGGCGAATGGCTTATTGCAGGTGGTTCTTTTTTTGTGTCCTGTTTTTTGTGGCTTTATTGATTGTCGTCTCGTTCTGGCAATCGCAAGAGCTTCATCAGGCATTTTAGTGGATGTTTAAAGTTACAGCAGATTATTGCAATGTATTATTGTTCTTTAAATTCTACATCAGAGTGCTCCACTTGCTCCACTCTATCACACTAAATAAAAAAAAAACATCAGTAAATTTCCACACAATGTTATACTAAGTCTAAATGAGATTGAGACTACCTTTTTTTTTCCATCATATCATCTCCCAGCCACTTGTATATACCTGCACATATTGCAAAGTTTTTGCATCTACAGTATAGTATAGGCACAGACAGTATATTCTTGACATATTGCTTTTTGATATTGTTTTTCATTGATACTGTTGTCATTATCCTCTTCCTACAGTAATTGTGGTTATTCTTGTTACTCTAGTTTTTCTCTTTCCTGACATTCTTCATACTTTGCTTATTATTTGATAAGTATTTGACTTCCTTGTCTTTTGCTTTAATCACCACCGCTCCATACTCTGTACTCCATAAACTGCAACTTTGTTCTCTGCTTGTCTTTAACATACCATCTAATGCTCCAGCATTGTCAAATGATTTGGAGTGCTGTAGCCAAAATGCCTTAGAGGACTGCGATATTCTGCTCTGAGTAGTAAATTCAGTAATGACAAGATGCATGCGTGCACGCTGACAAGGCATTATGCAGCCCGGGGTACCTGGCCCTCTATGTGAAACCATTATGCAGGATTTCTGCCTCCTGCTGAATGCAGGTGGGATACGGGACCTACTTATTACAGCCCAGATGTGCCTGTAATCCATCACTGTCTCCCCTGCCCCCACTGTGCTCTGGAGGATGTCTGGAGCATGGCCCCCAAGTGTGTGGGTGTGCGTGTGTCTCTGAATGTGCATGCTTATATGTTCACCTGTCTCTCTCTTTCTTTTTTTAGCTCTGAACAGTAATTGTCATGTGTCTGTGCACATGTATATATGTATAAGCATCTGCCCGGATTGTGTTTTCCAGATACATATATGCAACAATGCATTTTTGTCGCATTGCTCCTCACCCTGGCCCTCTTCCATCCTCACCTTTCTTTTGTCTCCGAGCCAGTGGTTTATATAATATTAATTAAAGTCATTAAGAGTCTCTAAGAAGCAATGTACATATTAATGATAGCCCCTCACACTGAGCATCTTCAGTCCACCTATTTTTTGCCCGGCTCTATGCAAGAAGGTGAATCATTAATGTGTAACTTGTACAAGTGAGTACAACACCTCTGCCTCAGCTGTGGTACAGCTGCTGTGGTAGTGGTGGTGCACTCATTATTCCTGCTGCTCATTATATTCTCGTTATGTGTGTCACTCTCCTTCCCCTAAAATGAAATTAATGATTTATTGTGGCTTGTGAGTTGTTCAAAACAAGCAATTTCACAGCGCTGAAATGAACGCTGAACAAACAAATCCAAGTGTAAAATATGTTTAAATCCAAGAGGGCAGGCTGTGAGCACAGAGATAACTTTGGTCACGTTTGGACCCTTTGCTGTGATGGTTTTGCATCGATACTCTCAGTTTTCACTGTACGTGAGAGGACCTTGCTTTCTGCTCTCGTATCGATTCAGCTTCTAAAAGCCATAATCCCGTCTTCAAATGCTCCTCATTCAGCTCAAGTGTTTCTAAAGCACAGCAGGCAATTAGAGAATTAGAGAAGGCTGCATTTATTCTGCGGTGCAATCCCTTCACTGCGAGCCTCTGGAGAGTTGATAGGGAGAGAAGCAGTTGTGCGACGCTTGTTTGAGTGCTTGTGTGTCTTGCTGCCCCCACGTGATTCCCTTAATATGACACACTGACAACAGGCACTGATTTAAGAGCTCATTTAGCAATCTTTGCTCCTTGCAAGAGACCAACTCGCCTTGCGTCTCTCAAGTCGCACAGACAAGCAAAGTGTCTGTCTGTTTCGATGGAGCCAGAGCCGCCCTAACGTCTACAAAACAGCTCGACAGACTATTGAGCTCGGTGAAAGCGAACTATTTTCTTGGAACACAAAGCAATTAAGCCCTCAGTAGATTCCTCTCGTAACAAAGGGCTTCGCTTTTCTTTGTTGGTTTACATTGTCCTTTACTTGACTAAGCAAGGCTCTACATACTCCTGTCCCAATCGATACCCAGATGTACCAATAGATTGCCTACTGCTGCTGGACACACTAATGAACAAGCGTTCGAGGTGAGGAGAGGCAGGATCACTTTCATCATGTTCCCAGTGAACCCTCTGGCTTGCAGAGATTCCGGCGTTATCCTGCGGAGGGCGTGTGTTGCCCATCTGATTAAGCCTCTGTGCAAAAAGGTGTAGCTCTGCTCCATCAATACTGAATGATTTTCACACTGCTATAACACCACATGTACACATGCTCTTCCTGCTCCAACCCCACTGACCTGAGCTGTCTCGAGTGTTGCAATAATTGCCCAATCAATAAACCTTGTGTCAATTGCATCACGCCAAGAAAGCAAGAAGCAAAAACAAGCAACAGACAGAATCTGCCATTGCCGCCCCCCCTCTCCTCAGGCTAATCTGTCACAGAATCAATACAAACGATGACACCAGATGACAGCAGAGCAGGTGATATCATCTTTCATCTGGAGCCGCCAAAGGTGCCTCGGCCTGTGATATGTGGCGGCCGACGCTCGTCATCTCTGCCTGCATTCTTCAGTGTGTGCAGCTAACGGGAGGGAGAGTAGGGAGTGAGACCTTGGAGGGATTTCTCGTTCGCCGTGAAAGCGCTGTGAGCAGCAGATTGGGTCTCCGGTGTGAAGGGTTAAGTGAAGCAGTGCTGAGGTTAGAAAAATCTCCAAAAAGATGCTGTCTTACCGAGGAGAGACTGGACAACAGGCAAAAAAGCAGCAACTGAAAGCAAATACATATTCATAAATTGCACTTTTTCTTATATCTTTCTCTTATCTTTATCTTCTTACCTGGGTTTTGTTTTGTTGTCCATTGAGAGTAATGACATCAAGCTTGTGTTTCTCATGAAATGTAAATGTTATTTCTAAAATAATAATTGGTGTTTCTATTACACGTTTTATTGTGAAATTTAGGTTTTATGCATTCCAAGGAGTTATGGATGTGCTCACAGTATTTGCTGCTCTATCAAAAAGTTAAAGTGTTTTGCGTATCATTTGCAGTCAGCTCTGAGGAAGCAGAGGGAGGGAGGGAGGCAAGGAGAAAAGAAAACATTCACCCCTGCTGATGCACAGTTTTCCTCTTTCTCATCTTCTAGATTGTGTCTTAAACAGACATTAGTGCTAATTGAGGCACCTTGCTAGCCTTTTGACAAATACATACAAGGAATATATTTTAGTAATTTTAGTCATTTGCACCACTTTTAATGTTGAGTAATTTAATATTGCATAGATTGCTTTCAAAAAGCAGGTGTAATCCACACTAAGTTATTTATTTATATAAGTTATTTCAGGTATTTATTTATTCATTTTTGCTCCATTGTAAAGAAAAAGCGTGCAATGGACTGGAGACCTGTCCAGGGTGTATTGTCTGTCGTCGTCCTTTGTGCTCTGGAATAGCACAGTTTTGCTGTTGGGTACAAAGCCGATAAGATAATGGATGGATGGATAATAGATGGGTGGATGGATGTTACCTTAACAGTGACACTTCACTGAATTATTTGTGCCATGGAATCGCCTTTGAGGAAATCCAAAAATAGCTTCAGCTTGATGATCCAGTTAATAATACAATAATATCCATGAAGGTTTAATAATTAACACAAGGGCTCACGGAGAGAATCTGAAACACATCCTTGAGATAATTGCAGTCACTTCATACACTGCTCTTGGTTTACAGCACTAATGAATCCATTTACCCATTTGGTTGTTCATTAAAGGATTCAGTGCAAGCTGCTGCTCAGTTTACAGTTTTGTTTGACTCTCACGTTAATCTGCGCAGGTTCAAGGTTGCACTCAAGAGTTTTCCTTACTGCTGTCAATCCCAAACTATATACGGTCAATCAAAAATATGCTTGGTTCCATGGTATTACAGCTGCATCCAATTTGCTTGTGAGCTTGCAAACTGTTGGCTTTCTGGGTTTTGCTTGCGGCAACCCGCTGGAATGCTGGCTAATTTTTATGCTAAAATATTTATGTTTGTAACATTACAGGAGGAGAACTAGAATAATCAGCATGTACTGGAACAGTGAGTTTGCACTCACCATATTGGTTCCTTAGTCTGACACTTAATTTGAGCATTCAACGTAGGTTCATACGTAGACATCCACTGTTAAAAGTTTCAGAAGATGCTCACGTCCAGACTGGGCCAAGACAGCAAGACTCCTTGTCTGTCCTAATCAATTGTCAAGTTCCAACTGGATAACAATCTTTATGGCAGTGATAGCCTTAATGCAGATCGATAGTTTTGCCTCTTTAAGAAATATGATGCTATTTATTGGTTAAATCCTTTGCTAAATGGTCAGACAAAGGCCATACAGCTCAACTCAGAATGCAGTTCATTTACTGAAGACCTGACTCTAGGGTTAAAATCGCTGAAACAAGTGCATGCTGATGTCTTCTGATGTCTATGTTTTGCAGCCTACGGCTTGTTTATAAGTTAATAAGCCGAGGCTATGCGAGGTAAGAGCCTCTCTGCACGCTACACCACTGCACACCACATAGTGTAGAGGGAATCCTCTACCCACCTTAATCTTCTCTGTCTTGCACTGTCAGCACATGCAGCAGATCAGAGGGATCAGGGATCGCACTGAAAAGAGGGAAATGCAGAGTAGAAAAAGAAGGAAAAGAGGGAGGAAGAGAGAGGGGGGAGCTTCCCTTTCATCATTCGCATATTACCTTCTCGCTCACTTATGCCTCATTTAGCTAAAACCTTACTTGTGTGCGTACACTGTGAATGCAAATCCAGTCTCAAGTTAAGTTATCTGGATGACAAAGGAAATCACATCAGCGACACGGCTTCGCCTTTAGCACAGCCCGAGAGACGAAGACAGAGAGCGAGAGGGAGAGAGTGAAGAGGCTTGATCTTTCTTCAGTGACTTGAATGGACAATGTGCATACACAGAGAGAAAGAGAGAGAGAGAGAGAGAGAGAGAGAGAGAGAGAGAGCGAGAGAGAGAGAGAGAGAGAGATTCAATTTGTCATACATGGTTTGCTTGACTAGCTGCCCGCCTGTTGGATTGATTGATTGATTTCTTAAGGTTTGGAGGCTGTTTGATTTAAGTGTTTGATAGAGTTATATAAGCCATGGATGCTCGTCATGTCAGCAGCATTGTGAAATACATTAATCTAGAGGCTCATTGTCCACAGAGGCATAGCAAAGTAGTAGTTTATCCATCTTATTTTGCATGCATCACAAGTGTTTTCAGATGAGTGTCATATTAATTAGTATGACGTAGAAAATGTCACAATGTCACGTTGCCATTTTATTTCGCAAAGCAGTCTGTACAGTGTAATTTACAATGCTGCTACTATCAAACCGTCACCTTGGCCATGGACAGTCCTCTTCAAGCATGTCAATATAAGATTGATAACCCTAGATAAAATAACATTATGTGAAAAGGAGTAAATAGGCTAAATGTGATTTATGTTTGTAAAAGCAACAATGAAGTGGTCATGAAGACTAGAAAAGCTTTATTTAAGAATCAGTCTGTTTACCCATTAAGAACCATTCATCATTTTCACTGAGATTCATTTTTCTGTCCTTTTGGCAAGGTGCACATTTCAGTACGGGCTGGTGGTGGCTCCGTTTTCTAATATGTGAACCATGTAACCTTCAGAGAAGACAGAATTATGTTAGAATATCCTAAATCTGGTTATAAGAGGATTTACACACCTGGAATACAATGATGAGAGATCTCTCATTGAGTAAATCAAAAATATGTTTCCAATTAGCTGATTATACTTCTGAGCTTCCTTGATTCTCCATTGGGTCTCAGTGTGGGATTGATTCAGGTATAGCGGTCAGTGAAGGTTTTTCAAATCATCAAATGAAGTGAATAAGTGGAGGAGGAGGGTCAGATTTGTGTATGCCTGCTCAATTTATTGATTGGTCATTCCAGCTGGTAACAGGAGTGGAGCAGGAGCAGCTTCCTCGACAGAATCACAATTGACTGTTGTATGACTGCATTTCCTGTGGTCAATGGAGAACTTTTCAGTCTGTCCAGGGTTGCAAGTCGATATCTGAAGAAGGGATATCCGGATGAAGAGTTCCTCCTCTGGGGATCAGTCATTGTTTACAGTGCGATTAGCTATGTCACTTTCATACTTGACAACAAGCCGGTGATCTGGGTAATCTCTGTAAGCTGATGTTTGGTTGTGAGAAGAGACAAATAGCAACAAAGATAGGGAGTCGTCACACAGGAGTTTAGTCTGCCATTGTTTTCTCTTTACGTAGACACTTAATGTACTCTGCGAGCACTTAAAGCCTAGACAAATAGAATATTAATAATAATAATGTATTTAATATTGTATTTTTGAATCATCGGTCCCATTATAGTTTTTTTTTTCCTTCTGTGTGTATCTTGGCTCGATTGGGAACAGATGTTTCACTCACAGCCTGGCTGAGGTTAACTACACACAGACTTTCTATGCCGTTTAAAAAAATTAATAATCTAAATCCAATCTACTTAACATTTAAGGTATATATGGTCTGACATTTCTGTCCAGTGGCCTTCACTTCTTCAAACAGACTTGAATTTATGTATCACGAGACATTCAGTCATTATGGACGCTGGCGGGAGATCTATTGGCTCATAGACCTTAGAGCTGCAGAGCTAATCAAAATATCACATAAATGACACTGGACTGACAGGAAGGTGTCGTTTGACAAATATGTGCTGAAAATTATGATCCAACCACTATGATATCATCTGCTTCACTAACTGAAAAGAGTCACTGATTAAATATAGTACAAGTAAGGCACAATGGTAAGAAAATATAAACACATTGGACGGAACTATTTCACACCATACGTGTATATTATTAAATGACAAAAACAAACAATAGTTTCAGATACCCATTTGATTTGCAAACTTAAACGTGATTAACATAAGATGAAAAGTGAACATACCATAAGTGATTAAATCATATTTTAACTTTAGATTTTGTTAATGACCACAGTTCAGTGAGTAACTATATGTCAGGTTTGCTTTTGGTGTTCAATCCAAAATAAACCTACCACAGTGCCAAGACACGTCCAACATCAGACCAATACAAATGAATAATTAATGGATAAGAAAAATACATCACTGCATTGACAAACCCATGTAAATGATGCAACTTGCTGTCAAGGTGAGTACTGATGAATGTGTTCAGCTCCCTGTCATTAAAGCTCTGCAGAATCCTTTCTCCACCTCACCATTAAAATGATGTTTCCTCTTTTGTCTTCTCTAAACTGAATCCTGAATGATGGTTTGACATTAATAAACTGTGATTAAACATAAATAAAACGAAATAAATACTGTTGTATTTGGACACTGCAAAGATTAAAATCAAACACAACCCTGACCTTAATCATAACTCAAACATAAATGATGGTAGTTAATATTAGATTAGAAGAACTTCATGAAAATGAATTTTGCAATATTAAACAAAACAAAATACTTCCTTAACAAATATTCCCTTCATACATACAATACATTTATGCATTATACATTACATTACATTTAATCATTTAGCAGATGCTTTTGTTCAGAGTGACTTACAATTGATGGACAGCCTCTTGTTGCTTACAATGCAACACGCAGCCATAGTTGGGGTTGAAAGGAATGATAAGATAAGGTAAGATAGGAAGAGAGAGAGTTTCTTTCCTTGATTCATTATTTATTTATGCATTTATTTATTTAGAGAAGTTAGAGTTTAGGAGAGGGGGTGCTCCTGTAAGAGGAGGGTCTTCAGAGATTCTTGATGATGGAGAGGGATGTTCCCACTCCCTCTAGTGTTTGAAAGTTTGTTCCTCCAACTTGGGACCATAAAGGTAAACAGTCTGGATTGTGATTGCCTTGTGCATAGGGATGGCAAAGCCAGAAGACATTCTTGGGAGGAAAGTAGTGCTCGAAGGGGTATAAATCGGAATGAAGGAATTCAGGTAAGTAGGAGCACACCCAGAGGTCACTGTTCGCTCTGTACGCTGGCGTCACATGTGCCCTTTTTGGTTGTCTGAAGGTAAGGCATGCTGCTGCATTCTGCACCATCTGTAGAGGTTTTGTGGTGCATGAAGGAAGGCCTGCCAGAAGAGAATTGCAATAATAGAGGCGGGGAGTTGGGTCACGTACTGAGTCGGGTACGGCCTGTTTTTCGAATGTTACAGAGAGCAAAGGGACATGCCCGGGAGACTGCTGCAATAACTTAACTTACAGCCTAGAGGTCTCGGGATATAGTGACAAAATACAATTTCATTTTACAAAGGAAGGGAGTAAGCATAAACTTCAATTGTCAAAAATCAACAAACAAATTATTCATAAATTTACAGAATTCAATTAATTTCCTGTATACTATAAAACAAACTATACATAAATTAAATAATATCCCTCCAGAGGATGTTTCAGACAAAATACATATAAATATGAAATGTATTTAAATGTATGTTTGTATGATTTATAATTTATAATTCATTTTATAATGTATGTATAAATATATAAATATGAATTCAGAGGGATTTGTATGTTTACAAAAACAAAGGTTCAAACAAATATAATAGAGAGATAAACTCCTTTCGACTAAAGGAGTCAATCAATGGAATAATTTAGAAATAAAAGTCCAACTATGTAACAAACTTAATGGATTCAAAAACTTATTTAAATATAGTATTATTAACTAATATTTATCTGAATTATCAACTACAATTTGCTCACAAACTACCTTACGATATGTAGTCTAAATTTACAGTATGAAATGTCCTGATAGAAACTGTTAATTTAAAGTGGTAAGGCAAGTTTCAACCCACACCTTTTAAGCCCAAATACTCCTGCGGATGAGGTGGTGGGGATAAATGAATTATTTTTTCTTGTTTATTTATGTTTAAAACAAATGTGTATATAATGATGTTTATTGTGTACGCAATTCTACAAGACCAAAATTCACAACTCAGTCCTCCTTGTGCCAACAATGCCTTGAGTTATTAGATCACTTTTTTCACATATACTCGCTGAGCTAATTAAACTCACGTGTAGCTGCATTCAATTCGGATGCATATGACAGATTGAGGAAATGTGTAAATGTAAATTGCCATGCACACACACACACACACACACACACACACACACACACACACACACACACACACAGGAACAACTGTGCATTTGATTACTTTTGGTTTTAGGTTGTTTTCACTGGTCCCATTGTTCATTTGAACAGATGCTGTTTGATGTGCCATCATTTGGTGAGGTTTCATGATGGTGATGGTGGGAGTGTAGGAATCTAGGGTAGAGAGAGAGAGAGAGAGAGTGAGAGAGAGAGAGAGAGAGAGAGAGAGAGAGTGAGAGAGAGAGAGTGAGAGAGAAAGAGAGAGAGTGACTGAGATCCAGGGCTCCCAGTAAGAGTATGGTTCAGAGTGAGGAACACTGACTGTTTGATCCCATTGATCTCCTCTTGCTGGTTCAGAGATGTGGAGCCAGCTAGACAATGAATGCACACACACACACACACACACACACACACACACACACACACACACACACACACACACACACACACACACACAGCCACAGTCTCACACACACACCTTCTTTCCAGATGTATTGGTTTGATGGCTTCAACCCAGCCAGTTTTAAATTCTCAGTGTACACCAGATTATTCATTGTGTCACCATAATACTAATTACTGTGTCTTAAGACGCTGTCATGGATGTCCTTCAACCCAGCCATGTCCTCCAGCGCCTGATGTGGAATATTCTGAGAAATTCCCAAGCTAGATGGGATATGTTGCACTTTGCTTTTCCTCCTGGTATAACGTGCCAAGAATACCATCACAGGAATACCTCCAGGAGGCATCCTGATCAGATGCCTGAAGCATTTGAAATAACCCCTTCCCACGTGACACTGCTGTAGTTCCACTTCCAGCTCCTCTGCCTTCATCGTGGGATGAGCACTGACACACTGAGGTATAATTTCAGCCACTTGTATTTCTAATCTCTTTCTTTCAGCCTCTGCCCACTGCTCATGGCCACAGGTGGGGGTTGAACATACACTGGCTGTTAAATTGAGAGTTTTGCTTTCAGGCTCAACTCCCGCTTCACCGTGACTCCTGTGACCAGCACAGGCATAACCACAGAAACTGCAAAGATCCCTGCACATGTGCCCAAGACCTTGACAAATTTCAACCAGTCCACTTTCATAAAACAGCTCACTAGCAACCCAAAAAGGAGACATGCACCATCCTGCAGGGGGGTTCACTGGCCTCAGCAGCAGAAATGGTGGAGCATGCTTCTAATTTAGAACCACTGCTACATTATACAAAGTCTCAGTCAACTGTCCTAAATGTAAAACCTCAATAAGGCTTCTTATGTTGTGTTTCAATGATGGAATTTAACAGTAAAGCTTGGGAATAATAAACAGAAGACTGCAAGGAAGCCCTTCTGGAATTGAGGAATTTCATTCATATGCGGCTCATTATTAATAATTAAGGTCATCCAGCTCTTGCTAGAAGACTAATCCACAATTTTTCCACAGATCCAGATACAGTGTGAAAATGCTTACAGTACAGTGCTCCCCAATTATTGGTCCATCCCTTGCTCATAACCTGGTCCAGTGGGAGTAGAATAATCTGTTTTAACAAGCAAAACTTAGAACTTAAAAAAATCTAAGACGCATTTACTCATGATTGCATAGAGGTGGCTGCCTTACTTAAAGTGACAGCTGACCACTTTGTGGTATTGTGTCACTTATCCTCTCATATTGCTGGATCATCATGTGCACCCACCCACACATGAACACAGCCACAGAAACGGCTCTCAGAGAAAGCAAACAGAACTCGCTGAAGCCACACAGTCTTGTTAGACAAACACACGCATGGCCAACAGTTGATACATCCACTCGTTCCACTCTCTGTCTCTGTCAACACGACAAGAGACTTAATCAAAGTCAAACAGTGAGTGTTAAGCCCTTGTCACCCTCTCATCCTCAGACAAGGAAGATGACAGACATTCAAATCCAGTATATTAATATTCCTGACTGTGTGTAACACCAGATAATATATGTATTCTGTTGTTTGTTGTTGGGACCTATTCTCATCCTTCATTAACATTAATATAATTTTCACATAAAAGAGTGACACATTTGTTCGCATCAAAATCTGAGGAGATAAGGTGACAGAAAGAGGAGACAAATCCACACGCAAAGATGTGTACGCACAGATGTTTGGACCAATGAACTGAGATATTTTTGTCTGGGATGGACGTAATGAATACTGACTCTCTGATGACTTTGGTAGTTGCGTTTCTGTTACAGTTCTTTGCAAAGTAATTCCCAAATTTCGACAAAGTACAACCCCTTCTTGCAGGTGTGGCCCCTGAATGGTGTAATTCTCTATTATCCTTGTAAAATCTTACCATGCAACGTCCCATTATTTTAATGACATCTCATCCTGCAAGACTTCCAAAATGTTTTGCATTTAAATCTCATCAAATGTTTTAAGTAGATTAGGAAAAGGTCTTGATAAATTCAGTCATGCTCTATACTGCACTGTCATGTTTGTTGCAAACTGGTCATGTGACCACGTATGCTAAGGATGCAAAAATGGCGTTTACATTTACATTACATTTTTAAGATGAACGCACTGCAGGTGTTTCCATTACTAGCTTTTTATTGCAATATTTAGGTTTTCACAATTCTAGGGGAAATCCACCTGCCTGTAGTCAGCAGCTAGTGAATATTGAAACTATGAGAATAGTAAGAAAGGAGTGGGGCAAAAAGCATGTACGTGTTGCGTAAAGTTTAGCTACATGTACACAGTCACACCCTTGAACACTATGCTAGCCTCTCAAATTGAAACTCTCCCAGAGAAGTGTGTGAAAGGTGGGCCTGAGAAGCACAAAGTAAAAGGAGGAAGAGATTTAAGAAAGCGGGAGCAAGGTAGGGGGGTGGAAGAGTGACAGTAGCTGAAATGATGGCCACCCATGCGCTCCACTAATATGAGGCATAAATGGATCTGCCTTTTATCCCAGCAATGCACACACCATCCATAAAGCCCTGTCACAGCAAAGAGCGAAGCTCATTTATGCTGCAAACACACCCAACACTTTCACGCATACCACACACACACACACACACACACACACACACACACACACACACACACACACACACACACACACAGGTGGCAAGCTCATTCATGTTCCTGTTTATTACCATTACCACCAGACGACAGAAAGCGAGCAAGAGCCAGGCTGCATTTCGCCCCGTGATGCCCATCATCATCGTCTGAGTCTCAGGTGTTTATCGAGCTGTCACTTCGCAGGAGGCCCAGCAGGCGTCCCGACGCTCCTCCCTTACTTTCACACACACCGCTTTGGTCTCTCTGTCACTTTTTGCATCTGCATCACTTCTCCAGTCTGTCATTTGTTCCTTTTTTTTTTCACAGCTTTTTCTCATTTCCATGCTGCCACCTCCTCTCCTCGTACCCCTGTTTTTTCTTTCCTTTTTTCTTAATCTTCCTAAATACCACTGTGGTGACAACACCCCTCTCACTTTGCTCAGTTTTTTTGTTTACAGATATGCCTATTTTCAAGGCTTCCTCATGAGGTTTCAAAGAGAGAACTGTGCTGTTAAAGCACTTAATGGTCTCAGAAACTTTTTTTTCCTGTGGTTCAATCACTCCCCTGTGCATTTTTAGCACTCGGGTAGAACATCATGGGTCTAATTTAGGTGTTGCGCTTATCAAAATTCAGCTACTAGGCCATTTTGTTGCCCATTATTTTGAAAGGCAATTACAGCTTGTGATAATTACGTTAATGGACAATTAAGAGACACTAACTTTATCATGGTGTAATTGGGGATCGACTGAGCTTTCTGCATTGGCGGCTATTAGAGGAAATACTTGTGCTTGAGGCAATGTACTGTGGCTTTGCCTCATTTGAAACTCTGCTTCAAAGGGTTTGACTGTTTTAAATTACTGATACATCCAGATACACATTTCAAGTTTTTGTTTTTGCAGATCCTTTACAAGTCACTTTAGGCAAATATACTTATTCCTATATATGTATACAGATGTGGATGAAAGTAAGTGGATAGAATCTTTTTCCTATCGGACTTTCCTTTATCTTTGTGCAGCATAGCTAATACTGGTATATCATGGTGAATTCGATTGTCCAGTATCTGAAATTAATGCGTCATCCAGGGCAATAAGCTTTAACTTTGGGTGATCTTTAAGGAGAAATCGAACCCATTTGATACCTTCTTATAATTGCGATCTGGATAGGTCATGAACGGTCATCTAACTCTATTGAACTTCACTGTTTCTCTTGACTCAGGCCATGTCAAATTACCTCAGTCAATCCAATTTGCATATTAATTTCACAGACACACTATGAAGAAAACTATCTAGATACAGATCACATGTTCACAGCTGGGGTAAATGAGACTACGTGACATGGTGTCTTTGATAGTATTTTCATCTCACTGCAAGAGCAAGACGGTCGATTGCTTCTGTCTGGGATTCTGTTCTTCCAATGTCTCAATCCAGTTTCCTCCCACAGTCTAGAAACATGTAATGTTTTCATTGCTGGTGACTGTAAATTTTCCCTCAGTGTGAGTGTGAGAGTGACTGGTGTGTGCACCTTCCAATGGACTGGATGTCTATGACACTGAGTAGATTAAGGTTCACTTGCTGCTCTGCCGGTCTAGATATTCCTCCTCTAAGGCAGTGGTGTTTTGATCTGTGTTTGATTGACAGTTTGTCAGTTTCTTAGCAGGATTCTACAAAAACTACTCATGTCCCCAAAATTGATTGACATGTGTGGCATGAACCAAAAATGAACCCATTATATATTTTTTTTCTCATCTATTCTGTTGCCTTTGACAGAGATTTGCGCTCTCCAGTGGTAGATCTCGTTTGTTCTGTTTGTTGACCTTTAAATCACCTTTCCTTCAGTATTGCCACTCTCCTTAGTCTCCTTTTTCTCAGTCACCTTTCAGACCATTTTAAGTTGAATCCTCCCTGTTCAATACTCATTTTTTGTGTTTTTTTCATGCTCTCCTTCCATTCTCTTTGAATGTAGATGCAGATGTAGATGAAGATGTAATCCTTTGTCACTTCTTCCTTTTGTTTTTCCTCAGACTTTTCCTTACAGTCATTTTCTACAGTGCCTCTCCTCATTTATTCTTGCTGTCGACTCAATAAGGTATGCAGTTGATCTCGTCTGTTGTTTCACCACTTTACATCCTGCAATCCATCTCCCGTCCCCTAATCCTCTTTTTTATACCTCTCTCTGTCTCCATCTGTTCTCTCTCCTTGTTTCTTTTCTTGCTTCCGTCTCAGTGGGTCCTAAAGAATCCACGTGGGGGAGAAGTATTTGCTGCCAGTGTCTCTCTTTTGGCAATCCTTCCACTCTTCCCTTCTTACTCCCTCCCAGTCCCAGAGGTTTCACTTTCTCATCTCCCCCTTTTCCTTGCTGTCCCCCCCGTCCCGTCCCTCCCCTAACTCATCCCCGCTCCTCTTCCCCTCTACTTTCTTTCTCTCTTCGTTCCCGTACTCCCATGGGTGCAGGTGGTAGAGGATGACGCTTTGCTTTGATTGCTGCATGGCTGCAGGCATTCCCGGGGCAGAGTAGCTGTGGAGCTTCAGTCTGCTGGATATAGTGGTAAATAATCCCGACTGGGGAGGGAGGAACAGAGAGACACTCAGGAGGGAAGACGGAAGGAAGGGAGTGGATGTGTATGCATGGGTGGGAAATTTATGTGTGTGGATGGGGATTTCGGTTTAAAATTAAAGTGCGATCACTACTTTTTGAATGGTTGATAGAGCATTTTTGGAAACATTTTAGTGATAAAAAAAATCACTCAAGACTAGTGAGTTTGTTTTCATTTACCTGCATTATTTATGTCTCTGTCTTGACTCTCATTCACTCTGACTGTAATGATAGTTGCCTAAAGCATGTGTGTGAGTGCTATTATATATGACAGACTTCAAACCATTTGTTCATACACGGTATATAAGACACAGTATATGGGCTCAGGAATAAACTGTGACATTGTCGTGCTGATTTACATTCACATCGCTGCTGTTTGGGACCTGTAAACACATGTTTTATTCATCACTGACTCACAAGCAAAGTCATCATAACGCTAATCAAATGACAGAGGAAAAAGAGTGACAAAACTTCAACTAGTTTTGTAGAAAATTCATTGGATGGCTTGTGTGTTGCCTTTCCGTTGTTTTTAAAGCTTTTCATTTATGAGTCAGTGTTTGAGGTGGCATGATAAGTTGGTGGTTAGCACTTCTGTACCACAGCAAGAATGGCAGGTTCAACTCCAAGACTTTTTACGTTTTTCCTTTCTTTTCTCAGGTTTCTTCCCATGGCAGCAGGCAGATTTAGGTCAGTAAGAGACTAAATCACCCCTAGATGTAAATGTGGGCGTGAATGGTGTGGATGTGTACCGTGTGATGTGTACCTGTGACTAATGACCTGACCATGGTGCTTCGATTGTGAGATATGCTCCAACAGACTCCTTCAATAGAAAGCACAAGGTGGGTAAGATAGTAGGTGTATGGCATATGTTTTAAAACATAGACATTTTAAAACTTATAAACTCAACCTAGACAACAAAGAGGCCTCTGGCAAGCCGGCTCCTTGAGAATGACACCGGTGCTAACACTGCTGGATGAACGGGCAAATCAAAGAAAAAACAACACAGAGCAGCTACAGAGAGATGAAGACGATCATGCTCTGTTTATGGTCTGATGATGATTCCAGCCAGTCGTCACATGGGATCAGTGGCGTGCAGATTATCAGTAATATTCAGTCAGTATTCACTGCCAGCAGCGTGGTGTAGACATGGGAAATAGAAAAGGTAGCAAGAGAGAGAGAGAGAGAGAGCATTTAAAGGATGCATGCTGAGAGCTAGGGAGGAAAGTACCTCCTAAGTCCGTAAAATCGCACATATCTTCATGATCAAGGGCTGAGGTTGGCGTTCAAAAAGAATGGTGCTTTGACTTCCATCCCTTGAGACCCTGGTTTGCTAAGTTACTCCCTCTTATTAAGCCTACACAGGACTGTCAGGGTGAAGAGACACACTCCACTTGGCCAAGTGACACTACTGAAGCCTCATATTTCTTCAGTAGCTCTCATTTATCCTTTGACCATAATCTTACTATCCAGCCCAATCCTCAGCTGAATCTTCAACAAAAAATGAAGCCAAGACCCAAAATGCGCTGGTAGGTGCAAACTGACGAGTACTATAACATGACCAGTACTGGTAAAGTTGCTTTTTCTATATCCTTCAATACATTATGTAAAATACATGCATACATACGTGCATGCATACATATATTCAAGTCGGGGCACCACCCTGTAAACCAGGGAGCACTAATCAGGTAGATCAGTTACTTCAGTCTCAGTCTGAAAGAGGTGAGATCTGAGCACTGGCAGCATTCTGGCAGTTGTCACACATACTCCATAAAGACAGACTCTCAGCTGGTTACAAAAATCACACTTAAATATCGAAAGTAAGTTAACACATGCAGTGTTATATTAAAGGGACTATGTAAATTTGCATACAACTATACTATAATACGCATTAATATAATACGCAAGTACAAAAGATTTATGTATTTATTTGTGTTTGTGTGTGTGTGTGTGTGTGTGTGTGTGTGTGTGTGTGTGTGTGTATGTGTGTGGATGGGCGAGTCTGTGTACCTATAAGCCTGTGTGTGTACCTGAATATCAGGTTTGGAATGTCATGGTTTTCCTTGGATTTGTGCAGTTCAGTTTGTCTCTTTCTGTGTTGTCTTGGTATTCCGGGTCTCCATAGCAACGCGCAATTGCACGTGTAGTAGCTGATGCACTTTCTCCTCCTTTGCTCGCAATTCTCACGTGGAAACCCCACTGTCTCCTAGCTGAGTGTGCTGGACCGTCAGAAGGCCGTTCTGGTGGGCCATTTTGTGATCTTGTTTTTCGATGCGACCGGGAGCTTTCAGGATAGTGCCGGCTCTGCTGCGGTGGTAGTGGCATCTCAACGCACGTAGTGGTGGCTCTGTCAAGACTTGACGTGGCGACTCCTGAGAAATAAAGGGATGGACAAGGAGGGGGAGAGGGAGAGAGCGACATGCTGTTGCTGCTGCATTCTGGGCCTGTAAGAAGGCCAGGCTATTGGACCTAAGGGCAGAGGTAACAGTTAGAAGACGCTGATGAATTACTTTTGTTAAGGATTGATCCTAAGTCTAAAGATATGCATGGCCCTTTTTTGACATGAAATCAAAGTGCGTGCATAAAATTTACAGACAAGAAGTTAAGACTTTATAATAAATACTTTAAATACTTTAAAATTCTCTTGTGTTTACACATTTTGTTCTGAATGTTGTGATTTCCTTAATCTGGCAAAAAGCTGGCTGATGCAAATGCCGTTAAGAGATCACGACTCGGGATGAATGGTCCTTCACATCTTAAATCTTATAATCTGTTATGAAATTAAGGCATGTGATGTAAAAACTCTTATGCAGGAGCAGGCAATTTCCGAGGCTTCAAAACACAGGATGAAGGATAACAGAATCTATAATGATATTAACAGCGGTATTTTATTTGTGCACCATAGTCTATGCTGAACGTGTTGTCATAATCATAATTGCTGAAGCATCCATGTACAAAACTCTTTTATTTCTTTCAGAAAACTCAAACTGAAAGCTCACTCCATGGCTCAGCTGCTCCAGTTTTGCAAGGCACAGCCAAGAGGGTTCAAGAGGATTTTCAAGAGCAAACAAACTGCCTCCTCAGTGTTTTGCTGTTACTTGGTAAAGCAAGTGACACAAGTGACACATGTGCAGCATAGACATCTGCCGTAAGGTTAATTTATTTACTACTTGACTGCCATTATCATATAAAAGCAGCCATGCTGTGCTAAACCTCCCTCAGATTGCAGGTTGCTGGGAGGTAAGAGGGGTCTCTGAGCACACCGAACATCCACGGAAAGCGTAGCTTAAACCGTGCTTTATTTCATTCGGTAGGTCTCCATGGTGGCTGGTGAGCTGCCGCATGGACTCCAGGTTACTATTGTCATAAGCCAGCTGGCTGCAGGTGCGTTTTCCTCTTTGAAGCTCCCTAAACCCGCCTGTTCTGTTGGTTTTAATCTTTATGTTGGGGTTTAACAAGGTTTGTTAACAGGAGGGCTTGATATGGTTACGACAAATTGAAGGAAATTAGCACCATTAGTACCAAGGTAAGGCATTGTTTGGTGACGTGTCAGGTTGTGATTGCTGCTTCATAAGCTACCGATTTATAATGCTTTTGTTTGTTTGTAGGGGGAATTCATGGTGATTTGTGTGTCTGCACCATGCTAGTATGGGCAAGCCATTAGCACATGGTGTCTCCTGGTGGGGGATGGGCACTTGCTGCAGGTCCAGGTATAATTGTTTGTTTGTGCAACCAACTGTGTTTGTCTCGTCTTTTTGCACTTTAACTATAATCTTCTCCACGTATATAAATAGTTCTGTTTTTGCCCCACTGCAAGCAATCGTCAGGTGCACTGGAGTGCTGGGCCTCTTGGTTTTCCTTTCCTTTTTTTATTATTCTCTCCTTTTTATAGTTCACTGCATGTGTAGAGTGTGTTGTAGTGTTCTTTTAACTGTTTGCAGTGCACCCTCCTTTTGCAGTGTGTGTAGATATGGGTGGCATTTGTGCCAATTTCCTAACAGGCTTTGTCCTAGCGAACTAAATTATAATCTGATCAATGTACTTTTGCTTGAGAACTTGAGCACTGGGTGTCTGCTGCCTTCATTTCTTTGTAAGAGCTTGTGTGCCAGTACACGCTGATGGTTTTAACAATTAAGTCTTTATTTGTTGGGTTGTTGGGTGGCGTTGTTGGGTTCCATTATGAGCTGGAGCTTTAGTGCTCCTGGCTACAAGATTTTGACTTGGAAAGATGACTAAAAGACTGGAGATCATTTCATTAAATTTAATTACAGAGCCTGATAAGGTTTGATAGTCTTTAACTGAGACTGTTTGGGGTCTGTTCCCTTCATATACTGTATGTAGTGTTGGTAACTTGACTGTCAGATACACAAATGTGTGAAGTGACATGTGATGAGTGCCTTTCATTCACTTTTAGCTATCATTTTTAACAAGATAATGATTAAATCAAGAATCTGGCAAAATCCAAAAATGTCACTCTTGCTTCCATTTTATCAGGGCTGAGACGCTCCTGCCTCTTGGTATGTCAATCATTGACGCCTCACAAGCATCATCATAAACCCAGTAGCCACAAATAGAAGGGTCACCAGATGAGTCACAGCTGCCATTTCATCAGCTCAGACAAACATCGACTCTGCTTCGTCAGAGGCAGAAAGGGTTACTGGCAACAACACCCGAGGTTCCTCTGGGTAAAACCTCCACTCCCGTATTTTGTCACCTCTCTGTTAACTTTTTTTTAACTGAGAAACACCTCATTGGCCAAATCCTGACTGCTCAGAGACAGTCTAGCATGCTAGGCTGATGTTTGAGGACTGAGACTTCCTAGCTGCTCTTAGTTTGTATCCTTTTGTCTCTTATTCATTGTGTCATATCCCTCAGTGGCCTATGAGGTTATTTTTGAAGTGGTTATTTTTCATCTGCTCATTGGCCATGCATGAACTATATCAACAACACTTAGAATTCATGGCACATCAATATAAATAACTCACATGCTATTAAGTTGTATTGATTATGTCTTGATGAAGAGAATGAAGAACATTGTACTTTTTTGACAGTTTTTGCAGCGCCAGTATATGGACTCTTTTCTCTTCTTAAACTGTTATTCAGTTAGAAACATACAAATACAAATTATATTAGTACAAATTATATTAATATATAACGTTTCCATGATGACATGTCTAGCTCTTACGTTGGGTAGAGAATTTTATCACATGGTTATACTATTGATTAAAGTTTCATTTGACATGCATGGGAGCAAAAAAAGCCATGCTGAGTATTAATCTGTCAAGATAGCATCTCTATCACTAAATGGATGCTAGATCACATGTCAAGGGGCCAGTTACCCAGATAGAGGTGCTTGTTGGACGTACGAATAGTTTCCACTCTCCCCTCA
Source organism: Karalla daura (assembly GCA_029224185.1). Classification (NCBI taxonomy): domain Eukaryota; kingdom Metazoa; phylum Chordata; class Actinopteri; order Chaetodontiformes; family Leiognathidae; genus Karalla; species Karalla daura. The sequence continues at coordinate 14,493,502 of CM055190.1, forward strand.
AGTAAGACCTTTGGGATCAATTATCAACACTTTTGAATTCAGACATGGTCGGAAAGCATGAATTAGGAACTACTTCCAATTGAGCATATCCTGGCCCTGAGGGGCCTCAACTCTCAAATGCACAATTTTCTTACTTTGAGGTGGGTGGGGGGCATACGACCTGTGGAACTAAATCTTGAACCAAACCTGAATCTCAACACCTAGAGTATCTGTGTGGCAACTGAGCTGTACAGTTACACTCTCATCCATAGATGTGTAAAGCAGAAAAGTGATGCGATCACTTTTTAGTTGGATGGATGGTGTCTCTGCTGACAGAAATAATGAAATGTTCATCTGATTGCATGGATCTGCTGTAACACGGAAGTGTCACTCATGATCAGCAGGGCAAGTTCTACATCTGCTCCTTGCTTACTCTGTATCTATGAAACTTCATGAATAAATCTCATGTTCAACTTGGCAGGCATGGTTGCATTGAGTCTCATGGCATATGCATTTTTCATCATTGGTGAATATTATCTGCATGTTTTGGTTCAGGTCCTGCATGTCTGCACCATCTACCTTATGATGTGAGCAGATTAAATAACATGTCCACACATGCACCATATTCTTTGATCTAAAAACCAGGTCATTACTGGTGAAGTGGCACATCCACATCTGTCCTGCTGATTTAACATTCCTTTGTTGAAGCAACCTGTGCTCTTGGTCTGCATTTGTGCTGCTCTGTATTCTGTATCTGTACACTGTCAGCCACTGCTGTCACAAGCCATTTTCCCCATAGGAACTATTAATGTGTGAATGTTATTGTCCTGGCTTCAGTTCAGCTCATCCACAGCTGTCTATGCCACCTGATGATCAAGAAATCTACTAACAGTGGTTTACAGAGACCGTAAAAGTAATGCATTTATCATGACTAAAGTAGTGCTAATCGAGGATGGATGATTGGTGCAGGGTGAGTGTGAAGCTGGTAATTCAGTGAGGAATGTATGCATTATTTCGAGAGTGCAGAGACACTGAATATGACTTCAGGATATATCAGTGCTGCATAATTTATAATCAAAAGGAGTTGTATTGCAGTTTATCAGACAGCATGCAGTGAAAAGCTCTAAGTTTCCAAGATTTCTTGTATTACAGATTGCATAACTGTCTATGCATGCTGTCAAATTTGTTTCCTTAGGGGAAATAAAATTACAAAACACTGAGACAGCCATTGATGTTTTCCCATGGATTTCTTGAATTGACATTCCTTCCAGCTCTCTGACAAGTAAATTAGTGGTCAATATTTGTATTTGTCATTTTATGCTGCAAACTCCCCTTGTCCAAACAAAACTAACAGCTTCATATTCAAGTTCCACTTCACAGGGTTAGATGAGAGCATTCCATCTTAGTGGTGCAATTACACTAAAGAGCTTTGTTATATGGTATCACAGCATCATCCATGTTAATCAGCAATTAACCTTGCACACTCTTGACTTCATCTGCAGTAATTTAGCCTGGAATCTGCTTCTTTCTGGGTCCAATACCATTCAATTTATGATTTTCTTTGCAAGTCTGTAGATCACCATTGACATATTCTGGGTCATCTAATTAAGAAAATGGAGCTCCTTAGGAGTCCCACATATGTACACATTCCATATCTACATATAATAAATAATGGTTTCACTTAACTGAACATATTTGCCATTACTATATTCATAACAGTGAAAACATCTTCCATGTTATTAACAATAAAGCTGTGAGGATAACAAGGGTATAAATGCACCGCATGCAACATCAGACTAAAAGCACAGTATCAAAATGTCATGTCAGTGCTTTGTAAACATGTCATACATTTGTTTAATGGATTAGTTGGGCAGCATCAGGATATCAGGATAAACGTGGTTGAACAAAAGAAACTTTTGTGGACTTTTGTGCCAGTTTCAAAGCTCCCTGGGACTCGCTATATTATCAAAGCATGTTATCAAACCCCAACCTCATTCATCCAAACACAATTACATAAAAAAACACTAAATGGTGCAGGTCAAGTAATATTAGGCTCACATGATATAACATCACAGTCAAAATGTTCCCTCTTAGTGCAGCACTGGGGGCCTGAAACAGGAATTATTGCCGAAAGCTTTAAACAAATAACCACACAGGCACAATTATATTGGCAGTTTTGTGCATATGAGAATACATACTCAGGCTGGCTCATCCCAGCCTGTTCCTGGTAGAAGAGTTTGTCCAAAAATAAGCCACAGAGGAGGATGAAACATGATGATGTTAGAGTTTTACTTTCTGTAACAGCCATCTCCGTGTCATAATAGCCACTAAGATTCTGATCAGGACTCATATCCAAATGAAAAAACACTTAAATACTGGGCCCTGAAGAAAGTGTGAATCTAAACTGGATATTTTATGGTCTAATGTGGCTTTATTGTCACGAGTTGCCATTAATTTTCATTGCCGACAACCATTTGAAGGCACTTTAGTTGTAGAATTTTACATGCCAGTGGCTGGCCTGGCTTGGACGAGTGGGGTGCACGCAGCTAATGGGAGATTTGATCATTTTGAATCGTTCAGTCTTCATTTCAGCATTGTGACTCTCGTGACTTTGGGTGACACATCTGGGATAAGCTGTCTCATGATGCCAGCTCTGTTGCTGTCAGCATGCAATCAGATCATTGTCATGTTCATTTGTGAACATTAAGCTCCTGAATTTGAACTCAGAAATCAAATGTAAGCTTTGCTTACAGGCAGCAAGACCTGTCACATAAAGCCTAGTGCGGCATAGAGACCACAATTTACGAGCCAGCAGTGGGCTGTGGAGGTGCTTTATTAGCTGGAAGCCACCATTTGTGGGCAGGTGAGACGTGTTTTTACTACTACTGCCTCCTCCTCCTTTTCCTCCTCCTCCTTTCATCACTATGGCAAACCCTTTAGTGCTCATCAAGGACAATGGTGAGCACATCTTCCTATGGACACACATGCACACAGAGGGACACAGGTTTGTTTGATCCATGCATAAATGTGTATAAATGTTGATAAAATATTTAGATAAAGATTATGAAACATTTATTTTGCTAGGCCATTGACAATCCAGGGGTCTGACACTGTTTGCTTGGAATCTTTACATTTAACTCTTTGCAAATATCTGCCAATGCATTGGTTGAAAATGAAGTATCAAGACTTAACTCATGACTACCCATTCTTTAAGACAGATAAATAGAAAGATAGAATGATAGACAGATTCATAGACAGACAGACAGATGGACAGATGTATTTTTCATACTGAAATTAAACTGAACTCAAGTCAATTCTGTGTGTATGCGTTTCCTTAAAGACTAAAGTAATATGCAGATAAAACAGCTTTGCAGAAATGTTCACTTAATTAATGGGACACTTGTAAAAGGAAATTAACATGAGATGAGCAAGAAATAGTAAATTATGGAGCTAAAACTTTATATTCATAAAGGGAGTGAGGACACTCATCACCCTGTAAGTTTATTGCCCCCTCTGTAGTGTAATTTAAACCAATTGCTTCAGGTCCAACATTGTCACCTCTGTAAGGAGGTTGTTCTTGCCAAATGAGCTGGTACGTGTTCCGATACACTCTCAATTGTCTGTGGACAAGCACCAACTGAAGAGTTATGGCCCCACTCGGCAGGTCATCCTCTCAGTCGAAGTTAGCTGAGATGTTTATGGTCTCATAGAGTTTCCCCCGCACACCTAATGAGAGCATTAAATAATGAACACAATTTACAAGTAAGGTGCTAGAAAAAAAAAACAACTAACCATTTCTAATTATGCTATCATCACATCCAACATTTTTATTGCTATATATCTAAACTGATTGATGGATGGCATCATATATCACCAGTGAGTAGGGGGTGGGAAAAAGGTGAAGGGAATGATATTGTCATTTTTAATGAACAGTGTCTTGTTTAATGAATTGTCTCACACACACAACACAAACATCACAAACATTTACAGTGGCGGGTCACACAGGTGACGTCAGCACTGACCATTTTGTCTCAGGTTTGGTGAAATTTCCTTTCTTTTATCAATCTGAATGATAATCCTTTCCTACTTTCTCTATCTGACCCCACACAGACAGCTTCAACAATGTATTACTAATATCTACCTACATCCTGTGATATGCAGCAGCCACCTCAAATCCAAGCCATGGAGAGTACCATTGCACAAAATGACCAGAATCCCATGGTATCGGTGAGAGGTTGAGGACTGCTCATTGCTGAAAGCTCTTTTATGAAGAATTCAATTAGAGGGAAAATCTATGACTGGGCCAAAAATGTAAATTCACTTTTACAAGCAGTGTTAATCCATCATTTAACAGGGTGGTTGAATTGTCTTCTGTACTGACTCAGAACAGTGCAGCACAAGAAAGAGGATTATCATATCTCAATATCAAAGAGATAGAGTACAGATTTCCTCTGTTCATCACCTGTGAGTGATAGACACAACTGACCCAGCTTAGCCAGACATTGGGAGGTGTATTCCAGCATGTAACAGAATTACTCACCAAATGGTGAGCAAGTCAGCGATGTTTTTTTTTTTACATGTTGGAAGTGTGTTTCAAAGGTCAAGAATGAGTCGCATGCTTAAAAATTAAAAACAGAAACTATTGTCTTCATGTGGCATGCAGAGAAAGTCTGTGTCTTGGGGCTTTGCTAAGCTAAATAACTGCCGGTCATGGTTGGACTAGTTAATCAGTGTTCCCTGAGGTGCAGTTATGCATTGAGTAGTCCAGTATTTTAAACCACTCGTACGCCATGAGCTTAAGTTAGATGCTTGAAAAATTTCACAGCACAGAAAAAAAAAGACCTTCCTTTCTTCCTTCCTTCCTGTCCTTCCTCTGGCATTGCTGCAACGTCTCTTAAATTGAAACTGAAATTTACACATTCAAGTTCTGGATGAAAAAAAACAACAACAAATAAACAAAAAAATAAAAATAAGACCAAAGAATTCAGCAATTTTATTGACTGAATGCACATTTACCAGTAAAGCTACTACTGGCACACCCACTGCCAGACATATTCTGCAAACTGAGTATGATCCACAGTTTGTGCTAACACAGATATTTTGGTAGTACACTACACAACTGATTTGAAATTTCGAGTGGATTTTCTCTGACACGAGAAGAGACTTCATTTAGCTGTGTAAGCGAGAAGATTAAAACCCAGCAAACCTCGACTTTTTGCCTTTGTGCTTTGTTGACAAAGTACCAGAGAAGATCCCTGCTGGGGCAGTATAAGAACCTGTTAAGAGATGACAAAACACTCCCAGTGTTATCTCTGCCTGTCTGGTTCTTGTACACTGTGCACGGACGTGTTAGCCAAATAGGGCCCATCGGCTGTCTCTGGGGGGTCAGTTTGCTAAGTAGTAAACCTGTGTTCTGTCAGGTGTCATTAAGGTCCGGCGGGACTCTGAGGGGACCTGCCACGACTAGGCGTAATGGATGTCTTCTTCACTGATTGCTAGGAGGGATGGAGTCAGCACAAACAGCAAATTAGAAGTGACATCTTGATGGAGGCAAAGCAGGAGGCACAGCTGGTGTCACAAGTAAGACTGTGGTAGCTCAGAAAGCAGGAGAAAAATAAAAAGAAGAGGTAAAAAGGGATGATAGAGTGATTCACTGATGCTTTCAATGGACTGATAACTACTGCCTATATACTAGGCCATTTTATTATTTGCTCTTTCAAGGAAATTAGATCTTGAACATTGACACATTGTTTGCTTGGTGTGATTTGTTCTGGGTTGCCTCGAAAGCAGCCTGTGGGCGGAGTATTACTTGTTCACTCTTCCTGCAGTGGTTTTCATAACAGGAATGTAAACAGATGAGCAGCAAACACAACATTTTGACAGAATATGTGACGGACTTGCAGAGGTCTACTGTGATGCACGACGAGTCCACGGACATGAGAAATATCTATGTGTTATCGGGTTCATTAAAGATCATTATCAGCATAAGAGGGAAACAACAACACCTCTGCGGTGAGGTGAGGGATTACTGTAGCATTGCCGCGTCACCAACCAACCAGGCAACAATCACAGCAACATCCTCAATCACTTCAGGCTATGTAATAACACCGAGCTAACAACATCAAGGGATTCACTCCGTGTCACTCAGCAGCCTCGGGGGCAAGATGAGCACAGGAGCTGACATTATGAAATGGATTAGATTTGAGACCAATTAAAAATGAATTGCTCAAAATCAGCACTGACCCTCACCGAATTGGATGCCAGTGATCTCATTAGGCCGCTCTCTCAGTCAGCGCGAGCCAGCAGCTGGAGAACAGCCCCCGTGTGACACGCTGTCAGAAAGGGAGAAAACCCGCATGGCTGCTGCCCGCAACGACCTGAAAATTACGTCTCCCTAAGATGTGCGGCACATGTGCAGCATGGCCTGTGTGTGCACTAGTGTGCGAGTGTATTGAATGATATACAGGGCACATCCCATGATGGAGTGAATGTACACAGTTAAAAAGTGCATGTTTCTAAAAATAAACAGTCATTTCGTCCATTAGAGCGATTTTCTGGCTCTACTCCATAAATTCTCTGTCCCTCATCTGTGTCCTCATCCCCACTGCAATCCAGCCAATCCCATCCCAATATCCTCATTCCGAGTCGTGAGCAATTAGCTGTTCGCCATCTCGGCAGACTGTGTTTTGATTGGTCATTAAGAGTCTGAAGCCTTCATTAGTGACGGCGCCTTTATCACAGGGAGGGAATTAGCGGATGTACTATATGGAGGGAACAGAGGAAACAAAAGGGAGGCTTGGAGGACAAAGACAGCCCAGACTCTAGATGGTGACAGCTCTGTGAGGAAAAAGTCAAGTGTGTGATCGCCGAATCACACAGTGTGTCTGGTATTCAGCTCGTCTCTCTTCTCCTGCCCCAGCGTCACTCTATGATCTCTGGGTCTGGGTTGCGCTGCACGACTCTGCTGTTAATGGTTCACCTCGTTTAAAAAGAAGCTTATATTAAAAGTTTAACTTGCTGCCGAACTGAGTGACTGTACGTCTCTGAAAATTTAGATCAATCGAGCGATTTGTGCAAGTGCAAGTAGAACTGATGAGGATGCATGAGTCACCATTAAAACTGAGACACCATTAAAACTGAGTTTGAACTTATTTTGATGACATTATGACTGAATCTGTACTCTCTTCATGTGGACTTGGGTACCTGCAGTCATTACTCTGAGCAGCATGTTTATTTTATTTTTCGGGTTTTTATTTTTTATTTTTTGCCCGATAAAGACCATCTGGAGGTCTCTGTGGATTTATCATGCAAGGGGACTAGGGGACTGATGGACACGTCCGCGTCCCCCGAGATCCCTCTTAATGCACTTTCAAGGTCGTGCGCTTTCGCTTTAAGTAGCACAGAGCGGCAACGAGCCCTGACAGCATCACTGGCCCAACGGAACCTGGATAAGATGGTTCCTGCACCGGGAAGCGCAGGGCCATTAAAAATGGATAGATCAATACATAAGCATACACGCACCTCCGGCTGTCTATGGTAATTCAGAGAGCAAGGGGAGCAGCAAAGGATAACAAATCGGGGACAAGATGAAAGGATGGGGCAGTGAAAGAGTTTACAAGGGGAGGACATTAGCGAAAGTAAAGGGGGAGAACGTTACGAGGAAAGGAAGACAAGTGGGAAGCTGGAGGGATCACAAGCAGCAAATTACTTAAAAGACTTGTGCTTTCAGGGTATACTGAAGCTCACGACCATTGTTTCCACAACATGCATTTATTCAAGCAATGTAAATAAGAAGATAAATAACATGCTTTAATCAAAATGTCTTTGCAACACTGACTGGAAATCACTCTATGTATCCATTTATTTCTCTAAATAAGAATAAGTAATCTTGAATATAAAAATTGCATCCACACATCAGTACTGTAGGTGTGAAAATGCAATTATGTCTTGTTATAGGTTTCTCTTGTTTTACGGTCTGGGCTACACTGCAACAAAGGCACAAACACTTCTTGTATGGTTTGAAAATGCAGCTGTTTCTAAAGTGGTTAAAAATACTAGAGCTATTACACATGTGATGTACTCTAAGACAATCATTCTATTGTAAACATCAACAGCATATCAACAGCAATTATCACTGAATCAAAGCTGTAGAGCTTGATTGTCAAATATGATTGTCAAACTAAAACATTGCAGCTACAGTATCATGGGTAATAATTGGTAATGGGTGAAAGCGGGACAAATGAAGGTTTATGATAGTGTGAAATATAGAAATATAGAAATTTAAGCTCCCTCTGATCAGTGCAAATGCAAAATTGAATTAAAAGTTGTGACATTTTCCCAGGATACTAAAAAAGAGAGGATTTCATCCATCTCCAGGCTTATGGTGTCACAGACCCAGAGTAATCCTGATAGTGTCAGCTGATGCTTCCTGTTGTGGTCCTTTCATCACAAATATATTTGCTGCTTAGTTTTTATCATTCATCCATTCATTATCTTATCCAGCTGGAGTCACAAAGGTCTAATCCCAGAGCCCATACTGTAGCAGGAAATCGGGGAATACACCCTGACCCATCTGCAGTCCATCACGCACATACCTCGTGGCTATTTAAAGTCTCCAATGAGCGAGAAAACCCACACGGACACATTCATGTGTCATAAACCACACAAATCCATTTAAATCAGGGACCTCTTACTGTGAGGCAACAGCTATTCACCAACCTACTATGTTGCCACTATGTTAACTCCCTTTATCTTTTATCTCGTGCATTTTTTGGGACACCTCTCCTCTGCTGACCTTTATGTCAATTTTTTAGGAGCTTTTTGAATGTAGAAAATTTCTAAGCGAGACTCAGACAGACTAACGCCTGATTTATCGAGTGAACTGTTTCAAATAGTGAAGCTCTGTGGTCTGGAGTTTCCCAGACTTGTCATTGGAGGTGGGTAACAGTCATTTTACATTTTTATTGCCTCATAAATATTCCTTGCACAGTTCATGAATATCTTGCCCTGTATTAATAGTCAGTAAAAGATCAATTAACATATCAGTCGGAAGGCCCAGTGAGAATTTGGACCAGATGTGGTGTTGAAGTGTGCTGTTCTTCCCCTCAGTCATAATTTTCTCTTAATGATCTTGTCAAAATCTCTATTTGCGCGCCTTCTCTGAACTTTGACCGGCCGGGTCAGTTTACATGTAAATTATTAAATATATTCCAGAGTAATTGTAATTTAACGACAAAGGCCAAATGATATTAAGCTAAATTATGACTCGTCCTTTATCAGATATTTCCTTTTGGCTGCTTCATGGGAGTGGCACACAAAGGCAAGAACAATTAAATAAATTCTTTATTTAGTTAAATACAGTGCAACTGTGACTCAGGGGCAGTTATATCCACTCATAAGGAAGTCGGTGGTTTGACCCTTGTTCCTTTATGTCAATGTGCTCTTGGGCAAGATACTGTACACATACTGTAACTGTCCCTGACACTGTGTCAATGCATGTCTGTGGTTAGAAACGCTGGTCGAGCAGGTGGATTGCGTAGGCTGCCTCTGTCAGCAGTGTGAGAATGGGTGTGGCAGGGTGACCCTTACAACCAGACCCTTACAATTTGGAACCAGTGAATAATAAATGCATTTACTCTATATAATCTTCTATCTTGAGAATAGACAGTCTTTCTATACCTAACTTGGAGCATTCTGATATTTATTGCCAATGGTCCCCTGTTAGACAATGAATCCGTATAGAGAATGAATCATAACATAATAATAAAGAACATAAATCAATTTACATACACACATCCATACATACACAAGCACCTGTTTTAACAGGGAGCCCAGAGAGTTCAATTGTAAAACATCACAATATAGCCGTGAAATAGTGCAGCTATAAATTCCAGACAGAAATGGAACGACACAATAAGTGACATTAACACTCCGGTAATAATGACACATGAAGATGACTTATACCAATCAGTTTCCAGCAGACTCACAACACTGTGATTCATGTCACATCTTTTGCCCCTGAGCGTAACTGTAGACACACCATGTTTCATCACATCCTGCTTTGACTGTATTCTGTTTGTTAGACTCATTATTTTATAAGTCATTTCTGTTCCACAGGGACGCTGACAGAGCAAGAATAAGGAATACATTGTCTATTATAAGTCCTTTGAGAAACATAATTATTGCTAAACCGATGTAACCCTTTCACATAATATTGTTCGAGCTTTAAAAATCAATGGCACTGTGATGGATAGTTTAAATTGATTTGACCTGGTCCACAATAGTGCATTAAACATCTTTAAGAGACTGAAAGTGACAGCAGAAAATGCAGTAAAAAGCAAGAGCACCTATGTAAATGCATAGTGCCTAGTTTGAGATTTGTTGTTCGTGGCACTGTTAAAAAGTAGGACAGAGAGAAGCGACATGACATCACACCCACAGCTCTCTGGAGATGTTTCAAATAAAGTCACTTAGTTAGCTTCCAGTGCAGAGAGCAGAAGTGGAAAACATGATTAATAGTCAATGTGAGGGCTGTAGTCACTCTCTACATTAGACAGAACTTTTACTCTAAAAGTTGAAAACATCTATTCTTACTATTGTTAATTTTATGTAACCGGTAACATGAAAAAAAGAGTCGTACAAGAGTTGATGAAACAGGGTTTTCATCTTTTTTGTCCCGTGAGAGTTTACATTAGGGCCTTATGTTACATTTACTGTACAACTAGAAATTTCCTCAGAGCTGTTAAAGTTGCTTCTGAACCACCTAATTTTTGATTTCAAGAAATTTTCAAATTAGCTAAAAATTCACCAACTGCAAGCAAAACAGTGCCTATTCCAATTTGCAACCATGTGATGATGATGCCGAACTGACTACAGAGATGGATGGTTCATCTTAGTTAAAATGAATTACTTATTGTTTACAGTAGTGACACCACCGGCACCTCCCTGACTCATTCTATTCAGTCTTGGGCTTGTCCTCTCGGAGCATCATCCCCCAGGACTTTTCTGGAAAGCGTGATTGGGCTGCAATCTGAACCTCTGGCAAGCACTAACCTTTTTACCAAGATAACATGACTATTTAGAGTTCTGGCAAAAACAGGTTTGAAAATGGGAGACAACAAACTACATACATATCTAATATTAGAGGCCATCTTAATTTGACCTGAACCCATAACAAGGTCATATATCTGATATATACAATATTACTAATCAGAAACAATTTACATATAGTGGAGTTTTAGTAGCACTGCAGTCGTCCATCTATACATTATGTACCTTAACAATGTTGCTGGGATCTGCTAGTGTCTTCAGCACATACAATGAAGAGGCAAGGAATACAACCTGGACAGGTCTCCAGTCCTTCACAGAATATTAGAAATAAGGGCAATTTTACAGTCTCCAACCAGCATAAATGTCTTTGATTTTGGACAGTGGAAGAAAACCCATACAGTCACAGGGAGAACATGCAAACTCCACACAGAAATGCCCTTGCTCTAACCAGCACCCTCTTGGAGGCAGGAAATATTCAGTGATGGAGCTGAGGAACTCAGGGACACGGAACACTGAATAATCTGACAAAGAAATGAGCTGAATAATTAAATATACACACTAGAATTTAAGGATATAAAGGATAGATGGGATCAGACTGTGCATGTCCTACACAAAATAAATCAACAGCGCCATCACAAAACACCTGCTATTCTACCAATATGTATTTAGATTCATCCAGTTAAATTATAAACTTTGTTCCCTCCCTCAAACCAAAATCAAACCAAATCAAATGAATTATGCAAAGCTGTTTTATTTTATTTTATTTTATTTTGTATGTGATGTGTGCAGAATCCACATTTCATCTCAGAGCCCAGTCCAGATCCTGTTCCTCTGCAACTCAATGATAGCTGCAGTAAGGAATCCATGTTGGTGCTATATCCACAGAAGCACATACTGTTCTTCAATTGTGGGATCCCTGCAGACTGAAAACTCGCTTTTGGAAAATCTCTTGCTTTATACCTCACCTACTGGGTCTTTGACAAATAGTCAGCAATTCCCTTTGATGACGGAAACACAAAGGCATCTTTGACAATTTACTCTGTTTTCTTGGCTGTTTAGAATAATGTATGTTTTGACATCCTCCAGTTGCATAAGCATGATAATGATGAGCGTGGTTGTGAGCATGATAGACCACAGACCCGCAACCTTGGCATAGGGGGAAGCCTTTATTATTATCATCCTGACCTTCACAGGACTAAATGAGATACAATAACCTTGATTTGGCGTGCACATGTTATCAAAGCTCATGATCTATTTTGAGTGACACATCATTCATATGGGGGTGTCAATGTGCAGAGAGTGGATGATGCAAGCAGGTTGCAAGAGATGGTTGTTGTGGCAGAACATTTACAAACAACATGGCGATCTATCATGCTTCACTGTTTATGTCCAAGACATTTTCAAAATATTCAATATGCATAGAGCTCTTTGTGTAACAGTTGGAAAAAATGGCTGCCAGCTCAGTCATTTTTCCAAAGCAGACAGATATAAAGGCTCAGTTACGCAGACGTTATCACCTATCAAAGATGCCTGCATTGCCATGCTTCAAATGGGCACTGTATGTGAATTAGGAGCAACTGACCCCATGTCAAGTGGTCAAGGTCAAGTGACTTGACTGCCTGCTCACTCATTGCTGGTGTGTTTAACTGTTCCCTGTTAATCCCATTTAGAGTCAAATAAATCATGATCTCACTGACACAGTGTGTGAGGCAGTGGTCCCTAACCTGGACTGGTACCGGTAACCTCTGTCAATCCTCCTAGACCACATACGCAACCCAGCATGTGATTCGCAACATTGGTTGCTGCTTGTTCCTGCGCTCTGGAGGCATGGCTTCAGAGCGAGGTCGGTGGAAAGGGGCTGCACTTTGGAGGTGTGTATTTTAAAGTGTGGCCTGCTGTTTTTTTTTTTAAATCATCTACACCACCTTCAGGGTATTCACATTTGTGAAATGAAAGTCTTGTTCGTAAGAACATGCATGACATCTGCATCAGTCACAGTACAGAGCTCTGTTAAAACATAACAAAGCAAAAAAGACAGGTGTAGATTTAATGACTGACTTTATCAGTTTTGTGTTGTGTTTCACTGATACATAAAAACATGAGCAGGCACTGGAGCAGAATGTGTGGCTGTATTACTACAGAGTGCTGCACATTAAAAGTGTCAGGGAATGCCATTATCTGGATATATGTTTGAACCAATCCTTGTAGATAGCAGCACAGGCCAATCATCACACCGGCCATTTTCAACCATATGTGCTGTTTACTAGACCGATGTTCAGGGCCAGTGCTTTGGACTCACAACTGAGTGGTTTGGAGAGACCTGAACTAAAAGCCGGTAGCAGGACATGTGGGATCAGCGGTGTGTCAGTGTGATTGTTGAACTGTTTTCAAGGCTCCCAAAAAAAAAAAGTGACAGATCATCTGCCAGTGATGACACTTTTTTTCATTTAATCAGATGATCCTTTTCACAAGCCTCATTCAGGTACCTGTTCGTTTTGACTTAATTTGCATTTTCTACCTCTTATTTGAGGACTTTGACTTGTTACTATTTCTAGTTTGTTTCCCTTGTTCCACTCAAACTCTGTTCCCTCTATTCCCACTGAAAGGGTGTTTTTATTGGAAGGTTGTCAAAAAATCAGGCCATTCATTTTTTTTACAGAAAGGTTTCAACAAATTCTTGACAGTTATGTGGTGGTGGATTGTAGAGCTCATGATCAGAATTTGAAACTGAATTTTGTCAATTAATACTGACTTGTTTGAAACAAACCATATAAACTTGAATAAGATTTCGCACATTTTGCGCCCAAAAAAACACAGTTTAATAATTACAAAACAGAAATAATATCAAACTAAGATGATAAAGATGAGGTTGGGGCTTAGACGCTTGATTTTCATCACATACAGTGTCAGTCAGTAAAGTTGAAATACTAAGCCTTTGGGAACAGATATCCTAACATTATATTACTTAGCACTCATGCCAGCATGCATCTGTGTGCCGAACCCTTAATACTGAGGTTTGTTTAAAGGTGTGGAAATGCACAAATAATCAAAGGTTATAGTAAGGGTAATCGAGCAGAGAGTATTCAAAATGGTCCTGGAAAGTGACAGGACGTCTCTCCGAATAAGCCTGCTGTATATCATACGCTCTGTTTAAGTAAAGCACTCTGAAAGAAAAGAAAAAAGACTGACAAGTTGCTTTTTTTCATCCTAAGCAAACTAAAGTGTGGCAAAGTGTGATGTTAACTGTTTTGTTTAAGTCTATTAACTGTGTCTGTGTTTTTACATCATGTGTTAAAGCATTTGACATCCCATGAAAAACAATTTGTTCTGTCTTGCTGAGAGGGGCTGTCTTGCTATCTTAAAATTAGGAATTATTAAAATCCACAATTTCTTGCTTTGTAATCACACAAAATGCATCAGCAGATAATCACGATGTTGGCTGAGGGACAAAGACACCAAGTTTTCAAGAGATATGCAGGGAGGCAGCTCGTCATCAGCCCATTGAAGGCTGCTGGTGGTGGGTCCTTTGTCGGCATGTCACTCTGATCAAAACGTTTGAAGATTTAATTGTTTACTGGAGAGTTATCAAAGTAAAACTGATTTCATGGAGAATAGGCTCCTGGCTCTTATTTTCCTTTTACTCCAGCAGCATTTTTTCTCTTTGGTGAAATGAAAATTGTTGTTTACAAGTCATTTGTGGTTCAGCTGAGCTGATGTCTGCCTCACAGGTTGAAAGTGATAAGAGTTTAAAGATGTGGGTTGAGAAATGAGGTCCCAAATGTTGCCTCATGTAAAAGCAAATAAGAAAGGATCAGTTTCTGATTAGCATTTCAGGCTGACATAATACTCTTGTTTAAAATATCAGGCGCTGTAATAGGAACTTCAGGAGGCTAATTTTCTGGATATTCCTCTAATTTGTTAAGTTAAATGTACAGTGTGAACTTTAAGCCGCTTATGGACTTTGTGCAAACCCTGATAATGATAATGAGGTCAATTCAGCACTTTTTGACTCACAGAGCAACTGATTGGCATCGAACTACGTGGATTATGATAATTTTTTTTCCCTCCTTTGGATCAAAAAACACTAACTCCCGAGGAGATGAATCTACACAGACAGGCACTGCTGTTGTTTTGGAAAACACTGACCCAGAGCTACGCAAGCCAACTCACCACCGTGCCCAGCAGGAAGGTCCATGGCTCCATCCCCAAGCCGCTCTCTAATCTCCCAGTAATACAGCTTGAGTCATGATAAAACGGCTCTGATAGAGGCAAATCCTGTTATCGGGGGGTGTGGGTAGAGGGATGTAGGAGGGGCAGATCTTTGTTACAGGTGGTGGATGAGTTCAAGAAATGAACCTGAGTGTGGATTTTAGGATTAAACGCACCAGCACAGCATCTTAGAGGTAACACGTGCACCTGCGTCTGCCTTCATTCACATAGAAAGGTAGTCTCTCTCACACACATGCACACCCATGTGCACACATTTTACACATAAAAGCCTGAGAGCAAAGAGGAACACACATTTTGAGGCCAAGGAGGTTGGCTCCTAATGGAAATGCATTTCAGCTACTGCCACACCTCATCTTTTATATTGCTTTTTCATTGAAAAGGGGGGCTTTTTGACTGGAGGAATACAGTTTTTGCAGGCCTTTGTTCCAACACTCTCATCTCTTACAAGGACACATTAGCCCTTTCTCTTTGTCAGAAATGGTGGCACATTAGTTTTTGCTTTATCCCATTTCATGTTAGTCTCACATTCAGATCTAGTCAAAAGATATATGAGAAAGGCTTTATGTGATCAACTCTTTTTTTTGTGTGTGACTTGCCGTCAGATAGCTGGAACACTGACTAGGAACAGACCATCATTTCTCAATCTTCCCTTTTTCATCTTTTTTTCCTGTCTAATAATTCAAAAAGACTAGAGTCCATTAAGAAGATTTTGCCGTATGTAAAAATATTAGAATTAATTTCAAACATAATTAGGTCATATTTATTCATGCACAGTGGTTTTTCAACATTTCCTTTTCTTCAGCCTCACATTATTTTCATTGTTCACATGTGATGTAAGCCAGATAGATATAAATCAGGATAGTGAATGGACAATCTTCATGCTAGAGACAAAACCAAATACATATTGCACATTGACTAGAACATTTCGCATGTTCTAGTCCTTGGTCATGCTGATGACAAATGATCACAAATAACTTTATCAATTAACAAATGGTGTGCTCTCATTTCCCTCAGCATTACCTTCAGTGTTAAGTACTTTTGGCTCATATATTGTGACAAAGGCTTCCCCTTTGTTATTAAAATCCTTTGTTATAAAATTACAGGAAAAGGCCTGTGACCAGATCAAGAATTATGTGAGTAGTGATTTTATTCTGATCTTTCTCTATTTTTATAACCCATTCATATATAATTTTAATGCTGTCTTAGTTTAAATGACATGTATTTCCCTATGGAGGGATACATAAAGGCTTGCCATTCACCCATTTGTGAGCTCACGCTGAAAAATACCCACGTTCAGAATGAAAGGATCAATCTGACCAAAAGCCCGAAAGAAGAGTGAGGATCTTGTAACTGATCAACACAATAAAGAAGAAGCTGCACTTAGGAGGACAAGTTGGTAAAAAGCCAGACGCCACATGTTCAGATTTAATGGAAGCATTTTGAAATTCACACCTAGTGAAAAGCCTCCAAGGATAAGGACCATCATTGGTTTACTAGTATTGACCTTACCTTCTTCTGTAAAAAGGAAGAGCAGTGACTTTATTACTATTGTGAGCGATAGTTGGCAATGAAAGAGGAAAGAAATAGTTTTTTCTAATTCAGTTTCACTGCACTGCTTTTACTCACTTTTGCTAGCTTGTGATTATCCACAAGCTCTGCCATTCACTGACACAGGCTGAAGGCCAGCCAATTAGCCTTTGGCCTGCAGAAAGCAATGCTTGCACTGTCTGTGTTGTGCTGTGGTTATCTATGATAGCTAGCAGTGAAACCCCCACTTATAGTGTCAAAAAGCTGTTTGGTTCTTTTATGCAACCTGACATTGCTGATGAGACACTGCTGTGGGAGAGTTATGATTACAAACATAAAGCAAACAGGAAAATCATATATTTTGTCATTCAGTTTGACCATCTGTCAGCTCTGTGCATGGTCAGCTCTAACAAATATCAATATTTGTTGCAGCACTCAGTTATTCGTACAGAGGTTTAAGGTGTGTTTCAACATTTTTAAACAAGCAATTCACCCTGTATTGATATGATTACCACAATTCTAATCATGTATGTTCAATGATCAGTTCACACACAAAACATTATCCTGGTATAAAGATAAGTTCATTATGACTTGGTGGACACTGGCTCAACTCCTCAGTTTTGGTGTAGAGTTTGCAGGCTCTCCCCATGTATGCATGTATACTCTGGTTTCTTTCCACAGTACAGAATCATACATGTCTGACCCAACAGGAGTCTCTAAACTGGTATGAGAGTGTAAGAGTGTATAATGTGTGTCTACTGAGATGGACTTGTGACCTGTCCAGTGTGAATTCCCTGGCTTTCACCCTATGTGTGCTGGGTTAGGCTCCAGCAGACCGTGTTACTTTACAGTAGGATGAAAGCTCAGTTATACTCTATGCTTGCATGAAGTGTCTTTCAACCTTCTCCGTCTGGCTCTGTTCGCTCATACACAATTTGGTCCACTCTCTGCGATCTTACAGATGTGTTGATATGTATGAAGATGGTGTTCTACCACCGGAAATCATTGGGGTGCTATAGCACAGTATAACTCACATGCAGCTGGAAAGGAATGAATAAGAAGAATGACAACAGAACGTGAACAGAAACAAGATGTGATGTATTTAATGGCTGCACAAACCAACGCCTTCTCATGCACTGCCTTTGTTTGGATCTCTTTCAGAGAGCGTACATAATCGTGACTTCTTCCACTGTTGACATATTGTTTGTGAGCAAAACCATCCTTGGAGCGTAAATAAACTATGAACTCAGTGTTTGCTTAACCACCGCACCAATGCAAAGTACTATCAATGGGAGCATGTATGCTCTATGCAAGTCTACACAGTTTTGAATCGGTATCATCAATATTAGCCAAGTTATCAATATGCATTGTACTGGAGAGGAAGTTCAAAGAAATGCCCATCTCTAATCCACAGATACATTCATAGATCATAGCAGCTGGTTCACCAAACATACCGTATGAGATTTTACATCCAAGTTAGAATCCCCACATGAGATACTGGAGGGGATTCTTATGTGTCTGTATGAGACATAGATGAACAGAAAAAAGCAGTGGAGAGTTTGAAAGAGTCAGGGTACATTTGCGATTTTCAATGATGTTCCAATGAATCAGTAGAAAAAAGGTTTATCACTTTAATCCAGTTGTGGCACAAAAATGAAAAGCAGCTTACATCACACACAATTGTATGTATCATTTGTGATTATTCTTTTTATGAATAATCCTACATCAAATGTTGATGCATGCTGTGAATTTATGATTCCTTTTTGACGGAGTGATCTTGAAATGAAAATGTGTCACCTGTTCCATAATCCCTGCCAGCAAAGTATATTAAATGTTAATCCCTCATTATTAAAAATGGTGACAATACAAGGAACAGGAGTTGTGAGAGGGATCGGAGTGGTAAAGATAAAAGCAGAATATTTGACTGAATTCTGATTCTGATTGATTTATTCCACTGTTTTCTCTCCTCAAGCTCATTCACAACAATACAACTATCTTGTTATTAGCTGCTTCTGTTGACTCTGCGTCCATGGAGAGAGTCTGAAATTAATCTTGGATCGGTCCTCAACGTTGCTCCCTTCTGTGGCTGAACTGTATTCACTTGACAGGAGACTTACAAGTAACGGCACAGAAGAAACAATTAGAGCCATAAAAGCTGATAGCTTGGGGCTGTGCAGACCAACTCTACCATTACTGAGTTATTAGACATGAGGGTTGGGAGGGGGGATTTAAATAAAGGCATGTTTGAGAACAGTAGATAGAGATGAGGGCTGTGAAAAAAGCAAGAGTTTGAGGAGGGAGGATAGAGAAGATATGACTTAAAAAAAAAAAGAAAAAAGAGAGGAGACTTAAGGAAAGGTGAAGAAACTTGAAAAGAGAACAGAGCTGGAGTGGGGTTTGTCTAACAGTGGGATATGTGGGAATATCAGATGGGTTGGGATGAGGATAACATGACAGATGAAGGGATGAACTGAGGCGTCCCGCTGAGGTGGCACACAAGTGAATTCAGACAAAGGAGAACAGCTGTTGAGCAACTTGTTTCGTGTGAAAACCCCCAATAGAAAAGAGGATGAGAGGAGAGGAAAGTATGGAGAAGGGAAAGCATGAGAGAAAGAAATATCATCTATTATGTGATTTTGTTATATTCATTTGAGCCCAGTAAATCAAATATGCAGTTTTGCATGGGCTTGTTTTCCACAATATAAGAATAAGAAAAAGAAAAGCATTTAGAATATGTGAACATGAAAAGAAAATCTACTATAGTATGCAGTAACCTAATTCAAGCCTCTGTATTCATTCTGATGCAATATACTTTTGTGCACCACAAGTGACTTTTGCAATTGACCTATGGTGGAGTGTAAATGATTATTGCTCCATTCTCCTTAAACATCGAAGAAGTGATCAGATGACTGAAAAGCCCAGTTGATTTTGCCGTTCATTCATGGTAAATCATTCAATCATTTCCTGTAATCTCACTATATCAGGTTAATAATGGAGCTTTTTAGAGCTGAAGTGGAGATGACCTTTTAAATTTGCTCTTCTGCCTTATTCACATCAGTCTAAGTTTGTGCAGTTTCCTAAAATTCCAAAAAAGAAAACCAAAGAAATCGCTTGGATGCATAATTTGTCGTATCGGAATTAGGTCTAAAGAAAAAGGGCATTGGTATGTGGCATTTCATGTGCAGTGATGTGGCATTTACAAGTCATTATCACAAAAAGTGCCAGTACTGCGTACAAGCCCACTGCACTCACTGGTACAGCATAAAAGAAAAAAAAAACCTCTATCATAATACCTTTTGCAGTTTTCAGTAAGTAACCAGTGATGACAAATTCACAGTGAATTAGAAATAGAAATAGATTGAAAACATAGAAACAATACTGTGCTGGTAGTATGGCAACTGGCTGCAGCTCGAGTCGATTCTTATTCTCTGTTGAAATGCAGGTAATGCATGATCTAATTTGTGCTAAAAGATCGCCATAAAGCCCTGCATGCAGCCTGCTGCAGTTTGTTTTACAGTATGTGCCCACATCAGCAAGAGATGATCAGGTTCAGCCTCCCTGTGTAAAATGGAGGGCTGCCATAACAGCCATTACCCCGTTGTTCATTCTTCCATGTGACACTTCACAGCCTTAATTACAACCCAACGCCAGTTTGTTGGAGAAACACAGACTTCTTAATCCAGTTAAGTGTAAGGGGAACAAATTGTGATTAGTTGATAATAGACACTGTTTAGTCTGCTCCATTAACCATGCAGCATTAGCATAAATAGGAGTTTAGCTGACCATAAATAACAATAGTTTCATTGAGCTGCTTGATGCTAATGGGAGACATCTTTTGTGCTTATGTTGATTTTAGCTGAGCAATTGAATGAGAAACTGGAGTTGTTTTGTGTACCTATTATATACAATTACAGTCTTTATATAAATTATATTTTCTGATGGGCTTTTGTTTCTCTTTTTTTTTCTCCTCTAATTTTTTTTCTTTTTTTTTTGTATGAGCACACTGACAGACATTGGAAACCAAAGCTTCACATTGGCTGAAAGCAGATTTCTATACAGAAACATAGTGAGTGACAATCCTTGAAATATTTAATGTAGATGACACACCATCTATTGACCTAATCATTACAAAAATAAAAAAGGCCTCACTTTGTAAGGCAGTATTCATAAGAGTTTCATCACCGTGAAAGCATGAAATGTAAATGATGAAGGTCGATTGATGATTGAGGTTCACTGTTTGAGGTTCACTGAAAAATCTTTTTAACTTGATCATCACTCCAGAAGACTTAAAATGATGTGGAATTATAAAAACAGTGTTTCTCTTCAAAGCAACTTTGCCACTCAGGCCAGAGAGAGGTAGATATGCTCATCCTTCTGCTCTCCCTCCCACAGTTCTGCTTTGTCAATTACCTAATAAAGGGCGCAAAAGCGGAAAAGATACACAACTGAAGGGGTTGAATCAACAATTTAGATTCAGCTTGGGAGATAAATTTCAGGCACACATGATAGTCTCCCTAGCTCTCAACTTCACCTTGTCATCTTAAATCTTGAATAAATCTTTGGTTGTCTTATATTAACAATGTGTAAACCAATTGACCTCAAGTGCAGAAGAGGAGCAGAGGGAGCATCTGACACAGGTGGGCCCAATAAACTGTTGATCTACTTTTAAAAACTGAATTGAGTGAGGGACAAACATGGATTAACATTAATGTAGGAATGCACCCCCAGGAAATGTCCTTTAAGGGGGATTTTGAGGTAAAACTAACTTTGTCTCGAGAAAACAAATGGTAGTGTGCATGGGAGACTTCCCTATCGGTAATGTCTTGGCATGCACCTTGGCATGCACTGTTAAACCCCATCTTATGTTAGCAATAATGTTTTTCCCTTTATTAGTGTTCTTCCAGATAGTTTTTGACATGTCCACAGAATACACATTGTTAAGGTATAATTTGCAAAAAAAAAAGATAAAAACATCCTGTAAGAAATTAATTGAAAAGGGTGGAAAAATATTACAAACTCTTGAACTTTATTAAACATCGACAGCTCAGGCCTATCTTCACTTAGAGACACCATTCAATCCTTTAATTGGAGAAATAAGTTTTCCTCAAGTTTTCGATCAGTCGCTGTCCCATGATCATGATTGCTGAGCCTCTATATACTCGCTCTGCTGCCATCGCCATGGCAACCTTGATTGGAGGTTCTGTGCAGCCTGTGTAGTACAGTAGGAGTTACTAGTAGTAGTAATTGTAGTAATACTAGTAGTAGTTTTTTTTTTTTACATTTTTTTCCAACATAATCTTGCCTCACTTCCAAAATTCCCTGCAGGGACTTTTTTCTGTTTTTGCCATCCAGCTGTATCTAGTATACAGTAACACTTCCTGAAACTAAACCAGGGAACCTCTTACAGTTAGGCAGAGATGTTCACAAGCCATTTTTTCCAAGTCCAAGCCAAGTCTCAAGTCTTTTGCTCCATTCCAAGTTAAGTCTCAAGTGACTAAAATGAATGTTTTCACATAAAATGCTGAGATAATACATCATTGATGCATCATTGGTTTAAAAGTATGTATTGCATAAAGTGCAGCTTAAGTGCAAATCAGGTCCAAGTCTCAGGCTCAAGTCCCCATCTCTGCTGTGAGGTGACGCACTATTCACCAAATCATTGTGTTGCACTGTGCACAGTGTTAGTAAATCCAAAATATGAGACAAAGAATTTACAAATAATCAAGATGTGCAATAAACAAGTCCCTCCCCTCCTTCACAGAAAAGCCTATGCGTCAAGTGGGATTCATACCAGGGAACCTGTTGGTATGAGGAGATTGCACTATTCACCAAACCACTGTGTTAAAAAAAGTTCAAATAAAAAACCAAAAGGATGACTAAAAACACAAAAGTCCGGAGTGTGAATTTCATCAGCCACACCTATGTATATGCCAGCCCACCGAAAGGATTGCAAAACAGACGTTGAGAACAGGCTTCTGATGTGGTAAAGGGAAGAGGTGCACCAGCTGTAACATGCACAACAGCAGCACGTTGCCAGACCAGACACACACACACTCAAGCCGAACTGAACTGGAGCAATCCAACTGCAGCTATGTGACACGTGAGGTTATTGCTCTAGGCATATATATAGCATAGCATGTTGCTAACGTTATTGCCTGTATTCATCTTTGATGCATCTCTCCCTTACTGATACATGTCTATTTTAAGAGTCTATTCATCCTTTGTTTCTTATCTTGTTATTCTTTGATTTGATTGATTGGTGCACAATGCACAATGAATACACAATAAACGCACCTAGGTGCACACCAGACAGGTGATACATACGTGCATGTACACGCAAACAGACACACACGCAGCTACATTTATATACATGCCTTTTTATATTCTTTATGTTTGTCTGTTCATGTGTAGTTAATACTGTTTAGTAGTTTTGTGTTAAGTATAGTTTAACTTTAGTTTATAGTTTATATACTTTACTTATATACTTTAGAATTTGAGTATAGTTCATATTTACCATAATTCCTTCAGTGTAATGGTGGAGGTTGTCATCTACCATAATTGTA
Source organism: Karalla daura (assembly GCA_029224185.1). Taxonomy (NCBI): domain Eukaryota; kingdom Metazoa; phylum Chordata; class Actinopteri; order Chaetodontiformes; family Leiognathidae; genus Karalla; species Karalla daura. Next base: position 14,516,850 of record CM055190.1, read on the forward strand.
CAAAAGTGTAAATATTTTAACCAATTGAGAGTCTTTCCTCATTGAACATATGTAATGATGTTAAAATGCTGCCTACTCAAATTTACAACTTTCAAAATGAGACTGATTTACTTGGTTACCTGATTATTGGCCACTGGAAACGGAGCAGCATCGTAAAACAAATCAATAATAATAAAAGTGATAATCAAATAATCATTCAGGTTATCCCCTATTTTGACCCCAACAGTTAGTGTCTTGAGCTGCATTGGAGCTGTCTTATCTGCAGTGGCATAACCCCAATGTAAATGTTGCCCAGTTAAGGGGGTCCTAAATTGGCATATACAGCATAACCAGTTCACTATTTTTGTTGTGTAAAGTTCTCACATCCTTACATGTTAATCAGCAGTTTGTTTATTTCAGTCAAAGAGTTTTGGAGATTTTCAGTGTCTGGTCCACTCTTCCCTTGTCTGCTCCTTCAGTTCACCTGGGCCTCACTACATCTGCCTTTTAATTGGCTGTGTTTCAAACCCTGCAGAGAAATTCAACACCTCATTAAAGCCTTCGGCAAAGCCTGAATCATTCAGCGAAGAACAGGCAATTAAAGGGACGTTGGCATGGGGTTCCTGTCGGTTGATTTATTGATTGCCTGACTGTGGTTGGTAACTTGTCCATCTCACATCTATCGTCTTCTCTGGAGGCATATTTGTATAGTTCGTCGGTCCAAACTGTCATTTGTGAAGGCTACATGACATCAGGTCATGCGGTTGTAAAATATTGTAGGTTGTGTTATAAAATATTCAGCCTGGTGTGATCCCCAGGAGGTCAGAGGCCGACGCTTTGTCAAACCCCATGGCATCTCACACGCATATGAGTACAGTTTGTAAAATGCACCAAGCTTTCAGCTAATGTAAATGTTAACCCATCTGTGGCAATATTACAAACTCCCAGTGATGTGATAGGAATATGAAGAGGCTAAAATATGTGGTGGTGGGTGGATAGATGGGTCAAACAAACACATGATTCACCCGTGAGACCATGTCCCACAAGATAACAAACATGAATGATTCCTACCACACTGCAGCCAGACAGCAGTTTTGGGATGAGCTGCAGATGGGTTTACTTCAGTTGAAAGCCTGGAGTATCTCGTACAAAGTAATCTTGAAGAAAACAAGAAATATGGTGCAAATAAATGGTGGATTTCTCGGATTGTGCAAAGGAAATTAATATATTACTCAGATCTCTGAACACCGAAAACTTACATTACCTATCCTGTTGTCTCTGAGGTTTCACTGCTTCAATGAAGATCAAGAGAAACTGATCCCAACGTTCCACCTACCACACTATCCCCTCACCAGCATTTGCTTTCAAATCCTTTCCCTTTCCTTTTGGGACCGTCTTTTGTCATAATGGAGCCTGGAATAACGAATAGCACTTCATAGTGTGGACAAAAAGTGACAGACAAAGAAAAACCATAGTCACCTGCTGAAAGTGGAAAGAATTCTTCGCTGTGGCTTGTTTGCTGTGCCTTGGAGCACAAGCCTCAGCCTTTAATTTGAGTTGCAGTCTGGCAAAGATGATTAATGGAATTCCTATGCACTTGGATCAGTCCTCACAGGTGATTTAAAGGTATAATAATCCTTTACGATATTGCTCTGTGGTTTCCAAGCCATTAAAATAACACCAAATGTGTCAGAGGAACACAAGCAGTTCATTTAAAACAGATTGCCGGCCTAGCGTGGGACTGGGACCCAGACGCTGGGGAGCTATTTCTAAGGTGTCACTTCTCTGGCTGTTTACATGGAAGAAAAATGGAAAACATTTAGCATGGCTCATATCTCAAATTTCCTGGGTAATCCTTGCACTCATAGATGAAGCATTGCTTTAGAAGCTGTGGACTCTGGTGTTGTGCAGGACTCTTAGTGGAGAGACATTGCTTATTCTTGCAATGTTTTTGAAGGCAATCTTTTCTGGAAACCATTCAGTGTTAACTTGACAGATGGATCTCACCTGAATGACAACATAGTGAGTAGTTCTCATTGTAATGAATAATTGTTATGAAAAAGAAAAGATAAAGTAAAAAAGTAGAAAAGTAGAAAAGAAAAACAATTCCTGTTCTCAATAAAATCTGAGTGACAGTGCAAAGGCTTTTAGAGTAAAAAAGACTCTTCAGAGGAATTAGTCACAATTAATCTAATGTTTTAGTTTGACAGGCAGCCAGCTGTTGAGGTCCATAATGGAACAGCGCACGTTACGACTGTAAAGTTGATTTCAGGGCCATCTATCACTAAACAAGTCTGTATCTTTATCATCGCTCATCTTCTCTCAATAGAATAGAAAAGCACAATCTCAATTGCCATTGCTATTAATACATAGCATCAAATACAGTTAAATTATTTATGGCTCATGTGGATAGTGACAAAAAAATAAACAAATGATAAACACAAATGAGAGGTCAATTTTGATACTTTTCAGAACATTTTAGATCTACTGGGATTTGATCCCCACAATAATCTACATTCCTTTATATTAAAGTTCATCCTCTGTTGTCAATACCGTTATGTTATCTGATTTATTAATTTAATAGGTTTAGATTTTATTGATTTAATAGGTTTATTCAATGAACAAAATAGTTGATTGTTTGAGTTTACTGCCCTGCCCTCACACTTTTAGATTTCATTTTGACCTTCTGGGTTTGCATTTTTGCTTTTTTTTCATGTACTTCTTCCAGTACCTTGAATTTTCTTTTTGATCATATCATCTTACGGCGTTGAGTGGTAACGAATATTAAGTCTTGATTTGATTTGTGTGTTCATCTTCAGGAGCACTGGTGCCTTTTTCTGCGCTATGGATTACATTAATATGCATTAACGTCTCTTGCCGAGGTGTCAAATACCAATGCTGGTCTGCGAAAATATTGTATATATATATACATATATATATATATATATATATATATATATATATATATATATATATTTATATTCCCTGGCTATACTAGTGCTAACTTTTAGAGATGCTCCCCATTGTATAATAGTGACAGTGATTGATTGATTTACGCCCATTGACTTGTCACATGTGACTGAAGGAACAGTAAAGCCATTGGATCACCAGGGAGCTTATCACAAATTATGGAAGCTGTATACTGTACAGCACACTTAGTAACTTATATAAGTCAAAATAAAGTAAAATGTATATGTAAATGATGATGAATGTATACAGTACTTCGACACATTAAATCATAATGTTGGAATCAAACCCAACAATCCCTGTAGGTACCACGCTGCTGCATGTCAAGTTAGTTTAGAGGGGAATTAATCTTGCAGTTTGGATCACTGCCAAATTTCAGCAATCAAGATACACTATATCCTAATTAAAGCAGTTGCCACTGGTCATAATACTCACATACTTTATTTTTCCTAGTGGGATTTGCAGTAGAGCCACACAGCAGGTATGCTCTTGGTGGGTGTACAGCTGTAATTCTTGTCTCAGACTCTTCGAGGCTGAGTTGCTGTATGATCTAAAAAAAGAAGATGGAAAGGTCAAGTTTCACCCTGAAGAGCTTGAGAGTGTCTTGCTGAGCTTCATTTAAGCCCACATGTGACACTTGCTGTAATTAGGTGTCTTTGTTGAAAAGAAAATGCACTTTAGCTGCACATGCCATCATGGTTTGGAGCGTCATTTCCCTTCCTGCAGCTCCAATAATACTGGATCTGTCAACAATATTGATCTAATGCCCACCTGGAGAATCCAGTTTAACACAATCAGATTGTTATTGTGAATCGACATAGATTAAGACATGTTTGGTATTTTGCATCTATTGTATGCATGTATGTATCTACAATACTGTATGGATATTAGTATGTTTCCCATTACTGCAGTAAGAATTTGTCACCTGTTATCTCTCAACCTTTTTAAGAAAATCATTCAATCAAACTGTCAAATCAAACTATTCTGCTGTCCATTTGCCATGGTTTTATTTGAAATTGTCTTTCTTCAGATTTAGTTCATACAAATAAATATCTGAGTACTGGAACATTACTTTTGGTTTGATTGTTAGTTTATCTATTTCCATTCTCAAAATAAGTCCCAACATTTGGTGAAATTGCTGATTTTCAGATTTTCATACACTCTGCTCATCTAAGAAACTGAGAACCTTTGTTCTCAACAACATGTGACTGGGCAAGTAATGGAGTTGTTTGTTTGTTGTCAGCTTTAACTCTCTATGTGTTTCCTTTCTTAACAGCTGAATCATGGTGTGATCTTCAAATGGCTTTTGACTGTGTGAGATATATCAACAAACACAGGGTTCGACAGAGGCCACATGTATCTCTGTAACCACTCAGGTGTCTTTGTGTCTGCTCATTTTTCAATTGGAAGCCCAATTTCAAAACTTGCAATGCAAGCAAGCATGTCCAAACTGAACAGAATATCAATAACGCACTTTTAAAGAAGTAATGACCACCTCTTCTTGCTCTGAAGGTGACTTTGTTTCAGTAATGGCTGTCAGAAGGACTGATGCTGAAACTTGAATTGATTTGCAGTTATATTTTCTCCCTCTTCTGCTTAAAACCCATGGAACAGTTATTGCTCTATATGCTGATGCCAAGGTCATTTTCAGCGTAAGAATGATAGAGGCTGACATTAGCCCCATTGCCTCTGAATGGGCAGATGCTTTGCTTCGGAAAGTAGGTTGCCAAGTGTCTGCTTTGATAACCCATTGGGCTGGCTGAGAGGAGTTGGCAGGCTTGTGGAGGGAAACTCCCTGTGCGTTTACTCAATGTAGATTGCTGCATTACCATTTAGAGCACAATGAACACACAACACCATACGGCTATAGTTCACAGACATGCAAACACCAAAATTGCTCGGAGGAGCACACACACACACACACACATGCACGTCTTTGAATTTTCAGGACACGTTATGGCAGCAATGTGTTTTGACCTTGTTTTAATTCAGTTATCTGAAGTAAAGATAAATAGAAAAATTCAGTAATGAGGGATTTTAAGCATAGGGAGGGCTAAACACAACTAATCACCTTATACGCTTTGGATTTTAACAGTGTTGTGGAGGGTCTGCTTGTGTCTATCTAAAGCTCATACAGGGTGAAGGCAGGGAACACACCCACACACACACACTAGAGGTAATTTAGAGGCTCAAATCAACCCAGGGGTACCCAGGAAAAACCCAAGCAGATGTGGAGAACATGCAAAATCAGCCTGATGGGGAGTCTAATCAGGCACCTTTTTTGATTGTTCTGTTATTCATCTATATGCTTTTTAGAAATCTATTCACTGGCTCTTAAAAAAATAAATTAAATTAAAAAAGGGTTTGTGTTCGTGTTTTGTGCTTGAATAAGGCCATTGGTGATTTTTCATTATCAAATCTGCTTGCAGGCCTACTAGTAAATCCACAGTGGTATTATTCCATCTGCCACTTCCATTAAAAGCTAAAAAACATTATCACCTTCATGAGCTTCTTTGAAAAATAGACTGCCATACATTTTTTGTTCCCATCACAATGGTAGTCTATTCATATCACGAGTCATTTAACTCACATCAGCTCTATAAAAGCAGAGTGTATTTGACATTTAAGACATCTACCTTTGCTATTAATCCAGATGGACACATTCAGGATTGTCACTTTTCTTCCTTTGCTATCTTCCTATGAAGTTATAGTTCTTTTCATTCTCCTGTATCAGTCACTGACCATTCTCACTCTACCTGGGGATCTGAATCCATTATGTATTTTTTTCTCATATCACAGCCACGAAATTTACACATTTTGCCCTTTAGCTTTAGCAGCAATGTTTTCCTTTATTTTCACCTCTTAAATTTTCTTCCTCATCATGTTCACTTTCTCACTCTTTAACATTTTAACTCAGTCATCGTAAACCTGCTTCCTGTCTCCTTTTCTGCTTTCCTGTGTGTGATGACCTCTTTTTGTTCTGTGGTGGCAGTTGGTAGGAGCAGCGCAGAGTGCAGGGACAGAGATGTTGAGATAATGAGAGCTGACTGTTAGAGGGCAGGCTGGGGCCTATATGATTCCTGCCTATACTGCCACAGTCTTTCTTAATAACTGCTCTCTGTCCCTAGAGCCAGTTACGCTAATTCTTATTACCAAAATGGTGAAAGGCTCTCCTGGCCATGTGAGTCCTACAGTTTGTAAAAATATGAATTTCCTTAACCCAGGGCGATGGCAGTCATCATAGTTTGAAATCAGATAACTTTGCTGTGACTTGTTATTAATTATCATTCATCTTTTCTTTGATTTTTTTGAAGGCAAATGCAATGTGTCCTTAATAAAAAAAATAATCTTCATTCTGTCAGTGTCTCAGGGTGATTGGTGTTCCTACGGTCTTCACATCTGTGAGCCACAGGCTGCAGCTATAATATAGATGGTTCTATCCATATTAAAGCTGAAGAGCAGAGGTTATTATTGGCAAATATGTATGCTTATTGTAATTCCACTGATGGGAAAGGAAACAAGGCATTTAAATATCTTCTCAACTCAGCTTTTGAATTTAGAAAACCGAGCCAGTAACAGGACATTTTATCCAATCACTTATGGTTTGAGAGACAAGGCCTCCTCTTGGCAATTCTGCAGATGCAAAAACACTTAAAATGGTGAAAAGCTGGTCCTGTGTGGCCTAATCACATGGTAGTGAAAACTGTGAAAGTGATATGAATCATGTTGGAAAATCTTGCAACCTGTTGAAACTTTAGAATGTTGACTTCTCGTAAACTTTTTTTTCCTCTTATGCTACATTTCTATAGCTTTTAACATGCTATTCATCAGCATGTTATCAGTATATACCAGCATACAGAATCATATTTCTAATATAATTTAAAGCAGTGTCAAAATGAAAGTTGTTTTGACCTCACAACCTCCATCCAGCCTCCATCTCCTCATATTGTTTACCTCCTTTTACCAGCTTCATTTTTTTATTTTTTTTTACTCATATATGAGTTTGACATTTGTCTGACTCATAATACAACATAATAAAATAAAACTTAAATAAAAGCAATTTGTGGATTTTAAGATTCACATCTCATGGTGTGAAACAGAAGAATAATGCCTTGGTTGGTGCACTTAACAAAAAAGTTTTTTTTTGTTTGCTTGTTTTTAAAGAAAATTAAGTTGCTGTCTTTGTGAAAAGGGCCTGCGCATCCACAGGTATCTGCTGCAGCCCATAAATACTGTGACACAACCTTAGATGCTCCCCTCCAAACCTCACACAATTTTCAGCAACCAATATAGTAAACAATAAACCTCTCTGTTTGCATGGCTACATGGCATCAAATCTAATTTCAGAGACTCTGTGCTCTAGTAATGGCCAAAACAGCAGTCTTCAACTCCAGCCTTCAACTGGCCTTTTGTGCCTCAGTACGTGTTGACCCTCCAGTGGTTGTCTGGAGCGGTGAGTAATAATAATCAAGGCTATAGCGGGGGGGAATGAAAACAATGACATGGATGAGGTGGAGGTTGTCTTTTATTTGCTGCAAAGACCTCTGTGATCTCAATAAGGCTCAGGTAAGACCGACATTATTAGAAAAGCTCAAAAATGGAGGAAGGGCAGTGTCACTTGGATTTTCAAGGGGCAAAGCGAATCATAACCAATTTCATCATTCTGAATCTGCGTGGTTGTCTGGTGTATGGTAGTATGGTAGTATTTTCTCTTCGCATGTTCGTGTATGCATGGTGAGCAATGCAGCACCATCCCCCCTCCGTCCAAAACCAACATTTAAATCGTTCTTCTGACCCATCAATCTGCCTTTGGCTTGGAGCTCACTGAGTGGGGTGCTTGCTCGTAATTCATGCTGGATAATGTAATATGCACACCAGTCACATTATACAAGATTTACACCTTCTTACCAAGGCTACAATGTGGCAGCAAAGCTTGGCAGTGGACAAACAGTAACTCGTGTCTGACTGAGTGGCTGGTAGCGTTTAGGCATTGGAGTGAAAACATTTCAATAGACACATGATAAAGTAATTAATTGAGTGATCATTCTCTCACCCACATGCACCTATGTTTGTTCATTAATTTGTACACATAAAACTTTTCGGCCCCACTTTAGTTAGTATAAAGATGTTTGCACATCTACATCCATGTATCCATTTTTGTTACCCATTTATACTTCAGCAGTGTTGCAGGGGTCTGCTGGAGCCAATCTCCATGCAAATGAGTAACCCAGGAAATCAATGTCTCATTCACAACTCCATTCAACATCCATAAAGCAGCTTAAGGATTCAAGCCAGCAACCTCAACATCTATGGTTATGGTGTCTTCCACTATACTTGCTCTCTCGAATAATTTCTCTCTCATCTATCCAAAAACTCTTAATCTGATATAATAAGTAGATTTGCCACCACCTCCTGTTGTCCATTCATTGCTTATCTTCCCCCTCCATCATTTTCTGAGTCTCGCTCCTGCTGTGTTTCCCCTGCTCATTTCTTGCCACAACATTTCTGCCAAATGAATCTGGCACGGCTGCTAATTTCTAATTCGGCCGGAACAACAGAGGATCAAAGAGTTATCACCAGGATGCCGGCACAACAGGGAAGCCGTCACAGAGGGAGACACTGATGTTGTGGTATCTTTTAAAAGCACTGATAAACATGCTTTGAGGACGAGTAATCGTCATTATTTTCTTGTGTGTGTGAGTGGCGGTGGAGGAGCAACAGCAGGGTAAACACCTGCCCCTGATAAGAGTGGCATCTTGTATGCTTGCCAGTGGTGCTACAAAAGCTCTGGGACATTAAAGAGACACATGGACATACGCATTAATTGAGAAACACACATGCAAGCCCTTGCTGACTGTAGTTCTGCTGTGAGATTACATCTCCCTCTGATCCGTGAAATAAGTGGCGTCCCCCTCCCACGGGCCAGACGGTGAACAAAAATCACAAACGCTACACTGTCACACAACAACAAACAGATGACGCATCTGAGACCAAAACAAACAACTGCAAATTATTCACACTCTCTGTTTTAGATCAGTAATTTTCACTCTGTTATTATCAGTCATTGTGGAAGTGATGGTAACGCCTGGGTGGCTGGTGGAGAGAGATGAGGGGGGAGAAAATATAAGATTTGAGGGCCAGACAGAGAATAGAGGAAGGAGCGTGAGAGAGACAGAGAGAAAGAAAAAGGAAGAGAGAGGTTATAGAGATGAAGTAATGGAGTAAAAGATGACAGAGTTGAGCGAAAGTGTGTGGGCTGATAATGAATATAATCTGCATTTAGATGATATTGAGCTCTGTGGTCATATCTGATGTAAATCAACCAGCTCTGATTACAGATCTAAAGCTAGAGGCGTTTGGAGAGACATTGGAAAGCAGTAATTTGAGTAGAGCTGAACACTGATGTGAACATACCTGTACATCCATAATGCACACACAATGCTGGATAGTAATTTCAACACTATAAATTGATATATAGTCAAATTAATTGAATATAAATAGCTCATAACAGTCTAAACAAATTGTCAGCCTAATTACCATTTCATTTTTTTTTAATTATTTGTATTACTCATTGGTTATTTTTTTCTTCCAACAAAATTACTGGCTTCACAGTGATGAAGAGAGCATCTACATATGGAAAAATAGACATGTACATTTTATTTATATTTTTATTTTACTCCTAGTTTCACATTGCTTTATATACCCATGTTATAGAACATGTGCACTTCAAGAAAATCCAGGTGTAAACAAAGTTGATTTACCATTTTTATTTATTCATTTTTTTGGCTTGAGGATCAGTTTGTGAGCTTGAGGTAGTCAACTACTTAGCATGAAACCCTGTTACTGTCAAATGCATCTATTTCCATGGCACCCTGTACAGCCACAAAGGTTTTTGATGTTTTGCCTTAGAAATAATTGCTCATATACTGTATAACAGAATCTCTGCAGCAGAGCTCATGGTCTTTATTCAATACTCCTCTAAGTAAGATCCTCTCACCTTTACTGTGTGAGTAGTTCTTCAGTGAAGAAATGGCAATGAACACCACTGCTATTGAAATGTGGTAGAGCTCTAATTGAAAACTCATTTCCCCCAAAGAAGAAGACTTAAAAAGAACACTTCAGACCCAAAATTGTGTATTTACTACCTTTCCACCAACAGTAACACCTCTCCGTCCATTATTTATTTATTTTTTTTAACTTATCTGAGATCTAATGTGTGTTGTGTGGGTCTGCTATAGCCAGTACGCTCTTAAAAGGTCACCAGTCACCAATCACAGGGGGGCACATACAACATTCACTGTCACATCTAGGGGCAACTGACCTAAACATGCATGGTTTTGCTCTGTAGGGGAAACTGGAATTACATACAACATACAAACTGTAGCAACGTGTCAGTGTTACCCATTCACCCACTATGACACAGCATACAACATAATGACAGATATTGTATAGAATAAATGAAACCCATGTTAAGACAAGATTTAGATTAGTTACGTAATGATGAGAACTGTGGCACCAGAGATTAGATTATATCAGGAATGAAAACCTTTTACTTGCTCAGTCTTCCATTTGAGAGACTTAACGAGTGACTCATTCTCTTCAGATGTCACAGTCTCTCTAGCACACAGTTCCAGACGCCCTCTGTTCCCCTCTCAGTCCCATGCTTTCACACCATCTCTCTCTTGCTCTGGAGTTGTCAATCAGTGAGGACCGCTGCCCGACACACGGTCATCCTCCGGGGGTCATGCAGTGCGGTCACAGCCAACAGGGCCTGTTGACAGCTTGGTGCTCATTATCCTGAGCTGATACTGAAGACAAATTACTGTAGATCCAAGCAGTGAAATGAGTTAGTCTGGTAACTAACTCTGGAATTGCCCAATTCTACAAATCCAATGATCTCAATTTTTTTATCGACCAAATCAAAGAAAATATGTCTTTTGGCCTCTGTCTGGCCTTTCCTAAATCTATTTATGTCACCATGTAAATTAGGTTCTTGTACAGTTAGTGAAGTTATGAAGCTTTAGATAAGTTAAATTATGATAATTAAGATAAGTTAAAACACTTTATACATGTCATCTCAACTTTCACATTTTGTGCCTTTTTTGTGAGACAATGTGTTCCTGGAGCCTTTCACCTGGGAGTGAAATAGGATTTGTTGTCATTCATTCTCCTAATAACATATTACTTTTGCGGTCCTCTGTGTATATAGTGTACAATCTATACAGATAGGTTATCATGTGCATCGTCTCTGGAAAGATGGTTCAAATGATGTCTTCAAGGATGCAAATGCAGAATTGTTGATGACTAGGACTGGATATTTGTGATTTGTGTTTTCCAATGAAAAGATCTCAGCTTTAGTGATTGAAAGCAAAGGGAATCGGTTTGATTTTACAAAAGCAGATTAAACTTGAGACAGTTGTCAGCAGTTTATAAAGCCACCACAGTATTTATTGTTATTCTAATATTTGGTCTGAAGTCTGCAAGATGAATAAACTGAAACAATGAAGTGCTCTCAACGAAAACTCAGAAAATCGGATTATGGTAATGTGTTAAATTAACGCTGGCATGCACATTCAAGCAGCAATTCACAAAATCAGACTATGGTTGAAATTTCTTGTTGCTGAGTAAAAATATGTTTTTTATGATGTGAAGTCTGAAAGTGATCAATGGTTGTACCCACCGACTGGTTAGGATGTTATTCTGTGAAACATACCTGAACCTTTGACTTATTTCAATTTTTTCCAACTAAGCTTGTTCTGACAGCACTTAACATCCTTTAGGCACCCTGAAGTACCTGAGAAAAATGTTTCTCTTTCCAGAGGGAGGACAAAGCACCATTCAATAGGGAACTTGGCGACTTGAGGAGAGAAAACAGGACAGAGCAATGGGTGCACCATTAAGAAATGGCCCCTAAACTACATCTGACAATAGCCAAGAACCCAATTCATCGAACTAAAGTGGCCATTCAAGGAGGTGTAGTGGGGAATTGGTGTTCCTGGATTGAGATAGAAGAATACAGAGAGTGTGAGTTTCTATATCCATGCATCACTGCTGTTCACCACTCCACACTGCATTTTGGAAATTACAACTCACATCTATGCATCTGCACAAACATCAAACTCAGACCCAAATAGCTCGCACTTGTATCCACTCATGACATGGAGGGGATCTTTTAATAGTGACATTCAACTGTGGACATCATCAATCATCACCAATAATGGTACATTGCATAGTGCCCATAACAAAGTGCTGGATTACTAGACTGCATTTCATGATACCTACAGTAAAGTGCTAAATGGTCTTTCAAGATACCCACACTCTAAGTTTGAGATGTGAGATAGGACATTGAAGCTTGTTCAAAAGTACTTTTCCTTAAGGCTACTACAAAGTTAAGGTTGATCTGTTGTAAGCAGGTGTCATTTTACTACCTTATGTTTATTTACTATCCCACCTATATTCTATTGATATTATTGGTTAGTTGCTTTTATTAACCACTAAAGCTCTATTTTATATGTTTATCAAAAGGATGCCACCACAAGCTGCAGTAGCTCTAAAACCCTGAGGGAAACATCCAGAAAAAGTAACCAAGACGAGAGAATTGAGGTGATGCTGTATATCAAGAACCAAGCTGTCACAAAGTCATTATTTTTTATGCATTTTACAGAAACAGTAATAAACAAAATTTCTTATAAATCAAAAAACTGTCTTGAACTTTGGACTGAAAAAGTCCACACTTTCCTGAGTTGCTCCTGCTTCCTTTGTAAGCAAGTCTTGCAGAGAAAGTTGCTGATTGATTTCAATCTGGACCAAAGTGGCAGTCAGACAAATTGATAGGCAGGCATACACAACAGTATTGTCTTCCCTGGAGCCACACATTCACCATGTCTCACAAAAGATGTGCATGGTGTGTCACAGGGATATGGAGAGATGACCTGAATACAAACAAATGAGGCAAATGAGCTCAATGATTCAAAACTATAGATTGTTGTACTTACAAAGTGAATGAGGCAGGCAAGAGTCAAAACAAGGAAAACAGTGTGATGCAACTAAACAAGTTCAAGGGGATAGGCAATAAATCTATATTAAAACAACAGTAACAGATGAAAGGAGTTGCAGGTTACGATGTGGTCTGGGATAGTGTGAACAGGTGTTTGGACAGGTGGGTGGGGCAGCCAGAGCGTTGGCAAAAGGAGACAAAGTCTGAGGGCATCTGGTGGATAAATAGGGAATAGCAATGATGGCAGTGAGGAGACTGTGGCTGAGACAGACTGTGACAGCACAGCTCATAGGTGATTACTAAATCTCTCAGCTTTAAATAATTACACATTAGATAAAATGCATAGATGCATGTGTATTTCTCCAACTACCTCGGACTTCCATGGATGCATTTGCCAGCACATGCAATGACACAAGCCACACCACTGTTTTGGTTTTTTTTTCCAGTATGAGTGTATTCCGTTTCATTTCACTGGCTCTGAGGCAAAACAAAGACCACTGGAGCTAGTATATTGGCAATCACACAAATCTGCCTTCACCTCAATATTTAATGAGCTGAGCAAATTAGCCATACAAAGCAATCTATTGAGTCTTTCCTCCCCACTTTGCTGATACACACAGAGAGGGAAGCACCCCACAGAAAGCTCATTACAGCTGAGCCAACACTTCTAACTCTGGATTTGTGAGAAGTATTTGGTACATGCATATAAAGTTCACACACACACACACTCACACACGCTAACGCACAAGAGGCCAGCGTTACTGCCCGAAGCACACATTGTAGTCAACCATATGTTCTCGCAACAGCCTGTCATCACATGTCAGTCTCATTAACAAAACACTACCAGGAGTCAAAACACTGGCGTAATAACTACCTCAACACACTAGATTTCAGCTGTGTGAAATAGAGACATTTAAAGAGATAATGATGATGGCTCCTTCAGCCTCCAATCAGGCAATGCAGACCTTGATCAGTGATCCTTGTGAGATGATGGAGCTGTGTGATTCTTGACTGTTAATTAAAATTCCTGAACCCTGACAAGACTCTGACTGCGACAGTTACTTGATTAGCTTGTTGAAAACCTGGTTAAGGAAACATTTAATGGTTCCACACACAACAAGAGCGGGGAAAAGACTGTTGGAGGTTTATTTAGCAGTTGGTGGCCGTCACACATATGCACTCAATCAAAGAGGTTTTTTGCAGAGCCAGAGGTTTTTTCAGGTATCTTGCTTGAGTGTTCACATGTAATGCTTGAGTGGGTTTATACAGTACTGACTAAACAAAACATTGATAAAAGCCATTTCCCTGATTTTACAACTGAGCTGCCCATGGAATAATTATTATACTCAGCATAATATGATGTGCCTGAATTGGCAAGAAACATTTATGAAAAGGCTAAAAAAAACAATTATACAGCAAAGAGAACTGAAGCAATTGTCATCTTAGATGCAGGTAAATTAACAGTCTGCCTGTTATGTGCTATGTGCAATGTTATCTCCTTACTGTTTCTGTGTGTGCATTGTTAATGTTCAAATGTGAATGACTGTGTGTCAAAGTAAGACATGGAGGTCTGGCAGTGAAATCCCTCTGTTTAAATACTATATCCCTGTCTAAACAACTACTCCATTTCAGCCTGCAGAGTAATCCCTGCACTCACTCAGCTAAAGCTAATTCACAATGCTCAAGGGACGTTAATCTCACCCTCTACTACCCATTCCCTTGATTTCACTGAGCCTTTGTGGCATCACTGAAACACACTGACAAAGATTTGTTTAAATCAAGGGTGGGTAATTAATTTTCTCAAGTGGCCACATGAGGAACTTGGAGTATTTTGGAGGGCCACACCAATAAGGCAAACTCTGTTCTACTCAAAATTTGGTATTTTATCATTAAAATTAGTCTATTGTATGACTTTGATTAAACAAACACCTCACTTTTTGGATTAACGCATTATACAAGTGGTGAAGACATACTAATGATTGTGAGTTAAGTGAAACCAATGCTTCTGCTGCTTAGAACACTTGACAGCTTTTCGAGCCAGTCAAGTGTCACTATAATGCACTGAGATGTCATGAGACTGAGAACAAGAAGAACTAAATCGTTTCACTTGTACCTTGACAACTGCTGATTACAATCAAGAAACTACTGAGACATGTTGATTTGCATGGGAAACAATTATAATTATCTCAGTCTTTCCGAACAGGTGTTTTCTGAGAGTGAGACTTTGTAGCAGTTTGAAAAATGCTGCCAGCATGAAATTCAGAGCAAGCATTAAACATTAAATATATTGTCTCTGTGCACTCAAATGAGCCATAAAATGAGCAAAATTATGTCATTCTGTTTTACTTGTTTTACACAGCAGTCACAAATTCATTGCAATCAGGTGCTACATTTTGCAAAACGCGGACATTTGTAAGGCTGTTTGAAACTTTGACTTTGTCTCAGCTCCCTCCTCTCATCATCCTTCTTATTTTCCTCCTCTCTATCTGGCAGTCTTTGCATTCCCTGGCACCCTTGCTCCCTCTGCGCCACCTCAGTTCTTGGCATTAGCCCCGCTCACTGTCTCACCCATCTGTTTCCATTCATTAGGACAGGATTCGCTTCTCTGCTTTTCTGACACCTTTTCACATTGGGCTGCACAATGTAATTAAACAGGGTTGTGGGGAATGATTTCTGAGCAGCAGCTCCTAGCTCCTTCCTCTTCCATCTACTCTAACACTGCCTCGTTTGTTCTCACAGGGTGGAGACTACACTTTGTTAAAGTGCTGTGAACTATCCTCATGCAGTTAGCCGTTGAACACTTTCTGTGTCATAATAGGCATGGGTATGTTCTCCAGCTAATGCACTTCTGTTTTCATATTTTAAGGGCAACTCCACACATCTCATCCCATCTGATTTCTTCCAGATAATGAACATCTGGGAATTGACAGCCTATAGTGTAAAAACATGTGAAATTTTCTGTTTGCATGCATGATTCATCTGCTCTCCCAACAAATTTGTACTTTGGGAGTAACTAGACTAACAGAGAAAATGGCGCAGATCCATGAAAATGCATAAACGATGACTGGTTTTGGGCTCAGTAATAGAGCAGAAATGTAGTCGAGAACTGTATTTATATTTCATTGTTTTTTTTAATGACTTTTTGACTTTCAAACCACTGAAGTGCTGTTGTGGATAACTAGAGCAGCAATTAACTATTGCAGTATGAGAACAACAGTTCATTAGAGTGGCTGCATATCCATGGTCCACCCACACCGGTGTTTTCACTCATTTGTCTGATTGCAGCGCCACTCGTGATTGCGTGGGCATGAGCAGACTCTGGATAAGTGACATCTCGCTGGTTTATTCCAGTGCATTGATTAATTGCTGCAAATATTTTGGCAGGACAACTAACACCTTAATGACTGGTTTTACAAATTATTAGCTCCAAGGCTTTCATGACCATAGATAAATCCCACTAAGTCTTCCCACACCCCAGCCTGAGCAGAGGTTTAATCAGCGCGTGGCTGAAAGCACTTGACAGTGTCAGAGGGCAGCTCCTTTAATATTCCTTTCATTTCTCTGTCATTGCACTGTGCAGGACTAAACTATCAACTATGCAAAATGGATGACACAGGTCCATTGTGTTACTCTTTTATCATGGTAATTCCAGGATTTCTTCCTTTCTTTTTGTTTTTTTTTACAACATTGAAATGTGTATTACTAAATACACTGTAAGCATGGTTTGGTGATGGGTCTTGGTTCATTTCCATATCTGATAGTCCTGCCTTGGGGTGGATGCTATAGTTGTGTGGTGGATATTTCTAAATTAAAAGCCTCCAAACAGCAATTCCAGAGAAGGAGGAGCAGAGTATTATTACCCTCTTTTATGTTACTCACTAATATTGATCTCAATTATTCATATTTTCAACATTTTTTTTATTCTATGTGTCCACTGAATAACTATTTTATATTTCACAACAGGAACAAACAATCGTAAAAAGACAAAAGTCTAACATTTTAATTCCCCTCAGCTGTTTCAGTTTTAGACTTCTGGTGTTGTTCATGCTGGCTCACTATTACACTGTATGGCTCAATGGGGAACTTGAGTAGAGCAGAGTGATCATTAATTCTGAAGTAAGACCTGTGTTATTCTTGCTGTGAAAAGACAAACTGTCTGTTACAGACAATTTCCTGCTGTTTTTGACATAATATGATGGCTAAGGGCAACATGAAAACCCAGTCAGACTCCATGGGTTTTTTCCAGGTTTTCTCCCTTATATGTGGCTGTAAGAATGAATGTGTGCGACTTGTGATGGGCATGGACAGTGCAAAGTGGGTAAGATAATTGATGGATGGATGGATGGATGGATGGACTATATCTAAGAAAATGTCTTTTAAAAGCAAATGAATTTTGTCCCATTTGTTTTTGCAGTACTTGCTGTGCTGAAGGGGGGAAAACATTTTTGAAGGCAGTGAATAAAACAGTCTGACATATAATGAGACCTACAACCATAACACAGCATACACTCTTTCTTACCCCACCATGATCAATGCAAAATGCAGCAGTTAGAAGGAACTAGAGAGATCAATGGAAGTGGAGATGACTGAGTGTGAATGATCTCAGAACAACAATTGGAAGCATATTTCTAAACTGACTGATGTCTACCGGCCAATGCAACAGACTGGGGAGGGGGACCCCTGGGGTAGAAGGGCAGCTTGTGACGACGGGAGCGCTCTGACTTGATTTCTTCATCAGCAGGTGCTAAGGTCCCCTGACACATGGACACACGCTGCCAGCAGGCACACATAATGACACATATGCACAAACACGCACACACACACACACATATAATCCCATCCATGCAAAGGTCTAGGACCCTGTGTCTAGGTTACACACTGAGGCAACCCCTGAACTGTCCATATGACCACTTGGACATACACCTGACCTATTTTATATTTTTTGCCCATTCCTTGCACTGAAATTAAATACTGATGGCGACTGTCATTCCACTGCATTAGAATCCTGTGTTGATCTAGGTTTCTTGTACCTGCTGCTGTTGCATTTACAATACATTATATCTTTAATATGAATATGCATGCTGCATGCTGCACAATGAATGCACCCACTGTCAGTCTACACATAAGGCCAAGTTCACTTTTGAGATCAACCAAACACAAGGGAGAATCTTATATCCTCCCATCAAGTGTAGCTTTTGTCCAGTTCTAAGCTCCCAGATTTCTGCTTTTGTGGGTGTGTGTGTGTGTGTGTGTCTGTCCATGTGAAAGAGTGCTTATATCTATGCATAGAGTTATCCCAAGGACTGACCTGACACTTGGTTATCTCCTCTCTCCTTTGGCCTCCCTGTCACATACAGAGTAGGGAGTGATGAGTGGCACAGGAAGTCCCTCAAGTAAACGATACAAACCATGCATTATGGATCCCCACGTAAGTAAACAGTACCCAGTGACCTTTAGGAGCAATAGAGAGGGCAGCAGAGAAAAACTCCCACAGCAGCAGAAAGAATAAAAAACAAAGAAGAAACTGGCTTTTATTCTCGTCATACAACAGAGGTGCACTAGAGATTATCAGTGTAACATGTATCTGCAAGTTCCTTTATTATGGACTAGCGTTCTCGGTTTATACAGTCATTCGAAGGAGTTTCAGAAGTTATATATTTGCACAACAATGGGCCAAAGCATCCCAAGCAGCAATCGATTTCATAGAGATTTAACAAATCAATTTTATGTAACAGATAGCAAGATGAAAGCAAATTAACTGATTAAAGAAATTAACTGAGTTGGCAGAGGCAAGATAAAGGAGGTCCACTGTAACACTTCGGCCACTTTGGCTCCTTTTTTGCAATAAGAAACATTAGATAAGACTGTTGAGCATAAAAAAGGAGAAAGAAGGAGCTCTTAGCCTGGAGACTTTATCAGTAGAGAGATGCTTAACCAATCTAGAACGACATTGCCAATGTCAATATAGTCACTGGTGACCTTGTCCGCAGCCGGCAGTTTTCAATAGTGAATGCAACCCTGCCAACTTGCATCAAGATGTTCCCTTTTTCTGTTTTTCGGTGAAGGCACCGTCAGCTCAGGAAGTGTGCCACATGTGTGTGATGGCTGGGATCAAATCACTCACAGCTCACTCAAAGCACTCACAGGAGCACTATGTAGATGTCAGGATACAGAACTATTTAAGCAATGTGTTGTTATTTTATACCACTATTGAAATAATATATGAAAATCCTGGAAAATACCCGATTTTCAGATATGGATGCCACTCTCTGGTTTAAGCTTTTTTCTTTGTAGATAAAATTGATATGTCTGGAGTGAGCATTACCCTGCCTTTCAGTCTTTTTTTTATAGTCATCCAACTTCATCAATTTTGGATCGCTTGGACTGCGCCTGTGAGACCTCATTGATCTGTTAGGCTGTATGAAATCTTCCTTAGTCCCTGCAGATATTTTACCAACTTCCATTTATTAAAAGGCACTCGAATAGATTCGTGCCGTGTATCAACTATAAATAGCTTCCTGTGATCTGCATGCCACAGTGTCCCAAAAATTACTCTAGGCCGCAAAACCTGTAGAATTTACTCAACCTGCCTTTTATCAAAGTAATAGTAGAGAAAATTGTTTCCAGACAGCTCAGTGCTGCAATAACCACACAACATTTTAGATGCAGTCAATACCAATCTAGTTTCCATCAGAGGCACTCAACTGAAACCGATCGGGCCAGAGTCTGCAATGCCATTGATGCCATCTGATGTCTTCTTGCAGCCTTAGATAGTTTGAGTTACCACATCCAGGAATCCGAACATCTCCTGGAAGTCCTGTACTGCCTAATTTTTCAAATATAGGTTCAGACATCTGAAACTCTTGTGGTGTGCCTCAGGGCTCTGGTTCCTTAATCAGTTGTTTTGTAATTCCATTAGTTTGTATGACTTTTTTGTATATATATCATGACATAAACCTAATCATTGTTTCTGTAACAATATCAAACTGTACTGTATCTCTTTTAATCTGGTAATTATCTCCATTTCAGACTCAGATATACTGTGTCACAAGCTGAGCTAAAGATGATTACTGCTTCTATGCTCCTGCAACCATATTAATTATACAAAAAAATATATTATTAAAAAATATACACCCATCTTAATTTAGATCCATCACCATTCAGGATACCAGGTAAGCCACTGAATATTTATAAGTAGCCTGTTAAAGTTAAACATGGTAAATGTATTTCTCAGCCACACATTTGACCTTTTATTATCACAACTCTTTGAAGTATAGGTGCAACCCATCTGAGAAAAAAGGCGGCCAAACTCCATATGGTCTACTAACCCAATTCTATGGGACATGCTTGTTTCTGGGGTAAATTTAGAACAATGGAGCCCAGATTAGAATTATGGAGGAGAAGACATCTTAACCAACCATGGGTATTTGTCACTGTCATCAATGAGGAAGCCCCAGATCCTGGGGATGCATCATCGCTACAACATACTCTAGTAGACACACTTTCTGTACCATAAGCTAAACGAAACAACCGAGAACAGCCAAAATTTACAGAACCATCTCATGCTATCTACCATATCATATTTAGAAATAACTTAATTCAAAAGCTGAATAAGAAATTCTGCAAACAAATTTAATCATAGATTGGATCAATACCAGAGAGCAAGCTTTAGTATCAATGTATTAAACCATTCATCAGAGATATGAATTAGATATTTACCAGGGGAGCAACTCACATAGTGGCACATACATATATGGATAGTCAAGGTCGCAAAAAGCGTACTGTAATGTACTTGTAATTACCTATAATGTACTACACTATTGCAAAGGCACTAAAATATCAGTACTGCTCACAGGTTGTTGAGTGTTTTTTTTTTCAGTAGGGAATAATATTAACTTTCCGCAAACCGTCATTGTTGTTTGTAACATTAGCTGTTTTTTTTATCTCAACATCAGATTGCTCTCAAGGTAAAATGGTTGAAGATAAAGGTAAAAGTGGTTGATAATAACCTGCTTGCACAATGACCAGTATGGCCTGGAGGTTTCTGGAGGTGTTGGAGGTCTGGAGCATTTGCTGGAAAGATCATAATTTCTATAATTTGATGAAAAACATATTTATACTGCAAATATACGTTCTTATTGAATTCTTTAATTCGAGTGCAATGCTGTATATTCAAGACATATTAAACTTTAAACACATAAAGGTTAAGGTTTGGGTTTTTTTAATAAGTGGAAGACAGGCCTCACCTTCAAGCGAATTTTTGTCATAGCTTTTACACTGGGGCACAGTATTATGACAATTTCAAGTCATCTAGCGCTTACAGTGTCTTTGCAAGGAGTTTTCTTCATCCCTCCTTTCTTCAGCTTTTCTTTTCATCGGCGAATGACCTTTATGAATAATGAGCTACTCCAAAGGTAGCCGTGACAACGGCTCATTCTCAGGGGCTGCAAATAGGCACTGAGATAACGTAATTTAACACCTGACGAGGAAGTGCTGTGTGTTCGCCTCATCCCCTGAACAGAGGGACGAAAGTCTGCTGATTAACGCTGACGGTTTGAAGAGCACATTGTACCAGCACATTAATAATAAACTCTTTAAATGCCTGTGTATGCTTTAAGGGAAGGTTATGCAGCCATGAAAGGAAGCTAAGATGGAGCAATGAGGAATGAGTGACTGAGATGACAGCAGGGTTAAAAGATATCTTGGCTTGGTTTCACCCACTTTATTTGCAGTGTCTGTCCTATTTAAAGGTCTTAAGAAGAAAACTTAAAAAAACAGAGTAAGGGTACTAATTAGCTATTTTTTTCATCATTGGAGGATATTTTAGTATGTACAAAGTGCATAATTAATAAGCGAAGAAACTTAAATGGCTGCCGGGGTGTTCAACATTAATTGCCTCTGCAAATTAACATATCCGCCCCATCACTTTCCCCCACTGTGACTTTAACACTCTGGCATACACAGTGTGAGGAAGCAGCTTCCTCACAGGGAGACTTGAGAGGTCACGAACCTTAAAATTCAATTAAAATGCAATATTTTTGCACTTGTCTATCAGATTACTATATACCAGTAACAACATAACAACATGGTCTTTTCCTTTTTTATTATTAAATGATTTTTGGTGCATTTTAGTGTTTTTAAATGCACATGGACACCTCAAACACACAACAATGATTTTAATGAAGCTGCTGGAATAGCAGCAGCAAAAAAGAAATGGTTGGGAATGTGGTATTTTGTAACTAATACCAGAAACCATGCCATCTACATGTCTACATGGGGATCTTTGATACGTCTAAAGGTATGCAAACTTGAAATCTTAATTGTCTGGTTGTGTTGTAGATACATATCATGAGTAATTCTTACTGAAAAAAGACAATGAGGTGTTATTTGTATCTGCAGGCGATTGTCTTTTAGGGAAATCATAGCTATGACATTAGAAAAGTTATTCCAATCCAGTTTTACAGGGATTGAAAACTTTTTTTAAGGGTGACAGTTTGGATTAAAACTTAGTTGACTTGTACCCTGCATAGATGCAGTGATGTTTGCCAAATGTGCCAAGCCACAGTGACAGCTCAGTGGGTGCAACTCCCCCAATGTCAGATGACCAGGTTGTGAATCATTGATCTGAGCAAATCAATAGTCAGCACGTCCATCTCACGGCCACTCTCAGTGGGTCGCCATCTGTGTGTGTGTGAGTCTGTGTGTGTCTCCGTGTGTGTCTGTGTATATCCTGTCCGAAGCCATCACAGGAACCCATCAGCACACACCAGGTGGCTGCCATCTGGGTCCCACCGCTTAACACACAGCATGGTTCCCTGTGTAGGAGTGTGTTGAATCTACGCAGGAGTTTGTGAGATAGTGACCATTAAATGTCACATTTGTGGGTATCCTCTGTGACTCTGTGATGCTGCTATGTGGCAATACCACTGAGTTGACTCACTGTGTGCATTTGAGTACATGAGCGTGTGTAGCATTTTTGCACAGAAAGGTGAGCTTCTCTGTGGCGTTGGCAAACATTAATTAAGGCAGGGTGATAATAATGTGGTAACAGCACACTTGCTGTTTTGGCATGCCAATACGATGATGGCGGGCTGGGAAACACTTTGGAGGATAAACCTGGTTTGTGTGTGCATTTTACACTAAATGTACAAACATGGGAGTGTGGTGCGTTGGTGTTAGTTTCTGACACTTCTTGATGAGCTCATTTTCTCACTCTTCACAGGGCTTATTGGATGTGTGGGCTTGAGTCATGACACACTTTACAAGCTTGTATTTTGCCATTGAAATGGGAACAAGATCCTTTAAGGTTAATTCAATGTTGTCAATCTGATTCTGAGCAAAGAGCCTGTTATTTGGTTGTCTGATGTTCTTTGAGAGAGCTTGTTTAGCAGCACTGCTTCAGACAGATCCTGTCACCTTGGCTTAAATTTACAGACACGGACATCCGTGCCCTGGCTTCTCATCTAACCTCAAACAGCTACTGCTGTGTGCCCATTTGTTTCCTTATGAGTCATAATTGTTTCTGCTTTCCTGTGTCTTCTGTTCTCCTTCTGTCTTTGTCTGTGGGCAGTGGGCACGGTGATCCCTGGTTTCCTTTACCAACTCTGGATCCCTGCTGATGAGGCACACCTGCTGGACCTGCCCCCCTGTTGCCCATCAGCTCATCAGCTTGGCAGTTTATCAACCCTGGCTGGACTCTCACATGTCACTGGCACTTATCTTCTGCCTCATTGAATGCCCTGCTTGCTTGTTTGCTTGCTTGCCTGCTACCTGCTCACTTGCTGATCCTAAACAATCCTCTGGCTATTCCTTTCACATCCTCCTTACTATTCATGCCCTCTCTTTTCCGCTCAAGTAAAACTCTTCAAACATCAAACATGGAATCACTATTCCTGTCTGTGTTCTGTGTTTGGATGCATTGCAAACTGTTACAGAATGATTTAGAAACTTGGACCCAGCAGACAACTTTTACAGAGAAGGATCTGAAGCGTAATCAGTAGTCAACATTATCAAATCAAGTTACATATTGTTTGTGAGCTCAGTAAAATCTTTGATGGGGCTGATTAACTGAAGGAATACACAAAAGTGCATCAAAAAGGAAATCTATCCATTATGTTCCGCTTTGTACCTTAACAGTGTACAGTAGGCATCTTTTTGAGCTGACTCACAACCGCTACAGTGACAAAGTACCTACAGGTAACCCAGATCGTTATCATAATTGCAAGTTGTACATAACCCAACCCACAACCAGCAAGGACAATGCACCACTAAGTCCTAGCTTTGTGTTTGTATGTATCAGTTTCACTACATACACATGCATATTTTTACATGGGGTTGTAGGTGTTTTGTGTGCTTGCGTTGCTTGCAAAGGCTTTGTCCCAAATCCCCAAACAGTACTACCTGCTATCAGAGTTACAGTTACACAGGCTGCACTGTGGAGCAGAAAAATAAACACCCAGTGAAACACTCCAGGTCCCATGGTAAAACTAACAGTGGCTATACATCACAAGAAACTGACCTGAAAAGGAGACAAAAAAGACAGATTCAGGTTTTTAGTCACAAGTTGTTTCACCACTGAGTGCAGATGAAGCTCTGTGACTGTAACATTATTACAACTTACAACAAATATACAGGTTCTTAAGATAACATCTAAAACAGAATGATAATAAGTGTTGTTGTATCATGCCAGCTAAGTGACAATGGCCCAAAACATGCATGTGTGTTTTCAGTCATCAGAAATATCTAAATGTTGGTATGCTAACTTGATACATTTAGTGAAGCCAGCATAGCAAAATTTATACCTGCAAAATATCACATGCAAGTTTTGTCATTATTGTGTCTGCATTGAGCCAAAGCAATATCATGAGGCTGTCTGTCTGATGAAAGTGCTGGATAATGGCATTTAATTTCCTGTGTTCATTGGAGGAGATTGTAAGTTATCCATTTATCACATCTTTGTTTGTATGATTCTGATTTGTGTCCCACTTGTCTTTTCACTCGGTTGACCTCGCCTAACATTTGCATGGCTGAGAAGGTTTACTTGTCGTTACTGCTTGATTGAGTCTAAGAGGATTGCTCTTTTTTCTAAAAATAAAAATAAGTCCTAAAATGGCAGGTGGATGATTCACATGTATACTGTACAAGTGTATGTGTGTGTGTGTGTGTGAGAGAGAGAGAGAGAGTGTGTGTGTGTGTGCATGTGAGACAGGGACATTGTCAGTGGATGCTTTATGCTTTACTAAATTTCTCCCAGTTTCACAAGCCGTTCTACCTTATGAAACAGAGATGACAGGGTCGTATGTCATCTCTCCTCTTTCCCTTCTTCAGGTGTCAAACTTGGACAGGAAGTCAGAGGATTTAAGCCCTGTGCTTCCTGCCATAGTATGACTCAGTTATCATTGGCGCACAGCTGTTTCTGCTGAGGGTAGTTGTCATTCCCCTTGTTGCCAGGATTTACGTATCCGCCCCACTGCTGATGCATTTTTGAGAATAAAGACAGCAGAGTTCAGAGAAAGTGACAGCAAGTGCCGCTATTAAAAATCCTGACCTTCAATCTTTGCCATAAATTCAACACTTGTATAGCAGATAAAATGAATTCCATAATATTTTGGTACCTAATAAATGTGTGTTTGTTCTTTTTCAAAAATGATACAGCACAGAAGCTAATGTATTTCTCCAGCGATCCATCCGTTTTCTTACCCACTTTCCTGTGGAAAACTCACTCAGCAAGCCGTTCTGATCCCAGCGTGTAAAATACCGACGATTTGTCAGCGCCCTAAATGTCTCCCGTTGACTCACAAGGTACCCTTCCACTATGAAACTGGGTTATCAATTGACTGTTATGTAAACACACTTGCGGCGGTAGGAGATGGTCAGTGTAGGGGCTCTTGCCATCCATTCACTCAAATAATAACGTTAAACGTTATTTTTATGTCACTATCAATTTGCGGCAAGATTGACGTATTCGGGACCACAGGCGTTACTCCAATTTGCCACTAGCAATATCAATGCTATTACATGCACTGGCTAAACTCAGCTGGTAGACAGCAACGTGACAAATGAACAAGTAAAGAGAGTGTTGACAAAAGGTGGTTTATTCAAAGAAAGAAGGTAACACTGAGCCGGGGGGGTGGGGGGGGGGGGGGGGTGGTTGTGCCAATAAAATAAAATGAATATAACAAAAGTAGGCCTGACTACACTGTCCCAACTAAAAATAAGATATAAACCAAAAGGCCTAACTAACGTTTCTAAAGAAAATATACCAAAAAACGTACATATGTGGCAGAACCAATAACACTACTGTGTTAACAAGAAAATCACCTGCATGAGTGCATTTTCTTACCCAAAATCTACTACCTCACCCGCACCTTTTTACAGAACTCCTCAGACTTTAACAGAGTTAGTGGTTAGCAGCAGCAGCCTACAGTCAGGAGCAAAATGGCTAGAGGCAGGGGATGTCCTTTTAAAATACCACCCCCCTGGTGATTGGCCGTCAGAGGGCTGGAAACGACCAATCAGCAGCCTGGCCCTGCCTTCGCAGGTGAGGAGCATTCAGGTAACCTGCAACACAGGGAAAACCACACTGGCTGGCATGTAACAATGGCAAAGTTGATGTATTCAGCTTTGCTCTATGAGTCTGCCAGCCTCGGACCAGGCCATTTATATGGGATATCGAAGCTATTGCTGAGAGTTACATATTTCATATTTCAGTATGTCTAAAAATTCTGTTTCATTCAGCCTTTCAGTTTCTTTCGGCCATACGTTGGAGTTGCACACTGTGCATCCCTAAAATGTGGCACGTCCACTCAAGAAGGAGTGACATTTCTTCTTTGCATTTTTTGCTACCTTCTCCTTTTATTCCTTCAGTGAATGGGTGTGATCTTTTATTTGTTAGTTCTAATAAAATAATAATAAAATAAAACAAATCCAAGTCACGAGCACAGAAATTTCTGTTTTCAAACATTAATGGTTTACTTCTGCCTTTGAACTTTGGTAATTTTTTTTTTTTTTTTTTTTTTTTATTAATTAATTAATTAATTTATTTATTCTTATTTTAATTTTATTAATATTTCATTTTTTAATTCTTAATTTTCTGTTTATTCTTATTTTACTTTTTCATTTTTCATTTTATTTTTATTATTTTTATTTTCCCTCCCGACTTCCATCAACACTGAGCTGGATCCAGGACCACCTCTACCCGGCTCATCTCACTGCGGTTCCTCCTGCCTGCTACTACTATGGACTGATTCAATTCAATTCATTGATTTATATCCTGAACTGTTAGCCATCAATAATGTTTTGTTTGTGCCCGCCTGTCCGTCCTGGGTGAGGATCCCCTCCTCTGTCTCTCACCCTGAGGTTTCTCCCCTTTTTTCCCTCTCAGGGTTTTTCTTGGGAGTTGTTCCTCAGCCTTTGCGAGGGTCTAAGGACAGGGGGTTTTTTTTTCACTATGTACACATTGTTGCTCTGCTTGTAAAGTGCTCTGAGATAACAGCTGTTATGATATGGCACTTAAAACAAATAAAAGTTGAAGTTGAAGTTACCTTTGGTGCCTTTGATACTAGAACTGCTCTTCTTTTGGAGAGGTATCCCCTCAACCATTTATTTTACTTTTTCACTTTGACACAACTCCAACTACCAGCAGCCACCGCACTGCAATTTTTCATGACGTAATAGCTTAGCCACACATAACAAGACCCAGCGTCCACTCTTACACCAGTGCTAATAAATGTATATGTTATGTTCTTATGATTGACCCTGATGAATAGCCTTACCCGGAAATTAACTACAGTACAATACACACTCATATACTCTGCCATATTGCTTGTAATTAGAATATGCTTTTAAGTCAAATGGGAGGAGGGGAGAGAAAAATACCTTCCCCTTAAAGTTTTCCTCCTGGCTTTTGAGTATGCATATCAGAAGGTCTTCTATTAGGATCTGCTGCCTCCATGTTGATAGCACCTTCATAAAGCTATGTAGCTTCCCCAAGGGTCTATGGAGGCAGGGATCAGAGGGTCTGTTTCATGTCCCACATGGTGCTTGCAGATTGAGTTTCTGGCCATTCTGTCTATTTTGGGAACTGTGGTGAGCCCTCAAAGGTGGGAAATGGTGAATGTTCAAAGCCCCACCCTTTGAAAGTATGACTCCGATCAGGATCAAACCAACACATATCCGCTCGTACAAGGCCCCCCTACAACTTACCTAAATTTTAGATTTAAAACAAATTTAGAAAAAGATCTTCTCCAGAATGGCCTCCAAAACCTGATGGTCGAGTTGGCTATAGCTTTTATAGCACCTGATTCCTGAACCAGGCCCTTAAATGTTATTTTTTTGTAACTACGCAACACTTTGAGCTAAGAGGCTGTAATTTGGCGATGTTCATCAGGAGGTCAGCAGCATCCAGCATGCTGAGCATGTTTCACAACCGGGTCATGTTTCCAGCATGCTTCAGTCTGCTATTACCTCTTGAAGTGTCTGATCATTACTAGGGGCCTTCAGTAATGATGGCACCATGAGGGACTTTTTGGGGAATAACCCAGGTGGATGTAAGGGTGCTTCCAGACTGGGGTGCTGCCTCTCACAGCCGATGCCTATTCTGCTCTCTCTCTCCCTGCATGGTGTGGGGCCACACACAAGGTGTTTGAGTCTGTGCCTGACTTTTTTCTCTCTCCCATTGAATAAATCACGTTAATAAACATAAACACATGCAGTTATTAGTGCTAGTTTAGTGGTGATTTCTGCATCACTGTTTTGAGAAAGTGGAAATGTGGAATTTTGTCAGCAAATAGTGCAATTTTGTGTTGTCCATTACAAACAGAAAAACATAAAACTTCCCCATGAGAGCTTATATACACTCAAAAAAAGAAGATAATAGAAATAAATGCTCATTGGAGACTGACTGGAGACACAACACACACATGGGGAGCCCAGAGCTAAGTCAGAATGGGGCGTCCATAGCAACTGAAGTGTCCATAGCAACCACCCTAGTGACAGTGGAAAGATCAGAAAAATCTTCGCAACAATGAGTAAGCGAGGGATTATTAGAGTGGCTAGACGTCCCTGATTTGCTCATGCTGCCCCCGGTTAAAGCTGTCCCGGAAAATGTTCCTGGTTTCAATGGGAATGACAAAAAAGTTGCACAGACTGCAGGAAGAGAGAGAGAAAGAGTGCCGGTAGCGATTCATTTCGAGACAGTACCAATTTTGAAAGAAAAACTACAAAAATATGGTGCATTGTATTTGTATTTTTTGTACGCAAGCTGAGTGAGTTTGGATGACCACAACATGAAGCTACTTTATTGTTGAATTATCAAAGGTTCTTCAGTGATACTGATGTGTTTGTATTGAGGAATGTTGACGATGTCATTAAAGAAAAAAATAAAATAATAAATAGTGCAAAAAACACCTCCAGACAGAGGATCCTCGGTTCCTACAAAGAGATTGTAGCTTGCTGCGTGACCCAGTCATTATTGGAGTGAATGAGCGGAGCCGCTTCTCTGAGCATCTCTTGCCACCGTGAGCATGTTTACATAAAAGTCAATTGATAACCCAGAGTGTTTCATACAGACACAGAAGGGTACCTTGTGCATCAGAATGAGATGTCTATGTGCATGTTAAGGGGTGGAGTGTTGAGGGAAGGCACACAGGTACAGCAAGAGGAGTTTTTCCCTTTTATTTGCATCACCACAGTGGAAAACAGTGAGCCACTGAAAAAGGCATAAAAAAATGACAAAAAACCCCAGAAAAACCTGAGGCTAAAAAAATCACGATACAATATTAACAATATTGACAAGCAAAGCCGAACTACAAGAAAAAAATAAAGACCTAGCCAAAGGCACTTGCAAAAATGCAAAAATACAAAAATATGAAAAGTACTGTAAACTCACACAACTGAGCACTTACTAGATGAGTATGGAGCTTGGAGGAACACACCTTCACCAACCTCTACAAGTGCTATCTACATCCTTTATAGAGGGCACCTATGTGCACCCTTCGAGTGGATCCAACGATTTTCCATTCCATTCAAACATAATTATTTAATTACAAGGTTTGCAATGCTGGCACATATACATTATAATTTCTAGCTGTAATGCGTCTGCATACCCCTCAGAAAGTGTGTAGTTGCACTCCTGTGTGCACCCATGAACCAAAACGCTAGAAAACATAAACAGGTGGAGCATTGCACACTGAAGCAGCAATCCAGGGAAGACAGCAGCACACAAAAGTTTGAATGGTAGGTTGAATGAATGGAGAAGATTGGCATCACGCATGTGTCATTTGATGTTGCCTATATAGGACTCTCTGTCTGCCTCCTGTAGGATGGTCACTGACAGGGAGCAATGCCTTGTGATGTGACCACACTATCTGGTCAGTTTGCAACATTTTAATGTTGTGAATAGTGGCCCTTTTTCTCTTGCACAGCTGACAACTAACCACCTGTCTTACATTTTCAGTAAGTCAGTTTCTTGTTATATGTGTGATCTATGTAGCATCCTCCTGTAAAACCTGTTTTCAAAGGAGTGTATCCCCCCACTCAGTGTCTGCTGTGAGTGTCCATCTCTCACAGGCACAGAGCAGGTTGGGATGCACCACTGATTTATGAAGTCTGACCTTCACAAAGAAGCTGATGGAGCTGCTTTTCCAGACACAGCAAGTCTTGTCATGGCTGATGTTGCTATTCTAATTCTTGTTTCTATTTTATTTGTCTCACAATTTGTCTCACAAAGGATAGCAACAGAGGAACCAAGGAACTTGAAGTCTTTTACCTCATCCAGGTTTTTCTGTTCTCTGGTGTAATGGTTGCTGACAAGGATTTAGACTTTTCTCAGAACCTTACTCCATGCCATATGCTGTAGCTGTCACCTTCAGCTTGGTGCTGAGTTCAAGTCCATTCGCCACCAGGTCATCAGCTAAGTGGATTGTATAGATTTATGGAAGTACTTTTTGTATGGAAGTACTTTTTGAATGTTCCAGGAAGATATTGAACAGGAGGGGAGTGGAGGCAGTATTGATGGACATATGTTGTTGTTGTTAAAGCTTATCTAAAAGGGTTATTTAGTAGAACTACATTGCTTGTATGTAGAAACTGCTTTGATGAACTGCATGAGCCAACAGAAGCTGTTACACTTTTAACTTACGTTATTTGTATCATATTATTAATTTAATGCAGTCAATGACTTCAATTACTGTGACAATGTTTAAGTGTTTCGTTTTGTTACTGTTTTGTAAATGAATGACGCAAAGTTAAAAAAAAAATAACTTTAAAAGCTTTATGACAGGAATCACGTCCGTAACCACACCAAAAAAACAAACTCATCAGACACTGCCACTTTTTCTGTCACTGTCCCTCTTCTCTTCACTCACATACATAGACACACCTCACTTTCTCATGCACCCACATGCCTGCCTGTACCATACACATTCA
The DNA here is from genome assembly GCA_029224185.1 of Karalla daura. Classification (NCBI taxonomy): domain Eukaryota; kingdom Metazoa; phylum Chordata; class Actinopteri; order Chaetodontiformes; family Leiognathidae; genus Karalla; species Karalla daura. The sequence goes on from CM055190.1 coordinate 14,548,219, forward strand.
TTGGCAGTTGGAAAATACATGACAGTTAAACATTATACAAAGACACAGGAAGAAATTACCATATTCCCAGGTCTGCCATTTTCATCACCAGGAGTGCTGTGTGATGTCACTGGGGGTACATCAATCTGGTACGAGTTCACAAGTGAGAAGTTATGGGTTTGACTGGCGTTCCATGGGTACAAGTTCAGAAAAATACGAATTGCAGGTTGATTGTAACGAACCATGTGTTATGGTACATGGTGGTGGGTGTGGTTCAGGCTGTCTGTGATAGGAGGAGGCATTGCAGGGCTGGCTCTAGAGAAGCAGCACCAGTGAGTTGATTAGAATAGCTGGGGTTAGCTGTCTAATCAAGCTGCTTTATGTTGCAGTAGCGTGCGGATCCTGGGAGCCACACCGGACGGGTAGTGGTTCTGACACGAGACCACGAGAGACGGCTCTACAGCAGCAGGAGTGCTGCACTGACCCTCATTTATTAAACATTTAGTACTACAAAGTTGGTTTTGTCTGTCTGCTACATGCTGGGGAAACCCACAGTGTAGCCACGTCTAGTGCTACATGGTGCAACTCATGCTGGTGCCGAGCGTGCTTCTCAATCATGAGTCTGATGTTGAACATTTCCATGATGCATCTTTCTGCTTACTCATCTGATCAAACCTGCTTTATTTCTCAGTCGATTCAATTTTATGGTATAACTGTTGTTAACTAACATGACAAGATAATGCTAATTCTTCTGTAGTCATGGCTGTTTTGTGTTTCCTCTCTTAGGTATGGGAATAATCCATTTCAGTGCCTGATTTCCCATATCATTTGGCAGATGAATAGGAGTACTTTTATCAGTCCTTGACCTCCATGTTTCAGAAGCTGCTTGTGATGCCTGGTGATTTATCACTTTTTTTGCGTCCTCTACTCCAGCTTAAGCATTACCGACTGTCATAATTTTTGTTAGGGTTGTTATTGTTACTATCATTATTACTTCTTGCTGTCATCCCAAAATCATTATGTTAATGCTAATGTTATAATGCTCAGTGGTCGGTCAATAAAAAAAGGTTCCATTACAAATGTTCATGGATTTCTCTTACAAGTCATATAAATAGTTTTGTGGTTCAAAGCAAAGCAAAAGCAAAGCAGCGATTAAACACTTTGATATTGCATTTATTGTACAAGGTCTGCTTGGCATTGGTGCATGAAAGGCAGATGATCAGGCTACATGGAAAATGATCGGAAATCATCAAACCTCGACGACCTAGACACGAAAGGACAATTTAGTTGCATAAAGGACAGTAACATTCAACAAAAGAACTGAAACATGTTTTCTACTCAGGTGCAAATTAAGCTTGAAGAACATTTTGTGAACCTTAAAGGGTCAGGGATGAGGTGACGATGACACAAAAGCAGAGCAGATTATTTGCTGGTCTTTTGATTTAGAAATATAATAGAAAGTGCCTATTGTTCTCTACTTGTGGGTTGGGGACTTTGATGGGAACCAAGGTAGAGTGTGTGGCATGACCATAATCTCCCATACATTGATTTTTGAGGCTGTGGTCTGACACTGAGACCTGGTTTATTTGACAATATGTTTTCCCTGGATGTTTTTTTTCAGGATTTAATTGTTTTTACCATTGTTTCCTGATATTAGAACCTGTTTTGCAGTTAACTAAGGTTCAATGTACAATGTACTAGATCTGGGAACTTAAAGGCCTCATGTGGAATCAAGTATATACATAATTTCTGGCCATTATTTGAAAACATTAAAAGATGTTCTGGGAACCAGTAGAACTGAAAACAAGACACGTTTATATGCTTGTGTTTTACAGAATTTGAAGAATTAATGTTTGCAGAGTGTTCATATTATCTTTAGAATTCATACTTTGCTGCTTGAAACACCAAACTGTGCATTTCAGCAGCAGACTTGCTTACATGCACACTGGATTTCATCAGTCCATGACTACAGTAGACTCCAAAGATCAATACTTTCTCATTTAATGGGTCACTGATCAATGGGTCTGTATTGAAAGAGAAAAAATAGAAAGGAAGCCATTTTCCAATCTTCCTACTGTATGTAAATTGACAAAAGCATGCCAACCATTTACTTTTCCCAAAAATGCACATAAAGGGCATTCGATCGGATTTGGCTTCTTCTGTACCCTAACATTTACAAGACAAATGCTTTTACTTTTGTGTTACTGGCATACTGCAGCTCATGCCCTCAACTCTCTCCCTGCTGCCTCCAGCTCAGACCAAATTGTCTTCAGGTGTTGCCAGCAGCCCTCTTAAGGCACAGTTTGTTTCTTTACTTTAAGTGAATGGCTTATCATTATCACTATGTTCATCTCAGGCAGGTCATTTAAAAACAGCACAAGGTTAATTAATTAATCAAGTTTAATGGAGGACCTTGAGGTACCCCTTTAAGAAATATGTGTTTTATAAAGGCCTTAATGAATGTGACTTCAGTGTTTGCCAGGAGTTTATTGATTGAGAAACCTCATTCTTTTTAAAGGTCTTAGAGGGTTAAGTCACTTTTTTGGAAGGGAAAATTTATTGTCATTAGTTTTCCCACTTTAATCAATAACATGGGATAGCAGGGGTTGCCTTTTTGAGTAATTTAAAGGATAGTTGAATTTAAATGTGACACAGGCATTACTGTAATAAATTAGATCTATTAATTGTAATTGTTTTTTAGTTACATTTTATGGATGAATACAGTATTTTAAATTACACAAAGACTTGTAATTTTTTCTCAATATCATTTAGACAAAAGTTTCTTTAAATCCTTAATAGTTTTTTTATGGAACTTTGTGGAGTGCTCAGGGTTACTGTAATTGGGACAATTTATCACTCTTAATCAATTCAACTTCAACTTCAACTTTTTCAATTTTCAATTTTTTCAAATTCACCAGCATTCAATTCATCTTTCCAGCTTGGGATGCTGTTTTAGACCAACATTGTTCTTACTACATTTCTGTCATTGTATCAAAAGAGAAAATTAGAGTTTTGTGTTTTCTCTGTTCTGGTTTTTTACGAGAAAAATCATGAGATGCAAAAGTGAATTAATGACTTGATCGCCATGGTTGACTTTACTGTCAACTGACAGACAGAAGTATTTGGGTTTAACTTCTGAGTCAGACTGAGCTTGCATGATCTTCCTATTGTCTGTGTGGGCTATCTCTAGATAGTGTCTTCCCCCACATTCCAGAATCAGACATGCTGGGTCAATTGAAGAGTCTTAATTGTGTGAGTGTGAGAATAAACAGTTTAAGTACCTTAGGATGGACAGGTAATCTGTCCAGGGTGTATTCCCTGTCTTGGTCCTATATGCACTTAAGGGTCCTGGGTCAGCATCTGGGTTTACAGTGGGTAAAATTATGGATTATTGGATACATGCAATACCAAGAGGTCTAGTTTTTCATGTGATGTGGATGTGTGAATACAGTACGTTGCTGGGCATTTATTATGTCCATTCATCATCACCACAGTAAAGACTTGATGACAGAATATTTTGGTGTATCAGCTTGGTTTTATGGTTTGGTATCATGCTGGATCAGCCAACCAAATCTCCCCAGTGACATGATAAAGTATATAACATGTAATCATTGCACGCCTTGCTTTTGTTTTCATGTCACATACTCTTCTGTGTTTACAGAGTCACTGCATACAGTGCTATTTGGTGCGTTTTTGCAAGTCCATTATTTATTTTCCTGTGACAGAGCTAGTAGAGAGTATATTGCTGCAATGTCCATTCATCACCCTGACCATTGCTGCATTACATATCAAAGACGGCCATGTTTTGCAATGATATCAGATGTATTTGCGCCACATATTTATCTGATATGAAAAATATTTCTAGCTTATTTAGTTAATTCCATACTCGTCTCTTGAGCTTGATCAAGTGTCTCACTGAGTTTCAAGTGCATAATACACTATGACTCGTAATTTCAGTTGTAAAGTAGTAAAATAACTGGGTGCACTCTGCCAACACAATTACTCAATGCCAATCTTGTTTGAGTTAGACAAATTGGTTCTTGCTTATTTGCCAAAAGCATCACCCTTTAGCAGATATTTTGCAGGTTTGGTAAATAGCTTATCAAGCTCTGACGGTAAGGAGACTCACACCATCCTTGTTTAATGCACAGGCAGACACACTCGCTTGTTTCATAAACACAAGAGAGCATCCCAGCGTGAAATGAAAAGGTGTCCCTACTGGTAAATGTTTGGTTTATATTCCATATCAGCATGCAAATTGTAATTAAAAATTGAAGCAAACTACCTGCACGTGGCCTGTGAAATGGAGTGTGCTGATGAAGCTGCATTAAAGCATTGATTTTTAATTAGCAATTCCTAGGAGTGACATGAGCTGAAATGCGAGTCTGATTCAACACCGTTTCTGATTTCAGCCCCTCATTTATTTTACATACATTCTGTTCATGGTTAATGACAAGTTATGTTTATAAACATGTTGTGTTTCTTCAAATCAATTTATTCTCCTTCATTTCAGCAGTGCATCCTACACAAGTATATTGCATTTCAACTGTTTTTTTGATTGTTTATGTTTATATACATACAATATAGCACGGGTGTGTAATGCATCACTTTTTGTCTTTAAATCTACTATGTTGACTGTTGGACTGTTGAGATAAAAAGGTGATCTTGGTAATTAGATCATCACAGTATGTGGCAAATGATCTATGAACAAATGTTTATATGTCATTCTAATTCACTTCCTGCATGATTTATGTCGTTATTGCTGTGGCGACTGTGTGGTGTTGCTCTCGCCTTCTTCTTCTAGCCTTTCTTTGTGAATTACATAATTTCATTGGCCTTTTTTTTGCTCAGCTGGCTTGTATTTTCAAAGTTGTCAGAAGCTCTGATTCAGCCAAATGCTTTGCAGCTAATCAATTCACTGGGTCCAAAACATAATCAAAACTAATCGACTGAAAATGGTTAAAATGCAAAATATTTATTGTTTCTCTCCCTTCACTCCATTGATAATTGTGAATACCTGCTTATTCCGATTTAAAAGCCATCAATGGTGCCTTCAAATACACAGGTATATCGTAACAGATGATACTGTAATATCATGCTTGATATGAAAGAAACATTCTTGACAGGCTACTTTGGTGTTTTTTCACACTTTGATAAATGCTGACTATATCATGCAACATATGTGAATTGTCATTACTAAACAGCCTACAGCCTACTTACAGCCTACCTGCATTGTGTATCATCCTTACTGTATAACCAAGGTTGTTTTTTTTGGTTTATTTTTCCATTTCCATTTCCAAAACTGAGTACTGATTTTGCATTGAAGTGTATAGAATAGGGACATAAATGAGAAGATCAAAGAAGTGACTAAATGACTACACTACACATATTGTATAATGTAGTCAATCATATATCATTCATATATTTATAGTTATATATTGTATTACTACTAAACATATGTTGTTATAACCTGAAAGTAGAAATGTCAAGTCTATCTCTGTATCCCTCTCTCACACACAAATGCGTGAACACACACACACACACACACACACACACACACACACACAGATATTACAGTAATGTGTTCCACCCTAAAGCTTTAATAGGACAGGTTCCTGTACTGCAGTGCTGATTGATTGAACAGCCTTATGTATTTACTGCATTGTTTACCAGTGTCAAATAAGTCATTCCAATCTGAGGCTGCCAGTCACAGTGCAGCTGAGGTGGAGAGCACAGAGACCTTTTTTTAGATGTCCACACACAGAGCACATATTCTGCGTACAAACACGAACACATGTGCACACATAAGCAGATGCACACGTGCAGTCAGCTGGAAAATTGTTTGGTGGTGATGTGCCATGCGTGTGAGGAGAGGCCGATTGGTAGAGAGACGGTGAGGGTGAGAGGAAGCTGCGGCTGTCTGTTCGAACGCTGACAAATCCTTGACACTTGGGCACCTGTCACCCCGGCAGCCCTTCATCTCTGCCTTCTCTTACGCAGTTTACTGTCTTGGGCTATCATGTAAAATTTTCGAGGGATAGATTTGAAAATGGTGCCTTGGTTTTATTTACAAGGGAAGGAAAATCTATGAAGTACAACTGTTTAAAAATTTTTGAGCGTCTTGAAGTTTCAGTGAATTGGACATCGTGTCTACACTAAGAATCTCCATGTCTGTGATGTAGTTGCTTTGGATTTGTGGGTTATGTGAACATACTGGTCAGGTGGAAAATAAGTCTTAAATCAACTCTTTCAGTGCATCACCATAGTGTGGTGTGGGTGCACTGTCGCCTCACAGCAAGAAGGTGCCTGGTTAGAATCCCAGTCTGACCAAGGACCTTTTTATGTGGAGTTTCTGGTCTCCAGTTATTGGCCTGGACTTTCTCCAGGTACTCTACTTTCCTCCCACAGTCCAAAAACATGCACTGTTAGGCTGATTGGAGATTATATTGCCCCCAGTGTGAAAGTGAAAGTGTATGGTCTATGTGCGGGTCAACTGGAGAACCTCGGGTCAAATCTGTATGTCCAAAATAAACGTATCAGCTATTTCAACCTGAACCTCAGTCTTTGATTATGAATTTTTTATTAACTGGAGATATTTTATAGGTTTTGTGCAACTCAACAACAAACAGCCTGTGGCGCTAAAGTTTATGTAAGAAGAGCCTCAAATCTTCCATTTCGCTCTCTTGATTCAGAATGAGGTGTTTAGCATCAAAAATATTCATGAATCGTCCTTCAAAACCAAACATAGTCATTTAATTTGCTGCAAAGCAATATAGCGGAAACAGTGTTAATGTATAAGTCAATTTCCTGCAAACTTGCTACTCATATTTATCACGTTTAATAGACTTACTATCACATTGTTTTGAAGTTACTGGCTTGCTCGTTGGCTGACTAAATGACTCATCACAGAGTAAAAGCATATTATCTCAGTAGCTGGGTAAAAAAATAATAAATCACACCTTTAAAAAGCTTCTGAGAGCATTGTCTCTTCTTTGTATGCTCTGTCAGAGATTTCCTGCTGGAGTTTGTGTTTCAGTAGGCATGAAGCAGAATGGTGATTTTGTGTTTTTTAATTAAGGCCGTTGGTTATGTCTTTGGTTTGATTATAACAGTGTGGCACAGCTCCATTTGCGATGGAATAAAGAAGCAGCTCCCTCACATTGCTTCTCATTAGAGACACTCCCGGGGCCTCATCAAAGATCTCCCTCCTTTCTGCCACTTCCCTCCCTCCCTTCTTCCATAATGCAGCGTTTTCCCAGTACACTGCTCGCTACAGCTCCAGGACATGCTTAACAAACACACCAGCAAAACACTCCTCCTGGTGCTAACTTTTCACCGTTTTGCTCCAGCATGGAAGGAAACACAGCAAAGCAACTCACACTCGCTTCTTTGCCAACAACTGAGGGTTTCAGTGATGGATGTTTGATCTGTGCAGCACGAGGCAAAATCCAGAGTTTTCGGTGCTTGTGTTGTCTAGAAAAATGTGCTCGGGAGAGAGAAACATGCTGCAGGGGTGGAGGAGCCAACAAAAAGAAAAGGAGCTACCAGGCTGTATTACCTTTAAGACACTAGGTTTTTCCAGGTGATGGATTGATTAAAAGTTTGACACCTATAGCATACTATGGTAATGAAAACATGGTATTTCACTTAATCTAAATGTTTGTCTCTTCACTGCCCTCATTACACAACTTCTAAATGAATCTCTCGTCCAGCACTTCAGAGAATTGACCAAGAGGTCACAGATGCTGATTAACATTGACATATTTTTCTCTTGATAAGTCACCAGTGCCTTCTCGTTCTCTGGTCTCACAGACAGGGACACTTAGTGGTCTGAGAGGCATCAAGTGATGCCTGTTCAATCTATTATTTACGACCACAGCATAGCTGCAGAATCACAACAAGCTCATGCAGGGTTAATTGGTGACCGGAAAACTTAGTGACCAAATTAAAATTCAGAGGGTAATTTCAGATGTGTAGGCGGGGGTAAATTTGGGATTTGTTATGTTAGATACTGATACCTGTGGGACTACCTGTGAGAACAGACTATAAAATCTGTCTGATTATACAAGACGAGCTATGAATAAAATTCAACAGAATACAGTGTGTGTCCGGTGATGGGATGGTGACCTGCCCAGGGCGTATTCCCTTATTTTGCCTTATGTGCGCTGTAGATGCATATACTTAAGTGAGTAAGAACATGAATGAGAATCAAAATTTACTCTAATCAAATATCTAAAACTAGTCCACCAGGACTCATTTAAAGACCTTAGTGTGTGAAGATTCATAGCTGTAGTAAGTGGTTGCTTACTTGTTTTAATTTCATACATTACACAGGGGCTAACTGCTATAATTCATAATAGGAAAATGTCAGTCAGGTACTAATATGTTTTATTATTCATGTCATCTGGGAGGAACATTATTTACAGTGAAAGATGACTTGTTCGGTTACACCGAAGGGCTCAAAAACCAGTGCTCAATTCTTCATTCTGCAGCATGTGTGTTCCCTTCTCTGACTTCTCTGCCTAAAAGCTGGAAGGGGAGGAAAAATTGCTACCTGGGTAGATTTTTCCTCCCCTACTAGTTTGCTTTGGTGAGACGATGCACCAATAATACGATTCTACACATCCATCTGCTCTGCCAAGGGCAAGCCCTTGTACCAATATATTTCTGCACTGTGAAACACCTTGCTGCCATCCAGAATCCTGATGTACAGTTCGGAAGAGGCATACATAAATCTAAAATCTGAGAAAAATGAAAACACAAATGTAGCTGAATGAGGCAGTAGGTGGGGTACTCAGCATCGTCTGTCACATCTGTATGTACATGTACACAAATATATATGCTGCATATACATGCAGTATGTACTGTATAGACATAAAATTTACCTTTGTGGGAAACATTTCTAGATTACGTGCATCCTCTCATAGCATCTATGGCCGGGATAACACAATGCCTTTTCCAGCACCAGGGCTTTTTAACAGCATCTATACTGTATTCTGTAAATTCTATCAGCTGTGATGTAAATCCTTCTGCCTCAGCTTTTCATGCTTAAAATCTGATGACATAATTTGAAATACAACAACTTTCATAAATTAAGGTAACGGGCAACTCAAAGTGAAATGTTGAAAAGGTGGTAGGAATCTTTGTTGGGACCTTTTTGTGTGGACTCTCTATGCTCTCCCGGAGCCGATGTGAGAGTTCTCCTGTTTCTAACCACAGTCAAAAAACATGCATGAAGGTTGATTAGACACTGTAGACTGCTCCCACATCTGAGTGTGATAGTGAATGGCATGTGTGAGCTCTGCAAGGGACTGGTGACCTGTTCAGGATGTGTTTCCTCTGTGAGACCATTGGTTACAAAACTGGAAAGACAATGGATGAATGGATAAGTAGTAGTGTGTGAAAACTGTTGGATGGATTAAAAGTTCTGCAAACATGTTCTATGCACACTCTCAAGCCAACACCAATGTCTGCATTGATTCATTGACTTTTAATTTTCTGTCAGCATCAGGTCAATATTCTGATTTAGTTTAGAGCCAAATACCAGAAAAAGTAATAATATTCAGTGCAGGCTCATTAGAGTGATATCCATCCAGCAGTCAAACCAACAACCACTTTCATTGTGATTATTCATTAAATCTCTATTTGTGGAAGATGATTGATTTCAGCTTTGCAGGACAATGAAAGATGAAGTTAAATTTGACGATGAATAAATCTTGGTAAATCACAGAGAATCTCACAGAGAATCACAGCATTTTGGATCAACTCTCACCCTTATCTCAATGTATGACAACTGACTGAGGACATTTCCCAACTCACCTATGATAGGGCAGTCATTTACACATCTGCAGGTTAGGGTTGAGTTGGGAGTTGTTAAGGTCACTTGTGTGCTTTATGGTCACACTGTACACAGTGAGTGAATGAGTGAGAGTGAGAGTAAGTGAAGTGTTGTGAAATCACCAGAAATGGGATGTTGAAATTGCATTTCAAGAAGCCAAGTATTACAGACTGTGCTGAAAAAAAGCACTTCAAATTAAAAGTAAAAGGAAGAAAGAAAAATAAAATGAAAGAAAAAACAGTATGTCCAACACTATAGGGTTTGCAGTACTTAGTGTTCTGGGAATTGTCTCACACAATGTGGCCTAATTATCTTCCATTCGGTAGTTTGGCTATAGGGTGAGACAGAGCAGGGAAAATGATTTAAAGAGGAGTAGGGGAAGTTGTGAGCAAATAGATGACAGAAAACATGATAAGCCATTCTTTCTCCCTTCTCCTGCTTCCTTTCCCTCTTTGTATTCCTCCCTCAATTCACAGCAAATTGCTCTGAGACTTATAAAGCTCTTCGAGCACAGCTCTCACCTGGGAACTGGCCTGGGTCTACGATCTATGCCTCATGCACTTCTAACTTAAAGTGTGTTGCCATCAGCCCGGCCAATTAAGCCTCTTGTTTCCCCTGAAGTCCTGCCTTCCTCCTCTAACACTACTCATTGGAAATGAAAATAAGGTAGAAGGTTTTCCCCAGGCGGGAGAGGGGAATAGCCTCCTCAGGTTTATACCGGATGTTGGTCAAATCATGCTTCTGATGTATTTCTTATCTGGAGTTTGAAAGAGTAAAAATGATACCCCATTTTACTATGTAAGATCAATAAATATCCTGTCACCACACAGACTCAGATATGACTCAGATATATCAGATATGTAAATATGCACAATCTAAGTTCTTGAGGAGAGATGAAAGCATAACAGGATACTGGTGTTAACCCCTTGAATGCTAAGATCTTTACTGGTAAATTGCAGTCAAGTGCTGTGGGAAGGATGAGGCACAGCAAGACTATTAGGAGTACCAGATTTTTAATGATCTCCTCTGAGACATAATTGGAATGCAGTTTGTGTCCAGAATAGTCCACCGCTACTTCAGCCATATATATATATATATATATATATATATATATATATATATGCCTAAACATATTACCATACTGTAACTCCACCCAAACCGCCTGACCCTTGAACAGAAGGTAGCAGCAGACGTATTGTGAAATATACCTTGATACTAATATCTGAAAGCAAGATGAAATCCATGCAGCACTTTAGAGATTAAGGATGAACATACACTGTAGATTTATAATAGTTATTAAAATGAGGAATTTTCATCTTACATTAAGAATGATCTTTGGTATAATAAGTAAAAACAATATAGAAAATAAAACATATATTATTGGCTCATGCTGAACATTAGATGTTAACGCTTCCTTAGTTTCATTAAAATAAGGAAAACAATTTATTTGACAAACACTGAAATGACTTAGCTTCAACACTAGCTCAATATAATGGGGAATAAAACAAAGGAAAACATCATCATAATAGTCTGTACTATGAGCTTTCTGAGCTCTGCATTCAATTTAAAATCAAATTCATTCCCTCCCTTGCCTCCTCCTTTTGCAGTGACGTTCATTTGTGCCCTGTAATTAACACAGCATATCTCTGTCATGATGTGGAAATAAACCGCAATTTAGCCAAGATGGCAATTTGTACGTGTGTGTGTGTGTCGAGGGGTAATGGTAAAACAAACGATAGCAAGAGGTTAATAGGAAGAGAATTAAAAGTGAGATTAGGTACTGATTAGCTCCTGTAGTGTGGATAGAACTGGAGGATGGAGAGAGGGAAGTTTAGGGAGCTGCAAAGAGGACCAGAGAGGAGGTACAGTAAGGGAAGACATTTAGCTCAGGAAGGGACCAGAGATGAGAGGAGACGTGTGGAGCAAAGAAGAACAGATGAAAGCAATGATGCCTGCAAGTTGCACAAATGGAAAATTTGTAGCCAATAAATCCAAGTTCACTTCTGTCACATTTGTCAGGCGAGCAGAAACGTCTTCGGGAAGTGGACAAGGTAAGGAGCTTACACTTCCAGCCAGATAAGTGCACTTGTCATTAAGCTGAGATGATTTTGACAAATACCGTTTTAGTTCCAGTGAATTACATAATTCACATACTTTCCATTTTTCTCATAACCCATATAAAGATTTAATTTACAGTATATACTTGGAAATATATGGTCACAAACCTGCATTTTCCTCATACTGTCCTTACACACGTTTGTGTGCAGTCATGACCAGAGCATGGTCAAAGTGTGAGTTCTGTTCATTTTCTCCTTCCCTCTAATAAAGAGTGCTTTCTTCTGCTCATGTTTGCCAGTGAGACACAGAGTCGGATCAAATAAACCCCACAGAGCTCCGGTTCACTCAAAGATTGACCTGAGTCTGGATTTGTCAGCGTGAGTTCTCCTGAAGTCTCCATTCACCGTAGCTGAGTAGCAGTCAAGTCCTTGAAGGTAATGACAAAATAAAAGAACTGAGAGATATAAAAGGCCTCTAGTTTTATGCTGTCCAAAGAGCGTTTGAGGAGAAAGTGCTATAGTCTGTCGGATCGTTTTAAGAAATAATTTTGTAGTGCTGAAAAAACAATTGTAGTGTAATAAATTGATATTGGATTTCTTTACTTTTGGTCCACACCTTCCTGGGCACACACACAAACACACACACACACACAGTCTTAAGCTCACAACTGGGGGCAATATAGATATGTATATATAATAGATGTATATGGAGAATATAGAGTAGACCTGAACATGCGTTTTTTTGTACTGTGGGAGGAAACCAGAGTACATGGAGGAATAGGAAGAACATGCAAACAGCAGAGAAAGCAACCATCTTGGATTTGAGCTGAGGACCATCTGGATATGAAGTGACAGCACCACCACATTTCACCACATTGACCCTTAATGCAAAATAATCACGGATAAACATTCTTTTGATGCACACTGAATAGTGTTTTGGTGTTTTTTTAACATTGAGTATTAGGTAGTGACTTCAAGAAAGACCGAGGGCATGTTCAGTAATTAACATTTAACCAGCAAAATGGTCTCACCCTCAGCTGCTGGTATATGTTCTGCTTAAGTATTGTAACACTGTAATATGACTGTATGACAACTGAAAATGGCATAAACTGTGCTTGTGGAGGTCAGTGGAAGTGGTAGTGGTTTCAGCCTTGTTATCCTGATTGTCTGAATCCATGCCAAGCTCCAGCACCATGAATTTCAGCACAAAACAAAATCAAAATACTAAATATTATAGGAGACTGTCTGCACAGTAAGATGAATAAGCACCAAACATGTAATATTCATCGATTTAAGTAATTAGCTCATTGATTTTTAGGAGACAGAGTTTGCAATGTACACTAATAATGTATTGTTCCAGTGAACAATACATTATTATTACATTATTATAGAAAAGGTATCTAACAACTCTGCAGAGGGTGGTGGAGTAGAGCAGTAATGCCTGGTGAGCATCACATACAGTAACACAAACCATCCACGCTCATTATCTACGAGCAACATAATCACACAAGCAAACAACGGAACAATCATCATTGTGTCCATCATTGTGTCCCTCTGTTAAGAAACTTTTTTAGCATCTCCTATCAACTATTGTGAAGTTCACTCGATAAAAGACAATAAAATGGTCTTTTAGGCAAAACACCACAGCAGCAAGCTGCATTATGCTCTATGCATAAATAGTGTGAAATGAGGATTTTACTGAAATAAAAAAGCTTTATTTAAAGCAATGTTTGTTGAGTGCAGCTTTAACAAATAAATAATTAGACAATAAGTTAAGGAAATTGCACCAATACTTTATATCTTCAATTTTTGGGTGCTTTCTCTACAAAAAAAATGTGCAATCATCCTACTCATTTGCAACATTATCTTTATTTCCTTCCTCACTGCATCAACACAACGGCATGTTATAAAAAACTTGAATCGAACCTTTCATTTACTCATTTCCAGCACGCAATTTTTTTTTTCTTTTATCAAGCACATCTGAACACAATCAGGCCCAAAGCAGGTTTGTTCATCTTGTTTTATGCATGCAACCCTCTTGTTTGTATTGCCTTTATTTGTTGATGGGCTTTCTCTTTTGTATTACCAGAGCAAATTTAATTAGAGCTGAAGGAATACAAATCAGTGTTCACCGAGCAAATGCTATTTGGTCCTCTAATAAAGGACTTGGAGAGTGGAAGGAAAGAATTACAAATGTGTTTTCAAGAGCTGAAAAGAGAATTGCTTGAGGAATGCGAGTCTTTTAACAAATGAATGTAATTTCACCACGCAGCCCTATAGGCTAAAGTAAGAGGACGCCGTGGAGAATAAAAGGACAGTTTTTCTTGTTATTTTCACTGTTTTCATATCAAAGAACAGAAAATGGTCGACTCAATCATGAAACCGGGATCGCGCGCTGGTTCAGTGAATTGCATGCTATTGTAATTTCAGTCTCACTTTATTCTCTCAGGGGTTTTATTGAAATACAGTCTTTCATTCATTCATATATAGTCATTCATAATGCCAAGCACTCACCTAAGAAGCCACTGAATATATCCTTTCTTTAATTAATCGTGACTAATTAATGAATTTGTGTCCCTTTCTCTCTGGTTCAGTGTAAAATAACCCAGTATTTATTTTCTCTCTTCATCATGCTGCACCTCTTGTCCTTCCATTAGTTTTGTGCCTCTCAGTTTCATTTCATCCCGTCTCTGTCATCCAGTTTTCCTCCCTTCTACTCTCTCAGTGTCCTGTCTGACTATCATTTTCATTAGCTCTTTCTCCTGTGTCCCTCCACCTTGCTTTGCCCTGTGCCGCCTCCCTCTCAGACTCCCATTCCTCCCTCTGTTCTGTCTCCTCCACACTTTGCTGCACTTACATCCACACACACATACAAGCACACACCTTGACCTCAACTTCCTGCCTCATTCTCCCACAGGCAAGCTTTGTTTCTCACTATTAATTGGCCCAGTCTTCCTCTTGCTTCATGGGTCTGTGGATAGATTTTTTCCCGGCTGAGAGCTTGGAGGAGATGCAGGTCTGGGCCACCAACAAACTGCGTTAGATAAACATGTATTCAGTTTAGCATGATAAAATAGATTCAGCTTTAACATTAATTGATGTTATTCCAAAGCAACCTTTAACAGCAACTCAAGATGTACAGCAAAAGCAGCTCCTGGAGATTCCTAAATTTAAAGCTACATTAATCAGTTTGGTATCAGTAGGGAGTAGAAAGATACCAAGGTAAACTCACGAAGCCAAGTCCTGACCAAACTATTAAACTCATTCATTATAACAGCTTTGCTCTTTCAGCTACACTCTGCTGCTAAACTGGTATGACAGTGGCTCATAGCAAAAACATCCCCAGTTCAAGTCCCTGTTGAACCAGCAGCTTTCTGTGTTGAATTTACACGTTCTCCCTTTGCAGGCAAGGGTTTTCTCCAGGTACTCAGGTGTCCCCCAGCAGCTTAAATACATACATGTTAAGGTCAAGACTCTAAATTGCCCCTAGTTCTGTGTGTGTCTTGCAAAGAACTAGTGCCTGTCCAGTGTATATTCCCCTCAGCCTTGTGCAGCATTAACAACGGTATTATACACATTAGAGCCATGAGTGAATCTGTTCTTAGTGTTCTTAGCCTGATCGTTTATGTCCAGTTACTGGTCCAGATCTGATAGCCTGTTAAGACCAGAATATGTTGAAACGTGAACAGATGGAGGAAAAAATGTAGGTAAGCATGAAAGTGTTTGCATCATTGTGTTTTCAAGTACTCAAAGTGAACCAGTCACATTTAAAAAATCCCATAAGGAAGAACAATAGTGAAATGTGATTTCTTTCAGCTAGACACATGAAGAGAGTGGGAAGCTCCACTGTATCCGGAAAGATCTGTAAAAATTAGAAATTAGGCTTTAGAGCTGGAATTTGCCCGCTACTATCTGCAGTACAAACTAGGTTTGATGATGAAAGGATGGCTACAAATTACTTCCACAAACACAGCTCATTATCAGGAACCTGTTACCTGTCGTCATGTTTAAAAAGAAGCTACTTTTCCCTGGCAGCCACTTGTTTGCTCTGGCTGTGTGTTGTGTCATGCTAGCTGGTAGTGCATGGCCTTTACAGAGATCTGATTGAAGTGGCTGCTGTGGTTTTAGATGTGGGTGTTGAGGAGAAGCCTCCTATTCATTTAATGCATACTAGGCTTCTTTTAACCACTTTCTGCCCATGCTTTTCACTTTGAACAAAGCATTTAATGCCCATCCTCGCATACTTTGCTGTAACTGTACAGCACGGTAATTTCTGGTTACAGTGTAAAGCTATTTAAGGGAGATGTCAAAACTTTGTGATTCAAAATGAATTATGAAATGTCTTTGGTTTCTTCGCTTGAGAAGTGCAACATA
This sequence comes from Karalla daura, assembly GCA_029224185.1. Taxonomy (NCBI): domain Eukaryota; kingdom Metazoa; phylum Chordata; class Actinopteri; order Chaetodontiformes; family Leiognathidae; genus Karalla; species Karalla daura. Next base: position 14,564,467 of record CM055190.1, read on the forward strand.
CTCTGAAGTGTTTCTGTGCACTTTTAAAAACCTGCGGGGTTAAAAGTGAGATACTAGTTCTGTGATTGTACAGTGTTGTCCTTAAAAACATCAAATGAGCACATAACTGCTCCAAGGGTGAAGATGACAGGGAGAAGACTTTGCATATTAACCACTCTATTCCAATGTTGCTTCTGCTATTTAACTGCATATACAGTTACTGTACGGCAGTCCAATTGAAAGACATCAAAACCTGACATGAACTCTCCCATCTCTCTTACAAAGCATTTATCACCATTGAAAACTGTGGTACATCCTCTCTCAACAGGAAATTAAGAAGACGAGTGTCATGGCATGCTACAGGGTGATTGAGTGGTTAGTTGACATGCTATTCTTTTGTGTGGGTTTTCTCCAGGTACTCCAGTTTCCTCTCACAGTGTAAAAACATGCATGTTTAGGTCAATTGGAGAATACAAACGAAGAACCCATTTGTTTGCAAATCAACACAGTAAAAGATGTTGCATGGAACCATGCAAAGCCTTACGAATCCACTAGAAACTGAAATGGCATTGTAACTGTAATATAGCTATATAAGGGAAAGTGAAGTGGTGAATAGTCTAGGCCTCCTGTTTTAGAAAATCAATTTAAAACTGCATCAGCTATGTACTTCCAAAAATCCACCTGGTTTATTCTGCAGATCTGACCTACAGCCATCTATGTCTCTGAGCTGGCAGGCACTTCTCTGATACCAGACAAACATGGTGATTGATTGGCTGGTTGATTGATTACCACTGCCTTGGCCTTATAGCTGAAGAGACTGGATCAAGCAATAAGTGTGGAGCAAACACTGTGCTGCTGGGTATCTCTGCTGCTGAATCATAAGCCAAAATGAGTCCTGATGCTGGTCAGTGCCAGCAAGCAGCAGCTTCACTGGAGGGCACAAGCAGAGTTTGTCTTTACTTGTTTTTCATAGCTAAAAATCCTAAATAAATCAGTGCTGTACAGCACAGTGCCTGATATGTTTTTTTTTTTTAAAAAAAAGCTCAGGAAAGTCACAGTTTGCAGTGACTTTCATAAAATGTTATTTTTTTAATATTTTCTGGAATATGTAGGCAACATGGTGTCTCATGGTACTTTCATGGAAAAAAGGACCCAGGCTCTACTCCGAGGCAAGGTTGTTATTGTTAATATAAATGAACGAAACAACAAAAACTAGAATTGAAAAAACATTTTCACTAACTGAAATAAATAAAAAATATTATTAAAAGAAATTCCCACAGTCCAAAAGCATGCATGTTTAGGCTGATTGGAGACTGATTGTTTGTCCAGTGAAGGACTGGTGCGGATATCAAAGTCAGAAAGATAATGGTTGGAATGGAAATGTTAGCACTACCAATTCTTCGTATTATTTAGTGCCTCATCCTGACATGGGGTATAGCTTCATTCAAAGTAACGACCAATGAGGAATGATTTTAAGGCAGGATGAACTAGACGCAGGAACGAGCTGGTAGCTGGCAGGTGTTCATTGAACACATGGAAATTACATTACAGCCAACCCACATGCGGAGCAGGAGTTAACAATTCTGGGTCATTTCAGACAATTGAGGCCAAAATTTAGACCCAAAATGTGAGTCATTACACTGGAAAAGGAGCAAATATCCACATGTACTGTATTCTGTCACTGCAAGCTGAAGTCAATTTCTACCTGTGACAACTGATGGCTAATGATCCAGGTGCATCCATCTTCATGCAAGAACAAAGTCAAATATAAAAAGTTTTGTATTATTATGATTTTTGTTTCACTTAATCTGTTGTAAAACTTCCACACTGGCTAAAACACAATCCAGGGGAACCAGGTGGAAAAAAGTCAGATGTGCAGTCTGAACAAACAAGATAAATGAACTGTGGTTATGAGTGAGCCTAAGAGGGTCAGGCACAAAGCCACAGCCATACCACATGCAGTCATAAAAACATACACAAAATTGGGAGCTGGGCACTTGGGGAAGCAGAAAATTTAGGAAATAACTGGAAGCACAACCACGGTCATGACACGTGCACCTTAAGCCCCAACTGTATTCATGACTGTGTTCCTCTGTGGATGATACCGATTCCAATTTATTAAGCCACCCTTTCTTGGAGAGGTGCTGCAAATTAAAATGCCGGATGAGGTGCCTCCTTTTTCCACTTTCTATCTCTGTGCACCTTCCACCACTCTTACACAGCGGAGTGTTGCAGTGAGCATGACTTTGTCTCTCCATCTCTGATATACAGCCTGGGTGCTCTGTGCTCCCCACTGTGTGCTGTGTGTGTGTGTGTGTGTGTGTGTGTGTGTGTGTGTGTGTGTGTGTGTGTGTGTGTGTGTGTGTGTGTGTGTGTGTGTGTTTCCTCTCTGCTGGAACTCAGCCCAACTGAGCTCTTTCAATTCATTAGCTCCCCACCAACATACCTTCCTAGAACAAGCAATAGCAGTACTTGTTTACTGTGTGACAATACACAGCAGACATAATAAACAATCTGATTCAGCAAGTGAGTGTTCGGTCTGTTCTGTCTTTGCTATTCTCTGAGCGGACTTCATCCACAACTTATGAATTAGTTGCTGAACCACTGCAGCCAGTTATGCAAATACCTGTGTGCCCTCTTTCTCTTCCACTGCCCCGCTCTATTACATTTCTACTTTATCAGTACAGCTTGTGCGCTGGTACAGTGAAAATTCAAGGCACTTTTCATGTGGTAAAAACAACAACAAGGAAATCATCTTTGGTTTTTTAGCTGTAATAACAAAAACTTAGCATAGTTGATTAAATGCATTCATGTTAACCCCGGATATGCTGTACTTTGGGAAGAGTCATAGAGAAATTAAAAGGGAATTATCATATATGTTCTCTCTGAGCAGGAATACAACTATGAGAAAAACATGGGAAAATATATTGCTTTCTTCCACATTTTATATAGCAGGCCCCTGCGCTTCAGGTAAGAATAATCTTTTTAATATCACCTCTAGTGCCCCCCCCCCTTTTTTTCTTTACTTCTCCACTATTTCCCTCAATAAATTTGTACAAACCACCATAATTCAGAAACCCAAACAATCTTCTTCAGCGTTCCATAGAGAGAGGGCTAGGCAATATAGCGAGAACATTAACTCGGCTATATTTTCTTTTCTTGCTCTCTGTTTATGAAACCCTCTTTGCTCCATCTGAACAGAGTGGCTGAGCAGTGAGGATGTAACGCAGCAGTTTATTTAAAGTGTTTTCATCTATGAACGCAAACTCTGAGGTATTGCAGGTCTCCCAAATTCCCTGTCAGAGCAAGGCTCTCAGCATCTCCACCACAGTCGTCACACTTGATTGATGGAATTTTTTGCCACAGCTCAACAGCAGTGGTGGGAGCAAACAGGTGTTTGGGTGAGAGGATGGCAGTACTGCAAAGCTTCTATGAAATGCATGTCAAGTCTAGCTAGTGCCCTGCTCTGGTGGAGAACATCTCACCTAATAAATGTCTGAAGAGAGAAGATATGAAAGACAGTGAAAGAGAGAGAGAGAGAGAGTAGAGAAAAAGTGAGGCCAAGAGGGAGCAGCACTCTGGGACAGAGCCCGACAGACCAGATCATGCAGGAGGGCAGAGGGGGCAATGAGAGGGAGGGCAGAAAGAGAGAGAAAGACAGAGATAGGTAGACAGAAAATCGTTCACAATATGAATTACAATGAATGATAAATTACTTTGTTCCCTATGTATGTGCCTTTGGCTCGATGAGAAAATTTGTCATGAAAGCATGCATTCATAAACACTTAAACAAAAATAGTGAGAGTTGTAGGCGCTGTCACCTCACAGCAAGAAGATCCCTGGCTCGAATCCCAGACAGAGGGCCTTTCTGTGT